>CM053586.1:258942869-258964531 GCA_028646515.1 Pseudochirops corinnae
GGCTGTGGGCGGGACGCTACAACGCGGAGGCGGGTGCAAAACCTCTGCCTTTCACTTTTCCGCTCTGGAGACCTTTCGGCCGGACTGCTTATCTCCCCCTTTCTCAATCCCCACTCGAACGCAGCTGGTGCTAATCCGCTCACCTGAAAGGCTCTTCCGCCGCCCCCGGGGCACAGCCGCGGCTTCAGGCCAGGCTGGCTTCGGTTCGCAGTGCTGATATGGTTCCTCGTAGCTGAGCTGACTTTAGTGGGAAGTATCATTGTGTGTGTTTTGGAGTTATAGGATTGGCTTAGAGTCCTATTTTATGGGTATTTTGGGGTGGCTATGTGAGAGCTGCGATATGTTGCTGCTGCTACGCTGCCATCTTGGCTCCGCCCCCGACCACTCTGTCTTAATATCCTTGATGGATCATTATTTTTTTTCCCTTCCTACTAAGCATGGGTGTCCCTCATAGCTCTGTTATCAGCCCCTATGTCTTTCCTTCTCTTCTGATATAGAGAAGGATACTATCACCTTTCAAGTGTTCAAGTATTCTATTTATGTATATGATTCCAAAATAGATATATCACATCTAGTCTTAATCTCCCTCTTGAACAGTAATCCTACATTTTCAACTACCTGCTGAATATCCCATAGGCATCTGTAACTCAGCATATCCGAAACAGAACTCATTATATTTCACCCATTAAGCCCATGCATTTTCCAAAACTTCCCTGTTTTTCTTTGAGGGCACAACCATCCTTCTAGTCACTCAGGTTTGTAACCTTGCAGATATCTATGTCTCTTCCCTGCTGTTCACTCCCTTCCAAATTCAATCAATTGCCAACACATTGATTCTGTCACTACATCTTCCACATCCATCCCCTTCTCTCCACAGGTAGCCATTGCCCTAGTTCAGACCCTCCTCCTCTCTTAAAAATTAAATTTTGGTGTCTTTCCTCTATCATTTCTTAACTACACTATTTATAATTTAATCTTAAAATAGCTAACATTTATATAGTACTTACTAAGTGCCAGGCACTGTACTAAGCACTTTACAATTATCTCATTTTACCTTTACAGCTGCCTTGAGAGGTAGTTGCTATCCCCATTTTCCAGATGGGGAAACTGAGGCGGACAGCAGTTAAGTGACTTGTTCAGGGTCACATAGCTAATGAGTGTCTGAGGTCATATTTGAACCCAGGTCCTCTTGACTCTGGGGCCTACCAGGACCACCTACCTGTTCCTTCCTTATTGTGTCTTAAAAAAATACAAAATCCCCAAATGTGACTGAGCCCTTTACAGTCTGTTTCTCATCCACCTTTTCAGACTTATTCTAAGTTACTCCCTTCACATACTCCATATTTCAGCCAAACTCACCTGTTTGCTCTTCCCCAAACTCCACATTTCATATGTGGTCTCCATCCTTCATACCAGGATTGTACTTCTTCCTCATCTCTCTCTTTTAGGATTCCCATCTTTCCTAAAGGTTTCAGATACCACCTCCTACACAAGGCTTTTTCTGTGGGGGTAAGGTACGTCTTTTGCCTCTTTTTGTATTCCCATTGCTTAGCCCGGCGCCAGGCACATAATAGGTGCTTAATAAATGTTTATTGCTTGATTGGCTGATATCTTTGTTGTTAATGCTCTTCTTTATGAGGTGACTTTGCATTTACTTGTCTGTGTATATATTATATGTCCTCAGTGGAAGCTGAGATCATGGAGGCCTGGGACAGTTTCGTATTTGTCTTTATATGCCCAGAACCACAAGATTGTCACTTAATTCATGCTCATCACATTAAATATCATACTTATTGACAAAATGGAAAGATGTACTGTTAGCATGGTAAGTTGGATTCAGGGATGACTGACCAAAGGCACAGCCATGACTGAGTTGATGTCAACTTTGAGAATATCTCTTATGGGATCTATCTATCCTTGGTCCTGGGTCTATTTAATATTTTCCTTTTTCAATTAAAAAATAAGCTGGCTAATATATACCTTTAAAAGTGTTAAGATTAAAGCATTCTTTCTTCCTCTTGTTTCTTTTTATGTTTCTGGATTATGCCTGAGTTAGGCTCTGGTTCTCATCATAATTTTTGTACTTTCTTTTCTGACTCACATACCCCACATCATTTGGCAGGATGACCAACTCCAACTTTTTAAGAGACCTAGTACCAGAATAGCAGCAAGTGCTGAAGGTCGGGACTGAGAAACATTTTAAGTGCTCTGTGATTGTGGTGCTAGAAATATGTCTGACTGAATATTATCAGTTTTTGACCTTCAAAAACCCTGAAATTCAGACTTTTCAATTATTAAACACCCAGCCTCTGGGCAGACTTAGTAAAATAGTTCTAAGAAAACCTAGGTATTAAATGTTTTAACATTTAATGAACCTAACAATTTGAAATATCTATGTATTTTAAACCTTTGGGACTGAAGTCATCCCCAACCATTCAAATAAGGAAAGGAATTATAGCTTACATTCACATGAAGTACCTCCTTGAGTTCTCTGTACCTCCTGGACACTGTTATTAATTAATGGTGTTAAGGAAACATCATGATTGTCAGATGCAATCGCTATGCAATAGAAACAAACCTCTTTGAATTGTTTCCTGGCTCTTATGAACCATGCCAAACCTTTATTAAATCTTGGATGTTATCACAAGTTCCATTGTATAATAAAAGCAACAAAGAACAAAAGGTCACTAGATTACAATTAAATAATATCTTTTTTTATTGGCTAAATGGTCTGATTTTCTCTTAACTAACAACTACAGGAACATTTTACTCAGTGAAATGAGATTTTATGAAATCCACATCCTTGGAAAGGGAAAAAGTAATTTTCTACAAAGTAATTTTTTTAAAAAGAGAAATGTTCTAAATTGCTCTATCTCTTAGGATTTGGCTGTCCCAAAGTTCTTTCAACGATAGTAGGTGAGAAAGTCACACTCATGTTTTGTGTTAGGTGTTGATATTAAAAATTCTCATCTGTTTTTATTCTGAAAGATTCTGGGGAGATAGAGTTGCATTAGTTTGATGACTGCAGTGATACAGCTTTTTTTAAAAAAATAATTTTTCCAATTACATGTAAAAACAATTTTAAACTTTTTTTTTTAATTTTGAGTTCCATCTTCTCTCTCTACCTTCCTTCTATCCTCTCTCATTGAGAAGGCAAGCAATTTGATATTAGTTATGCATGTACAGTCTTGCAGAACATTTCCATATTTGTCATGTTTTGATAAAAAAAAACAAGAAAAATAAAGTTAAAAAACAGTATGCTTCAATCTGCATTCAGATGCCATCAGTTCTTTCTCTGGAGATGGATAGCACTTTTCATCTCAAATCTTTCAGAATTGTCTTAGATCACTATATTGCTGAGAATAGTTGATCATTGTACAATATTGCTTACTGTGTACAGTGGTTTCCTGGTTCTGTTCACTTCACTTTGCATCAGTTCATGTAATTCTTTCCAGGTATTTCTGAAAGCATCTTGCTCATCATTTCATATAGCACAATAGCATTCCGTCACAATCACATACCACAGCTTGTTCAGCCATTCTCCAATTGATGGACATCCCTTCACTTTCCAATTGTTTGCCACCATAAAGAGAACTGAGTAGTATAACTTTTGATGGTACATTTGCTTGTGCCTTCTAGACTATTACTGCTTGTAGTCCTGAAAGGAGTGCTAAATCTAGTTATGAAGACAAAGAATGCATGTAAGAAATAATTTGAGAATTAAGATTGTACAGTTACTTGAGTGCTGAGGGGCAGAGTTAAAGGAGTAACCAGAAGGAGAAGAGGTGGTGGTAATCCATCAAGATGTGATTATCAAGCACTTCAGGCAGCTAGGTTGTGCAGTGGGTAGAGGCCTGGAGTGGAGAAGACCTGAGTTCAAATCCAGCCTCAGACACTTGTGGTTGTGGTTGTGTGGTTTGTCCTTTGTTCTCAAAGAAGACTATGACATCAGGGAGATGATGACATGACTTGCAATTGAATTGGCTTTGAGGGAGGGAGGACTGCGCAAAGATACTAGTACTACATAAAATTAATTATGATTAATTATTACATTAATTATATAATAATTATGTTTATTAGTATATTACATATTTGTTGCCTTATTGAGCATATGGCATATAACTTAAGAATTGTTGGGCTGCCATGTGGAATGGTGCCTAGTAATAGCTTAATAAATACTTATTAGTTGATCGATTGATTACTCCTGTTCAGGTCTACTAGGCTGCATGACCCCAGGCAACCCCAGTTAACTCCTGTTTGCTTAAATTCTTCATTTGTAAAATGGGAATAATAATAGCACTTCCTTCCCTCCCAGAGTTGTTGTTAGGATCAAATGAGATAATATTATAAAGCACTTAGCACAGTGTCGGGACACATAGTTGTTGTTTATCCTTTATTTTTGAAGAAAACCAATGACATCATAATGTTGGAGTCAGGGTATATATACAGTAAGCTTATACTTGTATATAAGCGTATATGTAAATGTTAGTCATAACAATAATGATGACAATTATTGTTATTATTGGTACGGTTTGAACTAGATAGTATCTGAGGTCCCTTCCAACTCTGAGATTCAATGAATCTGTGATTTTGTTATAACTGATCATAGGAGTATCACCTTTGTGGAATGATTTGCTTCCAAATCCCAATTTATGAATACCAGTTTCTGCCGAAGAGATGGTGGTGACCACTTCAGAGAGAATGTAAGGCAGGGGCAATTAGGTGGCACAGTGGATAGAGAACCAGACCTGGAATCAGGAGGATCTGAGTTCAAATCTAGCCTCAGACACTTACAACTGTATGACTCTGGACAAGTGGCCTTTCCCCACAAAAAAAAAGAAAAAAGAAAGAAAAGAGAATGTTAAGGCAATGAATCTCAAATCAGAAGCCCTATACTCTCTCTGTTCCTTTTCTAGTAACTGATTCACAATTAACCTCACTAAAATTAGTCCATGTAGATATTTTGTGCCTATTGGAGAGGTGACAGTGAATGACACCATGCTGACAAAGTGTTTGACAGTGCCTGAGATTCAGGTTGAGGCAAATATCACTATACTAACCACATTCTTCAGCTTTTGTTTTTTCCTTTTTGGAGGGGA
This sequence comes from Pseudochirops corinnae, assembly GCA_028646515.1. Classification (NCBI taxonomy): domain Eukaryota; kingdom Metazoa; phylum Chordata; class Mammalia; order Diprotodontia; family Pseudocheiridae; genus Pseudochirops; species Pseudochirops corinnae. The sequence continues at coordinate 258,947,969 of CM053586.1, forward strand.
GAGGGCAGCACAATTGGGGTTAAGTGACTTGCCCAAGGTCATATGGCTTGTAATTGTTAAGTGTCTGAGGCCGGATTTGAACTCAGGTCCTCCTGCTCCAGGGTCGTGCTCTATTCGCTGCCCCCATTCTTCAGCTTTGAAGTGTTGTTTATTTCCCCCTTCTGTTTTAATAAAAATAACTAAAAAGGTGCTTTGCAAATATCATCTCATTTTATTCTCCCCACTACCCTAGGATGTAGATACTGTTATTACCTTCATTTAACAGATGAGGAATGTAAGGCAGATAGTGGTTAAGTGACTTGCCGGGTGACACCCGGTCAGAGTCAGAAGCTGGATTTGAACTCAGATCTTCCTGACTTTAGCTCCAGCTTTCTGTCTCTTTACCATCTCATTGCCTAAAAGCACAAGTGCGTGCATTTTAACAAATAAATTGGACGTTTAGAGAATAGGAATGTTCTGCAGTTTTACCCAGTGCATCTTTGTTGCTGGTTTCTGTTTTTTTGTTAGGGCTTCCGAAGTATTTCTTACCTAGTGCTCTGGCTGCTTCAGCCTTGGTCACTAATCTCTGTATAGCCTTCTTGGCTTAGGTTACAGTATAGCCCCCATGATATTTCCCCTGGAGGATATACATCTTACTGCTGTGGATCTCTTATCTTTATTATGTTTAGAATTTGGGTTTTTCTTTTCTGCATCTAAAACATTGCCTTTCACCTGGAGTATCACAGCGGTCTTTTAATTGGTCTCCCTCTCTCCAATCTTTCTTTTCCTTTTTTTTGATCCATCTTCCTCACACAGTTGCAAAAATGGGAATTTACTGTGCGCCAAGCACTGTGGCATACACAAGAAATACAAAGAAAGGAAAACACTGGCTGTCCTCAAGCACCTCACAGTCTAACAGGCAAGAAAAGATGTGAATATCTACATGCATACAAGATATATGCAAAGTATGTGAAGATAATTTGAAAGGGGAAGCTGGTGGGACGAGGAAAGGTGGGATTAAGATGAGTCTTGGAGTGGGAGGTGAGGGGTAAGAGCATTCTAAGCCTGGGGGACAGCCACTACAAAGGCATGGGGATGAGATGAAGAATCCTCTTCGAGGAACTGCAAATGGGCCGGTGTTGCAGAATCATAGAGGATGTGGAAGGAAGTAGGTTCTGAGAAGGCTTGAAAAGGTAGGAAGGGGCCAGATTATAAATGCCAAACATGAGTTTATATTTTATCCTGGAGTTAATAGGAAGCCGAGAGAGAGAGAGAGAGAGAGAGAGAGAGAGAGAGAGAGAGAGAGAGAGAGAGAGTGTGTGTGTGTGTGTGTGTGTGTGAATAAGAGAGAAAGATGGTTAAACCTATGCTTTAGAAAAACCAACTTGGCAACAGAGGAGAATAGGACTAGAGTGGGAAGAGGTTTGAGACAGGGAGACCAGAGATGAAATCATTGTAATAGTCCAGGGGAGAGGTGATAAGGGCCTGAAATAGAGTTGTATTGTGTAACTGGAGAGAAGGTACTGTTTGTCTGTGTCCTTTTCCTCTTACTAAACTCTATGATGGTAGGAACCATGTCTTATTGTGTTTTCTCTACCTCTTCCTGTCTCCCCCTAGCACCATACTCTAGACATAGTAGAATCATGATAAATATTTGTCAAAATGAAATGTACTTTTTTTCACATAAAGACCCTGGGAGGGGTTGTAGTGCCAACACAATATTCACAGAGCCTATGATGACTGTAAATATGCTGGCATAGTGCTTAGGCACAAAATATAACAGACTCTCCATAGTTAAGATAGAAACAAAACATTCAAACACCAGGAAACCAAATGCATCATAGCAACATAGAAGTTAGTATACCACAACAAAGCAGAGAGTCACACCATCCTTTAGCCTTCCCACAAACAAACATTTACTTACAAGCTATCTGCCTGGGTGTGTCCTCTCTCCCTACTGCTCTAACTGCTCTGACTTCCACTTTCTTGTGGGCTCTGCTCCAGCCTTCAGCAAACTCCTCCCACCACAGGCTCCATGTGGCTACATTCAGCTGGTTAGGGGGCAGGGAAGATCTTCAACTCAGGGAAGGTCTCCAAATTCCCTTAGGTCTGTTAAGGGGCAGGGAAGATCTTCAGATTCTCATGATCATAACAGGGGTGAAACAGCAGATATTTTAAGATGAACCAAGTAGGCTTTGATTGTAGAAAAAGTAGAGGAAGAATTCACACCAGAGAAAAATTGCCTTGGGAGATCAAGCCTGAGTCCTAGGGAGTCAGAATATAGAACAAAGTCAATTAAAGGGGTACGTGGAAAAAAACAAAGACAAATTCCCTATTTTACAGTTTTATTTGGGGATGATCTTAAACCTAGTATAGGAAAAAATGATTTTTTCCCCCACTAATGTAATTTTAAACATACACACACAAAAAAATACATATATATCTATGAAAAGAGAGAGAGAGAGAGAGAGACTACATATCCTACCGTAAGTTCTCTAAGACTTGGAATTTTCACAATTTCAGGGATCTCTGTATCCTTTATTTTTTTTTAGAAACTTTTCAAAAACCATAGACACATAGACACTTGGACTTTGGAAGGGAACTTAGAGATCCAGTCTAACCTGCTCATCTTACTGATGAGAGATGAAGTACCTCCTGGTCAGTGGCATAAATAGGACAAGGACCCTCGTCTCCAAACTCCCAGGCTGTTATCTGTCTTCAGAAACCTTTAGTGGATCTCCTTTGTTTCTAGGATAAGTACAAACTCCTAACCCTACCATTTAAGACCCACACAGTCTGTCTCCAACCTACATTTCTAGGCTTATTTAATGTCATACATTTATGGTCAGGCAAATTAGACTATTAACTCTTCCCAGAGGTCATTGTGCCGTCTCCCACTTTTGCTCTTGTGCCAAGTGGGCATTCCTTCCTTGTCTCTTCCTTTCATATTCTTTATCTTTATTAATACTGACAATTTAGAATTATTATGTTAATTAATTTTGACATGATATAATGATTGCTGTTACTCCAATTAATAATTATTTATCAATGCTGAGCTCAAGTACTACCTCCTCTCCATTCTTCTAGCTATAAGTATTTTTCTTTCTTCTCAGATATTTCCGGCCTTCTTGGTACCTTGGTCATGGAAAGGGAGTAATGTTTGTTGAATTGATTTAAAATGAATTTCTGTTATGCCTCCCTGTTTTTTCCCCTTAATAATATTTTTCCCAATTACATGTAAAGGTAGTTGTCAACATTCATTTTCATAAAATTTTGAGTTCCAGATTTTTCTCCTTACCTTCCCTGCTTCCCTCCCCTCCCCTCTCCTTAAGATATCAAGCAGTTTGATATAGGTTATACATGTACAATCATGTTAAATATATTTCCACATTAGTCATGTTGTGTAAGAAGAATCAGAACAAAAGCCTATTTTTTTTTAAATAAAAAAAGAACCAAAAGCTAAAGAAAGACTTTTAAAAAATGTGTTTCACCAGTGGAACAATAGTATTACCTTTGGTCTATGACTTATTTGAAGTTTCGGTTCCTTTGGAGGCTGATTTTTTTGCCCCTTAGTTACATCCCTGACTGTAGTTTGGGCACACTGCCACCAGGTGGTAGCAATGTGCCATAATTAATCATCTCGGCTTGAAGCCGGATCCTTCCTATGTTAGGTGACTGTGCTCAAGCCGATTTAAACTGTGAATTTTAATAACTTCTTATATTTAACATAATATTAAAATAAAAATATTAACATTTTCAACAATCATTGAATTTTTAGGAAGGTACTATGGAGTTGATTTTTGAAAGGATTTCTAACATACGTGGACATATCTTTCCTCCCCAAGTTCAAAATTTTTTTCTTTTTAGTCATTTCCTCCCTTTAAACTTGTACTTGGATTCCAAGGAGCCCTACCTTCTTTCATGTATCCAGAATATCTCCCTTCATTTTATTCTCAGCTAAGCATTTTCAGTTGTCTCACTTAGCAAAAGATTTGTTTTCCAGTTCTCAGTTATCACAAATATAAGGATCAATTGAATCCATCAATCACTCCACCCTACTTTAGTTAGTTAGAAAAAGACTCTTGCACTGATACCTTTCTCAGATGAGAATACCTTTATTGAATCAATAAATCAATCAAAGGCATTGAACTAGATACAAACCACCTGATTAATCAAGTGGGGAAGGAGTAGAGTATTTCCAGCCAGTGAAATGATACTATACAGGAAATGTGTAAGAGTAGGCTGAAGAGATTAAGTCGTGCCCTGTGAGTTTTGAATAAAAGATCAAGCCAATTCAAAACCCAGAATTCAATTGCCTGGCCAGCCCAGGGGTGGAAACAGTTCCAGCCAAGCCCCTGAGAGGATCAGTTTATTTTGGGATGGGGTGGGGGAGGCAGGAGAAGAGCCTCTGCCTTCCTTTTCCTTCCTCCTCTAGCATTTGACCAGAGGAAAACGCTGTGAACTTAGGAAGGCCTGAAAGACTTGGAATCCTCATGAGCATCCTAGCAGCTGATGGCAGTCTCCATTGCGAGCCAAGGACAAACTAGACACAAGAGAAACTACACCATACCTGGAGACAGTTTGGTGGGAGCCTTGTGAAGGGGCGATCGGGACTTACTTTGTCACATCATGTGTTCCAAGCTTGAGCCCCCTTTCCCTTGGCTTCTTCATGTACTTGTGGATGAGTGTGCCCCTCTCTGACTTGGGGGTGATGTTTTGTACCAAATTCTCTGACTATACCACCTTAGTAAAAATCCATTGATGACAGTCATTAAGTGTGACTTTATCCTATTATCAATGGATAAACAATGGGGAGACACACACAGAGGAACTCCTGAGCTATGTAGTATTAGAATACCTCCTTAATCCTTCAAGGTTACCTCTAGAACCTCGAGAAGGAGAAGTCACTAGCCTTGTTCTGGGGACCCACCCTGCCTATGTAGTAGCACCAGAGCCAGCACCATATAAGGAAGGAGTTACTAGGAAGGAAATGAAAGAAAATGTAATTCCTATGTCTTTCACTCTCAACTAAATTCCCTAACATTTCTTCTTCCCCACAGAAAAGAACCCCCAAATGCCTTTCTGCTTAAGAAGGGGGAAAAAAAACCCCTATGTCTTTTTTTTTTCCCATATGGAATCTTTTATTTTTTCAATTTATCCTTACTTCTGTTAGACACAAAGCTGATTTTGCACCCAGTGCTTGAAATTAATTACCTTTTTAGTGAGTTCTCCTTAGGAACATATTTCAGTTTTGCCTAAGGTTACCGCTTCAGCTAGAGGTTCCCTGAAGTGGAAATGTATCAGAACAAATCATCAACGGGAGGATTAAAGAGAAAAAGGAATGGGTTTCTTCTTCGAACATATGAATAACACATACAATGATTGTACTGTCATATCTAGATAGGTAGGTAACATTCATATTTATGGCTCCGTGGTGACTCACATGCAGACTTTCCTCCTAAATCTGGTTTGTATAAAACATGAATTTGGTCTGTGGTGTGGGTGGGAAGATCAGGGAGAAGAGAAGAGCAACAAAAGTGACAATGATGAAGTGAGTCGTGATGACAGAAATGAATAAAAGATCATTGAGTTGGAAAAAGTAAAAAAAAACACCTTTTGTGATAAATTTATTTTATGTTATAATTTTGTATATTTTTTTTCTTTCTAAAGTGATCTTATTTTAATAGTACATCCTAGAAATCTGTGTGGCCTATATTGAACTAATATATTTTTAAAAATATAATAACAATTACATATGTAATTTCAGTGTATTTTCCCCTTTTAAATGCATTTCATTTCAGGAAATATGGCCTATATTCTAACCAGCTACATGGTGCAGTGGATATAGTGCTGCCTTGAATGAGAGATACTTGAGTTTGAATCCAGTCCCAGAGAATGTGTATGTAATGTTTGCTTATTTCCAAGGTATAACTGTTGCTCACATTGAAAAAATTTAATAATCATCTTTTCTAAGTCAATTTGAGCTGGCTCCACCCAGCATATCCCTGGAAACAAATCCACATATTAGCTGTGTCTGAAAATGTGTATCTCATTCTGTACCTCTAAGCCCTGTATCCTTTTACTTAAGGTGAACCAGTTTCCTTGATTGAATCAGAAAGGACAGTTCCATTCTCTGGGAAGTGATTGGTCATGCCCTTGATTTTTTCCTTACAAAGCTGAACTTAACAGTTTTGAAGAAGGCCAGGTAGGAGCCAGCTGTTGAGGAAAAGCCTAATTGAAGATGTTGTATTTGATCTTGGAGGCAACAGGGAGCCTCTGGTGGTTATTCAATAGTGATGTGACTTGATCATACTTGACCTTTAGATAGGACACTTTGATGGCTCAGTGAGACATGAATTGGAATGGGGAAAAACTCAAGGCAGGAAAGCCAACCAAAATGCTATTGTTTATTCTAGGTATCAGGTGATAAAGGCCTTCACCAGGGTGGTGGCTAGAGTCAGGGGAGAGAAGGGAGTGGGTATGAGAGTCATTCCCATAAGCTCTCCAGCAAACCATCAATCAAGAATGAACAAGTATTCACCAAGGACCTGCTGTGGGCCAGATACTGAGGATGTCAACAGAAAGGGGAAACTGAGCTTCCATCCTACAGAATAGTCAATATTCTTCCTGACAATTCCAAAAAGAAACATGTTAGACAGAATAGTGGGCCTTAGTTTTTGCTTCATATACTCCTAGTATCCTTTATTAATATGTTCAGTCATTATGTACAGTTATTATTCATGACTTAAAAATATTTACATTTTATTTTGACAGAACAGAAACTTCCTAACAAACCTCCAAACAAAATCCTTTATAAATCACATTTCCCAGAAAGAAAAAAAAATTAAATTGTTAATTCTAAAGAGAAAAGATAGGTGTGTCCTTTAATTTTGGCTTGTTAAGTCATTTCAGTCATGTCTGACTTGTGACCCAATTTGGAATTTTCTTGGCAAAGATACTGGAGTGGTTTGTCATTTCCTTCTCTAGCTCATTTTATAAAGGAAGAAAGGGGACAGATGAGGATAAGTGACTCCCCCAGGATCACATAGCAAGTGCCTGAGGCCAAATTTGAACTCAGGTCTTCTTGACTCTAAGTCTGGTGCTCTATTAACTTTGGCAGCCTGGTACTAATATTTAACTCTGACATTTGACCACAGTTTTGTTACCTCCCCATGTTAATTTTATTTACATTACACATATCATTCTTTTGACTCCTTTCTTTATTCTCCATGTAATTTTAAACATTTCTTGAGGAAACTGAGATAGAGAGGTTAATTGCCTTGCATGAGGTCACACAGCCAGTCAATATTTCAGCCAAGATTAGAATACAGGTCTACCTGTCTCCAGGCCCATTGCTCTATCCATTACACCGCCTAGTTGCCTTCAAGCACCTGTGATTCTGTTTAATTTAATTTATAATTTAATGGATTGTTTTGTAGGTGGTGGTGTTGTTCATCACCCTGTGGCAGGTAGTGTTTATCTCTGGGGCCTTTCCAGCTCAGAGGGTCCTGCTAGAATTTATGCTTGCCTGGAATAGCCTTCAGGAACCGAGGGTAGCCTCTAGCTTGCAGTGAGGCAGGAGGGAAGGGTTGGAGTGGAGGGAAGGTCGTTATTAACAAGACTGGGAGTGATCCATACTATGGGTTTACTAGTTGTTGTTTAAAGTTTACCTATATCTGCAAAACCCCAAACAACCTCTTTTAACTCGAATGAGGGGTCTCTAGTTTTGCTACTTCAGGAGCTTGAGAACAAGTCTATATTTACTTTATCCAGGGTTTTATAAACTTTGATTGACTTAATCTCTGCAGTTTGAATTCTGTCCTTTTTTTTCCCTTTTCCTATGTATACCCTTACGGAAATACTTTCTTTCCTGTGGTCATTTTACTCTTTGTCTGCATCTTTTTCTATCCCTTTTGTAAGTAAACATGGCATTTTGGGTGTGGTTGCAGCCTGCAGTTTAAATGATAACATTTTCAGTTTCCAGTCCCCTTCCTGAAGTTGTGTGGTCCTCATTTTATCGGTAGTGTTTTGTTTTGTTTTTTCTTAGCTGTGACAACCCATTTGGTCTGATGTTTCATACACAAAAGAAATTGAGTTGGAAGGGACCCTAGAAGTCTTCTAAAGTCCAGCTTCTCCATTTTATAGATGAGAAGATTCAGGTCCAAAGAGGTTATGTTACTTGCCTAGGAAAATAGTCTACAGTGACTTCTAGATTATTTTCCCGAATTATAACAGATAAATCAGAACCAATCATTGTATATAATTACTACTACCACTGCTAGGCTCAAGGTGGCTAAGGTGGTCACCCTCACCCTTTCCCACTAAGGGGCACTAGTTCTGGACCCACAAATGCAGACCAGGTTCAATCCTGGGGAACTTGGCATCCTAAGAGAGTTCAGGTTCTTCTTGCTCCCTTTGTGGCTTTTCTAATCCTACCATGGTGCCCGGGGAAAAATTACTTAAAGCTTAGATTTGGCTCATGTCTAAGGTCTCTTCAAAAGGGGGAGTAGAAAGGTATTTAGTATACAATGTAAATCAGGTAAAGGACAACCATTTATTTCCTCCACACGAAAGTAATGTCAAACACAAAAGACTCATAGCATGAATTAACAAAAACTTAAACAAGCACCTTACTAGGAGGATGAACTGCACATTCTAGAAGCAGGAAAGAAGGAAAGATAGAGTAACAAGAGAATGTAGTCACTCCTTTGGAAGCCTACTAATTGGGCTGGTTTTCCTTGTTCTGTGGCCAAACCTGCAATTATAGGGAGTAGGGGATGATGTAAGGGGGCTATTCAGAGTTTTCTGTTTTCCTCCAAAACACCAAGTGCTTCGATGTTAAGCTACATGTTTCCCTGGAAGTTGCTAGAAGAATCCAGTACATGTTCCATAGGATACACTCTCATTCAAACCCCATCACAACAAACACACAGACACACACACACACAGACACACACACACACCTCTAAATGAAAAGATAAATCCATTAAATTGCATCTATCACTTTTCTTTCCATTTATGTGACTGTGGGATGTTCCTGCACTTCATTCCTATCATCTTTCCTTAGCCTCATCTTCATTCTTGGGATACTATGAATATTCAGAAATTTCATTGTGGGGGGCCGGCTACGTGACACAGTGAATAGAGCAGTGGCCCTGGAGTTAAGAGGACCTGAGTTCAAATGTGTCCTCAGACACATAACACCAGCTGTGTGATCTTGGGCAAGTGAATTAACCCCAACTGCCCTCTCCTCCCCATTCCAAAAAAAGGCAAAAAAAAAAACCAAACTAAACCCAAATTTCATTGTGCACCTTCCCTTCCAGATAATTCATAAAAAGTGTTACCTAAAACCAGTCCTAGCACTAATAGCCCCCGAAGTCTCATTGTTAATATTTCTTCGTCCAGAGAAATTGTCTTTTAGTTATTCTTATTGCGCCTACTTCCCAGAGTTGTTGTGAGGATCAGAGTTGTTGCAGTTTTTATGTAAAGTACTTAGGAGTGACTGACACAAGCATGCATTTGCTTGTTTCCTTCCTTCTCATTTTCTGTCTTTAAACTACTCTTCCATCCAACACAGGATGGTTTTGTTTCCTTTTATATTTGTTTATTTCAATACAATAGCTAACCTCATCAAAACCTTTTTGAAAATATAAATTCATTTGCTCCCTTTTATTCAGAAGTAAATTTGCTCCATAGAGTGATTCTCGATTATCATTTTCCTGAAGACAGTCTTGTTGGCTCTGAGTGTCCACCAAGAGAATAGAGAGGGCCCATGCAACACCAGGTAGTGGTGGTGGTGGTATGCGGGGGTGGAAGGGGTGGGGAGTGTTGCAGGGAGTGACAGTTGTGTTAATAGTTAGAGGAACTGGGCAGAGTGAGTTTGAGGCAGTTGGAATAACAAGCTATTTTGATGATGAAGAAGGATGAGGTTCCAGAGCTGTTATTTCATCCACGTGAGAAACTTTGGGTGAAGAAGCTTCCCTTAGGAAGGCCGATCTGCAACTATTTAGCAATTTATAGACAGAGAGTTGGGGTGGGGAGGTGCAAACAGGAATACTGAGAGATTATGGGACTTAGCCAGTCTCACAGATATACTTTGTGTGGAAATGAAAAAAAAAATTCATGGCATGTAGTCAGTAAGCATTTATTAAGCACCTCTGTGCCAGGTATTATGTTCAGCACTGGTCCAAAGAGAGGCAAAAGACAGCCCCTACCCTCAAGGAGCTTACAATCTATATAGGTATAATATTTATATAGTGTTTTGCTACTTAAATGTCTTTTCACATATATCAGTTCATTTAATATCTGCAACGACCCCCCCTCCCCCAGGTAGATGATATTTTTTTTCTTGAATGGAGTAAATGAAAGTATTATTATCTACATTTTATAGATGAAGAAACAAACAGAAATTGTGACTTACCTACAGTCATGTAGATAGTAACTGGCAGAACTGGATCTCAGATTTAGGTCTTGCTGGTTCCATACTCCATAGGTTCCCTTTTCCAATATGGTACTCCTTTTCAATTTTGTTTCCTAATAGTAAGGAGTTCTATACCCCATAAGGATTAGGTAGTTTAATTTAGAATTTCACAAATGCCAAAGTTTATACAGACTGTAAATGTGTCAGAATAGATCTTCCTACTTTTCTAAATCCTTAGAGGAAAAATATTTTTTAGATCATATGATAATTCATTTTATACAATTACTCTCTTCTATAAATATCATTGGTTTTTGATTGAAAATTTTCCACCTCTTCAGGATAGAAAGCTTTTTGCAAATGAATGGAGACTAGCCCAACAGTCCTAGTGAAGTAAGCTTCAAGTTTAAATATCTTAAATATATTAATTTACATGATTAATTTGAGCTTGAAACTTTGAGTTGCACTAAGACTTTTGGGATACCCTGTATTGATTATTTTCTTTTATAAGCATGATTTTTTTTAACCTGAAATATTTTTGCTTATTAAGCTTCTTAGAAATTTTGATACCCAAGCACAAAAATGTCTTTCTTCTGGTCTTCGTAATTTTCACTATAAATAGTTAAAAACAAATCTTCTTGTGTGTATCTCTTGTTGGTGACCTGGAACTAGTTGAAATGTAAGTGCTTCATAAAACATCTTAACTACAGATATTATCTTGGTTTTTGTGAAGCATGAAATAGTTCAATTTATTGACTGATTGTTGTGTCACTAGAGAGAAATGAATTTTCACTGTGTGTTTTATTGTATCTTTTCAGTGGATTCAGCATTAAAATAAATAATGTTGTAATGGGAGAAGATATAGCTTAATGATTTTACTTAGAGGAGGGAGAGTCAGGAACTCTGGGTTGTAATCGAATCAGAACCCCCGACTTCCTCTGTGGCCTTGGCTAAAGCACTTAACCTTTTTCTGGCAACATTTTCTCATCTGCAAGATAGGGTTAAGAACATTGACCTCTTTTCACTAGAGTGGAGTCAGAAACAAGATTTGCCTAGTGCTCTGAGATTCCTAGATGGCTGTTGTCATAAAAGAAAATATTATTACTGTTGTAATTATTTATTCTCATAAATACATTCTTCTCAATAAGGTACTTCCATTGATATTGACCTCTTGTTCTTACCTCCATCCCTCCCGGCTAACCTGTATCTCATAAGTGAAACAATCTGGAAGGATGTTATTATAGGTATTTTTCAGATCGAGTACCCTTTAAGAAAAAAGCTGTTCCTCATTGACCTCCAAGCTGCATATTTCTTTCAAATGAAATAAAAGCTTTTTACTAATTTATCAATTTTGTTTGATGGAGAGGCAATATAATGAAAAAATTTACAAGCCACTGAATGAGAGGTTTGTTGCTGCTAAAAGATTGATTTCTCCTCTTTTTTAGTCCAGAAAACTGTGGAAATTGCATGTAGCAGTAATAGACATTGCTCTCAGTTAATATACCTTCTTCCAGATCATGGGAGAAAAAACAAGCAAGCAAAGCAAAAATGAATAAATGAATGAATGAATGAACGAAAAAAGCATTTGTTAAGTACTCTGTACCCAGTACTGGGGAGATAAGAGCTTTGCAGACTTTTGGGACACCATATATAAATGCTAGCTATTAATAAATACTAGCCATTACTTAAAAAATTCTATCTTACTATCTTGACACAGTGCCTGAAATTTCGCCAATTAGAGCTTCATTTCTTTGGGAGAAGGCTTCTTTGTGTGTACACACTTGGCCTCTGTATGTTTAACCATCTAACCCCGAAGAGAATATATAATGTTTCACTATGAGGAAAGGACACTTGATTTTATTTTACTTGAACAATAGAACCTCACTATTCTAGTACGACCTTCAGTACCTGAAGGAATGTAATAGGTTCCTGATGATCACAGATGGACTCTGAGATGTGATTTTGTGATCTGTAATTTTGCTGGGATCAGCTCTTCCTTCACTGACAGCTCGCCATCTCTCTGTGACTTAGGGAATTGTTACTGTGGCTGCCAAGTTCATCACCCATTGGCCCAAGCAGTGCTGAGTCTCTTTGAGCTAAGCAGGACTGGTCCTGGATGACAAGTATACGGTTCATCTCCAGGCTATTCCTCAGAGCCTTTTCGGCTTGGGAGACCTTACCAGGCTTCATTCTCTACCGCCACAATCTTTGAGAATCCAGGGTCACCTTCATTCTACAGTGAGGCATCAGAGTGGGACTCTAGTGAATTATCTTTGAGGGTTACTATGGCTGTGTGAATGCATGGGTTTGTATGTGTGTATGTTGTGTAGTTTGAGTGAAAGGATAGGTACCCTGAGCATGTATCTGGCTCTTGAAGGCTCTATTATGATTTAATCTCTTTCTAATTAGAAAAAGAGAGTGGAAATTTCCATTCAGCCCTGTAAATCTTCATTTTGACTCCATTAGACTACAAGCTCCTTGAAAGCAGGGGCTCTTTCTGCCTTTCTTTGTATCCCCAGTGGTTAAGCTCTCTAGCAGGTGCTTAATAAATTCTTGTTTACATGACTTAATTGTGCCATTCTTTACAAATTCTCAACCTAGTATGTATACCGCGAAGATAAAATTAACTGTGGCCACTAGAGGGCAATATTAGTTAATGAAACACTCCCACTGTGGCTGGCTTTTTTGAGCACCTGCTAAATGTCTTAATTTTTTTCTACTAATTTTAAAATCAAAAGAACTACCTTGTCCTTTCTACTCCGTTTCTACCTTGTTCCTTCTCTCCCTCCTCTACATTAATGTTAATGGAACATCTAAAAACCTTTTTTGCTATCCTGACATCTTTTCCCAATTTTCCTTTTTTGAGAAAATTTTATTTTACATTGGTTGAGTTTTGTCAGGAAATAGTGACATTATATACTTCTCAACTTGGGGATCACAGTCTTTGGAGTTAGGGTAAATGGTGTGGGAGGCAGAGACACCGACACATAGAACACGGTCACTAATAATGATGAGGATAATAGCTAACGTATATGTAGTGTTCGGGGCGCTGGGTGGCACAGTGGATAGAGCACTGGACTTGGAGTCAAGAAAGACTCATCTTCCTGAGTTCAAATTGGCCTCAGACACTTACTAGCTGTGTGATCCTGGGCCAGTCATTTGATCCTGCTTGCTTCAGTTTCCTCATCTGTAAAATGGGCCGGAGAAGGAAATGGCAAATCACCCCAGTATCTCTGCCGAGAAAGCCCCAAAATAGGCCCACAATTGAAGAACAATGACAACAACATATAGTGCTTATTATGTGCCAGACACTGGGCTAAGCACTTTACAATTATTATTATTTCATTTGTTCCTCACAAGAACCCTGGGAAGTAGATGTTGTTACAGATGAATCATGAAGAATCCATAGATCTTGGGTCACCAAAGTCCAACCCCCTAATTTTACAAATGAGGAAACTAATATGTAAGTTCTAGCATGATGTTAGAGTTAAATTATCTTTGTGATATCTATTCTCTGCTATTCCTTCCCAAAGTTTCAGGCCAATAAGGCTGTTCTTGAAAAAGTGGGCTTTTTTATCTTGAAAAGGTTTAGAGCGACATCATAATAGGCATTAGACCAGTACTCTTCTCTCCCTGGCTTCTAGAGCAAGTTTCTGGAATAAGCGGAACAAGAACAAAATGTGTTTTATTTATTTTAGAATGATTGTTCCCTAGACAGTCTCACGAGGCAGAGTCTTGTTTTTATGAGGATTCCAGGGGGACGGCAGCTCCAGAGGTCTACTCATGCACATCAGAACCATATGAGTATTAAAATGCAGCCCACTCAGCTGAACAAGAGAGCAGCTAAAGACAATGGTTCATATTTTAAAGGGATCAGAAATTCTGATAACATATCATTCTATTGTCAGATGGATTAAATTTTCTGGTGGCAGAGTAGTCTGAAGGCTGTGAGATTGTCATGGGGTAAGGCCAGTATAAACACATTAAAAATAGCTGTCATTTGGATGACAGTATGCCCTGTTTAGCAGCAGTCTGTAGGCCTCTTATTTTTACTCAAAGAATAAATCTATTATAAGCTCATCTACTGAATTAGGATCTACGAGCCTTTTAATAGGATTTTTGAGAGGGAGTGGAAAATTTACAGTGCCTCATAAATAGCCTGACACACAAGTTAAGATCGATAGAGGCCTAGCTATACACCTGTCAGCTATAAACTCTCAAAAACCCAGCAGTGATTTCAGACCCACTGTCACAATAGAGCCTATAGGCAGCAATCACATCTTCATCCAATATCATCAGGTACCAAAGGTCATGCTTCTTGGCTACTGTCTACTTCTTGTTTTGTAGGATTACATAGTACCCTTTGGGCATTTAATAAATACAATAGATTGAAATTCTAATTGGTGTTTCTCCATTGGACTTTCAGGTGGAAGAAGAAGAACCCACTGGATATATTCGCTTAGAAAAATTTCTTCCAATGATGGTTAAAGTGCTCTCAGAAGAAAGGTAAGTGTGCTAATAGAATTGTTCAGACCAGATATGACTGGAATTCTGTTGATTTCAAATAAAAATCCTCAGTATATAAAGTTAGCTCTAAGTTATTTTACTATTTTATAAACTACTGACAGCAAATATTTAGCCCCAAACTGACTTCCCCAAACCTCTCTCCATACTTCTAGATTAGCCTTGCCCTACTGTCATTTGGTGTGTGCTTAGAAATTGCGAACTCATCTGTGTATCTGCCCAAGCAGAGTACCATCAGGGAGATGAAGGTGCTGCCAAAATTATCATAGTTTCAGAGTTAAATATAAATGCTTTTTATTGGCTGTTTGGTTTTTTTCATAATGATACCTTCTTCCATGAACACATTTAATCAGGAATTAACTTGCAAGGTTTAAACTATTTTAACTAGGTAACCAGGAGCCTTGTGATAGGGTAATCATAGAAAAAAGGGAATTTGCCATGGCAATCGGCAGGTAAATATTTCAGGGTGATTCACAAAAGTCTGTATGAGTTTGGCTTGAAATCGAACAAAGATAGAAACTAAAATAATTGTTCCATTGACTATGAGTCTTTTTTCTTCCAGAAGCCTTTGTACTGTGCTCATCTTCTTGCTAGAGACTCTTACCAACTATATTTATGTTCAGTATAAGCTAAGATAAAAGCAAAATCTGTAAAATGCATGGTTGGACTTGATAGCCTGTAAGGATCTTTCCAACTCTAATTCTATGAAATCTTTATGTGGAAGATTATGAAAATGTATGAGTAATACCCCTCTATCCTCCAGACTATTAAAAAGAGAAAGAGAATTCCTTGACAGGGTAGAAAAGTATGTTATCAAGGAAGCCTGGAAGAAAAATCTTCTGAAGGAGGTAGGGAAAAATTGGAATTGGTGTCAAGAGGTTGGAAAGTGGAAAATATGGCACAAAGCGGAAAGGGGGAGGAAAATAAATTCCAAATCACTAGTATTCTGTAATAGATATGAGGCCTTTCCCATTCATAGATTAATCCAGGCTTTCTGGAGAAGGAAAACATGATAAAGAGGATCCATAGCTAATATGAGAGATGATAGTAGTGGCATGTGCATCATGGTACTTGGTGACTTTTTGCTGAGGAGTACAGAAATGGGTCTAGAAAGGCCAAACATGGCCAAAAGAGATGGATGCCATTTTTCCAGAGCGTGTATCTGAAACGTAGTTAGAGAATCTGTCAATATTAAACTCATTGGCCACTCCCTAATTATGTTCATCCTTATTGGGAATAAATGCTTTCACTGGAAGAAGACTAGAATTTATCTTTTATACTTTGAAGGTCTCCAATACCATATCACTTTCTACCTATCTCCACCACAGCATTCTGTAAGCATCTCAAAATCAACATATCCAAAATGGGACTCACTGCATTTTTCACTGAACTATCCCTTCTCCAAACTTCCACCCTTTCTGTTTATGGAACTACCCTCCTTATCGTTACCTGGGTTTGTAAACCTGGAATTATCCTAGATTTCTCTTTCTTTTCTCTCAAGTCCGATGTTGGGGGCGGGGGTAAAAGGGTTACGTAGTTTGGGTGTGGCTTAGCTAGCTTGCTGTGCCATATAAGGTAATAAATGTAATCCGAGCCTGTGATTGGATGAGGGATGGTGATAAAAGACCTGAATGCGGAAGCGT
>CM053586.1:258965031-258986472 GCA_028646515.1 Pseudochirops corinnae
CCCCTTTTCAGTGCTTATACAGACTCTACCCTATTTTTTCTCACCTGAACTATTGCAATAAAGTTCTAATCGGTCTCTTTGCCTATAATTTTTTTCTGCCTCAAACCATCCTCAACCTGTTGTTGGCACTGAGTGCAGCTGGTGATGATTTAGCAGTTCTGGATCACAGTTCCAAGGTAGAGAGGAGTGCTGGTAGTCAGTCACAAGGAAGCAAAGGCCCTGGTTATAGTTCTAAGGCAGAAAAGAGCACTAGTGCTTGTGGCAATAGGGGATCAGGGCCCTTTCCTGGGTAAAGAACAGAGTACAGACCAGAAGAGCTGTGATCACACCTCTTCCTAGATCACAACTCTTTGTAAGCACCAAAAACTTACAGACACCCAGAACTAGATCTAAAAATAGCAGCACAAAAAAGCTTGAGGCTTGGGACAGTGCCTCTGCATCCCAAGGTGAGCAGCAAAGTCAAGAAGTAAGATGGAAAAATGAGCAAACAAACAAAAAAAAGAGAACTTGACCATAAAATGCTACTATGGTGGCAGGGAAGACCAAGACATGAACTCAGAAGAAACAATGTGAAAACAGCTACAAAAAGCCTCAAAGAAAAATGTTAATTGGACCCACGCTCAACAAGAATTCCTTTAAGAGTTAAAGAAAGAGATAAGAGTGGTGAAGGAAAAATTGAGAAAAAAAAGGAGAGTGATACAAGAAAATTATGAAAAGAGAATTGACAACTTGGCAAAAGAGGCACAAAAATGTTGAAGAAAATAGCACTTTAAAGAACAGAATTGATCTGTTGGTAAAAGAAGCACAAAGATTCATTGAAGAAAAAACTCCTTAAAAACCTGAATTGAGCAAATAGAAAAAGGTACAAAAGCTCATTCAAGAAAGTTATTCCTTATAAATTAGAACTAGCAAAGTGGAAACTAATGATTTCATGAGACATCAAGAAACAATAAAACAAAGTCAAAAGAATGAAAAAATAGAGGAAAGTGTAAAATATTTCATCAGAAAAATAACTGACCTGGAAAATAGCTAATTTAAGAATTGTTGGACTACCTGAAAGCCATGATCAGAAAAAGAACTTAAGATATGATATTTCAGAAATTATAAACAAAAACTGCCCTAATACCTTACATCCAGAGAGTAAAATAGAAATTAAAAGAATCCACCAATAATCTCATGAAAAAAATCCCAAAATGAAAACTCCTAAGAATATTATAGCCAAATCCCAAAGCTCCAAGGTCAAGGAGAAAACATTGCAAGTATCCAGAAAGAAACAATTTAAATATCACAGAACCACAGTCAGGATCACACAAGATCTAGCAGCTTCCATGTTAAAGGAACGAAGGACTTGGAATATGATGTTCTAGAATGCAAATGAGCTAGGATTACAACCAAGAATAATCTACCAGCAAAACTGAGTATAATCTTTCAGTGGAAAAAAATTGATACTTAATGAAATTAATAGAGGACTTTCAGGCATTCCTGATGAAAAGACCAGAGCTGAATGGAAAATTTGACATTCAAATACAAGACTCAGGCATAAAAAGGTAAACAAGTAAGAGTAATAATAAGGGGCTCAATAAAGTTAAATGATTTACATTCCTATATGGGAAAATGATACATTTAACTCCTAAGAACTTTATCATTATTAGGGCAATTTGAAGGAGTCTACATAGAAAGGGGTATAAGAGGAAGTAAATTATGTTGGAATGATCACAAAAAAAAAATGAAAGCGTGAGGAAGAGGGATGCATTGGGAGAAGGGGGAAGGGAGAGGTAGAATAGGGAAAATTTTCTCATATTAAAGAGCTGCCTAAAGAAGAGATTTTACGGTGGAGGGGGAAATGGGATGGTAGCAGGCAATGGGTGAATCTCATTCTTGTCAGGATTGGTTCAAAGAAGGAAGAATATATATATATATATATATATATATATATATATATATATGTTTGTATCTGTGTGTATGTATATATACACACACACACACACACACACACACACACACACTGTTGTGAGTGAAATTCAGCAAAAAGGTAAATTGAGGCACTTTCTGAGCACAATAACATTTGATTCACAGGGCATGAACCTGAGAATAAGATGGATCTATGGATGCCTTATTTCTAGCTAAAGACCAAAGGCAAAAGGATGGCTTCTCTTTTATAGTTTTTTGGGGAGTATAGAACAAAGAACAGAACAGGCTAAGTGACATCATGGGTTTGAAGGCAATGTGATTGGTTATATAGCTGAAGGTGTGAGGAAAAATATGATTGGCAGAAAGTAGGGAATGAGGGACTACAATGATCTCATATTTCCCTCCTGTGACTAAGAAGTATTCATTGTTTAAGCTCACCTGGAAGGTCAGACCCTTTTGGATAGCAAACCAGATATCCTTAAAGGAAAACTTGGTGGTGTGAAGATACAGGACCTGACTCCCTTGTGCCTAACTGGATTGTCCAAGGATAGTGGAATTCCTTGAGGCAGGAATAGAGCAGTGATTAGCAAAAGAACTGAATTTCTAAACTTAACTCTTTATAGACCAGCTAAATTCTGAACTAAGTTCAGAAACAGAAAACCATGAATTAAGCATTTATGGGACAAAATCAATTAATTGTAAATAGAATCAATAGAAAATTTTGAAGAATCAATTTTAATCTTATCAGTACTTGGTTGGGCATAGAAACCTATCTTATCCAACAGTGGAATAGGAGGGGAAGGGGCTAAGATATATGGGGGAGGAATAAAAGGGAGGGCTGATCAAGGGAGGCAGTGGTTAGAAGCAAAATAAACTTCTGAGGAGTGATGGGATAAAAAGAGAGAGAAAAGGATAAGCTGAAGAAAGATGGAGAGAAATACACAGTAATCGTAACTCTGTGAATAGGATGAGTTCACCCATAAAACAAGTGGATAGCAGAATGGATTAGAAACCAGAACCTAACAATGTGTTGTCTACAACACACCTTTAAACAAAAAGACATATACAGCATTAAAATAAATAAAGGGCTAGAGCAGAGTCTATTATGCTTCATCTGAAGTAAAAAAGTTAGGGATGGCAATCATGATTACAGACAAAACGAAAGTGATCAAAGTTAATTGCTAATTAAAAGAGATAACTAGGGAAAACTTCATTTTGCTAAAAGGTACCACAGACAATGAAGAAATATCAAAACTTTTTACAGCAAATTTCTCTGATAAAGGCCTCATTTCTCCAAATATATAGAAAACTGAGTTAAATTTATAAAAATAAGAGTCATTTTCCAATTGATAAATGTTCGAAGAATATAAACAGGCAATTTTCAGAAAAAGAAATCAGAGCTATCTATAGTCATATAAAAATGATTTAAATCACTATTGATGAGAGAAATGCAAATTAAAACAACCCTAAGATGCCACCTCACATCTATCAGAAATGACAAATACTGATACACTAATAAACTGTGGGTGGAGTTTTAAACTGATCCAACCATTCTGGAAAACAATTTGGTACTTTGCCCAAAGGGCTATAAAACTGTGCATACCCTTTGACCCAGCAATACCACTACTCGGTCTGTTCCCCAGAGAGATCAAAGAAAAGGAAAAGGACCTATATGTACAAAAATATTTAAAGCACCTCTTTTTGTGATAGCAAAGAATTGGAAATTGAGGGGATTCTCATCAGTTGGGGAATGGTTGAGTAAAGTGTGGCATATGATTATGATGGAATACTGTTGTGAAATGACAATGGGGAATGGTTTCAGAAAAAATATGGCAAGACCTCTATGAACTGATGCAAAGTGAAATGAAAAGACCTGAGAGATAGATCATTGTACACAGTAATAGCAATGTTTTAATGATGATCGATTGTGAAAGACTTGGCTACTCTGATTAATACAATGATTCAAGACAATTCCAAAGGATCCATGATGAAAAAATGCTATTCATATCCAGAGATAACTGATGAACTCTGAGTGCAAATTGAAGTATATTTTTTTCTCGGTCTCCCTCTCTTTCCTTCTTTTTTCTTGCAGTAAGGCTAATATGGAAATAGGTTTTGCATAATTTTACTTGTATAATTGATATATTGCTTCTTTTCTCAGTGGGCGGGGGAGGGGTGGGAGGGAAGGAGAGAATTTGGAACTCAAAATTTCAAAAGAATGTTGAAAAGAAGTAATGAATTTGTTAAAAAAAATTAGAAAAGAAATTACTTATTTCTTTGTATACATTTTGTATTTACTTACTTGCTTACATATTATATGTACCCCAACCTTCTGTAAAATGTAAACTATCTGAAGGCCAAGATTCTTTTTTTCTTTGTGTCCTAGCCCTGTAACACAGTAAATACCTTGCTTGTTTGCTGAATTAAACAGAATTAGGCAAAATATTGAAGGACCCAGGGGCATGGATGTAGTTTTCATTTCTTCCTCTAACATTTATATTGAGCTTTATGGTCTACAAAGTATTTCACAGACAGTGCCTTGTTTGATCCTCATAACAAACCTGGGAGGTAGGTGCTGTTACCCTCATTCTACAGCTCAGGAAACTTGGGTTGAGAGAGGTTAGATGCAGGCTCATGCAGGTAGGGAGGTGTTGGATAGGATTCAAACTCAAGTCTCCTAAATCTGTGTTTGACACACTATCCACTGGGCCAAGTTGCCTTCCAATAATAGAATATGTAGATTTCAGAAAAAAAGGAAGATGGGGAAGTAAAAATATGAATAAGAAGAGCTGATTGAATGGAGGATGTCAAAGAACAGAGTCTGGATTATCTGAGCTATGCCTTAAAATATTGGAATGATAGACTCCTTTCTAGGGACAAAATGTATCTCATGAGTGATGGGATGAATGTGTTGGCCAGAGACTTGTGAATGTGATCAAGGGGATTTTAACCTAAAATGGAGGTTGCAGGAGAACAATTTCTAGATAAAAATGTAAAACTAGATATGTTGAAATGTAAGGACTATATCAATAGTCATAATAGGTCATACATAGATATGACATTACCTGAAGAATTACCTGGAGGAGATACCCAGTAATTCATGGGAGAAAATTAACTGTAAAGAAGGTCACAGACCTTAACTGTGGCCTCAGTTGTTTAAATATCTGTGGATAAGGTACAGGTAATAAAGTGAACTCGAAATTTTAGCATAAGAAAAATGCAACCTCAATGGATTCTCTTGTGAGGAAGTGTCACTTGTCACTGTGTTTAAAAAGAGGTAGGATAGCCATCCATTAGCACAGGGCTTTTTAAAACTTTTTCCACTCACAGCCCCTTTATTTTGGCAGCATTGGCATGGCCTGAGGGCCTGTGCAGTACAAAGTGCCCATGCTTTGTGTTCAGAGGTAAGGCTGAAGTGAAGTTATACCATGCAACGTGGGCAAGAGCTGCCAGAAGCACCTCAGGTTCATCAGGTGTTTGATTTTTAATTAATTTTTGGTCCTTCTGTGTTCAGAAACCTTTTACTGTTGCCAAATTTTTCACGACTCCATATGGGGTCATGACTCACAGTTTAAGAAGCACTGCACTAGGAAACCTAGAGAAGGAGTTCACTTATGGAATAAAATGTTGGCCTGGCTGATTGCTAGGGGGCAGCTAAGTGGTGTTGTGGATGGAGTGCTGGGCCTGGAGTCAGGGAGAAGAAATATGGCCTCAGACACTTAATAACTATGTGACCCTCGGCAAGGCACTTAACTCTGTTTACCTCAGTTTCCTCATCTGTAAAATGAGCTGGAGAAGGAAATGGCAAACTACTCTGGTACCTTTGCCAAGAAAATCCCAAATGGGGTCATGGAGACTTGGACGACTGAATTGACTGAATATCAGCTAGTTGTTATTGAATAACAACTAGCTGATTTCTAAGGTCCTTTTCCAACATTAATATTTTGTGATTCTCTGGATCATGGTAAAAATTTTGTTCAGGGTCAGTCAATGAAAATAAACAATGTATTATATCACACAATGTTAGTAATTTTTTTTTTGGAGGGGGGAAGGCTGGGCATTGGAATTAAGTGACTTCTCCAAGGTCACACAGATGGTAAATGTTAAGTGTCTGAGGCTGGATTTGAACTCAGGTTCTCCTGACTCCAGGGGCCAGTGTTGTATTCACTGCACCACCTAGCCACCCCACAATGTTAGTAATTTTAAATTGGAAAATTATTTTTCAAGGAAAGTCTTTTTCTTTTCATAATCTGAAACCTGAAAAGACTTCAGAAAGGATATTATTAGTTCCTCTCCTTGACTCTGTGTATGTGTGTGTGTGTGTGTGTGTGTGTGTGTATGTGTATGTGTGTGTATGAGAGAGAGAGATAGAGAGAAATTTGATTTACAAGAGGTCCCTTAGCTAAAGTAAGCACCTCCAAATCATGGCACTCATGTCTCTGATTATATCACTACAGATACAGACCAGTTCCAGAAGATCTTCTTCTTCAAGCATTTGAGGTACCTAATCACTAGAGTTTTAAAATTCAAACCATCAGTCAACTTGAAATTGACTTCTAAACCTGAAAAGGTCATACTTTTCCCTTATTTCTCTGTAGGTGCTGGATTCAGCCAAAGAGGGATTTCTTACCAAAGAAGAGCTGGTCAAGTATATGACTGAAGAAGGTAAAAATGATTTGCTACTTGTAAAACTCAATTTCTATGAATTTAGTAATTCCAGTAATAATTCTATAACACAAAAGCTTTATTTGTCATTTGGTAAGCCTAGAATGTGACAGATGATAGAAAAATTAGTATTAATTAATTCATGTTTCTCCAAGGTGAACTTTGTCATTGCTTCTCTTATTTGTTCTTTCAGGACCTATATAAGAAAGAAGGAACAATGGTTTATGCACATTTATACAGTGATTTTGCACATCATTATTTATTTAAAAAACCTGTGTGACAGATAACTGTGTTTTTTTCTCAGAATATTAGGAACAATAAATGCCAGTAGATAACCATTAGAAGAGATTAGTAAGTGTCTAATTTCTATAACCTGACAGTTGGTAAAATAGGAGATAAAGAGTTCTGTATGTATTTACACTTACCTAAACTTCTCTATTTTTATAGAAAATAGACAAAGATATATAAAAATATCTGTTGCTCATATTTGCTTTGGGCAAGAAGTAGGCAAGTTGGTACCTTCTCTGCAATCTGTAGTTTTAGATAGTTGTTTAGAACACTGAGTTAAATAATTTGTCCAGTGTCACAGCAAGTAGATGTCAGAAGTGGGATTTGAGTCCCAGCCAACTTTCTATCCATTATGTTGTGCTCTGCCTTTTGAACAAGAAGAGACTTCCCTTCCTCACCTCCTTTCTCTCCTTCTCTCTGTTTCCATCTGTTTCTCTATGTCTCTCTCTGTCTCTGTCTGTCTGTCTGTCTCTCTCTCTGTATCTCTACATGGATATAGATACATCTCTCTCTCTCTCTAATATATATATGGTTATTATTTAAATGGATATAGAAACATAGAGAGACATATACATATATTCATATCCATAGCTATGTTTCCAGGGTGTCACAAAAATCATCATGCAGTTGTGTGTGTGTGTGTGTGTGTGTGTGTGTGTGTGTGTGTGTATAGAGACAGAGAGATAGAGAGGAAGAGAACTCATTTACCTTGTTAATTATATCTCCTAAGGCTAATATTAAAATTTGTTCGTATTCCCCAAGTTTAACCAGTCTGATAGACATTGTCCTGAGATAACTGTCAACCTAGTCATCTTCTTTCAATTTCTGTTTTCCTCTCTGGTTCTAAGAATATCAGGGAAATTTTCCTTAAGAATTTCTTGAAGAATGATTTCTAGGCTCTTTTTTTGATCATGACTTTCAGGTAGTCCAATATAATAATTTTAAAATTGTCTCTCCTGGATTTATTTTCCAGGTCAGTGGTTTTTCCAATGAGATATTTCACATTGCCTTCTATTTTTTCATTTGTTTGGATCTGTTTTATAGTATCTTGATTTCTCAAAAAGTAATTAGCTTCCATTTTTTTCCAGTCTACTTTTGAAGGAATTATTCTCTTCAGTGAGTTTTTGAAATTCCTTTTCCATCTGGGCAATTCAGCTTTTTATGGCATTCTTCTCCTCATTGGCTTTTTGGGCCTCTCTTGCCATTTGAGTTAGTTTATTTTTTAATGTGTTACTTTCTTCAGTCAGGTTGTTGACTTGCTTTTCATGATTTTCTTGCATCATTGTCATTTCTCTTCCCAAATTTTCCTCTACTTCTCTTACTTGATTTTCAAAATCCTTCTTGAGCTCCTGCATGGCCTGTAACCAGTATATATTTTTCTTGGAAGCTTTTGATGAAGGACTTTTGCCATTGTTGACTTCTTCTGGTTCCATGTTTTGAACCTTTTTGTCCCCCAAAAAGGATTCTGTGGTCTCACTGTGCTTCCTCTATTTGTTCATCTTGCCAGCCAATTACTTGACTTTTGATCTCTTTGCCGTAGTAGAACTTTGCTTCCAGAGTAAAGAGAGCTGTGTCCCAAATGGCTGGGATTTTCTCAAATGTTTTCAGAGGTCAGAGGAGGGTGCCCTCTCTACAGCCACCAGAAGGTGTGGCGCATTGGTGTTTTCTTACCCAAGGACCACCACCAAGACCGCGACCCAGATCCAAGTAGGTCAAAGCAAGAGCCATTACCCTCTGAATGGTCGCTTAGTCCCCCTACAATCTGCAGGCCAGGAGCTCCATAGGCAGCCATGGGGCAGCAGTTGCAGCTGTCATACCTCCACCACCTCTCGCCCCAAAGGCAGGGGCCAGACTGTGCTCTTCTCCACCCAGTTCCAACAGAGTTCCCCACTGACCTTTAACTTTCTGTTTGGTGTTTATGGGTTGAGATGTCTGCAGACTGCTACAGCTGCTGGTAATTCACTCTCTTGAAGTCTACTCTGGCAGGTCTGTGCCACTGGTTGGGGCCACCTAGGTCTGGAACCACATGGCTCACACGGGACTCCACTTGGCTCCCAGCTCGGTGCAATTGAAATTCCTGTCAGCCTCCCAGGCTGGTTATCTTCAGAGGGAGATTTGTTTCTCTATGTCACTTTGTGGGTTCTTTAGCTCTCAAATTTGTTTAGAGTCATATTTTACAGGTATTGGAGGTGGTTAGGGCAGGAGCTCAGACAGGTTATTGCTTTTACTCTGCCATCTTGGCTCCGCCCCTAACCTAGTCATCTTCCATACAAAGTAAAGGCTTGGTTGCCATTAGCTCAAAGGCATGAATTTGGAAAGATGTAACTTTAGGCTTGTTGTCAGATAGAAAGTCTAAAAGTTAGAGTTTCCCAAAGTTGAATGAGCTGCCTTATGATGTTCCCTCTCACTTGAGGTCTTTAAGCAAAGGCTAGATGACAATTTGTCAGGTATGATCATATAATTATTTGACTACTATTTTAAGTTCCTTAGGACTCAGGTCATTACCACCAAGATTCATAGGGCAGTAGGTCTAATCTTTCACAGTTAGAAACAAGGCAGTTCTAGGAGTTCAGATATGAACAACATATATTTTTGTATATTTTTTGTCTATTTTCTACAAAAATAGGCAAGTTTAAGTAAGTGTAAATACATAAAAGAGGACATTGACTTCCCTCCAGGTTTTAAGAGTCCTAATGTGTCTTAAATTGTCTCTGAATTCTTGGAAAGTAAATATCATTCCAACAGACCTATGAAACTCCTTTGAACCATTCCAGAACTGTGAACTAGGTCAAATCTGGAAGACACTTTGTGTTGGCAGTAACTCCAACTCAGGGGCAAATGAACTCAGGCACATTTCACCAAATCCACTAGTGCTCAGGGGGTACTCAGGATATATCCCTGTGTTCTTGTCTCTGGTATTAGTATTGAATACCGCTTTAATTAGTTCATGGTCTTGCCAGAATTCTTCCTAGGGCTGCTTTCCATCTTGGTGAAACCAACTTCCAAATGGCTCTCATCTATTATCTGAAGCCAACTGAAACCTACAGATTCTCCATTCAGCATTTTTAGTTTAATTGTACAACAATCCACCGAGCCAAACTGAGACAAAGAGAGTCATTTTGAAATGGTTGTCATGTGGCATCTCCCATTGGTATTAGCTCACATGTCTAAGATGGCAGGTTCTTATTAAGACACATTCAGAGACAGAATGTTCACATCCAAAAGTCTCAGATATGGCCTCGTCAACCAGATTTGCATAGAAGCCATGTGGCCTTCTATTCATAGTATCCTGAAACCTTTCTTCTTGGATTCCCTTTCCAGATGGGATTTGCAATTTGATCTTTTGGTATTTCAGCAGCCTTGTTTAATGTAAGCTTATCTGGGAGTGATATCTTGATACCTTGCTTGTTGTTTCAGGTGAAATTATAAGCTCTACAATTTCCTCAGACTTTATTAGCTGGTAAAGAAGACAGATCCCAATTCTAATAAAGAGAAAAGGGCAGGATAGAGCCAAGCATAGGTGACACACCAGGGAACACTTTATGCCACAGTGCCCTCTTGAAAAACTCTGACACATAGAACAAATGAGGTCGAATTATATGGGGTCCTATAGGCAGTTAGGCTTGGCATTGGCAGACAGAGGAATAAAGAAAACTGAAGAACTGGAGATTAGATCATATATCTCTGACTCTATGATTCTATGAACTAAAATTATTTTTTCCCCTTTCCTATCTATTCCCAGGTGAGCCCTTTACACAGGAGGAAATGGAAGAAATGTTGTCTGCTGCGCTTGATCCAGAAACAAACACAATTCAGTACAGAGACTATTTAGCAATGATGGTGATAGATGAAAGTTAAAAGGTTTCATATATTTAATTTTTTCCAGATTTTTAACTTCTATTTCCTATTTCCGATTAATGGATATTAGTTTAGAAAAAAACTGGAAAAATGGTATATTTATAACTTAAAGTCTTTATAGATATATACAGTTCTAAGAAATTTTTAAAAGAAACTCTAATGTTCTATGCACTTTTACTGTAAAATTTTAGTATGTTATGTAAGAAAGATTTGTTTCTTCTCTATGAAAGTATAGATCATCATTAAAATATCATTGAATTAATTATGCAAAGACAGTGGAGAATATTTGACTTGGCACAAGCCAAGTATTCCACCGGCTCTATGAGTGGCATAGAAACCTATGGTCTCAGATCAGTTAGTATAGGATGACAATTCCCAAAGAGATCATGGTGGGTGGGGGAAGTTGCAGCACTTCCAGTGAGGTACAAACATCAAAGAGGGCTTACTTACCATGTTTTCTTTTTCGTATAGAAAAATTTCAATCTTTGACACACATCAATAATGTTTCAATGTTTTCTTGTTTCCAGGTCATTTTAGGGCCATGATTGGCTAGATAAGATGGTGGAAGTAGGATCAGAATGGTCATCTTTCTTATTTCCTCTTAAGATTTGGAATATTATCTGTAAGATCTAATGTGCTACCATTAAAAAAACAAACCAAACCAAAACTCTTTCATCTGTAATGAGATGATTATTATTATAATTTTAGACATAGGGAAAAAGCTTCCCAGATCTTCCTTACGCCTCAGTTTAGGGGTATAAGGCAAAATAGTGACATTGCAAAGCAACAGATTGCACTCCTAGGAGAGAATCCTCTAAGGCACTCTGTTATCTCTAAATAACTTTGACCACTGCCAAGTGGAATGCCCTTGAGTAATTTTCTTTTGAAGAGGTCATTTGTTTTAAGGAAGCTGTATATGAAAACTAGCCTAGATTCTAGGACAGCTAAAATGTCAGGATCTTACCATTAGAGAGAAAAGGCTTCAGCTTACCATAACTTACACATAAATGTGTACATTCATGGATACATTTTTAAAAAAGCATGATCAGTTTGTTCACATTCACAGAGAAATCATGGCAGTGGTAGTTACGAAAATCCCAAATAGTAAATTCATCCTTGGATGCGTGATAAAAAAAGGGGATAGGAGGTAAAAACGAGATATTATGGGATTCATTGTGGCAGTCACAGGGGCTTTTGGGGGGCACTAATAGCACCCCACAGAGATCCTTTGTAGAGACAGTGAGGTGGTGCAGTAGATAGAGCACTGAGCCTGGAGTCAGGAAGACCTGAGTTCAAATCTGACCTCAGACCCTTAACAACTGTGTGACTCTGGGCATGTCATTTAACTGCTCTCTGCCTCAGTGTCCTCTTCTGTAAAATGGATAATATGATAATAGCACCTACCTCACAGGGCTATTGTCAGGATCAAATGAGATTTTATATATATATATATATATATATATATATATATATATATGATTTTATATATATATATATATATATATAAAGCACTTAGCCTATTTCCTTTCTTCTTTGGAAAGTATGGACTTCACACTTTGGAGCTGCTACACAGGCAGTCCTTTCCCATCAGACCTGAACATCTTGAATAACTCATGGTAATAGTGGGAATCAGAGTTCCAGTCTTTTCTAGAATAGCTTTAGTCCCTTGTTACTCTTCCTGAAGGGGACCACTTATTTGGTCAGTTCTTGTCTCTCTCAGCATGAATGCCAATCAAGAAATTCCCATTTTCTTGTTAAGAAGACTGGATTCCAGGAATCTTCAACTTGAGGTTTCTCTCAAGACAACCCTGAGGGCTTATGCTATGTAAGAAATTTTCCTTCCCTGGCCAGAAATCTAGGTTCCAGGATCATGCTACTTAGGAAATACCCCTTCTAGCATTACAAGACCCAATTCAAGGACTCCTGAATTTAGGGTTAATCATGACCCAAGACTAGCATTGAATGGGAATTCTCCTTGGGCAATGTGGGGCAACATATGCAATTTGCCTGTTGCTTCAGTTGAAATGTAGTCATCAGAGGCTTCTGGGAAGGGGTAGAGGGTCAACCCCTCAACATACCCCTACTGGCATCTTGGGAGGAAAGATAGAAGGAGATGAGTGAAAAAGTATCTGAGTGTGTGAAGAAGATTCCTTTTTCACACCAGCAAAAAAGGGTGGTTCTTCTGTTGAGCCTATCCTTAAGAGTCTAATCAAACAATATGTCTAGAGGGGAGCCCATATTGGTGAAGTACATCCTTCAGGAGGTGTAAAGGTATGACTCCAAACCATCAGTTCGTCTTGGAGACAGCCCTACTCACTGAAACTAAATAAGGAGATATATTTTTTCCCTCTCAGTAGAATACTAATGGGCATGTCTATTGTCCATAAGAAAAATAGTTTCAAAATTCTTGAACAGAGGCTCACTATCCTAAAAGCCAAAGTTCATTCAATCCAGTATTTATTAACCTCCTAATGTGTCCTGGCACTGTGCTAAGGTTCTAGGGATACAAGTACAAAGAATGAAGCAATCTCTACTCACAAGGAATTTGCAACCTAACAAAGACATATAAAATACATGCAGCATAAATGCTAACTGAATAATAAATAAATATATGCATAAGTTTGTATTACACACAGAGTAGTTAAATACAAGGTAGTTTGGGAGGGAGGGCACCAGCAGCTGGAGCGATCAGGAAAAACTTCACGCAGAAGATGGTGCCTCTTAGCTACATCTTCAAGGATGAGAAGTTGCCTGGGGATCTTGGATGCTTAACCCCTTCCACCAGATGTCTGTCAGGGCAAATCTTCCTTTCTGGTAAGTTCAGCAGATTGATTAGGGAACATCCCGGATCAACCCCATTCCCTCTTCTCTCTCTACTATGTGTTAGTGAAGTCTTAGGGATAAAAAGACTCAAAGAAAAAACTCTGTCTTCAAGAAGTTTGCATTCTGCTATTTGAGTGAGATACAACTTACACATAAATGAGCTTAATACAAAGAAATCTGAGGAGGGAGAATCAGGGGAGGCTTCAAGGAGGAGGCTACACCTAAACTGAACCAAGATTTTGAGATAAGGCCAATATTATAACTATGAGGACTGGCCTGAGGAAACATTGGAGCAGGAGAGAGATTGTCAGGTTAAGAAAGTCCAGTTCAGGGGTAAGGAACCTGCAGCCTCGAGACCACATGTGGCCTTCTAGGTCCTGAAGTGTGACCCTTTGATGGAATTCAGTTGGACTTGGGTCCTAGAGGGTTTTAAATGGCAGACTGAGGAGTTTACATTTATTTTTGATCAAGGAAGCCATTTGGTCATCAAAACCTAGCCTCTCAGACTTGGGCCTTAGGCCTTCTGGTCAGACTTGCACCTGCATAACGGCCCCCTCTGTGATGTACCTGAGAAGAAGTGGTCAGGTCTTTGCTTAAGGATGTCTGGTGAGAGGGAAGATATTTCTGAAGGCAGTCTCTTCCACTTTGTGGTGGCTCTAATTGTTAGGAGGTTTTCCCTTACTGTAAAGTAAGGCTCAAATCTGCTTCTCTGAAACTTGGCTGCTGCTCCCTTTTCGGGCCTGGAAGAACAAATCACAGGGGCAGCAAGGTGTATTGGAAAGAGCCCTGTTTTGGATTCAAAGAATGTAGGTCCACATCTTACCCGCTCCACTTACTATCAATACAGCTGTAGGCAAAGGACGATTTCTTTGGGTTTTAGTGTTCTTATCTGTAAAATGAACTGGTCGTACTCAGTGATCTCTGACACTCCTTACTCCTCTAACTACATGATCTTACGAATTCAGTTATTATCAAGCAGCTACTATGTGCTAGGCATTGTACTGAACACTAGGGACATGAACACAAGAGAGAACCTCCTGCCCTTCAAGAGCGTAGTCTAGCGCCCCTTCCACATGGCTTGCCATTTAAATACGTGGAGACAGCTAATGTGTTCTCCCTCAACAACATGTTCTTCCTAAACCTTCTGGTCTTCAGTCTAAACATCTCTAGTTCTGTTGACCCGTTCTCATATGGCTTGACTTGGAGGCATTTAATCACCTTGCTCATCCTTCTCTGGACTCTCTCCTGCTTCTTAATGTCAGTGTCCAAATTTGGGAGGACATTAGATTTCAGTGTCCAAAACTGAACACAGTGTTCTAAGTGCAGCCTGACTTGAAGACGGAGAACAGTAGAACAGCCATTACCTCATTCCTATTGTGGTGCAGCGGATGGAGCACTAGACCAGGAGTTAGGAAGATCTGGGTTCAAATCCAACCTCAGATACTGGTCGTGTGACCCTAGACAAGTCGCTGAACTGTCTGACTCAGTTTTCTTCACTATAAAATGGAGATTATAATAGACATCTACCTTCCAGGGTGGTTGAGAGCATCAAATGAGGTAGAGCAGTCTCCTTGACATTCTCTGATTCCTTACCCTGCCCATCTCCTACCCTTGACCAGTTGTTAGGGCTTTCTCCTCAAATTTCTTTGTATCAAGCTCATTTGTGTGTATGTTGTATCTCAGCTGTTGTGAGGATCAATATTTATTAAGGAAACCCTTAGCAGCATGCCTAGTATGTTTTTGTTTTTGTTCAGTTGTGTCTGACTCTTCATCATTGCATTTGGGGTGTTCTTGGCAAAGGTACTGGAGTGTTTTGTCATTTTCTTCTCCAGCTTATTTTACAGGTGAGGAAACTCTGGCAAACAGGGTTAAGTGACTTGCCCAAGGTCATGCAGCTAGTAAGTATCTAAGGCCAGATTTAAACTGAGAAAGAGAAGTGTTTCTGACTCCAAGCCCAGTACTCTTTTCTGCTTAGCACAAAGTAGGTGCTTAATAAAAACTTGTCATTTTCCCCCTCCCCCTTTATTGTAGCTTTAGAATATATTAGTTCTCTTGGTTGCCATATTACATTGCTAACACCTATCGAGCTTTCTCAGTCCATGAAAACCTCCAAGTTTTTGTTCTGATGAACAAAGTCAAGCCTTCCGTATCATGTACTTGTGAAGCTGATTTTATTTAGACTCAAGTATAATGCTTTGCCTTTATTCATTTTTATCTTATTTGATTCTACTCCATACCCTACACTATCTTTTGGGATCCTGACATTTTAGCTTGAATATTTTGGCTCTTAACATATTAGTGATTTTTCCTAGCTTTGTGTCAGTTCCAGATTAGCTAAGCATGACATCTCTGCTTTTATCTGAGACATTGATGAAAATATAAAATGGCTTAGGGCCAAGCGCTGATCCTTGGGACACTCCCCTACTCACCTCTTTTCAAGCTGACATTGAGCCATTAATGACTCCTTTTTGGTCAGTCAATCAGCTTTGAATCCAAATAACTGAATTGTTGCCTAGCCCACATCTCTCCATCTTTCTTTTTTTTTACATTTTTAAAGGATAGCTAACATAAAAGGTTTTGTCAGATGCTTTGCTAAAATATGGGTAAATTATATCTGTAGCATTTTCCAGTTCAATAAAACTGTCAATAGAAGGAAAATAAGCTCAAACTTGTGCCTTGGGAAGATTATTTTGGCAGCTCTGTGAAGGCTGGATCCAAGAGGGGAAACGGTAAAAGCAGGGAGAGTAATTAGTAGTCCGTGGTAATAATCCAGACAAGACTGGATTAGTGTGAATCTAGTAGGTGAAGTAGTTGAATTAGGGTGTTGGCTGTACCAGTGGAGAGAAGGGATTGTATGTTGGTAGTGATGTGGAAGCTGCAACAATACTAGGCAACTGATTTTATATTAAGGGAAAGAAAAAAAGGTGATGTTCTGGGTGCCTAGGAGGATGGTGTTTCCCTCAGTGAAAACAGGGAAATTTGGAGGAAGGGTGTGGTTTGGTTTGGATTAGGTTTTTTGCAGGGTGGAAGAGGGGCAAAGATAAGCAGTTGTGTTTTGGACCTGTTAAGTTTAAGAGGCCTATGTCCGCTATGGATATGTCCGCTATGTAGTTAGTGATGTGGGGCTGGAATTTAAGAGAGAGACTAGGCTGAATATATGGATTTGGGAATAATCTAGTTATGGAGGAGTTGATGTTTGAAGGTCCAGGACCTAATCACAGGAAAGGAACTAAAGAGAGGTTTTACTGAAAAAATTTAAGGCACGTAAGGTAGTCCTTTTATGAGGTATGAATGAACAGTGATTGAGCTTACCACCAGGTGATCCTTAAAAGACACAGTCCAGTTGGTTAGAAGCAATGGAGGCAGGAACAGGGAGTCAGGGAACATCATAGTCCCCTTCCCCCATCACCTGCCATGTCTAAGAGTGGAGCTACTCACCCATAAAGAGACACACCATCCAGGTCTTGGAGTGTCATTTCAATAATGTTCAAAGTATAGTTGAGGGAACAGAGACATAGACTCTGAATATACTCCTCAGAGTCATGGATAAGGAGAAGCAATCATGTGAGGTCAGAAATATCTTTGAGGAGAAGACTTCTGGCAGCAAAAAAGAGAGCTGGTATGAACTAAAGAGAGAGACATAGCTCTGTCAGTTAAGGGTCCTATGGAGCAGATGTGAGTCGCTCAGTTGAGCAATCTACCAAGCAAAAGTACTTCACCTGAGGGGGTAGATTTATGAGGATTCCATAGGAGAGAAAGGTGTGAGTGTTTGGCACATGTGTTCCTTACTATCATAGTATTCTGTGCCCACTCTTCCCACAAATGACCGCTGCTCCACCTGCCAAAAGAGACTGAGGAATGGTCAGAAAGCTGAGAAAAGAATCAGGAGAGAGAGAGCAGTGTCTTTGAAGCCAGGAAAGGAAAGAGTATGTATAATGAGTAGTTGCTTCACAATGTCAGAAGCTACATAGAGGTAGAGGAGGAGGAGGAGGAGGAGGAGGAAATCTTCATATTTGAAAGTTAATCTTGTTTGTACCTGTTGTAAAGCCCATCTGTAGTCTGATGTCTCCAGTAGCTATTTGCAGAACCTGATACTGTTTGTGATTCTGCCACCTTAGACCCTCAGGGAGCCCCAGGTTTCTCTACTTACTGAACACCCATCACCATTTCACAGCAATGCTGCATTCTTTGAATTTTGACTTCATTGATTTTATTCACACACTTCTTTCTTTCTTTTCTCCCTTTCAGATCATCCAATAGGATTCCATCAGGTCAGCCAGTTAGGTGTCTCATTGGATAAACTGTGGAAGATCTGAGCTCAAATCCAGCCTCGGAATACCTACTAGCTGTGTAATCCTGGGCAATTCACTTAACTTCCGTTTGCCTCAGTTTCCCCATCTGTAAAATGGGGATCATAATAGCACTTACCTGCCAGGGTTGTTGTGAAGATCTAATGAGATAATGATAATAAAGCATTTAGTGTCTGGCACACAGTATTATATAAATATGTTTTATATATATATATATATATACGTATATATATTTAACACACATATGTATATTTGCTCTGGAGAAGGAATTGACAGCCCTCTCCAGTATCTTTGCCAAGGAAAGCCCATAAACAGTATATTGGCCTGCTATCATCAGTGGGGTCGTGAAGAGTCAGACGTGACTGAATGACTGAACAACAACTACCACAGTAACATCCATGGATATTTGCATATACACACACATCTTGCTGCTACCTTGTCCAGTCATTGAAGGAACTCATCCTGCTCTAATTCGTTGGGTGACTCTGAGAATGAATAAAAATGATGGTAAGGTATTTATACACGTAGAAGAAGCAATAAACAATTGGCACCGCAATGCATGTGTGCATGTATATATGTATACACAAATTTATATGTAAACACGTGTATGTGTGTATATATCTATGTACGTATACGTGCATTTCTCCGCCCTCTGATCTCCCATCTCTGCCATCGGACAGCTATGCAAGGGTAAAATCCCAGTGGAAGAGATGATGAGCTGCTGGTTTAGCCATGCATGGGCTCTGATCACCACCCAGAGATTAATTTGTAGTGAGCCACATGCCTTTAGGCCAAGGTGGAGAGGCATAAGAAGGGGGTGTGGTGGCCCTCAGAGCACTGACAGGCTACCATGGTCTGTAAGTATCACTGAGGGAAGATGGGTAGCAGGCATGAAATACACTTAAAGGTAGAAGTATACCCTAGGGCATATCACTCAGCAAAGTGCTAATGTGTATATTAATGCAGAAACTCAGGTACAGACTTGTTTGGAATACACAGACAAAAACCTAAATGATTTCCTACAAGCCCATAACCCTGGTATTTGCCAAAGAGCTTAGGTCTGGTGAATTAACCCCAAGCTTTTGGCAACCATGAGGTCACATCTCGACACAAAAGTGAACCACCCAACACCTCCTCATAACCTCTCCTGGGATAGCATCAGATATTCTCAGAAAGAACTGTAGCATAAATACTCCCAAGATGATTGGATACCCACAAGTCAAAGTCATAGCTTCTAGATTATCTTTGAAGGTTCCCACCCAAGTGACACCACTAAACCTCATCTTAAGGAAATACTGGCTCTTGAAGTTAGTTGTGGAGTAAGTGTAATAGGTTTAAAATTTTTCTTTAACATTTTTATTAAAAGTTTTGAGTTCCAAATTCTATCCTTCCCTTTCCTTCCCCCTCCCTTAGATGGTAAGCAATCAGATATAGTTTATACATGTAAATTATGTAAAACATTTACATATTAGTAATTTTGTATAAGAAGACTCAGATAAAAAAAGAAAGTAAGTGAAAAATATGCTACCTCATCCAGTCATTGAATGCTTTAGTCTGTATTCAGTCAATATCAGTCCTTTCTATGGAAGTGGATAGCATGCTTCATCATGAGTCCTTTGGAATTGTCTTGGATCATTGTATTTCTGAGAATGGCTAAGTCATTTACAATTCATCAAGCAGTATTGCTGTTACTGTGTACAATGTTCTCCTGGTTCTGTTCACTTCACTATGCATCAGCTCATGTAAATCCAGGTTTTTCTGAAATTTTTCTGCTTGTCATATCTTAAAGCACAATAACATTTCATTATAATTATATATTACAGCTTGTTTAGCCATTCCCCAATTGATGGGGATTTTTTATTTCTAATTCTTAGCCACCATGAAAAGAGCTGCCCTAAACATTTTTGTACTAATAGGTCATTTTCCTGTTTTTTGTATGTCTTTGGGATATAGACCTAGCAGTGGTATTGATGGACCAAAGAGTATGCACAGTTTTATAGCCCTTTCGACATAGTTCCAAATTGTTTTCCAGAATAGTTGGATCAGGTCACAACTCCATCAATAATGCATTAGTGTCCCAGTTGTCCCACATCCCCTCCAACATCCAATATTTTCCTATTTTATCATATTAGCCACTTTGATAGGCATAAGGTGATACCTCAAAGTTGTTTTAATTTGCATTTCTCTAAAAAATTTGCATTTCTCTGATCAATAGTGTTTTAGAGTATTTTTATATGACTATAGATAGCTTTGATTTCTTTGTCTGAAAACTCCCTGTTTATATATCCTTTGACCATTTATCAATTGTGGTACAACTTGTATTTATATATGTATATATATATATATTTATAAATATGCATACATGTATATAAATATGTATATATGTATAAATTTTATTCAGTTCTCTATATATTTGAGAAATAAAACCTTTATTAGAGATACTTGTAAATTTTTTCTCTTTTTTTGCTGTTCTTATAGTTTTGGTTCCATTAGTTTTGTTTGTGCACAACCTTTTACTATCTATTTTACATTTTGTAATGCTGTCTCTATATTTTTTGATCCTAAATTCTTCCTTTATCCATAAATCTGACAAATAAACTATTCCATGCTCTCTTAGTTTGTTTATGGTATCAACCTTTATGTATAAATCATGTACTCGTTTTGACCTTATCCCGGTATATGGTGTGAGATATTGGTCTATACCTAGTTTCTTCCATATTGTTTTCATTTTTCCCAGAAGCTTTTCTTTCAGATAATGAGTTTTTGTTGCAGAAGCTTAGATCTTTGGGTTTATCATATGCTGTAGTCCTTTATTATCATGTAATTTTTACTTAATTTATTTCACCAATCCACCACTCTATTTCTTAACCAGTACCAGATTGTTTTGATAACCACCACTTTATAATACAGTTCGATATCTGGGATGGCTAGACCACCTTCTTTCACATTTTTTTTTCATTGATTTCCTTGATACTCTTGAGCTTTTGTTCTTTCAGATAAATTTTGTTATTATTTTTTCTAGCTGTAGAAAATAGGTTGTTTTTTTTTTTTTTTTTTTACTTTTTGGAGGGGGGAAGGTAGGGCAATTGGGATTAAGTGACTTGCCCAAGATCACACAGCTAGTTTTTTGTATTAAGTGTCTGAGGCCGGATTTGAACTCAGGTTGTCTTGACTCCAGGGCTGGTGCTCTATTCACTGTGCCACTTAGCTGCCCCCTAGAAAATAGTTTTTTTCATAGTTTGATATGACACTCCATAAATAGATTAATTTAAGTAGAATAGTCAGTTTTATTATATTGGCTTGGCCTATCAATGAGCAATTAATATTTTTCCAAATGTTTGGATTTGACTTTATTTGTGTGAAATTTTTATAGTTGTGTTCATATAGTTCCTGGGTTTGTCTTGGCACGTAGACTCCCAAGTATTTTACAGTGTTTACAGTTATTTTAAATGGAATTTCTTTTTTTTATCTCTTGCTGCTGGACTTTAGTGGTAATATATAAGAATACTGATGATTCATGTGGATTTATTTTCTATCCTGCAACTTTGCTAAAGTTGTTAATACTTTCAAATACATTATTAGATGA
>CM053586.1:258986572-258997570 GCA_028646515.1 Pseudochirops corinnae
ATTGCCTATTCTAATTCCTTTAATTTCTTTTTCTTCTCTTATTGCTATAGCTAATATTTCTAGTACAATATTAAATATTAGGTGTGATAATGGGCATCCTTGATTCACCTCTGATTGTATTGGGAGGGCTTCTAACTTCACATTACAGACAATGCTTACTGATGGTTTTAGATAAATATTATTTAATTTTTTAAGGTAAGCTCCATTTATTCCTATGCTCTTTAGTGTTTTTAATAGGAATGGGTGATGCATTTTGTCCAAGGCTTTTTCTGCATTTATTGAGTTATTCATATGATTTCTGTTGGTTTTATTATTGATATGGTCAATTATGCTGATAGTTTTCCTAATATTGAACCAGCCCTGCATTCTTGGTATAAATCTCACCTGGTCATAGTGTATGATCCTTGTGGTATACTGCTGCTATAATCTCTTTGCTAGTATTTCATTTAACATTTTTGCATCAATATGCATTAGGAAAATTGATCTATAATTTTCTTTCTCTGCTTTGACTCTTCCTGTTTTGGGTTATCAGCACCTGTTTGTGTAGTAAAAGGAATTTGGTAGGACTCTTGCTTTGCCTGTTTTCCCAAATAGTTTATGTAGTATTGGGATTAATTGTTCTTTAACTGTTTGGTAGAATTTGCTTGTGAATCCCTCTGGTTCTGGAGATTTTTTCTTAGGCAGTTCATTGATGGCTAGTTTAATTTCTTTTTCTAAGATTGGGTGATCTAAGTATTTTATTCTGTTAATTTGGGTAATTTATATTTTTGTAGATATTCATCTATTTCAAATTGTCAAATTTATTGGCATATGATTGGACAAAATAGCTCCTAACAGTTGTCTTAATTTCATCTTCATTAGTGATGAATTCATTTCTTTCATTGTTGATACTGTGAATTTGGTTTTCTTTATTCTTTTTTAAAAAATCAAATCAACCACTGGTTTATCTATTTTATTGTTTTATTTTCATAAAACCAGCTTCCAGTTTTATTTATTAGTTCATTGGTTTTCTCACAATTTTATTAATCTTTCCTTTGATTTTTAGGATTTCAGATTTGGTGTTTAATTGGTGATTTTAAATTTGTTCTTTATCTAGTTTTTCTAGTTGCATGCCCAATTCATCAATCTGCTTTTTCTCCATTTTATTGGTGGGAGCAATTAGAGATATAAATTTCCCCCTAGGTAACACTTTGACTGCATCCCATAAATTTTGCTATGTTGTCTCATTGTTGTCATTTTTAAAGGAAATTATTGATTCTTTCTATGATTTGGTCTTTGATGCACTTGTTTGTTAAGATTAGATTATTTAATTTCCAATTTTAATCTTTCTTTCCATTGTCCATTATTGAATGTAATTTTTATTGCATTATGATCTGAAAAGGATGTGTTTACTATTTTTGCTTTTCTGCCTTTGGTTGTGAAGTTTTTATGTCCCAATCCATGGCCAGTTTTTGTGTAGGTGCCATGTACTGCTAAGAAAAAAGATATTTTCCTTTATATTCCCATTCAGTTTTCTCCAGAGAGCTTATCATATCTAACTTTTCCAGAATTTTATTTATCTCCTTAAGTTCTTTCTTCTTTATTTTTTGGTTAGATTTATCTAGTTCTGAGAAGGGAAAGTTGAGGTCCCCCACTAGTAAAGTTTTATTATCTATTTCCTCCTGTAGCTCATTCAACTTCTTCAAAAATTTAGATGCTATACCATTTGATGCATATATGTTTAGTATTGATATGACCTCACTGTCTATGGTACCTTCCAGTAAGATATAGTTTCCTTCTTTATCTCTTTTAATTAGATCTATTTTTACTTTTGCTTTGTCTGAGATCATGATTGTTACCCCTGCTTTCTTTGCTTCAGCTGAAGCATAATAAATTCTGCTCTAGCCTTTTACCTTTACCCTGTGTGCATGTCTCTGCTTCACATGTGTTTCTTCTAAACAACATATTGAAGGATTCTGTTTATTTGTTTGTTTGTTTGTTTTTGCAAGGCAATCAGGGATTAAATGACTTGCCCAGGGTTGCATAGCTAGTAAGTGTCAAGTGTCTGAGGCTGGATTTGAACTCAGATTCTCCTGACTATTCTGCTATCCACTTCCATTTTATGGGTGAGTTTATCAAAAGGTGTAATAGATTTTGAGTTGTAATGGACTTTAGAGGTCATCTTATTACACATGAGGAAACTGAGGCAGAAAGCGATAAAGTGACTTGCCCAAAGTCCTACAGACGGTCAGTAACAGAACCAGTATTGGAACCCCGGTTCTGTGACTTCAGATTTCACACTCAGCCTGCTCTCTCAGGAAAACCTCATTGAGCTGGTTGTCATTCTCTTGGCCAGAAGGGTACCTCTGTTCATGTCTAAAGTTACAGAAAAATGAAACCCAAACTTGAGACAAAAAGTCTCTCTTTCCCTCTCTGTTGCAGGAAAGCTCCAGGTCTGTGTAACACTTTAAAAACATTTGAATGAGATTTCATTTACATATTTTATTTACTTCTGGCACCGACCTATCTTGTCCTCAATATCCAGTTCCGCTCACAATGGTTCTGTCATTTCTTACAGCGTATTAAGCCCTATTCACACAAAGACATTTTCTCCTTTAGCTAAGGACACCACACTAAATGGATATGCCAGACACAGCTGCTCTCCTCTTTCACGTGGTAAAGAAATCCAGTCCATTCTCAGCTATCAGCCTTCTGGACTAGGGAAACATGACTCAGTGCCCCAAAAATAGACCTGGAAGTTGGATCTTGAGTTCTGATCCTGGATTTGCCTTTGTCCCACTGTGGATGATTGATTGTGAGTGAGCTCTTAACCGCAAAGTGTGCCACCCCCTGTGAAATAGGAGAGAACTATACCTGTCAACCCATTGCTGTCGAGGGGGCAGTACAAAGACAATGCTCAATGCCAGCATCAAGCATCAAAAAATGTACAATGAAAAATAATTTATTTAGTACTTATTATGTGCAAAGCACACATGGACTTCACTGCTCTGTGCTAAACTCTTGGGATGCAAATAGAAAAGCGAAGACAGTTTCTGTCCTCGGGAAGCTCACATTATAA
The DNA here is from genome assembly GCA_028646515.1 of Pseudochirops corinnae. NCBI lineage: Eukaryota > Metazoa > Chordata > Mammalia > Diprotodontia > Pseudocheiridae > Pseudochirops > Pseudochirops corinnae. Next base: position 258,989,631 of record CM053586.1, read on the forward strand.
TAGGGAGTGACAACAAACAGGATCAGCCACAGGTGGGATGAAAATGCCCAGGGATCTTTAGCGTGAAGTTGCTTCTAATGATTATTCCTCAATATTATTTCCATGAACAAAACTATATCTAATAATAATAGCTAGCATTTGCACAGTGTCTGCTGTGTGCTGGGCACTGTGCCAAGCACTTTATAAATATCATCCTATTTGGTCCTTACTGGTGGCATTATTACTCCATTTAATAGATGAAGAAACTGAGGCAAACAAAGGTTATGTGACTGGTCCAACGTCACATAGCTAGTAAAGTATCTGAGGCTGGATTTGGCTCTAGGCTCAGCGTTCTCTCCATTGTGCTGTTAGCTGCATATTATAGAACACACACGTATATATAAAACACTTACAGTAGTTTACACATAAATAATACCTCTCTATACATACATATACTTACATATTATATACACATATATGTATGGGCATATGCGTATGTGTGTGTGTGTGGGGGTATATATATGTCTATACATACACACATACATACAGCATTTGACAGCGCCAAGGACTTTGGTGTTGAGAACTTTCATTTCTAGCTATGGTTGCTGAGGAGATGGGTGCTGTGATGTCAGGTCCTATCTCTGCAAGGGATGCTTTTCTGGATGATGGCAGCAGGGGCCAAGATGAAATTACACCTGGTGGTCTAGGAGTTAATGCTATTCCTGAAGCTCTTGGGCTTTTCTGTCATTGGCAGTTGGTCAGTGGCTAGTGTTGGTGACCACTTGGTTGGAGGGCCTCTTATTTTCTTTAAAAAAATTATTTTCCAATTGCCTGGCCTTTCCCCCTCCAAAAAAATTATTTTCCCCCAGTTACATGTAAAGACAATTTTTAACATTAATTTTAAAAAATTTGAGTTCCAAAATTTCTCTCTTCCTCCCTCATCTCCTCCCTCCCTGAGACAGTAAACAATTTGATATGTGTTGTACATATTCAGTCATGTGAAACATTACCATATTAATCATGTTGTGAAAGAAGACACAGACCCAAAGGAAAAAAGAAACACGAACAAAATTCAGAAAGTGGAAAAGTGTGCTTGCATCTGTATTCAGACTCTTATCTGTTCTCTCTCTGGAGGTGGATAGCATTTTTCATCATGAGTATTTTGGAATTGTTTTGGCTCATTGTATTTGCTGAGAATAACTAAGTCATTTACAGTTGGTTTACTGTTACTGTGTAAAATGTTGTTCTGCTCCTACTCACTTCACTTTGCATCAGTTCTTATAAAGTCTTTCCAGGACTTTCTGAAATCCAGAAAGCCACTTTTTCAAAGGGGTTGATACCTTTGGTGATGGCTATGAGTGGCTGGTTTGGAAGCAGTGCACAAGATCTAGGGTATATATGTGCTGCTATTCCCAGGGCTCTTGGATTCAGGGTCCTGGGCTATCTTCATTAAGGTCTTGGGGGATGGTGGTGGTAGTTGAGTTAATTTTACTGGTTTGACCCACTTGGCACATACTGCCTCCTTTCTCTTCCACAGGATACCTTGCTGCCACTACCTACACTGGTTTGCCTAGCCCATTGGTGGTAATTGGGTTGGCATTTAAATGTCTTGGCAGCAGTTAGGGATAATGGGCCTCTTCTCCACGTGTCTTCTAACAACAGTGGTTTCTACTACAAATTTACATTAAATAACCTCAACTGGACCCTAACTGCTTCGAGGCAACCCTTTTCCACCTCCTTAATTAATTCAGGAGTCTATTTCCCACATTGACTCTTTCAAACCTTTTCATCCCTCCTTAAATCTCCTGTGCTGCTCCCTTCACCCCTATCTTCTCAACTGAGAACCTTACCTTTTATTTCACTGAAAAAAAATTGAGGCCATCTACCAAGAGCTCCCCTCATCCTCCTCATCTCACATCACTCATGTGCCTTCTGGGATTATCTCCTTCTTCACCCTGCCCCACATAATGAGGTGGCCTTCTCCTTGCCAAGGCAAACCACTCTATATGCACAAGGGATTCTGTTCCATCCCATCTTCTCTGGCAGATCACTGCATCTATCATCTCTGCTCTTATCTTCAATCACTCCCTGTCTACTGGCTACTTCCCTATAGCAGTACAAACATGCCGTTGTCTCTACATTCTCAAAAAACCCTCATGTAGTCTGTCTATCCCTGCTAGTTATTGTGTGTTCACAGCAGATGCCTACATTTCCTTTCCTTTCACTCTCTCCTTAACTTTCTACAGTCTGGTTTCAGATCTCATCATTCAACCAACACTGTGCTTTCCAATGTTACTAACAATCTTTTAATTGCAAATCTAATCACCTTTTCTCAACCCTCATCCTTCCTGACTTCTGCAGCCTTTGATATTGTTGATCACTCTCCTCTCCTTAAGTCTCTTCTCTCAGTTTTCAGGGTGCTACTTTCTCCTGGTCTTTCTCCTATCTGTCTGATTTTTCCTTCCCAGTCTACTTTGATAGAGCAGTCTGGCAAAGAGATTGTTTTCCTGCCTGGGAACAGGAGATCAAGGTGTATGGGAGGTCACAGAGGAGTCAGACCAGGCTTTGGGATATTGGAGGGAGCCCAGAAGATTGAGCAGATGATGGTTCTGTTAATTATCAACTTTTTCCCCCCCAACTTCCTCATTCCATATTCTAGGAGTATAGTTGCTATCAGACATTTTTGGCCTCTGCAATGGTGAAATATTCAGCTTACCCTATAAAGAGAAAACTCAGAGTCACTTGAAGGAAATATGGTTTAGTTTTTTTTATAAAAATCTCCAAGATGGAGATTTGAAACAAGTAAACAAATAATATTGTATATAGTTCATAGAATACTGGAACTATGTGCTAATGATACTGAGGAGGGATTTAGAGGTGGGGCCTAGTCAGTGTATGCTGAAGGTAATGGTGGGATTTACAGAACTCATTAAATTTAGTATTCAGTGTAAGTTTCTCAATAGAAATGTGTCAAGTTGTTTAATTCAAGAGTAGGGTTGAAGTGGGAACATGGAGGCATTTGCCCTTGTTATACCTGGCTATAATCCAAAGGTATGATCTCAGCTCAATAGAAGACTTCAGTATTTGGTACCTTATCTTGCCAGGTGATCTTCAGAATTTTTCTAAGTTAATTCAAGTGGAAGAGGTTCAGTTTTCAGGTATGGTGCTGATATATTGTCCAGGCTTCATAGGCATACAACAGTGGCCTAATCACTCTACTCTCCCACACTTACTTTTGGAGTCTCCCAAAAGCTGAGCTAGCTCTGGCCATGCATGCATTAACCTTATCATCTATGTGGTTATCTCTGGAAAGCATACTGCCAAGTTAAGTGAACTTATCCACAGGATCCAAAATGTCTCTATTTACTATGACCAGTGGTTCCATGTATGGATTAGTAGTATTCTGTTACATTCATACACCACAACTTGTTCAGGGTTAAACTAGATTCTTAACCTGAGATTTGTGAACTTCTTTTAAAAAAAATATTTTGGTACTTGTGTTTCAAAATAATTGGTTTCCTTTGTAATCCTATGCATTTTATTCTATGCATATGAAAAAAAAAACATTTCTCATAAGGGGTCCAGAGGTTTTCTCAGACATTGTCAAAGGGGTCAAAAAAGGTTATAATCCCCTGGGTTTTTGTTGCTCAGTCGTTCTTCAGTTGTATCTGACTCTTTGGGGTTTTCTTGGCAGAGATGTTGGAGCAGTTTTCCATTTCCTTCTCTAATTTTACAAATGAGGAAACTGAGGCAAATAGGGTTAAGTGACTTGCCCAAGGTCTCACACACAGTGAGTAAGTGTCTGAGGCCAGGTTTGACATCAAAAAGATGAATCTTACTGTCTTCAGACCTGGAATCCTTTCAACTCCATCTCCTAGCTTCTCTTGAAGAAGGCAAAGAAGTATAAAATATGGTCTCTGCCACCAACCATTACTAATAATAGGCTAGCAATGAAATCACAGTATTTGAAGTTAATATTGAGTTCTCTTGGAATCCTTTGATTCCAAGCAAAAAGGAAATACTTGTGAAGCATTGAAGAACAAAATAATTCACCAAACAATTTTGGTGAATTTCCTCATGTCCCATGTAGAAAAGTTGTCAGAAGGAGAGAATGGATGTGAGCGATTTCCAATTCTTTTTAATACTTCACTCCATCTATGTTTGCACTGTGGGTGTTTCCTCCATTGATGCAAATTTCAACTGATCCAAACCTCTTTTTATTTTTGTAATTCTTGTTTATATTCTATCAAAGATTTCTATCAAAACTGGAGGCTTTCTTATAATTTTTTTTCACTTTTCTTGAGTACAAATGTGATATTTGAACTTCCTTTCTGTTATCCTTCTGTACCTCACCTGCCATCTCCTTTTCCAATCATTTTTTCTTTCATCATCTTCTTTATGCCATTTATGTTTATAGGTCATCATTTGAAATATGTTGCAGTCTACTTAGGTCCACCATATATCTCTCCATTGCTTTTAGGGTCACTGTAATAGCAAGCACTGCAGCATACCCAGGATGGCCTGCTAGCACAGGTTCTTTGATCTGCTTTTAAGGGAAAGATTGCTCAGAAACGGGTTAACAATCCTACTTTTAATTACATTCACTAGTTCAGGGGAACCAGTACCCTGAACTTGGAGAAAATACAAGCAGAGAAATTCGCACAAAAAAACCAACAGACAGGGTAAATTGAGTAAAGCAATATTGCTATATACTTTACATACATCTGAGTAGTCGGAGGGGGGGGGAGAGGGGGGGCTCGGCTCTGAACATATGGCTACTCAGAGTCTCGACCAGGAAATCTGATTGAATAAACCCCCAAAGCAAAATGCCAGCTTCCCAGAATATATAACAAAGGCTTGGTCCCTGGTTGGCTGAGTGCTGAGTTGCTTGAGAATCCTCATGACCCAGAACTTACTTGGAAACTCCCCTAGCCCAGAGCCTGATTAGCTCTGGGTCAGGGTTCTATGTGCCTATTAATGGGCAGAGAAAATCTTCAAATACCTTAACATTACAGTCACTTACAACTTTAATTCTTCCCATATCATGATCATCACTATGAGCAAATGAGATTACATTTGTAAAGTTTAGCACAGTGCCTGTGCTATATAATGGCGTATTCCCTTCCTCTTCCCTTGTCCCCACCTTTCATCCAAGATTCACAGCCATAGAGCATCAACAAGAATGTTCATGAATTAAAAGAAATAAAGAAAAATGAGATGTTGTACCATGTAGTGGTATATTAAAAAAGATAAACCTGAAAATGTGGGGTATTTTGTGGTGGGTATTAGTAACTATGGAGACCCAGGCTCTCCATCTTGCAACCCCAGACACTAAAGGGGACATGATACCACAACTTTCTGAAGGAGAAGGAGAAGGCAAACTATTGACTCTCATCAGTATTGGGAAAATCTGGTTTATGGAATGCCACATTAGGAAGGGGCTGCTGTGCTCTGAGCTCCAGGCGAAGTAGGTCTGAACCTCACAAATTGTCGTTTCTGTCCCTTTCCACCAAATTGGAACAAAGAACAACAGAGTCATGGTCCTAATGGGTCAGGATTGAATTTAAGAGAAAGATATTCATTCTTAGCAATCATCATACGAAGGAAGGTATTAGCAAGAATAAACCACTGCAGCAGGGTGCATTTCAGAGGAAAATGCCACAAACATGTAAGCAGGGAAATAGGAACTGGGGAAATCAACATGCAAGTAAGAGTGACAACCAAAGTCAGGTTGATGGTCCAAATGGCCATCTGCTTCCCAATGGATTTCTTAGGCACTGAACATGTCTTCTAATAAACACAACTCAGAAAGGGGAAATGATGCAAAACGTCTTTTGTACTCACATTGTCTTTGTAGCCTGACAATTTTGGGTCAGGCTGGGATCACAACTGAGATAACCTGAGAATTTTACTGATGTCCTACCACCACCACTGTTGGAAGTCCTATGACAAAAGGAGTTCCTGGTCTTCTGATATTTAAAAAAAAAAATACACATGAAAAATTTTTTTTCTCACATAATATACATTATTACCTTCCTATTAGGATGCCCTAAGATTCCAGATTCCTCAGATTCCAGCCCTTACTTTTTTTCTTCCTAAGCTACCCAGCACTTAGCACAATGCCAGGCATATAATAGGCAATTAACAACTGTTTTTTGATTGACTGATTATTCTTAGACCTTAAAAAAATTAAAATAAAAAAAATCCAAACTTAACAAAAACCAAATAAAATGGGCATTTCCACATACGACAGAAGAGAAAAAAAGGATTGTTCTTGAAATTATTAATCTCTGTTGTCCACAGCTTGCTTTTCCCTTTAGGTATATAATACATTCACATGTAATTTTCAAAGATGTCCTTTTTTCCTGTTTCTGTTTTGCCTGCCTTCTGTTCTGCTCCCAAATTTTTCTGGCTTGGCAGTATTTTTGATTGATCTCTGTCAGAAGTCAGCTCACAGTTTAAAGGGTTCTTAAAGGCTCTGCTCCCTCACCCCACCACCACTTTCCTAACTTTCCTCTCAATTCTTCTTGAAGTCTTTTATCCCCTCACTCTTCTCACCTGATGGTTACAGGACAGGTTTTCAGTGGTATTTTTTAATGAGAGCAAAACAAGTTGATAATGTTAATCAATCGGCTTGAAAGAAGTCTTCCTCCTCCCTACCATTCCCACCTAATGATTACAGGATAGGATTTTCATCAGTATTTTATATGAGCAAGGCAAATTGATGGGATTGGTCCATCAACTCTGCAACTGTAGTTCCTAAAGAAACTTCTTTCTATGTCTCTTGGAAAACTGAGTTACCAAAAACTGTGGCATAGGGAATTTTTACTAAGGTATTTGGAATTACTAATAAAAAAGTTCATAAAGTTAGAAGCTTCATAATATGTGGATTTTGGGGGGATGAATCTGCCATTTTCTGACTTACCACTTTTTAATGGTTGTTAGTACTAGAGAGACCATGAAGCCAAGGATGACCATCTAATGATGTGCTAACCTAAACTCGTCAGACAACCAGAAAAATACAGATTATTGGGGAGGATTTTCTCTGCTACTTTTTAAAGAATTTCTAGATACAATCTTGGGCAGCTAGGTGCCACAGTGTGTAGGGTACCAGGCCTGGAATCAGGAAAACTTACCTTCATGAGTTAAAATCTGACCTCAGATGCTACTTAGATGTATGAGCCTGGGTTAGTCATTTAACCCTGTTTTCCCTGGTTCCTCATTTGTAAAATGAGCTGGAGAAAAAAATGGCAAAGCCCTCCAGTATCTTTGCCAAGAAAACACCAAATAGGATCATGAAGAGTTGGACAAAACTAAATAATAACAACATGATGTGCTCTTGATTTCTGCTTGACTTCCCTTGTGTCTGCCTTGTTCCAGGGGGCCAGTCCAAGATGCTCAGAGCAGCAGGGACCCCTGTAACCATGTGGTGCCTTCTCCTTGCCACTCTCTCAGGATATATCATATAAGGGACTGTCACATGTCTGCCAGGCTTGTTTAACACCATAGAGCTAAAGCAAGGCTGTAGGGTTTGTCCCTGATGTCATCTTGCATTTTATCTATAAGTATCCCCAAACTACACATTTTTCCTTCTACCTTACTGGGATTCTCATCCTTTGTATTTTTGTACTTCTTATTATGCTCTTTTTTCTTTCTCCTGTGGATCTGCTTGACTTTTGAATGATTGGTTTTGGACTTACAGTTTTAGCACTCATCATTTCAAATTCTGTTAGGTGTGTCCTGGAGCACAGTTCCTCACCTGGTATAATGGATTACTCAGAGCTCAAGAGTTCAAATAAACAATCCACATAATAAGAGCATGTTCATAGGTTTTCAGCTAAAAGCACTGCCAAGGTGGTTAAAAGAAAAAAGTAAGAAAAAAACCACTGGAAAAGAGATTAAAAGCAATGAGCAAGGAAGGTCTCTGGGGTCTTGACAGTTTGTTGTATGTGTGTATATAT
>CM053586.1:258998070-259024083 GCA_028646515.1 Pseudochirops corinnae
GGAGGGAAATATAGTCAGTCTTTCACAATATGTCCATTGTGGAAATGTTCTGCATAACTGCACACATACAGCCTGTATTGAATTGCTTGTCTTTCTAGTGGGGGTGAGTGATGAGGGAGGAAGGCAAAGAATCTAGAATTTAAAGTTCTATAATCAAATGTTAAAAAAATATATATGTATATATATATTATTATTATTATCATTATTATTTACATGCAACTGGGAATTAAGACATATAGGCACTGGGGTAGGGAGATCCATCTTGCCATACTGGAAAGTCAGTGGGGTGATGGAGGAGGATATAGGAGAGAGCAGATTGGGAAGGGGGTATACAGTAGGATCACTGTTTTGGGGTGGTGGGTAGGGGAAAGATGGGGAGAAAATTTGTAACTCAAAATCTTGTGGAAATGAATGATGTAAACTTAAAATGAACAAAAGTTAATTTTAAAAAAAGAATTGGTCATAATGTAAAGATATGACACTTCTGTGCAGTCTACATATCCTTGGCCTCTCTCATTAATTCTTCCTGAATCGTATTTTCCTATATATTTTTCAGCAGCCTCTTCCCCCTCTCTTTTCATTGAAGGTGAATGAATATCCAAGTATACACTGATTTGATTTAGAGGATCTTATAGAGTTTGTAGATTTTCTCTATTTCTCGATCCTCTGCACCAGACTTGGTCTCTTTGTGGAGCCATAATTGAGACTTTTCCAAAATAATAAAATCTGCCAGAACTGATACTCTGCTGGCATAGCCTTCAAGAACCAAGGATCACTCCTGCACTTTTATAAAGCATTAGAGTAGGCCTGAAATAACCCATTAAACTCACCCGGTGTCTCCAGAAAGTGAACATTTTGAGGACCTTCTGAACAACAAATTCCTCTTTACAGTGAATCTTGGCTATCTGAGCAACTCATGGTAATAACAGGGTTAGCAAAGTCCAGATCTCTTGCTTTCATAACATGACTTTGGTCCTTCAACTTCAAGATGATTCTCCTCCTCCTTCTCCAAGAAGCAACAATAGTGGGGAAATATTCTATCCCTAGCAGGACAGTTGCCAAATGATCATGCTTAGGAACTCTTGACCACTTATTGATTTTTGAACTTGGAACCTCTCAAATTTGGGATTAACTATGAGACAATCCCCAAAGTTGGGAAAGTCTACTACTTTCAGGATCTCTCTTCCTAGGCCACATGCCTCTGCAGGAATTTCATCAAAACTTCCTGCTGCCACACCTTGGGCATGGAAATTCCATTCTCAGGAACTCTAATATTTGATCGGGTCTTGAAAAAGAAAAGGGAAAGGCAGAAAGTAATGAAGAATTTGCAGTTTCATACTTCAGATGACTTGCATGAACTCATACTTTCTGCCAGGTGTTTCTCCTATAAGTTGCCATTTTTCTGCTCCTAGGGAAAAGCCCTTCCTTCTATATCCTCCTGCAGTCTGGTCAGGAAGTCCATTGGAAAAAAAGTACACAAAGAAGAATCATGGCATCTCAAGCCACAGCTTGCTGTTACAGCCTAAGGGGAAGGGGTAGATCCTTGGACAAGATTCCACCCCCCTCCATTCTTGGTTCCACACCTTGGAGACAACTTCACTCTCCAAGAACCAATCAGAGGAGCTCTTAGTTTCCCCTCAGGAAGGGGCGAGAGTGAAGGTCTGCTTCCATGGGAAATGCCCTTCAGACAAAGGTTCATGTCCTATAAAATTTCATCAAGTTTATTGGAGGGAGGGGGGAACTCATCAAACTGATCAGAGCTTTCCTGATCAACCTTCTACATATTTACCTGTCTATCCATCCAAGTCAAGCTGCCATCCTACCACACTCAGCCTCGAGGCTATTATCACTAAAGGATAATAAAGGTTTTCCATTTCTTAATTTCTACCTCCACACCTGTCATTTAAAACTCAAAGCAGCTTCTCCCCCACAGATAATAGAAGGACAAAGCAGAGTTGACAACTTGCAGAAAGGACTGCATTATTAAACTAGGGACTAGAAATGCCCCCAGGGTAATGAGGGAGGCTATCACCCACATAACATGTAGGTGCCTGCTGGCACGGGACAGCATACCCTGGCAAAGAGAATAAGTGAATGACGAAGTGCATGTAAAGTATAGCTGACAGCTGACATTCTGTGTTGCACTTGATTGCAAAGCCCTTTTTTACATGACCTATTTCATTTTAGCCTAACAACTACACTGCAAGGCGAATACACCAGGTATTGTCCTTATATTACAGATAAGGGAACAGATTCTGAGAAAATAAGTAATTTGCCCAAAGTTCATAAACATTGGAAGCAGGATTTGAACCCAGGTTTCTCAATTCCAAGTCCAGAAGTTTATCCACTACATCATGTTGAGCCCCAAAGTATAATGTATATGACTTGATGATGTACAAACAATGTAGTCTGTGTGAAGAAGTCTACATAAGAGGTAGAGAACTGGGCTCAGAGCTAGGAAGACAAACACACCCACTAACACTCACACTGGCCTACATGCCTTTCTACTTTACTAAATCACACAAGAATTTTTCTGGGAACTCAAAGTCATCAACTCTGAGACATACACAATCCCCAATCTTAGACACAATGAGTCCCTGGGAGTGGATCACTGTAACACAAACTATCAACTGTTCTTGTACTAAATGTTGATTATATAATGCAACACAGAAGAGGAAATGCTGCATGTGGACTCAGGAGATCTGAGATTGACTCCTGGCTCTGACACTTCCTGGCAGTCAGGTTACTCTCCTTTTCTAATGTTGAGGGGTTTTTGCTGTAAAATGGGGATAAATAATAGTATTTTCACCACCTACCTCCCAGGGTTGTTCTGAAGAGACTGCTTTGTGAATGTTACTATTATATTGTACACACGCAATGTATATGTATATGTGAAACATTTTTTGTCTCCTCATTCTTTTCTGTGCTTTGATTCTGACTCTCTGGACTTCTTTCTCTACTCGTCCCTGCAGGAATACCTCCTCCTCAGCCTCTTCCTGTCCTCCCCTTTCAATTTCCCTTTCCGTACTGTCTTCACCCACTAGAATATAAACTTCCTGAGGGCACAGACTGCCTTTATTTTGTAGTGCCTGACGCATAGCTTAATAGATTCTTGTTTACTTGTTGTTGACTTAACTTGACCGTTCAGACATTTGTGGATTTGTTGAATAAATAAGCAAAAGCTATAACAGGTAAAGGAAAGATAGCTCTTTATTAGGCATCAATGAAGCAGAATATGAAATTTAAATGGGGACTAATTGTATAGGGAGGTACAGATCTAGCTCTAAAAATAATAATAACAACAATAACAACCATTTATAGGGCACTTTGATGTTTGCAGTACATTTTACTTGCATTATCTCATTTGGGTCTCAAAACAACACTGTGATAGAGCTATTATGAATAGTAAAGTGGAAAAACGGAGGATCAAAGAAATAAAATGACTTATCCACAATCACACAGAAAATAAATGTCAAAGACAGGATTTGAACCCATGTCTCCCCGACTCTAAGTTCAACATCCTATACAGTAGGTCCATATACACATAAATATATGCATAGATTAGATGATAGAAATACAGATAGACAGATATATAGATTGATCAGACCTCATAATATACAGGTCCTAGACCTGACCTCATTAAAAAAGGAAAGAGATTATCTTTTGTTATCCTTTTAAGAGTGATAATCAAACAAAATATGTTTCAGACTAAGGGTAGACAGCCAGTGGCGTCAGTATCGTTAGATGGCACCTAAGATGATTTCTTTTAGACATTTTTATCACCTCTCTCTTCTATCTGCACCTTTTTTTATTTTAATTAATTTTTTCTTTTCCCTCATCCTACTTATGCTCTCTCTCACACTATCTCTTGCTCTCTCTCTCTTTCCTTTCTTTCAAAACTGTCCTTACTGGTAAAACTCAAGAGTAAAACATGTTACTTAGCTTTGAATTAATGACAGATTTGAATTCAAATCCTAATCCTGCCATTGTATAACAAATATACATCGCAACCTCCCTTGACCTTAATTTACTTATCTGGAAAATGGGGGCAGTTATAGTATCGATTCAATAGAGTTATGTATAAAATGCTATTAGCAATTATTTTTTAAATTATTGTTATTATTGAAGTTAAAGTTCTTACCTTATATTAAAGTTATTAAAAAGAATTTTATGTTAAAGTTGTTATTATTACTAAAAAAGTTTGCTGATTCCATCCACAAATTCTGAAGTCATGCTTTTTCACTTCTCTGTTTTAGAGCAAATAGCTTTAGTTTGGAGCAAAAGCCATAGAAAACAAAAGTAATAAATCATGTTGTTATATAATTTTTCCATCACCTCTACCCTTATCCCCTTCTGTCTTTTTCTCCAAGGTCATACATCACTGCTTGGTGTCCTAATACCTAATACTTTGGTTTCTTTTGAATTTGTTTCTGTTTAGTTTTCTAAGAACTCACATTTTTCACAATAGAAAGGCTATATTGTTTCTCACTAGCTTGGTGATGCAAGGGAATTCATGCCAAGGTAATTTGCTATATAGTATGGGATAATCATCATACAGGGAATAGATGTGGGCTGAGACACTAGAGAGCTTTGGGATCTAGTTGCCCCTGAACCTCGATAGTAAAGGGTCTATAAGCCAAAGGAGATGATGAGAGCCATTGGAAGGAAGACAACCTCTATTTCCTTTCTCATGGTTACTTTTGTCTCTCCTAGCTCTCTGTGCTCTTTGTCTGTTCCCCATTTCCTGATAGCTTTTCTTCTTTTCTTCTTTGGTATGCACATGATCAGAGAGGAATAAAGCCAGGGGCTACATGAAAGACAACATGCCAAAGTGTTAAAAGCTCTGGTCATAGTCCAGTGAACCTGTCTTACTCTGGCTACCTGGGATAAAAGAGTTGAGCTGTATAAGCAGTCCATGGGGATGTGAAGCCTTCTGGGTTTTTTTTTCACTGAACACTGAGTTTTGGAGAGGGAAAGAGGTCTGTACATACAAAAATATAATTTACTGTTATACATTTACATGTATGGTTTACATGAGGGGTCTCAGGGAAGGAATCTCAGAAGGCAGATAATGCCAACATAGACTCTGCACCCCAAGCTGCCACAGCAGCTAACCAATTTCATCTGGTTCATCACCAGATGAATCCCATTTATAAATCAATGTGTGACTATACACACACACACATACACACACACACACACACACACACACTCACTTATACAATGTCCCAAAAGTGTTAGTGTATTTTTAATCCATTAAAGCTTAAAGCTGAACTAAGACTTTTGGGGTACCCTGTGTGTATTTGTACATGTATGTGTATATATTATCCATTTCTTTTTTTTATTTTTTTTTATTTTTGGAGGGAGGAAGGCAAGGCAGTTGGGGTTAAGTGACTTGCCCAAGGTCACACAGCTAGTAAGTGTGTTAAGTGTCTGAGGCCACATTTGAACTCAGGTCCTCCTGACTCTAGCTGTGCTCCGTTCACTGCACCACCTAGCTGCCCCTATGTTACCCATTTCTAAAAATGCTATTGCTCTTTGGAAGGTAACTTGCCTAAATTAATACTACATGAATACAAAACTGTTTGTTTCGTAGCCAATGGGAACTGGCTACCAAGCAAATACTGCCCATAGAAAAACTTAACTACAATACAGGATCTTAAATATATTTCTAAACCTGTCCTTTTTTTCAACTTTACATCAAGGAAGGGGTGGGTAAGGACTTCCACCAAGAAAATCTTGTCCTTTAGATAACCTTTGCCTAATGCCTCTGAATGTCATTTCCCAAAGCCAACAAGATCAGTCTCTCTAGAAAATTAGAAAACCTTTGGAAAATATTATGGAAAGAAAGGATTCAGGAAAAGATGGGAGTGTAGGGGGGAGTCAACCAATATCATTTTGAGATTTCTACTGATATTCTGGTACTTCAGAGTCCCCGTTTCTTTAATTCTTTTAATTCTCATATAACTATGGTAATCATATATTCTAAATTTTCTAGGATACTCCTGGTATCAAGAAAAGAAAGTATATATTTAATGATGGTTTGCAGAAAGATTCTTCATCAGACCATATTTCCTAATTTATAGTTTAGAAAATACGATTGCTGTATATATTACTCTCATAAAGCAAGAAGCCTTTTCTCACAAAATAATAATGCCAGCAGAGATCAGCACTCATCTTAAGGTCAGCTGCTTCTTCTTAAATGTGTCTAGATTCAGTGAAGATAGAAGAACTTGGAAGATAAAACCCTCAACCTTTGAAAACAGCAATTTCTTCTTTTGCTTCATGGCTTATATATTGTATAACACATGGATGAGAAGCAGGCCCTAGTTTCAGAAGAACTTAGTTTAATCTTGAAAGACTCTAAAAAATAACTTGATAATGGTTTAGCACCCACTTAGGGCTCAAGCCTTAGGAATATCTGAACTTGACTTACGTGTAGTTCTTCCTAAGTTTATTTTTACCAATGAACACCATGCTAAAAATAAACCTTTTAACACAGGATAGAAGTATTAAATGACATGTAAAGAACAGAAAAGGGACCCACATCTGAGTCCAGTAAGAAAAAGAATAGTTATAGCCCACCTGAGTTCCATTTTCCTTCTTCCCCTCCCTAGGGAGAAGTTCAGCCACAGTCCCATAAAACTTTGGACACAAGGCCCTGCCTTGTAAGCATTGCTGTTACACATACAGTGTTAACTGCCCTCTTTCTTCTAAAGACTATGATCTCATGCTCTGGCATCTACTGTCTGTCCCAACTCCAGACTGCTACTGGCATTACTGCAAACCACCATTATTCAACATGGCGCCCCCGTCACCCCAGCCCCTGCAGCTTCTGGCTTAGTCCAGGAATTTTTCAGCTGTTGCTAATCAGTCAGTGCCACTGCAACCTTTTATCTCTATGGATGCTTCACCTGGAAGTTCCATCATCCTCTCTCTATAGCAAATGGTTCTTGAAGTCATCATGGGAAAAGGTCATTGCCTCTGAGTTGTCTGATCCACTTGGCCTCAGGCCCATGACACATGGAAAAAGGTTAATCAACACCTTTTGGGACAGTTTGTTAAAACTGAAATCTGCCCACTCACAGATAGGATAAGGCCTGGATCTGTGATTTCACTGGTGTAAGGAACTTCTTCTTTCTATCAACACACGTCAGTACTGCCTTCTTTGCAACTTAAAGTCTTAGAGAGTTGGCAGGTTAAGAACTGGCATTTTCAGTACATGTCAGGAAAAAGGACTAGAATCCAGTTCTTCCTGACATGAAAACCAGATCTCTATCTACTGCACCACGTGCCATTCAAACCCACTAAGATCACCATCCCTAGTTAAAGTTAAGAAAAATAAATGGACCCTCAGCTGAGGAGAAACTAGCTAGGTCAGCATTATTTGCCTTCCAAAGCCGTAAAAGCCAAGTTTTTAAAGCTTATGTCTCATCAGTGTCCTCCAATGGATATTACAACATTTTTGCTGCTTAACATTAGTCAGAGGTAACTTGATATTTGCCTTGAGATGAACTCTCTTACCAAAATGTGTTGGTATTTTAATTGATTCTAAATAGTTGAAAATGGTTCTCTGAATTTGGGCAGGATTCATCTGGGTAGCAGTTTTTCAGTATTGATGAGTCTATATTATTCCTAGAGCAATGTTGATTAAACTACTTTAGAAACTAGGTGTTGTACCTGTACCATTTCTAGGTTTCACAGCTGTACAGAAAGATAAATAATACAATCAGTTGGTCTGATCTGGGGTTTGTTATCACACTGCCATAACACTTTATCTGTCCATTGACCAAACAAAATGTTTATTGTCTTTTCACATTTGAGTTAACTACACCATTCCTAATGAGTGTCCTGCCTATGTAGCAGAATTAAATGCCAGCTTTCAACTTTATATTGCCAATAATATACAGTGTAAATGTGCCTATAATCCATAGGCTAGGACTCCCTGACCTGAGCTCACATGGACCAGGTCTGATCTCAGGTGCTGACCCTTGAAAAGAATCATTCTCCTTTTTGGCTCATGATGCCTCTACCCAGAGTTTATTATGGGAAATCTCTGAATATAATCTATGCATAGTTTGTCTATATTTCTACAAAGGTATATAATAGAATTCCCAGCTTCCATAAAAGCATTCAAGATAACAAATGCATAAAATGTACAGGATTGCCCTTTTTTAACCCCCTTCAGAAAATGAAGACGGTGAAGAAGACTCACAGGAATCAATAAACTGATACAGAAAACATATTCAGCCCTCATAGTAACCCATAAGTTTCCTTCAGAAAAAGAACTAGTAGAGCTACCAGCAGGTCACTCTGACATTTCTGTGACTCTCTAGCTTTCCCACAAAGCCCATTACAGTCCTTCTTAAAATCAAAGTACCAACAATGTGCTTTGGATTCCCCCTAGAAGGCAAACACACTTTGAGACTGCTGAACAATCAAATCCTTTTCCATCAGCTCTGAACTACACAAGTAACTCACTATAACCATAGCAGTCAAAATAGAGGTCTTCCCCATATTATGACTTTAGTTCTTTATTATTACTCCAACTACTGGGACCATGTGGGCAATTTCCTCTTTTTTTTTTCAAAGATATAGTGATCTAAAATTCCCTTCTCTCTCTAGAATAGAGTATCTTAACCTCAACCCTCCATGTAGAGGAAAGTTAGATTTCCCACTCCTCTCCATTGAGGGTTGAGGTTCAAAAGCATTATCTGTAAACTCCTCTCTGAAGCCATGTAGACAAATACATTCTACTTCTGCCGTGTTGCTTCTCAAGTAACTCTTGATCCTTCATCACTTCCCAGATGCTGCTGCCATTTCTTGAGCTACAAAAATCCATTCGCAGTTCTCTGGTTTATGATCTATGCTCAGAAAGGCAAAAGGAGGTCAAGAATTTCAGGTCCATGAACTCCCCTCTCAGGCCACCTGGACAAACACAGTGGCCTTTGTGTTTGTGCAAAAGGTAGTCATTTCAGCCAGGTCAGTCACTTCAGTCGTGTGTCTTTGTGAGCCCATTTGGGGTTTTCTTGGCAAAGATTCTAGAGTAGTTTACCATTTCCTTCTCTAGCTCATTTTACAGATGAGGAAACTGAGGTGACCAGGGTTAAGTGACTTGCCCAGGGTCACTCAGCTAGTAAGTTTCTGAGGCTGAATTTGAAGTCAGGTGGGGGTGACAAGGAGAGCATAAATCTATTCTTCAACCCACTTGACCCTCACCACTATATTTCAGGGAGGGGAAAAAGGCACAAGGGAAAGATTTTTTAAAGATGAAAAAGGAAAAACAAGCTGAGAGTTCCATCAGAGTAGCTTTTGAGTGTTCTAGAATAGCTCCCAAATCATCTTGGGAGTAGCTTCAGTCACTAAAATCCTTAGCATGTTCCAAAGAGAGACTCCAGATCAGCAAAATCGTCTTGGCACAGACTTAGTCTTCAAGAACTAATCAAGGGTTGTGAACTCTTAACAAGGTGCTGAATGAACACACCATTCTACTTACAGTGAGAGGTACTTATCGAATGTTGAAAAACAAAAGATTTGCTGCTCTATAAGGTCATCAAGGTGAACTCATTAAGGGAATTTCCTTGATGACTACCACCACCTCTTACATGCTTTTAGCATTTAATCTCAGACAAGGAAAGGGGTAAGACAAGTGGAAGTGGTGGCGACCCACCTACCAGGAGGCTTTGTAGGGACTTTGTAAATTGTGACAGTGGCACCATGACACACGCATGCACATCTACCTATTAATGCCCTGTTTTCCTAGAAAGCATCATTAACCTATCTTTATGGATAGTGGATAGACACCTCCCTCTCCTTCTTCAGCCCCTGCTTTCATACCAGCATACCAAGAACAATAGGCACTGTAGCTGTCTACTCATGTGGGTACCTATGTGTGGCTAGCTCTATGTCTACATCTAGTTTCTCTCTCCTGGTTTTCATTCACTTCTCTTTGTGCTTGTATTTGCATTTTTCCTTTTTCTCTGTTTCTCCTTATCCCTCCATCCATCCCCACTTCTTTTTCCCTTCTCCTATTGCCTTTTTCCCAAAGCTGACCATGACAAAGGGTGTCACAAAAATCTTAATGCAGTTTTAAGCTTTAGTAACTTATTGAGATAACCAACATAGAATGTATTTCTTCTTAAATACTTAATGTCTGAATTGAATAGAATTTTATGCTCATTGTTCTCTTATCTATTCTCAACTTCATTTTTTCTTACATTTTAACAATCTATTGAGATAATCATATTATTCTTGTTGTTTTCATTATTGATATAATCAATTATGTTAATAGCTTTCCTTATTCGACCCCTTCAGTTGTACATTATAATTAGCCCAGAAAGTTGTCCTGAGTCTGTGAAGTGGTTAATAATCATTTTCCTGCCTTTCTGGATGTACACTCTGCCTAAGTTGGGTCTTATATATAAGAATATAAACTATTATTATTATTATTATTATATTATAAACAAACATAATATTTGTTTATGATATGCAAATAAATAAATAATAAATTTATGATAATAAACAAAAGATGACTTCAAGGACATTTAGTGATGTACACATCTGTGGTGTTGGGCCAGTTTCTTAGAAACTTGAATTTCCAGGCCACGGATTGCATAAACTAAATAAGTAAATAAGACTAAATCTGTCATATAACCACCTGCTTCATTCCATGGATAATGGGAGTGAGTTAAGATAGGAACCTTTTACCTTAACCTCACCAGCTTTATTATTTAGATCAACCTGAGAGCTTGCTTAGTCTAGTGCCTAAGATCATTGATGGTATCAAACACTTTGGGTAGATTTTTTTGTTCATCTCCACTTCCCTACACACACGCGCGCGCACACACACACACACACACACACACACACACACATATACACACACACATCCCAAAGCTCTAACACAATGTTTTATACACAGTTGTCACTTAATAAATGTTTGCTGAATTGAACCGAACTGCATTTATTTGAATAATACCTCCCAAAATGTGATGTCTCAAAGATCTTACTTGTAGTCCCATATAATGATCACAGAAGCATACCAAAAATAGCGCTTTGCAGTTAATTGACAAAATTCCTTTTTCTATTTGCTCTTTTGCTAAAGACCTGAGTGATTTTTAAATAAGATCTTGGATATCCTGCTTGCCAAGCATCTGGGAGAAGTAAATGAACATTAATCAGGACATATCAAATTGTCTTTGTTTTAAAACATACAGTGGGGCTTCGAAGTTAAAGAGCAGTAAAGTTACCAGAATGTATTTTGAATTTTGGTGACCCTAAATAGAAAATAGATGGATACTGAGAAATCCAGAGCACAACTGATCTAATCCTACCTTTAACAACTGATCCAACATTTGGTTATTGTAAAGGGATTCCATGCCATTCTAACTCAGAGTGGACAAGGTCTGATATTCCCATTGACTGGTAATTGGTGTAGAGAGTCGGCAGAGACTCCTGTCATTCATAACCAAGTCCCTCAGGTGCCTTTCTTCTATATTTCACCAACGGTGATAAGAATCCAAACATAGTTGCTTTTCATGTGCCTTATTATATAGCCAGTTCTCCCATTTCTCCAATGGACAGTAAGACACTTTTAAAAATCATAGAATTTTTGAAATACATAGATGCTTAGGTTTGCCATTAAAGAATCCAGATATAGGACCAGAAATAAAAATCTGTAGAAGATGCACAGTCTAGTGGCCTATTCACTAAATTACATTACATTAAGAAAGTATTATATAAAGAACGACTTTGAATAAGTCATTTTGACTATTATAAATATCCAAATTAACTATAAAGAATTTATGAAGATGCTATCTGCATCAAGAGAAAGGACTGATAAATGGAATTTTACATATATATAAAGAGAGAGGGAAAGAGAGAGAGACCTATTTGTGTCTAATGGTAACCATCTCTAGGGTAGAGGAGGGGGAAAGAGAAGAAAAAAAGGGAAAAAAAGAAATTTGCATGATAAGTTTATTATATATTTAAAAGGGATATAGATCTGCAGTTTCAAGTGTAACCGTCTTTTTTGTTATATTATGTTATGAGAATTCTTCTTTTATTCTATAAATTAAAAGCTAAATAAATGTGAAAAAGAAAGTATTGTATGCCTGTTTCTTTCAGTACATTGAGATAGCTAATTATCTTGAGTTGTATAAAAATTAATTATACTTGACTACAGGATATCAGATTCTGTCCTGGCAAATGGTATCTTAAGCTAGAATGGGACCACTAGGATTTTCCCCCAGGAGCCAACATAGGGAAGGGAGCAAACATCCTTTCTCCCCCAGGGTACCAATATGGAGAAGGAACATGATTAGTTTCCCTAGAACCTCCCTTTCTCTCACCTTGTTGAGTAAAATCTAATTGAGTGAATGAGCTAGATGCCAGAAAGGTGTTACATCACTATGCACTGCACAGTCATCATTTTTTCTGTGATAATTCACCCCCATAGCTATCTGCTGTTACAGCATGAGGCAGTGGAAAGAATTTGGGATTTGTAGTCAAAGGAAGTGAGTTTCAATCTCTGCTCTGGCACTTACTACCTATGTGACATTGGGCCAGTGCTTAACCCCTCAGGGTCTCTTTCCTCATCTGTAAAATAAAGGTGTTGCACTAGAGGAACACTAAGTTCCCTTCTAGCTATAAATCTATGATCCTGTGCTACTTTTTCCTACAGTCCTCATGGTTATATGGTCATAGGTATGATGGGTTTAGAGGTAATCTTTAAATGTGATCTAATAACCTCATTTACAAAAAAGGAAACTGAGACCCTGAGGGCTTAAGAAACTTATCTAAAACCACAGTAAATAGATGAGAGAGCTGGGAGTTGAGCCCAGGGTCTCAAAAGCAGTGGGGGTTTTTTTCATTGCACAATATTGACTCCAATGGATCCCACCCCACTCAATGGAACAGCTAGTTCCCTAATGACTATTGGGGATATGAAATAGACTTCCCTCCCTCACTTTGTTCCCAGAAGACAGATGTTGAAGGTATGGCTGGGGCCTTTTGGAGATTCTGAGGAAGGTGACTAAAAGAAGCATGCTTTTCTGGTTGAGAATTGGCAAGAAGGTGATTAAGGTTTGTGCTACCAGAAGAAAACTCTCCACTGACCAACACTGGGGACTCCTGAACATCAAAAAGGCTTTGGAAATGGGAAAAATAAGAATGAAGCTACTGGTAGAACAGTGTGTATGCCTTGGCAAAAATGAAGATGTAGCTTCATATAAGAGTTTGTCTTGTCCTTGTATCCCCAAGGTTATGAGGACAATAGGATTTTTTCCCATGCATTAATAGGCCCCAAAGTCTTTCTATTGTTGCCCGGAATGCTATTCGTACCCTTACTCAGCCATGGCTTTTATTGCAAGAAATAAATAAGCCAGCCCTTGTGTTTCTTGTTTATTGCTTTCTAATGGAATGGAATTTGGGTTAATTAGCTATTAGTGTTACTTTTGAATTGTAGTTGTTGAGTAGTTATTAAAGCTATAAAAAGTGAGAGGTTAATTTAACTGGAAATCATTGCCATGACTTGGGCAAAAGCTCAAATTATTTTATATTTGTTAATTAGAAGTGCTAACAATAATGAGATTGTAAAGCCATCCAGAATCATGGTTTATTCCTGCTCTTTGCTACCAGTAGGTCCATTGAATATTTAGAATTCATGTAAAGTTGAAATTCTCTAACCTCCTGTTTCTAGCCTGAAATATCAGGTAGGTTAGCTCAACTCATCTATAGATTATAGGTGCAACCCAGTCTCTCCTGAATGCCACCCTAGTTCCAACATTCATTTTACTCAAAAATCACTGCTCACAAGCCCCCACTGAGATTTCTTTTATTAAGCCAACTAGCCAGAGAACATATCAGTTCAAAATAAAAGTCATTTACCTGAAATACAAGACAAACAACAAAAGGATAAACCATGCAGGAGAATTTTCAAACACCTCTCCCCAGATCAGCTTCTCTCTGTCTCTCTGTCTCTGTCCCGCTCTCTCACCTCCTAGGAGGCAAAATTCTAGTCTTCTAGTCTACTTCTACATCACAGCAGGAACATGACACAAGAAACTCATAACAGGATGTTAGACAGATTTCCACAATAACAGCGTTTGTGTATTCTTGGTCTCTGGATTATTCCCTCTGAGCTCTTACTGTTGCTTACCTATAGATACAGGGATGGAGATACTGATGGTTAATTCATTAATGGGTGCAGCAGCTTGGGACCCAGATTGTTCTGCCTAATCTAACCTTCATTCAGTTAGAGAAGATAAAGAATGCTAGTCTCTAGGGGCCAAGATCCTCCATCCATTTTCAGCCTCACATCTTGATGTTGCTAAAGCCACTTCTTGTTCTAACCACCCACCTCTACCCCCTCACATCAGTCTACCCCCTACATCCTTGTAGTCTATGGAAATGTAGGGCTTCCCAGAATGGCACTTCATGGTAGGAAATAGTGTGCAATTGTCCCAACGTTGCCAAGTCTTTCTTGTCCCCATTCCTTTCACCCTTTTCCTCTGTCTTCCTTTAGACGGTTTCAAAACCTCCTACACTCAAAAATCTTTGTGCTGTGGGTCCCCTACATGGATCTCTGTGGCTTGGTATTCAAGACCATCTCCTAATGAATGCAACACTGCCCCCAAAGAATTGTGGGGGAACACAGTTCAGAGAAAACATGAAATTTATGCCTTACCCAAACACGTTTCTTATATAGGTAGCAGGAAGATTAATAATTCGCTTTCATTCAGGACCATTTCCTTAACTATTAGAATATATTGTATACCCACGCAACTAGCTAACGGTAGTCTTTATTTGATTTTTTTTTTTGAAAAAGCTAAAGCATTCTTTATTTTGTTCCCTTCTATATGGAAACTCAAAGACCATTATAATCATTACTTTATTCCAACAGTTCCCATTTGGATCCCCAACAATGGTTCAAGAAGTTCTTGATAAAAATTCTCTAATGGTAATCATAAGCCGTAAATAACTAAGTTTTATAAATTTATACTTAGAGTTTTCATGATTGTAGGGAGAATAAAAATTTTTATTTTGTATTTATAAAATATTTGGTGAGGGTTTTGGGGGGCAAAAAGTTACCATCATAGTTATTGTAAGCACTTAATGAATAAGTCTAAAAGAATATTATAAGTAGTAAATTAAACTACCTTGTATGTTCATAGCATTTGTTGTTGCTGTTGTTGTTCAAAGGGTTGGCAAAACACACACACACACACACACATACACACACACTGAAAACCACAGCTTTATACTTTAAGCTCTTATTAGCACCAACATTTTATGTTTTAAATACTTAGATAGCAAATTCCTAATAAGGCTATTTCATTAATCTTCAAGATATCCATGGTAGAAGAAGAGAATGATTTATACAATGACAACATCGTAAAGACAGACAATTCTGAAAGACTTAAGGACAATGATCAATGCAATGATGAAGCAGGCCTCCAACTTCCTGACAGAGGTGATGAACTCAAGGTGCAGAATGAAATGGATATTTCTGGACATGGCCAACGAGGGGATTTCTTTTGCTTGGATACACAAATTTGTTACAAGTGTTTTGCTTTTCTATTTTTTCCAGTGGGCAGAGCTGTGACAGAGAGAGAGAGAGAGAGAGAGAGAGAGAGAGAGAGAGAGAGAGAAATAGAGAAATGCTTGCTAATTGAAAACAATTAAATAAAATAAAGGTTACATTTAAAAGAGACTGGAGAGAGCGTTGAAGGAGAGAGAGAAAATTTGGAACTGAAAAAATTTTTAAAGTGAATATTTAAAATTGTCTTTACATGTAATTGGGGGAAAATAAACTATTAATATATATTTATAAATTCTTGCTACTTTTATCTCTAATCTATAAAGAGAAACTCCAAAGGAAGAAAGAGTGGCTTGCCTGAGGTCATTTAGAAAGCACGGGAAACAACCAATGGCCTCATACTTCCTATAGGTAGGCCTAATCTATAGCCCTCTTTCTTCTTCCCCTCCCCTTTTCCCCATCACAGTCAATGAGAAGAACCTTATGGTTAATAAGAATATTCTCCATTCATACAACTTCAAAGGGCTCCATTACCATAACCAGTGGTTCTCACCCTTCCTAATGCAGTGACCCTTTAATACTCGTATGTGGGCGTATCTGCATGTGGGCAGGCCCGCCTGGAGATGGATAGAGGAGCGGTGTCTCGGTTCCTAAGACCATTGGAAATATGTGTTTTCTGATGGTCTTAGGCGACCCCTGTGAAAGAGTCGTTTGACCCCCAAAGAGGTCACAACCCACAGGTTGAGAACTGCTGCCACAGACTAAACACTTAAACAGCAAATGCTCTGAAGGTTAAGCCCCATAAATTCATTATAGGTCAGATGATGAGCTCTCTAGTTCCTATCTCTCAGGACTTCATTTGGCAAGATCTGGGCTATTTTTAGACCCAGGATACATTAAGAAGTCTAGCATACTTTAATTGTCAACACAGAAAATCCTGTTGTTGGTATAAGTGGAGGTGTATTTGGAACATGGGTCCTTCAAATATGCATCATACTCAGCTATGATAGTGGAAGGTTTCACTTTGGTGGGACCTGGGTTTTCAGGACCTGGAGCCCTGCTTACCCTTGATGTGGCCTTATTTAGATAAAAATGAGAAGATAATTCCTCTGGTTGTGTTCACTTACTGAGAAAGGCCAAAATGAGTGCTTGGGTAGAAGCCATGGTTTAGCAATTGCTAAATATCACATGTCCTCCAAAGTCTCTCAAGTGTGTGGAAGGAGAAAAGGGAATGAAAATGGAAATTTTGTATAAAAGTTTAGTAGCTTTTACACTGCTATTTCTCCATGTCAGATAAAAATCATTGCTGGCTTTATAGGTATTAAACAACTCAAAGAAAGGAGATTTTAAAACTGCTTTGCACCCTGTAGTGCACAAAGAAGGGGCTGGAGAACAATTGTTAAGGCAGGGTTTTATTCTATACTTCTTTCTGGAAACTTGGTTTTTAAAGTATCTTTACAAGACCAGAGTCTGTGTTATTATGACAACATTAATCTTTGCATCTATAGTACAAGGCTAAAAAGATTTTCTTAACCAAATACTCAAAGTGGCAGAAAGAATTAAGCTTCACTAATGAGAAAAGAAAAATAGGTTTTGTATTTTTGCTATAGGGTTGTAAGCAGGGATTTTTAGTACCTTCTTTGTTCTCTTTGAATATTCTAATTTTTGCATCCCTCCACTTTCTAGAGTCTGGCCTAAACCACAGATTGGTAACTAATGACATGCCATGCCCTGTCTAAAACAGCAAGGAAACAAAAATGGAAAAATACACAGTAGAAACATTGTTCAGAAGGAAACATGGAGACAAAGAGGTCATTTTTGTTCCTACCTTGTTAAAGTCAATACACACATTTTTTTCTACAACTTTAGATTAACTTTATTCTTTGTATGTGTATTTGAATGTTTGTTTTCATTTATGGTTACTATGGGAACATCTGGAGTACCATCCTCACAGGGTTATCATGAGGCTCTAATGAGATAATGTATCCGAAGCATTTTGAAAACTTTAAAATACTCTACAAATGTTAGTTATTTTTAAATGATTATGTTTATAACAAATAACATTTTTTAAAGATGGAAAGCAGGATGGTTTTCATTTTGGGGAGGCTTACTCCTGCAATGTTAGATGTGAACAATGTCATAGTTACATAATCATAACTGATACTTCTATAACCCATTTGCAAGACACTTTACTTATGCTGTCTCACTGGATCTTACTATTAGTCTTATTTTATAGATGCTTATGAGTCTGCCCACTGTCACCAGGGAGAGATGCCTCCCTGAGTCACTTCCCCGACCCCAATCACAGTCCCCCTTCTCCCATTCAGTATCCAAATAATAATTTCAATTGTTTTTTATCAATAACATCACTCTTTGATGTAATTTCAAAACTACAACAAATCCTTTCTCTATTTCATTCAAGAAACAAGAAACCTGCTCAAGAGTGACTCAATTTACTCTCAAATTATCTACCAACCAAACAATAAAGAATGGAGCAAAACAAACCGCTGGAAAAAGATCAATAGCAAACTCGTCAGTTTTCATTACGGTTCATACATGGAATTTATACAAGAAGGCATCTGGGAATAGTCTTTGGAGGAGAAGGAAGATTTTTCCAACAGGAGAATATTATCATGCATACCAACGAGTGCTTGTTAAGAGAGATCAAGGAAGGAAGTTGTGAAGCTCTTATACTCGCTTGTTTGATGTCCTTTTAACGTATCTTTCCCTTTTCACTGTCACTCTAAAGAAACTGAAAGTTAAGCAGAGGAAAATCAACTCTGTCCTTATATTTCCAGTCTAAACATACTGAATCATGCTAAAATGTATACATGATTGGTACTAATGAGATTGTCATCATTGCTTTCATGTATTTCTAGTATTGAGGCACATTATTCTCATATATGAAAGAGAAGTTGCATGTATGGAGTTATTTGATTGGGGCTGGGCAGGATGCAGAGGTGGGGAGAGGAGGATGGAGAAAATGTCCGAATATTTTGGCCTCTGTTGTCTTCTGTGGAATGGAAACTTCCATTCCATCTCTCCCAGGGACCAGGGGCTACACCAACACTTCTGAGCACTAAACATTCTGCATTTGTGTTTTCATCTCTGCCATCTAACTAAATGCTCAGTACAGTGTAAATTAGCACAGCCAAAAATATACCTAATTAATAAATGTTTAACAAATGGAATTGAAGTGAACATTGAAAAATAGGTAGATACAAAAATGGATGCAAGCCATCTTCCCATGTTGATATAACAAGCATTTATGTGTATGTATAACATACAGAGCTATAAATGTGAAATCTCTGTCAAATGAGAACAGGGGGCCAAGACACCAATTCATGGCAAGGGGATAGATGTCCTGGGACACTGTGAAACTGCCGTTGGGGCAGGGAGAGACCAGCGTACGAGGAATTTACCCACTCATGACAAGTGACAATGCTTTTAGTACTTGCTAAATTTGGTACCCTAGGTCAAAGCTCTCACCACCCCACCATAGTTGTCTCTCTCATAACCTATGACCAATAGGTTGAATTGACTGGAGATTACCAATAACTGGAAGTTTTGTTCCAATGAATATGCAATAGCTTCTTTCAAACTCGATGTGTGGAAACCGAATGATACCACAAAAGTAGCATTTCAATAGTCTTCTGTTCTGATTTCCCTGCTGACCCATGATGACTACAACCTTTAAGGGAAAAAATAATCTTCTCATGTTAAATAATAGTATTAGAGAAAGAAGGAAGAATGAATGATCAGATATTTTATTTAAGGAATGGGGAACTGAGCCATGCTTGCCTAGTTTCTGAGTAATCTGAAAAGGTAACTTTATAAGGAATCTGTTACATTAATCCTGATGATTCACACCAAAAAGCAACAATCCCTCCATCTTCTAAACAAGCTGAAGTTGAACGAAGGCTGTACGTGACTTAAAGTGGAGCATGTTTGCAAGACTGCTGAAAAGCCCTTTGAATCTCTAAGAGAAGAAGTTAGCTTTCTCCCAACCATCAGAGTATATGAGGGCACTAATACTTCAGCAGTTTATCAGGATAATTGCTCACTAACTCCTAAAGACTACCCAGAGATCATGCCCCTCAAGCCCTGAGGTTACATTTCCAGCAGTGGGCTCCAGTTACCACCGGAATTAACACAGGACCTCTTAGCATCAGAAGAGAAAGAAAGAGTCAGTAACCTAGGAGGTAAAAGGAAAAGAGGATAGATAAAGGAGTAGTTGGCACTACGGAGAAAGGCCCAAATGACGGAGCTATTGTGAAAGTAAGAAGAGTGGCTAGAAATCCCCAACTAAATGTAGTTCAGTGATAAAAGGGTACCAAATCTGAAATTTAATCTGATGTCAAAAAGTGACATCAGCAGAAAGCCTGGGAATGAAAATCATAGTGACTAGACACCACTCCCAAACCTACCAAACTCCATGACTCAGTCTCTGAAGCCAGGTCAGCACTGTGCTCCTGATCCTCTCAATGATTCTTCTTCCCACAAACCTTTGGAAACAGGTCTACCTGCTCTCTGGATTTTCCACTCTCCTCTCCTTAGCACTCATTCACACCATTTCTTCATGTGTTTGGAAACCTAATGGTATCATAAAAATAACATTTCAATGGCACTCCATCCTGCTATCGCGTAAAGACACCATTACTTTTCATGCAGTTCCCATCATGCAATTAATTTCTGCAACAGCAGGAGAGCCTGCATGTACTTGCAAACAAATAATTTTTTGCTCCATCTACTTTATAGATGGTTTGCAAAAAAGGAAGAGGATCTTCTTTAAGGACTTGTAAACTTTTTTGTGTAATGGAAAACTTTGATCTTTATGATATTTCTGGGGCAGACAGGCAGACAGGCAGAGAGGTTCTGGGTGTGGGGCTGTCTTCTGTGGTTCACATTTGGTTCATGGCACAAGACATGCCAAAGTGAACTTGGTGGTCTCAGCTCAGTGCACATGAGCGCTTAACAAACAACAGAGGACGCAGGGAAAGAAAGAAGGGGGAGAAGGCTGTCCCCCTGCTGCCCTTTTAATTGTCCCTGATATTATTTTTCATTATCCTCTTGCCAAAAAAGTAAATTATCAAGTTAATTTTTAGCAGCAAAGAATGTATTTTTTAAAGTCTCCTGCCCTCGTAGGATCCATTTATTGGAAGATTTAGAGTTCTGATTATGGGACCAGTTGTTTATAGGCTAGCACATATATTTCATTCTATTTTTTTAAGAGAGAGGAAAAAGGAAACGGAAATGGGAAGAAAAGGAAAAAGTGAATGCCTCTACTTTCTGCACTCATTTTGTCTGGCATAGCTAACTCCCTACTAATAAGAAGGGAAACTGAAGAAAAATTGACATTTATATAACACTTTAAAGATTGCAAAAACCTTTACTTCCACTGTCTCATGTTCAGTCCTTCCCTGGAAATAGGGCACACAACTTTGGCTTCCCTAGTCGAGTGGATGGGACCAGAACCAGCAGGACCGAAGTTGGCAGGTTCTTCAAGAGTGAATGATGCACCACGAGTCTACGTTATTCAGTGTTCTTGTGGCTGGCTGACAGGGACCCCTGCACATGACGGCTGGGACAAAAGAACACCAAATTGTAAGTATTCTGAAAAACCACAGAGCTTTAGAAAATAATGTATATATCTTTTGAAGCACTTTTTAAAAGTGTTTTCCATCAGAGAATAGACAGGGGAGAAGCAGTAGAAGTTGAAGATACCCAAGTCATGCTTTTAATAATTCTGTCTTAGACACTTCCTAGGTCTCCATTATTATTGTTTGGGGCTTGACAGGGTATAGATCACACTGCAATCATGCTAATAATTCAACATCAGCCTTAGAAAGGTACTGGGTAAGTCATTTCATTTCCCAGGGCTTTAGTTTCCTCATTTGTAAAAAGAAGAGGTTGGACTTTGAAGTTCCTTCCAGCCCTAGACTAATGATCCTACAATAATTATGATCTTATATACTGAATAATTTTTTATGTAAGTCAAGTTTGAGCCCAGTCATATTTTAATTTATGTATATGTACATATATGTGCATATATATGTGTGTATATGTATAGTATAAAAGTACATATATACATGTAGTACATAATATATACATATAGTATATAGTATGTAAGTACATATATACATATATTATAAAAGCTGAAGTCTAAACTGTGGCCTATTTCACTATATTGATCTCAGTGATGGTACTACACAAAGATTTCTAACACACATTAGATCAGTGAACAATGGGGAGTTTTATTTCCTTATGGTGTATAATTGGTCCAGTCGCCTCTTCAATTCCAGATAAATTACTGTCCTTTCTAATTCCTTTTCTTTACTCTATCCTCTAATCAGTAGGCAAGCCTGTAGCTGCTCCTTGACTTTCTGCTACATTCCTGCATGCCCTCCCTCACTCCAATTAGAGCATCCCTTCTCTGGAATCAGATGACTTAGACTAAGTTCAGCTGGTACAAATCAGAGAGGCAGCTTTAGTCTCCAATTAGATTAGGAGTACAGCTACGGCATCACCAAGGCTCATTGCTTCATTCTGATGGACACTGCATCAATAGTCTGAAGTAGTACAGGGAGTCCCAGCCCGTATGGCCTAACTCCCCAAAACGGATGTTAGTGGATGACCAAAGGTCATTGCACATATCCAGTTGACCTGTTTTATGTCCTTTGTTACCATTAATCTCTTTGGGATTAGGTTGCCTAGTCAATCACATTGTCTCCTTGTATCTTTGCATTTTAAGACACCTCAGCACTTAACATCAACTGTGTTAGATTATAACCAAATAACTGAGGACGCAAAAGGCACCTTAAGAGATCATGTGATTCAACTCCCTCATTTTTATAGAGGGGGAATCTAAGTTCCAGGGAAGTGATACGACTTTCCCAAAGTCATATGGTGAATCACTAACAGAACCACGACTAGAGGTCGGAATAATGTCTCACATGTTCTTAACAACACAGCATTTTCATTGGGTCCAGGTTACAGTTGCCTTTGCCTCATTCCAAGGTAATTTCAAGATCAACAGGCTAATATTAACAAGATCTAGTTTTGAATTTTGGACCATAATCTGCCATAGTATTTATTTAGCACAGAGATACAAATATAGGGCTCATTATATATTGTTGGTTGCCTAAATTCAAAACATAATTTTTTTAAAAGCTGAGACATAATAGGAAAAAACCTGTTAATTTGAATTATTCTTGTGCACTTTATTACATTTGCATTTTATTGACTAAAGTGCTTAGTTCAGGGGAGACTAATGACTTCAAAATAAGACTAACATTACTATTAATTATCATTTTGGTCTCGCTGTTGTTTTAAAATAATGATCTTTATCCAGTGTTTAAAACATGTGTTTTTAGCGTGTGACAGCTTGGCTAAATCAAGTCAAGTCCAAACTCTTCCCTGACACCGCGTGTAAAAAAGGTGGATTAGCTGTGGCAAAAATAGCAGTGAAATCACTAATACAAACATTGTAAAGCATCAGAAAATAAAAAGGCTTTAAAAAATACACAAAGCACTGATTAGTAATAGCTTTGCAAAGTGAATTTCAAAATGACTTGAGAATGTTTGTGTTTAGAAGATAGAGCTGCCTCCCTTCCCTTCACAAAACCCACCCCTTGGTGAGCCTCCCCAGTGGTGTGCCTTATTATGAGTCCTTATTATGTCCATTCTTCCAAATAAAAAACTTTTAAAACAATTCATCATTGTTACTTGCATCAGTCAGAAAGCCTATTGACAAACCTACTTTGTAGACTCCTCTTGAATCCCCCTCTTCCTGAACATCTGTGTTTCGTGTAGATGGTAGGCATTTGCCTTCTGGATGTTCGCAATATATTCCTTACCAGAGAGTCAGCTTGGTATCCTTGAAATCAGGAAGACTTGGGTTTGAGTCCTGCCTTGGACACATATTGGCTAAATGACCACCTGCAAGTCATTTAGCCTCTTAAGGTTATAAGCGACTCTTTAAATAGGAAAGAAAGTGTCAATAAATGAACTTACAAGTTCAGTTTTTATCTTAAGCTCATAAAAATTAACTTAACACAACAGTGAGTTAAGAGCACCACATTAAATCCCCTCTCTGGGGATACCTATCAATTGGAGAATGGCTAAACAAGTTGTAGTATATGACTGTG
Source organism: Pseudochirops corinnae (assembly GCA_028646515.1). Taxonomy (NCBI): domain Eukaryota; kingdom Metazoa; phylum Chordata; class Mammalia; order Diprotodontia; family Pseudocheiridae; genus Pseudochirops; species Pseudochirops corinnae. The sequence goes on from CM053586.1 coordinate 259,021,756, forward strand.
ACGGAATACTATTGTGCGATCAGGAATGATGAGCAGGATGGTTTCAGGATAACCAGGGAAGACTTAAATGACCTGATGGAAAGTGAAGTTAGCAGAACCAGAACACCGTATACAGTAACAGCAATACTGTATGATGATTAACTTTGAATGACTTATCTTTTTTCAGCAATACAATAATCCAAGACAATTCTGAAAGACTTAAGAAAAGTGCTATCCACTTCCAGAGAAAGATCTGTTGGGGGGTGGGGGAGGAATTGGGGTTAAATGACTTGCCCAAGATCACTTGGCTAGTAAGTGTTAAGTGTCTGAGGTCAGATTTGAACTCAGGTCCTCCTGACTCCAGGGCCAGTGCTCTATTCACTGCACCACCTACCACCCCCAGAGAAAGATCTGAATGCAGATCAAAGCATACTTTTTAAAATTTCTTTATTTTTCTTGTTTGTTTGTTTTGGTCTATGTTTTCTTTTGCAATGTGGCTAATAGGGAAATATACTTCAAATGATTTCACATGTGTAATCTACATTAAATTGCTTGCCTTCTCAAGGTGGGGGAAGAAGGGTAGAGAAAGGGAGGGAGGGAGAGGATTTGGAACTCAGAATTTTTAAAAATGAATGTTAAAAAATGTACATGTAATTGAGAAAAAAATTTTCAGTAATTTTAAAAATCCTCCCTCTGTTCATCAGGAATTCCTTCTGTGATTTCATCTATCAAACAAACATGCCAAGCAAAACCATACTTATCCAGCATCATATTCCCTACTACTCCCCCCACCAACATTAACCAATATGACCTGGGATGGTCTTCTCATTGATCTATCATACCATGCTCATTCCTATATTTACAGCATTTTCCCTGTATATATAGAATACTTTGCACCTTCTCTTTACCTGTCTAAATTTGTCAATCATTAACATTTATTATGCACCTACTTTGGGCCAAACACTGTGCCAAGTGTTAGGGATACAATATGAAATAGACAGCTCCTGCTCTCAAGTTGCTTATAGTCTAATAGGGGAAGACAACACACAAAAGGAAGACAAAAAGCTTGCTGATGGAGAAGTCTAAAGGAATACAGTCAAGTGGGAAAAGAAAAGGTGACTGCTTGGGTCCCCTCCTTAAACGGAGGAATCCTATTCATCCTTGAAAAGCCTTTTAAGATAGTGGGTTGTTGTTGTTCAGCCATTTTTTCAGTCCTGTCTAACTTTTCATGATCCTATTTGGGATTTTCTTGGCAAAGATACTAGAGTGGTTTGCTGTTTCCTTCTCCAGCTCACTTTACAGATGAGGAAACTGAGACAAACAGGGTTAAGTGGCTTGCTTAGGTCACACAGTTAGATAGTGGACTAGCCTTTTTTAAGTAAGACCCAAATTAGATAGACATGTCAAATGAGCGGAAGAAACAAAAAAGTAATGTTGAAAAGTGGTTGAAAATTGGAATTCTTCATAGGTCATAGATAATGGGTACAATTATTGACTGTAGTAGATCATGGCAGGAATCTGCTAATTCCAGTCAAATGCACATGGACAACTAGGAAGGAAAAACAGGAAAAGCTGAGAATAAGGTAGAAAAATCCTTTTTTAAAAAACCAGGCAGTGTGCTAAAAGAGTTCACATCAAAGCCCATGGAGAATGTATCAGCTTCAGCAAGTAAGCTGGACAAAAGGAGTAGTAGTTGCAGGAACACACAGAAATTACCCTGTCTTTATTAATCTTCCATCTCCAGGTTATATATAAAATATAGGTTCCTCTTCTTGCTAAGTGAAATGGATAATCATGTGCCTCGAAAGAATGAGAGAAGTACATCAATGAGACAGTCTTGTCAATAAACATTTATTGAATATCTACTATGCATCAGGCACTGTGCTAAGCCCTGCAGATAAAAAGAAAGGCAAAAACAGTCCCTGCTCTCAGGGAAATCACTATTGAGTGGGAGAGCAACATGCCAACAACTATGTACAAACAAGATATATACAGGATAAAGTGGTGGGGAAGGTGGCATAGACTCAGACAGAAGGGTCTAAGATTAAGGAAAATTGAAAAAAAGCTTCTTATAGGAAGTAGGTCTTTAGCTGAGACTTGAAGGAATGAACAGAAGCCAGAAGATGGAGATAGACATGAGGAAGGAAGGCATTTCAAACATGGGAGACAGGCAGGGAAAATGCCCAGAGTCAGAAGATGGAGTGTTGTGTGTGAGGAAGAGAAGGAAGTCAGTGTGACTAGATCACAGGGTAGACAGAAGGGAATAAGGCATAAGAAAACTGAAAAGATAAGGAAGACCAGTTTATGAAGGGTTTTAAAAGCCAAAGGGGATTTTATGTTTGATCCTTA
>CM053586.1:259024583-259086158 GCA_028646515.1 Pseudochirops corinnae
AAGAGATAATTGTTACAATGGAGAGGAAGAACAGGAAGGCAAAAGGGAATGGGTCAACCTTACTCTCATTGAAGTTGGCTTAGGGAAGGAATGACATACACTCTAAATTGGGCATCTTGGAGAGTAGGGGGTAAGGGGATGAAAGAGGGGAGGATGGAGGGGAGGGCAGGTTTGGGGGGAGGGTTGTTAGAAACACACACTTTTGTTAAGGGACAGTGACAAAGTAGAGAACACAACAAGTGGGGGGTAGAATAGGAAGGAGAGAAATATACAGGTACTGGGGTAGGGAGATCTATCTTGCCCTACTGGAAAGTCAGAGGGGTGATGGGGGAGGATATAGGAGAGAGCTGATTGGGGGAGGGGGTATACAGTGGGATCGCTGTTTTGGGGTGGTGGGTGGGGAAAAGATGGGGAGAAAATTTGTAACTCAAAATATCACGGAAATGAATGATGTAAACTAAGAATAAACAAAAGTTCATTATTTAAAAAAACAAACAAAAAACCCCCACTTTCTTCAGGTTCCTATGATTCAGTCTTAATTGGTATTGGAAAGTTCACTCACTAGCCCCTGAATAGGGATCAGGATTACAATCCACCCTGCTGAGAAAAGCAGCTCAGAGGGTAACAGCCTAAGCAAAGTATCTGTAAATTCATGGTCTATGTGAGAGATAAGTCTGTGTCATCTTTATGGACTTGGTTTCCTTACTGGTAATCTGGGGGTGATGGGAATGACAAACTAATAAAGGGATTATAGAGCATATGGATGAATGTCAAGGGCAATAGAAATACTTAATTTAATTTATTTAATAGTACTGGGATGACCACGTGAATGTTGCTATAGAAACTATAACTCTTGAATTCCCTGACACTTGTGTATGCTGTTTTCAAATGAGGCTTTAATTTCTGAGACTTAAAAAGAAAGGGGGAAAAAAAAAAAAACCTAAAAAAATAGTGCCTGATGCCTCTGTCTCCTTGACCATGATTTCCTCTTGTTAAAAAATCCCTGATCCTTTCACCATACCATTCTTCCCCTTCTTTCCCCACAGGATCCCCCAGTCCTCCAAAGGGCCCTTCGGATATTCTTCCAGCAGATCCCTTTCTGTTTTTTAAAAGTCACATGCACTATTACATCCTCACACATATTTATTTCAGTTCAATTTCCCAGCCCAAACGTTGGAACGGTCATATGCCCACAGATCAGAGAGCTTGACCCCGAGAGAAGGAGATTAGAATTGATAGGATTTCCACAGCTGATGGAGATTTGTGATGGCAGGTCAGGTGTAGCAGGTGGGATCAAGGGAGAGTTGGGAAAGCTTCATTTATGGAGACACAGAGGTAGATTTGGCAATGCAGGAGGGAAAAAGCAGGACTTTCAGGGGGAAAAAAGACAAATGAATTTCTATAGCTTTACTCTGGGATTTTAAAGATCTATTGCCAGAGGCCCTTTTCAAGGACACTGTACAATTTTCTCCCCCTTTCTCTTTTTCTTGTTTATGTCAAGCTTTGGTCAAGTGGGCTCTCTCGAGTGGTGTATATGTGTGTAGATACATTTTAGATCTGGAAAAATTCAACATTATGTTGTGTTTTTGGTAAAGGGTGGAAGGTGCTATGGAAACTTCTTTACACTAATGGCAACACAATATTGGATTACAAACTAAATTTAGTTCCACTGTTACTTGTTCTTGCTAATATGTGTAGGCTGTGTCCTACAGAGCTGCAATTCACCATGGTTATCATACACTTCCCAGACTGAAGTGACCAGTGCACAGATCCTTGGGTCAAAGATGTCTTAGCCCCAGCAGATGTTGCACTAAGCACCTGTTCTTTTGACATTGTTTTCAGAAATGAGAATAGCTCTGTCCATCCCCACCCCCACTCCCACCCAATTATTTGGTAAAAAGTCTTTCTCTTTCCACACCTTTCCCATCCTCTGAGTAGTCAACTTTGGACCAAACTGAAGAATTCTGCACGAAAAGAATTTGTGGGAAGAAAGTAATTAATGGCTGAAGTAACAGTTGGAAGCCCTCCTCTGCCTAAAGTATTGCAATCCTACTCTGGTGCTACAATAGGGGCTGAGTGTATGAGACTAAACAGTTATCAGTTTGCTAATAACTCTCTGGCAGGGCACCAGATGATCATATGGTCTGGAGAACACCAGTAGATCATATGCAAATATTGCCTGCATATTCATCAAGACACCACATGGACAGTGTAAGCTGCTTTAATTATCTTTCAAGGAGAAGCAGCCGCCTCTGGCACATACACACGCCTGGCTCCGTTGGCGTGCTGTTGCTTGAACTAATATGGAAATTACTTGAAAGGGAAAAATATTAAAGAGAAATGGTATCTGTCCTTGCATTCTGCATTCTTTTTAGCAACTAGGAGTTGAATTTTGATTTTCTTTTTTGCACGTTCAAAAACAATTCCCATCGCCAAATCCAAAACACTCAATGACACTAACTTCTCCCAGCTGGAGATTCAGAGTTGTTTAACCCTTTAGTTTGCATTGGGGAAACAAAGTCCTTAAAAAAAGTCCAAAAGATATCATATTATTATTATTATAACTGGTATTTACATAGTACTTATAAGCTTATGAAAGATTTTTACATATATCATCTCATTGGAGTATCATAAAAACCCTGTGACATAGGTATCATAAGCACTGTAAATTCCATTTTACAGATGAGGAAACAGAGGCATTAGTGCCCTGCCTCTATTCACATAATTAACAAGTGAAATGAGTGGTATGCGTGGAATGCTTCAGCAATGAGTGGGGGTGGGGTTAGGGTAATGCAGATGATGAATTATTCCTAGATCATAGATAGGCAGTCTGTGGTGCTGATGTTAGAAGACTTTGGTTTTGTGACTTAACTAGCTATGAGACCAGAGGAAAGTCACAACTTCTCTGGGTTTGAGTTACTCATCTGTAAAATAAGAGGGCTGGACTAGATGGTATTTTGTTTCGGCTCTAAATCCTATGATACCAAATCCTTAATTGCAGTCAGGGATGTTATAATAATAGTTTACAAAAAAATAATAGTTCACATTCATATAGACAGCGAGCTAGTACAGTGGATTGATCTTTGGATCTGAAGTTAGGAAGGTCTGAGTTCAAATCCTACTTCAGACACTTGCTAGCTGTGTGATCCTGAAAGTCATTTAACTTCTATCTTCCTCAGTTTCCTCAACTGTAAAATGGGAATAATAATAATAGAACTTACCTCAGAAGGTTGTCGTGAGAATAAAATGAGATGATATTTGTAAAGCTTCACAAAGTGCTTTAAATATGTTCTTTCTTCTTTTTTTTTTGATACAACAGCTCTGTAGGAAGGTGCTACTATTACCCCCATTTTATGGATGAGGAAACTGAGACTGGTAAGTGTTAAGTGACTGGCCCAGAGTCACACAGCCAGTGTTTTACATAAGACATCCTTGACAAGTTAATATTCAATTCTGTTCAATTCAACAAGCATTTTAAAAGTTTCTGTTCTGTGAAAGGTGCTATGCTGGGTTTCAAGATACAAAAAAAAATACTCCCTGACTCCCAGAATAATATCTAGTATTTATACAGTGACTAATATGTGCCAGGCACTGTGCTGAGCACGTCACAAAAATTCTCACTTGCTCCTTACAACAACCCTGAGATGTAGGTATCATTATTATTCGCATTTCACAGTTGAGGAAATGGAGGCTGAGAGAGGTTAAGAGACTTACTCAAGGTCACACAGCTAGTAATTGTCTGAGGTGAAATTTGAACTCGGGTGTTTCTGATTTCTAGCCCAGTTCTGGATCCACTGCTGCCCAAAGAGCTTAAAACCAGTAAGTATCATTATCCTATATAAGGAGGATCATAGGCTCATAGAGTTAGAGCTGAAAGGAACCCTAGAGGCCATCTAGTCCAAGCTCCTCATTTTCATAAATGAGAAAGGTTAAGAGACTTGCCCAAGGTCACACAGCTAGTCCTACATCAGATGCAGTATTGGAAGTCAGTTCTGCCTGACTGGAATTGTCCATTTGAGAAGTAACACCAAGGGTGGGGAACCTGCCGCCTCGAGTGCAGCGCACATGAGGACCTAGAAGGCTACATGTGGCCTCGAGGCTGCAGGTTCCCCACCCCTAACACCAGCATCCTAGTATAGGAAGCAACATTATTTTTGTCCAACATTCAATGCATTACTGTGCATCACTATTGCGGTCCCGTCGGTCTAATAAGAAAAAGAAAATAAATGCGTTCGGAAAGATTTTAATCTGGCTCAGTAAATACTCCCCACTCCACCCTTGAATTATCATAATTTAAAAGCAAAAGATGGGGTGAAAAACCAAACAGCTCCAAAATCCCAAACTGGTTGGAGTTTAAGGGCTTCCGTTACAGGCTTTGAGCAATAGAGGGCGCTCACGTCCCACCAAACACTCCGCCAGCAGCTACTTGAGGATGTGAATCAGACGCGGTTCGGTTTGACAAATCTGCAAGGTGGTTCCCCTCCCCCGCCCCCCTTTATCAATTCGTCCATTTCGCCTGGTGAGTACAGATGCGCTGTATTTAGATTGATAAGCAACGCGTCACTAATGGCAATGATCTTTCTTGCGGCTCCTTTGGCGGAATACAAATGTAGTTGAAGATGTGTGTTACGTATATTGTGTAGTTTCACTGAGAGGATAGATACCCTGAGCATGTACCTGCCTCTCTAAGGTCCTCTTTTGAGTTGATCTTTCTCATTAGAAAAAGAAACGTACTGGAAACTTCCACTCAATCCTGAAAATCTTCATTCTAGCTCCATTAGACTGTGAGCTGCTGGAGGGTAGGGACTTTTTTTTTGGTCTTTCTTTGTATCCTCATTGCAAACCTAGTAGGCGCTTAATAAATGCTTGCTGACTTGACTTCTTATCTTAGGGTGGCTATGAAAGCTTCCCACTCACGGACTTCGGGGGTTGAGGTTTGTCCGAAGCTGTCCATAGTGTTTTACCCTCCACCTGGAGCCCAACACCTGCCTTCCCCCGCCCACCCCTACCCCACCTTAGCGCCTTATAGTTAAAACATCATAGGTACCAGCTTTGGTTGACCCTTTTGCTCCCCAGCCCTATCCCTCAGTCTTAATCTCCAGGCGCAGGGATGCCATTACACAACACGTGATCCGGGCACACAGCAGACCCAGCGCGAGGCGTCTAGCGGTGTGTTAATTAAAGGTCACAACAAAACAGACCTGCCAGCTCAACAGAAGAAATGTCGCTCCCAGGAAATTAAAAATGACACCCCAGAGCAGCCACGTGTGGAGGCCCGGCCTATGCCAGCCTCCTGCCCTCAGGGGCACCTGCGCCACGGGAGAACCGAGAGGGAAGGGAAGGGGAAGGGCAGGGAACTGGAACCCCTGACACACCACGTGTATGGGGGGTGGGGAACTGTTTGTAGGTTCCCTTGGGGCCAAGGCTCCCAAAGTTTCCATTAAGGTGGTTTTTCCCAGCGGGTCCTAAGTGTCACCTGCCCATAGGTTGGCTAATTTAACACGGGGTGAGGGGCGAGGGAAGCCGGGAAGTGCGTTCCCTTGTGCGGGTCCTCAGGGTTGGGGTGTCGAGCCAGGGGAAAAGGGGAAGAGCAGTAGGAATCACTATTCAAGGCTTAAGGCGAACATTTATTCGAGAAATCCATCCTTTTTACAAGGTTTGTGGGGAAGCTCCCAGAGAACAAAGGGCGGGCTGAGAGAGCCGGCAGGTCCGTGGCCCAATTCCTTTGGCGAGCCCGGTTTCAAAGATAAAAATCGAAAGCCGGTTAAAGGGAAAAGGCGGAAGAGAAGAGGTGGGGGAGACAGCAGTGCCCGCGGCCGCGAGGGTCGACCTCCCTGCCCTCCTAGGCGGCAGCTTCACGCTGGAGACGTGGTGTTCCCTTAGCCCTTCCGAATCACTAGTGCCCCAGTAACTTCCCGGGAAGGGACGCGTTAGACTTCCCTTCCTCCCCCTTTCTCTCCTCTGCCTCCTTCTTAAAGGAACAAACAAACCAGCCCCAGAAGATCTCAGTGTCACTCAAGAGTGCTGCAAAATAAAATGGATCCGCGCCGCTGCTGCTACAGCAGCTACAGCAGCTACAGCAGCTGCAGCAGCGGCAGCACATGCCTTTTTTCCCGGGACTGCAATGAAGTGTTCTCTGAGGCTCCCTAGGCTTTGCTTACATATGCTCTGCAGCTCCTCCGTTGACCGGGGAAGGTTCCTATAGCGAGAACCTCCTCACTAAACTGTCAGGCACAAATGGGGAGAAGGATATTGGCTCCAGGAGTCTCTGAAGCTCCTCCCCAACGCTAGATCCTTATATTTTTGGAGGATTTCTTTTAACTCAGTTGCAAACCTTGCTGAAGGAAACAAGTTACCACAACACCACTCAGCAGAGGGAGGGAGAAGTCCCTGCTTCGAGGCGAGGCAGAACCTCTCTGCTTTTTACCTTTTCTGCAGCTTCCCAGTGTGCGCGTACATGTGTGTTGTGCATGTGTGCATTGATTTTTTTTTAAAATTTCAGTTGCAGAGGAAAACTGTATTTGCGGGGCTGGGAGAAATGCTAATTATCTGGATGTTACCGGTTCTGGGAAAATAAGGAGTGTAAGTGAAGGCAACCGAAGAGGACGAGGGGGAAAATGATTTGAAGAGAAAGGGGGAAAGAATATAAACCACCCATCCCACCTTTCGCTGAAAATTGGTGGTATCACTTCTGAGGCCAGTTACCGTTCATTTCGTTATTTTTTTTCAATGAAGAAACACTGAATTCAGTGCAGGGCATGCATACATCTCCATACAATCGGTGAACCTTCTCTGGGTTTGAAGATTTTCTCTTTGGATGTAACATTGGTGAAACATTTTAGAGTGTCTTTTTTGGGCAAAGTCACCATGAATTCTGTGGCTGGGAATAAAGAGAGGATCGCAGTCACAACCAGGAGCAGAAAATACGGGGTAAGTTGTCAGCAATAATGTGCAAAGATGCTTTAGAACCATTTCTGCCGAGGGTTTTAAAATATCCCTCTGCTCTGTCATTGTCTCTCTGTAAGCTGACATGTAACAAATGATACAAACAGGTTAACCTTATTAAGCTGCATGTTAACACCCTAAGCGTCCCTGCTTTCCCTTTTTCTGATACGGGAGCAGAGGGATCTCTGTGTGCAGTTCAACTAAGGGAGTCCAGTATGAGTGAGTGGGCAAAGCAAGCAAGACTGCATGTTCAAAAGGGTATGAGAAGCCCTCTCCTTCCTGCATTATTTTAAAAGCGTCCCTTCCCCCTATAACTTTTGCAGTATTACTGCATGTTTCAGTAGAGTTAAACTGAATTTTGGCGTTTTGGGATTTCTCTGATGTTCCTCTAATCATTTACCTCCCGCGGTGTTAGCGTTTGACTTAAACCTAAGACTGACTGGGTACCTTGACGCTTTTGCTCGAATGAATCAAGTATGAATGAATCGAGTAGGGTTAAGTCCGAAGTTCCCTTATTCAGGCTTTTTTCCAGACGGGGGCTGCCGGGATGTCACTCGTGGGTCCTTGTCCCTGGGTGGGGGAGGTGCACAGAGGGGATCCGGCTGAGTGAGATATTCTAGACTGCTTTAAAATGGGCGGGGGCGCGGGGATTTCTTCATTACCTAAGTCATTTCATGCCCCTATTCATGGCTTTCCACGCCCCATCCAAGGTGTTTACAGACGCCCGGTGTAACCTGGTACATGGGTGCAAGTCTCTCAGGTAGGCTACACACGAGCTGTCGGCATTTACTTAAGGACAATTAAAGAGACAGATGGAGGGAGCATTTGGCCACTAACGGCAGCGGTGCCTGAACTTGAAACGATCCTCAGGAGCATAGAACCGCGCACACCCGTGCATACACACAATCCACAGCCACGCACGCGGCAGCGAACTGTCCATGCATCCGCTTAAACCTTGCGTTTCCACCCTTCTCCAGGTGAATGAAGTCTGCTCCCCTACCAAGACCGCCACCCCCTTCTCCCCCGAAAGCTGGTACCGGAAAGCGTATGAAGAGTCCCGGGCGGGGAGCCGGCCCAACCCCGAGGGCGCCGGCTCAGCTCTCGGTTCGTCGGGTACCCCGTCCCCTGGCTCAGGCACCTCGTCCCCGAGTTCGTTCACGGGCTCCCCGGGACCTGCTTCCCCTGGCATCGGCACCAGCTCGCCTGGCTCTTTGGGCGGCTCGCCAGGTTTTGGCACGGGTTCCCCGGGCTCGGGCAGCGGGGGCGGCTCCTCTCCAGGCTCGGACCGCGGCGTCTGGTGCGAGAACTGCAACGCCCGCCTGGTGGAGCTGAAGAGACAGATTCTGAAGCTGCTTCTCCCGGGCCCCTTCTCCAGCAAGGTAAGCCCGGCTACAGCCTGGGAGAGCTGGGGCTGGGGGGAGGGGAAGAGGGAGTCAGCCTGTGGAGGACTAAGGAGAGTATGCAGAAGGGAGGGGCTCAGGAGGAGAGAGGGGCAGGGTACGAACTTGAGTCCCCCGGGCATCCAGAGGCTTTTCCTTTGGGTACAGTGGCTGGGCAGCTTCTCAGGGGGCGGCCCTCGAATGCTTGTTCTCCAGTCTCCGGCAGTTCCTAACCTATTTTATATGCACTGGTAGTGAACAACTCCACAGCCGTTCAGCTGCGTTTTCAACTAAGGGCTGGCATGTACTGTCTGGAAGAGCTGAACTTAACTATCCCAGGAGGATGCTCCTACTCCGGGGTTCTCAGACCCGGGGGTGTTCTTGGTGCTGCATCACCCTCCTATGCGCCCTCCCCCCCATTTTAAAAATTGCTCCCTCCTAGAGGAGGAACATATATCATACTATACCTTTCTCTCAGGTCTTTGCCCGTAGGGATGCATTGCTAGCAGACACAACACCAATATCTATTCTGTCGGGATGTTTGACAGACATTGGAATATGCTGATGGCACTTCCTCTCGTCCTTTCTTTTTCCCTTCCCCACGTTGGCGCACGACCCTAGCTTTTTTTTCTTCTTTCAAATTCGGAATCAGGTTTGTTTCCTGCACCCGTGTCCCTTGAAGATTTAAAACAAACAGACTTGTGAAGACTGAAAGCAAATATCAGTTAAGAATCAATGTTTCTCTTTGCCAGTTAATATCTCTCTCCTCCCAGAATCTTATACCCTGAAGTTAGTTGTTTGTTTGTTTTTAATAGCGTTGTATTGTGCAGAACGATTAAGGGGAACTGCCCAGAAGAGGCATCCTGGGGCTTCGGAACTGATTGAGTGTTAATACACATTGGGTTCTGCCATAGCAACCTTCACAGTGGTGGTGTGTGTTGAATGGCCAACCGGGCTCTTAGAATGTAACACAATGCAATCGTGTTTGCCCTGTTGGGTCCAAGTACTATCAAATGATAATATTTACTCTCCCACTTGAAAGAGTTTTCTTGGGTGTTTGGGGCAAAGAGGTGTCAAGAAAAAGAAGGAATTGCTCTCGAGGATTTTCTGATGCTGTTTATTCAGAGGCGTTTCCCAGTTTTTATTTCTGTGACTTTTGGAATGGAGTATTTGTGATGCTGTAAAGAGAGCGGTAGAGTAACTATCTGAATGCTTAGCTTGTTTGTGTACAACCACTAACAAAGGGGGTAAGATTCTGAATGTTGGAAATCACCTTCAGGAGAATTGTTTTCAGGATTTGCAGAATTTAGCTCAGGAATAATAATTAACTCTTGAATTGTTGTCAGAATGTTGTATTTTAGTAGAGGACAATGGAAGAGGATTTCAACCACCATTCATGGTCATGTAATAAAATTAGTCAGCAAACTAAAAATAAACTCCAATGTATTTAGAAGACTGTTTTTCTCATTAATTTTAGATTTGCCAGAATAGTGCTATCTGATAAAAGGTTGTGTGGTACCTTGAGACATTAAATGTTATATTTTGAAGCCATAATTAGTCTCAACAACACTAGATCCCTTTAGGCCATTCCCAAAGATGCCTTTTATATAGAATGGGTCCTCTATGCTACTCTTTGAGGGTTATAATTAGTGTAATGGTAAATCAGAATGAACATGTACTGTTTTCAGAAAAAAAAGGGGGGCGGAGGGGATTAAAGCCAACAGAAGAAACTGGGTTCAAATTTCAGCTCTCTGCTTTCTACTGTTGTGATCTTGGAAAAGTCATTTAAACTTCCTCATCTGTAAAGTGAGAATATTGGGCTGTATATTGGACTGGGGGACCACTGAGGTCTCTGATGACATGCTACAATAAGAATATTGTTCCTACAATTAGAAGGAACAAAGGATGGAAATAAAATGCATCTGTTGGGTTTTATGGGTGGATTTTTATTATTTATTGAAGAATGGTGACATTTAAATAGAGCTTTAAGGTTTGGAAAGTGCTTCAGATACTTTTCCATTTGATCTTTGTAGCAGTCTTGTGAGGTAGGAGCTAGGAATCCCCATTTTACATATAAAGAAACTGAGACCAAGAGAAATAAAGTAACTGGTATCTGGGTCATACTGCTAGGAAGTATCTAGGGCAGATTTGAAACTGAGGTCTTCCTGATTCCCAGTCCGGAGCTGTAATCACTGCACTATAGTGCCTATCCAAGCAATTGAAGCAGGCTGGAAATTTCATCTGCAATCTAATAAGTCAGCCCAAAATATTTTTCAGTTTTTTTTACATTATGAAATATAAGGAACTTAGCAAAGCTGATTATTTTGCCAGAGAGAAATAAATGTTCCCAAAACAGCATTATAGCAGGCATGAATCAACTTTCCATACAGTCTTGCAGTGATCCAGGCAGGTCAAGAAATGCTTTCATTCATAGGCAGTAGTCAGAAGGTATCACTTTAAATGTACACATGAATATTACATAATGCCACACTTGACTGCTATGTAAGTAGCCTGAGTTTTATATGTGGAACTATGCAGTGAAGCATGACTTTTAGTGCAGGAAAATGTACAAGACTTAACCAGGAACAAGGATGCTTTTGATTAGCTCATTGTTAGCAATGAGGTATATGTGTGGATTCTTGATTTTTAACTGCATGTATTTCTTCTGAACATCAACAGCTGGAATAATGATTCAAGGTTTTTGTGTTTTGTTTAGGAAAGAAAAATTTTGGTGGTTGCACCCTCAGATTAACTATAATTACTGTTCTGCCTTTAAAATTTACAGTCATTTTAACCAATTAAATGCCATGTTCTCTGTTGCAATGAGGGCCATATGGCTTTAAAATCAATCCTTTCTTCTAGAGCATTTATGAGCAAACTGTGTACCTCTCTGGCCCTTGGGCAGAGGAGGAGTTAAGTTTCAAAAGAACAAGAGGCGTCATTGTGACTCAACCATGTAGAGTTTGGACACTGAAGAGAGAAAAGTGATTTTGGGTGCAATTAGCAAAAAAATGATCATTTTGATTGATACCAGAATGTACTCAGGAATTTTCAGCACTAATAGGTGATTCTGTGGACAGGTTAAAATTCTCAATGGGAAAGACAAGATTAGAAGTCATGTTATCTAAAGACAGGTTTGGGGTTTTTTCTAATCCTTTCTCCCTGTCCTCCCATGGATGAAAGCAGTTCTGCCCTCTCTGTGACTAAGTTTTCCTGTTTGCAAAGCAAGGAAAATCATGCAAACAGCAGCATGTTGTGGAAATTTTTTCAGATGACAATTTGCAAAATGCTTCAGTTTTTTTTTTTGTTTTTACTAGAAATGTGCTGTGCGAAGAGGTCTAGTTATTAAGCAGGCAAGAGGCTGATGGCTTTTATGCCTCACCAGGTTTCTGGTTTCTTATAGCTCCCATTTTGTCCTCTAAGCACTTTCTAGATATAGTACTGCTTCATGAATCCTCACATAATTCCTTTGGGAGAGGTAGCAAATGTTACTGAATTGCATTTATTTGATTGATGGGCAAGTTGGTCAAAGAGATATGAAGTCACCTGCTGAAGAATGCATACCTAGATCTCTAATCTCCTCAATATTCTCTGGTAGTAAGTCTGGTCAAGCCTAAAGGGTCACCAAGCACTCTGAAGCTAGGACTCCTGCAAGAACTGGGCTCCTTGGAAGATGGTGGCACTAATTACAATAATAACGGTTACAGCAACAGTAACTAACGCTTATATCCCACTTACTATGTGCTAGGCCCTGTACTGAGTGCTTTGCAATTATTATATTGCATCTGATCCTCATAGTAACATTCACTGGGAAGGTGGCACTATTATTGTCCCCATTTTGTAGATAAGAAAACTGAGGGACACAGAGATTAAATGAGTTACGTGCTATTATTATCCTCATGTTGCAGATGAAGAAGCTGAGACTGAAAGTGACAGGTCTGTTGTATCACCTAGCCTCACATTCAAAATTCAGTTTTTGATGTGCATTCCCCATTAGCTCTCAAATGCCAAGTCTCAGGTCTTTGTCAGAGGTGAACTATAGTGTTAAAAGAACTTCTAAGTCTCAAGTATCACTATAATAATAGCTGATATGTATAGAACTCTTTGGGGCAGCTAAGTGTTGAAGTGCGTGGAAGGCTGGGCCTGTTCAAATCTGGCCTCAGAAATTTACTAGCTGTGTGACCCTGGGCAAGTCACTTAACCCTGTTTGCCTCAGATTCCTCATCTGTAAAATGAGCTGGAGAAGGAAATGGCAAAACTACTCAGATATCTTTGTCAGGAAAAACGCAAATGGAGTCTTGAAGAGTTGGACGTGACCAAACAACAGTAACAAAGAGCATTTTATATCATCTCGTTTAATTTTCATGGCAGCTGTGGCACCTTCTTATCCCTGTTTTACTGATGGAGAAAATGACTAGCACCTACCCCAAAGAGTTGTTGTGAGGATCAAATGATATATTTGTAAAACACAGTGCCTGACACATAGTAGGCTCTATAAAAAATGCTTCTTCCCCACATTTTACAGATACAGTTTGGAGAACAGTTTGCTGACTTGCCATTAGTCAATATCTAGTATCAGAGGCAGAATTTCTGACTCATCTGGTACTTGTCCTACTCTATGGTTCCATTAGAAATACGCATAGTAAGGTTGGCCATGTTTGTGATAAAAATAAGCATGTGTTAGACCAGTGGTTCTCAACCTGTGGGTCATGACCCCTTTGGGGTCGAACAACCCTTTCACAGGGGTCACAGGGGTCACCTAAGACCATCAGAAAACACATATTTCCGATGGTCTTAGAAACCTCCTCTATTGGTTTCCAGGTGGGTCTGCCCACATGCAGACACGCCCACATACAACTATTAAAGGGTGGTGGTATTAGGAATTTGTGTTAGGCAAAGCAGCCAGAGATAGGCAATGTGACCTAGTGGACAGAGCATGGGGGTTGGAGTTGGTAAGAACTGGGTTTGGATCTTGCCTTGACTCTTACCTTTTGTTATTTTGGGCAAGTCATTCAACTTTCTTCAGTCTCAGTTATCTCATCTGTAAAATGGGGATAATAATATCAGAAACATTTACTCACTTGAGTTTATTATTTGGTTCAAAAGAGACAGTAATGAATGTTTTAAAACAAACCTGTCAAAGATGCTAGCTCTGCCCCTGTGTGAGCTTGGGCAGTCAGTTAAGAAGCATTTTGTAAATACCTACTATGTGCCAGCCACCATGCTAAGCACTAGGGATATAATTAGAAAAGTGAGACATTCTTTGCTTTCAAGGAGTTTATATTCTACTCTGGGGAGATGTTTATAAATATGTAACTATGATATATATATGCATATGCATAGTTATGTATGCATCCCTCCAAAAGTACTGTATACATGCATATGTATACATATAAAATTAATTTTTTTCACTTTTCATTTTGGAGAAGCATTAACAAGTTAGGTGTCTTGAAGATGGTGCCTGAGCTGAGCTGAAGAGAGGTAAGAGAGGAGGGGAGGAAGGAGAACCCTCCAAGTTTAGAGGAGAGCCTGGACAAAGGCATAGGCGTGGGAGATGTAAGATTGTATGGAAAGAAGAGCAAATAGGTCAGTCTGGTTGGAGCATAGAGTGCATAGAAGAGAACAATGTGTAATCAGCCTGGAAGGGTAGTTTGGAGCCAGACTTTCAAAGATCTTTAACATTAAACTGAGAAACTTGCATTTTATCCTCGAAACAATGTGGAGCCATTGAAGCTTCTTGAGGGAAAGTGACATGTTTAGATCAGAACTATAGGAATATCAGTTTAGAAGCTATGAGAGTCATTAATATTTCTTTAAAATTTTTATTTTTTTCATTCAATAAGCATTTCTATTCTCTCTTTTCAGTGCTTCCCCCCAAGCCCCCCAGAATCTTTGTAACAAATGTCAAACAAAACAAATTCCCAAATTGGCAATGTTAAAAATGTATCTTATTTTGCATCTTGAGACCATCGCCTCTCTGTTAGGTTAAACATTGGTCCTCTGGAATTCTGGTTGGTTGTTGGATTATCAGAGTTCTTTGTGCTTCTATGTTATTTGTCTTTATAATGTTGTTATTGTACAGATTGTTCTTTTGGTTGTTCACCTCATTCTGCATCAGTTCATACAGGTCTTCCTTGGTTTTTCTGTGTCCATCTCTTTCACAATTTTTTGCTGCACAATAGGATTCCATTATATTCATATAACAATTTTTTTTCAGTCACAAGCTTTATGAATTTTCCCATTTTCATTGCTTATCACAGATATAATATTCTATTTTTATAATTTTTTCCCACAAGTTGAATCAGCATATACTTAGACTTCTGTGGTCTATAATTTATTACAACTTCTGTAAACATTATTAGATGGTCTTTGAGAATTTACTGTGGCTTAAGAATTCCTCACACAATGACCAACTTGATGAGGAATTTTTCCAGTCAGTAAACATTTATCAGGTACCTAATATGTGCCTGGTACTGTGCACTGGGGCTACAAAGAAAGGCAAAAAACAGTCCTTGCCCTCAAGGAGCTTACAATGCAGTGAGAGAAGACAATACACAAAAAGGAAGCTGAAAATCCCAGCAAGGTGTAAGGGTAGGAATGAGGAAGGTACCAGGCTTGGGGGAGGGGGTGTGTGATGGTAAACTCCAGAGGAGTTAAGTTAGGTAGAAAATTTTAGGTAGGCTATTTGTGGTCATAACAGAACTTGTCTTGAAGCCTTTCCAGCTTGAAAAGAGTCAAATTCCTAAAAGCAGTCAGCCCTCAAGGCAGATTCTTCATTGACACTCTGTTGACATGGTCTTCAAGGACCTCTCACCTTTCCATCCCCTCCAAAGCATGAGGAGTTGAGTAGGATTTTAGTAGTACCTTCTACGTTAGGAGTTTTAGGCACCTACATGTGTTTATGTTCACAGGTGACTTTTTTTCAGATTTCCCTGCTGCTTTCTAAGTTTTGGGAAGAAATTGCTTTCTTAAGGTTCACTAGTGACCTCCAATTGCCAAACCCAATACACTTTTTTAGTTTAATTTCTTCCTTGACATCTTTACATCCTTCATGCTATTGCCAACTTCTGGGTACTTTTTTCTCCCTTGGCTCTCATAACATTCAAATTTCCTGGTGAGAACCTGAATTAAAATCCTGGCTCAGCCAGATACTGTCTGTGTGACCTTTCTATTCCTCAGTTTTCTCATCTGTGAAATGACTTCTAAGGTGCCTTCCAGCTTTAGATCTAAGTGATTCTTGGTACCTTTTTCTGCCTTGGCTCTTTATAACAACGAACTCTCTTGTTTCTCGTCTTACCACTCTGACCACTTCTTTTCTGGTTCCCATTCTTCCTCTTACTAGTTTCTAAATATGGACAATATCAAAGACAAATCCTCTCTTTTCTTTTTAGACCCTCTCCCTTGATGATGTCACATCCATTCCTCTTGCTATTATTATCACTTCTATGTGGATGAACCTCAGATCTGTATCTACAACCCATTCTCTTGAGTTCCAGCCTCATATTTCCAAATGCTTGTTAGACTCATTCCCTTTGGGTATTCTTTAAGCGCATCAATCTCAACTTGTCCAAGGCTGAGGTCATCTTCTTCCCCTAAAACTGCTCATCTTTCTGCTCCTGACCTCTCTATGTGCATGTGGAATACCCTCCTCCATTTCTACCTGTTGAAATTCTATGGGTTGTTCAAGGTCCTGCTGAAATGCTACCTCCTCCATGAAGACTTCCCAGATTGCTTCTATCCCCTATCCCCCAAATGCAAAAGTGATTGATCTCTCCTTTCTCCCAGAACTTGTTCTTAACTTCTCTTATGCCCTTATCCTCTTCTGTGTGGTACCTGTGTACATGCTGTAGATGAAAAATGAGATTTAGCTAGTCAAGACTAGGTCATTGATTTAGAGCTGAACAGGACATTGGATCTGGTCCAACCACCTCATTTTATGGATGAGAAAACTGGGGCTTAGAAAGGTTTGTGATTTGCCCAAGGTCACATGAGTGGCAAACAAGAGGAAGGAAGGGAGGAAGGAAATAGTCATTTATGAAGTATGCCAGGCACTATGTGTATTAAGCACTCTACGAACATTATCTCATTTGACCTCCAAAACAATCCCTTGAAGAAAATGCTGTCATGATCCCCACTTGATAGTTGAAGACACTGAGGAAGACAGAGATTAAGTGATTTTGCCCAGGGTCCCATAGCTAGGAAATATCTGGGCCTAGATTGGAAGTCAGGTCTTCCTGAGGGCCTTCCAAGACCCAGTCCTTTATTCATTTTACAATCCAGCTACCTTTTAGAGCAGGAATTGACTCAAATCCACTTCCCATTATAATATACTTCACTACCTCTAGTGGGAAGCTCCTTGAGGGGGGGGACTATACCATTCATCTGTATGTCTCTCATTCACTGCTTTGCATTTTCTATTTGTTCAATGAATGAATAAGCTCTGCAATAATGACTTTCAACAATGCTTTGGATTTGTTCTTTCAAATTGCCACAGACTCCAGAAGAGTGAATGATTATTCTTAATGACAAATTGTAAATAATAATGATCCTTTATGTGTTAAAGACCACTTGTTGAGAAACTTTAGGATAATGTAGCATCATATGAACTGGATATGCAGTTTCTTAGTATGGGTAGATGCTTGGGGAGGTGGGATTAGATTGTAGAAAATAAATGTATTCTGGCATACCTTTTGGATTTTAAATAACGATGATTATACAAGCACAGCCTATTTTCACCTTGTAAATATGCTATAATCAGTGACCATTCTCTCTCATTTTATAGATACGAAAATTAGGGCACAAGGTTAATATACATTTTTTTAAGATAACAGGCCTTCATGGTAGAGAAAAATAATTATACAAGTGTAGATTTAGAGTACAGAGGGACCTCAGAGTTCATAGTCTAATGTCCACTCAAATTACAAATCCTGTCTACCATATCCTTAGCTTCAAGTCTCTGTTTAAAGACCTCCAGTGATGATAATTTACCCCTCACTGGTATCATTTCACTTTTGGACAGCTCATCTTGTTGAGAAGTTTTTCTTTATGGTGAACTCTGGTTTACAGAATCTCTCATTTATGGACCATCTAGAGTCTAGACTTTGTTGCCTGATGAAGGAACTTGTGGCAAGCAAAGCTTCCACCAGGTTTTTATCGCCCTCCAATCTAGTGGGAGGAATTCTTTCCACGCTAAACAATAATACCTGAATTATGATCCTTAAGCTTTCCCCCTGGTAATGACAGAAATTGGGAATAATAAATAAAACATATTGGGAAAAATCAGGACCCTTGAATCAAATGCATGGAAGAAGAGATTAAGGCTAGGATTCTGAGGATCTGAGAGACCAGCTTTAAGTTTGAACTTTGGGTGATTTGTACTCCTTTTGTGAATTCTTATCTCCAGCTAAGAAGCAAGGGAATGAAAATTCTGATTTTTTTTTTCCTCTGAAGTCACTTCATTAAACATCTAAAATAGAAAGTGCATTCTAGGTACTTATTAATATTGGAAATGTCATATCTGACAAATTCCCTTTAATCAATCCAAGAACAGATGTTTTGTTTGTTTTTTTAAAACCTGTTTTGACTTGTATGTTGTAAAATTACACTTGTTTTTTGTCTGAGATAATTGCAATTTAGTCTTTCCAATTTCAGAGCTATTCAGTAGTCAGAGGATTTGCTAATAAATAATATTAATAATGAAAAATCCCTGCAGCATTTAGCATAAAAATGTTACTGTTATCTTGTAGGGGTTTTAGAAAACACTTCCAGTAGAGACAGGACAGTAATGAGTCCCTCCTCCAATCCTGAGCAAATGGCAGAATAACAGAATGTCTATCTGGGCCTTTAATTTTCAAATAATCAGAACTAGTTTGTATAGAGAATTAATTCACTGCACAAAAACCGTAGGCCCCTAGTAATTTCTTTTTCACTCGTTGTAATTCCAATAGGATTATTGCATTAGATTTGCGATTTTTAAATGGCTGGGGGCAGTAATTTGTTGGCATTTGGAAGGATTAGCTCCATTAAAGTTTAGGCAGCAACCACTGTCCTTGGCTGTTGCATCCCAGGTTATAGTAGCAAACCTTTTAACACAGGCCCTCACATCTTTCTGCATTTCTCTTTCTCTCTCATTCCTATCCTTGCTCCCATCCCCTTGAAATATTGCAATATTTTTCATTGAGGAACCCTAAGTTCTGTTAGCACCATTCATGAAGGCAGGAATTGGCATAGGATTATGGTATAAGAAATTCAAGTACATTTTTCCAGGAAAAGCAGCTGAAGATCACCATCGGTCTAGCTGGCTCGATGGGACACCTCTGATTGGGAGAAAATATTATGACTATTCTCCCACTCCCACCCCCTTTCCTCCCAGAATCACATGATAACCTTCCTTTGGGGCTGAGGGGTGGGGATGAGGAGAGGAAGATGGGGGGGCGAAGTATGTGAAGTTGTCATGATTTTGAACTGTGTGCAGACTTCTCTGTTGGAATGTAATGGGCTGTGTGGTGAGGGAAAGGGGGAGGAAAGAAGCCTTCTCATATTTATATGCCCTCAGTTGAGACTCTACTGTCAGCCCTTCCAGAACAGAAGACTGCCTGAGGGCTTTAGCCTGCCCTTTTCTAAAAGGAGGATATTTAAGCTGAAAATTTCAGTGCAAAGTCAGCAAAGCTGCCAGACTTCTTGAATCTTGTTCTCTCACAGAAACTGCATTGGCCAGGGCAGGATGGAGTTGATGCTTCTTTTTCAGAAATATGAAGCTGATTTTCTTCTAGCAAATATCCTTAGGTACTGAGCTGGTCATTGGTTTTTCCATTAACTCATGGGACTTCATTGTGACCTGTTAGTACCTTTTGGAGAAGTCCCCAGGTAGTATTCTCACCTGAATTCTTCAAGAGGGGAGGAGTTGCATCTTAAAGAATGTTTGTGATTAATGTAGCCTTATGTGTGCTTGTGTGTGAACATGTGTTGTGAACAGTGGGACCTCCTCAGAGTAGATTGCTTTTAAAATAATTAGTGGATTAACTACCATATATTGACCCACTATATATGTTGACCTATAACATCACTGGCCATTCCTTCAAGACTACCCAAAGTTCATTTAAAAGCCTTCTCTAGTGAACCTCAGCCAGTGTGATCACTCTTTTGGTTTATATTCCCTCAGCACTTACATAGAGATTGTGCTTCATTATCTAGTATGATCTTATCTTGTATTCTCTAATTATCTCATGTAAGTTTGTCTTGTCTGTCCAATTAGATTGAGCCTTGAGGGCAAGGACCCTGTCTTCTGCTGCAAATTCCCACTGTGCCTCATACAGTAGTATTATGCAGTCAGTAGGTGTTAGTAAATGCTTATTGAGTTAATTCATTAATTAAATGCTGCTCAGACTTTGAAATAAATAAATAGCTCAAATTTCTACAGTGCTTTAAGGTTTACCAAATGCTTTCTGTACAGCGATCTGTTGAAGATGATAGTAAACATATTATCATCAATTTCCAGATGATGAAATTGAGGTTCTGAGAAGTTGTCACGCAGTGTCTGAGGCGAAGGTCAAACATTGGTCTCTTGACTCCTCTACATTTAGCACTTTCTGCTGTACTGCCCAGCCTCCCACTTGCCTTACAATATGCCTATCAGTGGCATCTCCCTTTTGTAGATAAAGAAACCCAGGAATGACGTAGTTATGCGACTGCCCAAGTCTCAAACAGCAGACCAGAACACAGCAGTCTGGAAAGAGAACTGGGTTTAGAATCTGAGACTCTGGATTCAGATCCCCACTCTGCTCCTTTAATCCTCTGAATCTGTTTCATCCTCTGTGAAATAAGGGGTTTTGGACTCAATCTCTAAGGTTCCTTTCAGCTTTAAAAGGTATGATCCATTGTTTATGTCCTGGACCACATAGAACATATGTGTACCTAGTCAGTGCCTGCTGTTGGGTTTTCTACAGAATGACCACTTGTTCTGAATAAATGTTTACTAAGAATCCACTATGGGCAAGCACTATTAGGTACTGTGGGGATCCAAAGATAAGGACAACCTGGGGGTCATTAATCTAGAGCTAGGAGGGATCTTTGAGACCATCTAGCCAAACTCCCTAATTTTGCAGATAAAACTGTGTGTATATAACTCACACAAGGCAGGTGTTCACATGGTGGTCAGAAGGAACAATACAAGGACACTCTCAAGGTGTCTTTGAAGAACTTTGGTATCAATTGTGAGACATGGGACACACTGGCACAGGACTACCCAGCATGGTGTGGCCACATCAAAGAAGGTACTATGTTCTATGAGTATCTCAAAAGAAATGTGAGATGAACAAATTTAGAGACATTTTTCTTTCAAATGGTCATATGGACTATTTGTGCCTGACTCCTGGTAGAGCCTTCCAAGCTCATATTGGTCTGATCAGTCACAGTTGGACACACAGTACCTTGACCCTGACATTGTGATGCTATTTTGGTCCTCTTTGAAGATGAAGGACAAACGACAGCAGTATGTAACTGAACAATGCTACCACAAAAGACAGAATTGATTTATAGTAAGATGCATTTCAGCTAGACATGAACAACTTCCCAGTTATGATATTGTACAATAATGGATCATAATGCCAAAGGAAGTTGGCGAGCAAAGTCCTTTCTAAAGGTAGAGAGACAGTCCCAGTGAATCTTTTAGATTCTTATGCATGTCTTATATGTTAATTAAGGTTCAGGATACCAGTACCGCAGTACAAAGAAACATGGAATCCACAAGAAGACAGTAAAACAAGCCAGCTTTATTTTAGGGATGTCCAATGAATAGATTTTTGTTTGTTGTTTATCCTTTGTTCTTGAAGAGGACTAATGACATCTGGAAGGTGATGTCTTGACTTAACAAGTGAATTGGATTTAAGTGAGGCTGGGCTCTTCAAAGTAATCAGCCTCACTCTCTCCTCCAGAGTCATGGGAGTCCAGTGGCAAGAAATAGATTAGGGTGACTGGTGATGGCCCAAGATGCAGTGGGAGACCTAGGCCTTTTTATGATAAGGTCTTTCCCAGGTCTTAGTTTGTCTGAGGCAATACCCATTCAGTAATTAAAAGCTAGGTAAAAATTGAATCAACAAATGGCCTAGTTTGCCTACTTAAAAGAATCACTATGGAAGGGAAAGACCCTCAGGGCAGTTAGGAAGGATGAAGAAACCAGATCAAGCAAGTCTGGGCCCCTGGGTGGAACTGGACATTCTGCTGAGGTCTTTGATGAAATTGGATGCCATACTGGCACTCTGGGTGGAATGGAGCACTCAAATCAGTAAAGGCTGGAGAATTTTATAGGGTAGTGTGGGATGAGGCATTAGATTGGGAAGAATAGTGAGGAACCTAGATCTCAGAACTGTACTGATTCATATTAGTTGGGGTGGAGGGGTGAGGGGTGGGGAGAAAGGCTGGGATTCCTAGAGAATTGGCTGCCAGTTGTTATTCAAGCTCCTTGCTTTGGGAAAGGGGCTACTACAGTTAATCTTACTTTGGCGGAGTGATTCAGGGGTTTTGAATTTTCCTGGGGCTTTTTTGGGGTGGTGGGTGGGGAGGCTACTGATCCAGCACTAAGATTGTATGGCATGTAAAAATGGATCCCAACAGTACTCTATAGGAGCCCTAGTGATACTCATTCTGCTCAGTGCTTTAATTTTAAAGCTGTAATCAATGACAGAGGAGATATCATGATTAAGGTTGAGCATTTCCCTACTCTAGCTCAGTGATGATGCTAAAAATCATGCCAATGATAATCTTAATTTATAGCCTCTAGAAAACCTTAAGAGTTGGAAGGGAACTTGGACATCTTAGAGCAGCGGTTCTCAACCTGTGGGTCGTGACCCCTTTGGGGGTCGAACAACCCTTCCACAGGGGTTACAGGGGTTGCCTAAGACTGTTGGAAAACACATATTTCCAATGGTCTTAGGAACCAAGACACTGCTTCTCTATCTGTCTCCAGACGGGTCCACCCACATATGAGTATTAAAGGGCCCTGGCATTAGGAAGGTTGAGAACTACTGTCTTAGAGCATTACAGAATATCTGAGTTAGAAGTGTCCCTTAGACATCATCTACTCCAGGGATTCTTAATCCTTTTTGTGTCATGGACCTTTTGGCAGCCAAGGAACTAGGTGATAAAGTGAATAGAGCACTGAACCTGGAGTTAGGAAGGCCTGAGTTCAAATCCAGCCTATGATACTTACTGAACTATGTGACCCTGGGCAAGTCAATCTATCTGATTCAGATTCTTCAACTCTAAAAAGGTGATAATAATATCTGTCTAATAGAGTTTAGCACAGTGCCTGGTACATAACAGATGCTTAATAAATTCTTGTTCTCCTCCCCTCACTGCCACCTCCATTCTCAGAATCAGGTTTTTAAAAGCATAAAATAAAATGCTTTGGATTACCAAGGAACCAGTTATATTGAAAGAGTTATTAGACTTTTTTAAAAAGCAAGTCCATAGAACCCAGTTTAAGACCCCCAGCCCTATTCTAAATCCCTTATTATGTTGAGGTCCCCAAAAGGTTGTAACTGCCCTAAAGTCACATAGCCAGTTCATTGGCAGAGCCAGGGCTCTTTCAGGGCTCCAGATTTCCAGGGCATTGCTCCTTCCTTGGCCCCAATGTGCTTTTCCAAAGTTGCCATTGCAACTGCCTTCCACGGGAAATTTCAACTTTTCTCCCACTCTAGATTTTTGGAAAAGCTATTTCTATTTTTCTGCCAATGAGTTGACATCATGCTAGACTTGCATTCAGAGAAAATGAGCCTCTCTACACTTTAATTTTCCCCCATCATTGTTGAATGAAGAATGCTGTACCTTAATGCTTCCTTCATGCCTCTTTTTTGGGGAAATTTAAGGGAGCTGATTTGGTGAAAATAGCCTCTCTACTCCCTGAAACAACTTGAATGTAGATGGAAATTCTTTGTCAGCAATGACAATGCCTTATTTCAAGGCTTCCCCTCTTGGAAGTTCTCCAGGGAGTGTCACAAATGCTGCTTTTGCCATTCAGACTCTGATTTTGCTGATGGATGGAGTTCACTCAGAGACTACTCATGTGATATGTGATCTTCGCACAAAGAATTTGAACTTGCCCCTTTTCCTGGGCCTTTTGATCTTTGTCAGATAGTCTAACTTGGAGTTATATTTTTGTCACTTAATCCATCCTGGTTCACACCTCATCCTCAGGTGCTTTCTGGCCACAAAGATTCCTCAAATAATATGAGATTCTTTGAAAAATCATATACTAATGAAGAAATTCTTAGTGCTGATCTTAGTGAAAGTGAGATGATGCAGTTCATGGAGTGTTGGAGCCGAGAAGACTGAATTCAGATCCTGCGTTAGGTACTATGTGATCCTGGACCAGTTATACTCTAAGTCTCAGTTTCCTCATCTGTAAAATGGGAGTAATTATAGCACCTACTCTCCCTATGTTGTGAGGATAAACAGAAATAAATATCTGTAAAACAGCTCACAAATCTTAAAGTGCTACAAAAATACTAGCTATTACAGTACTGTATAGGTCAAAATCTCAGTAGCCTCTAAAATAAAGAGACTATCTTTTAATGGACACAAAATAGTAAAATATGTCTGAAGTGCTATATACTAGATTATTGTGATGAGACCATTTTAATTTTCCTCCATACTTAAAAATTTACTCCATTCCCCCCTCTTACCTTAAGTTCTTTGACCAAAAAAATCTATTTCTTTATGTCATAGAATTTTCAGGTAGCTCAAAAGGAGTCTGGAGTTATAGGTTACATTATCATCTTAGTGCAGACTTAATGTCCAGACCTGAAAAGCAAAGGCCAGCTATGATCTCCCCTGGTCAGATTTGACCAGACACCTAGAGGGTTGTGTTATTTCTGGGCCACATTTTAGAAATACCACAGATAAACTGGACAGAGTTCACAGGAAGGTAACTATACCCTCCAGATCATGCCACATGACATCATTTGAAGGAAATGGCAATGTTTAGTCTGGAGAAGACTTTGGACAACATTTTGTTGTTGTTCATTCATTTCAGTTGTGTCTGACTCTTCTTGACCCCATTTGGCAAAGATACCAGAGTGGTTTGCCATTTTCTTCTCCAGCTCATTTTCCAAACAAAGAAACTGAGGCAATCAGAGTTAAGTGATTTGCTTGGGGTCTAGTAAATGTCTGAGGCTAGATTTGAACTCACAAAGATGAACCTTTCTGACTCCAGGTCTAGCACTGTATCCATTGTGCCATCTAGTTACCCTTAGTTGGGCAACAAATTAGTTGTGTTTTTGTGTGTTTGAAAGGATCCAACTTGTTATGCAAGACTGAGGAGGCCAGATAAATGGGTGAAAGTTGCAGAGAGGCAAATTTAGGCTTAAAATAAAGAAAAATTTCATAAAAAGTTGGGAGCCCTTAAAGTAGGAATGGCCTGCCTTGTTAAGTAGTAGGTTCTCCCTCAATGGAAGTATTCAAACAAAAGCCCAGAATTTATTTATTGGGTACATTGGTAAGGGAATTTTTGTTCAGGTACAAGTTCCATGAGATGACTCCTGAGAGCCTTTCTAATTCTGAAATTCTGTAATAGTTTTAAAGAATTTCAGTGAGCTTAATGAGATCTTTGTATGTTGCTCGATCACAAAATTTCAATAATTTTAGGTTAAAATCTGATTTACCACTGCTCAGATGTTATGCACTGACACTTCCTTTGAGATTTTATTTCATGGATCCAAATGGCTACTGAGGTTTCTTATTTCTGGGTGGAAGGCAACAAAAGATTATGTATCCTGAGATTTTTCCCATTAGAATAATTCAGTATTTTAATTTATGGAGGCAACAGCAATCCATAATACATGATCATCTCCTTTGTAGATACCTATTTCTTGGAATTATAATCCCTACCTGCTCCATGACCAAATCTGCTCTGCTTTGGAATTGGTGGTTTGTGCTCTGGTGGGAGGCTAATTCAGATGAACCTGAGAGACAGAGTTAAAACGAAACAAATGGAATAAACTGCAAAAACAGCTGGTTATTTGGAAATTCATCTATTAAATACAGTAAAAAAACCTGTTCAACTACAAGTATTTTTAAGGTACCATATTGATTAACTGACTTCAAACCTTTTTGGTGGTATGGGGTGGGAAGAGGAGTAAACTGGTTGGTATAGACTAAGCATTCCCAGTGTTTTTTGTTCCATGAAACTCTTTCAACAAAACATGTGTTGTGAACTTTAGGGTAATTAAATCCACTATTCATAATATTGATTTAGATGTATTCATTAAGTGTTTACAATCATTACAATAATATCTTTTGCCCCAAAAAGTACCAAATTAAAATTTGCATCATGTGATTATAATTATAAAACATAAAATAAATCTACAAAAATATGAAATATAAAATAATTGCAAAATATAAAATTTTATTCTGCTTTTAGTTATGAAAACTCTAAATATTAAATTATAAACCTCTGATTTTATGGGACATTATGTAAGAATGAAAAGAAGTAATCCAACAAAACCTCATATGTAAGACTTTACATTAAATGTCTTTATTTTATAAATTTTGTTCAACTTAAATAACATTTTTAATAAAATAAACTACAACTTACATGTTTGACATAATATAATCACACATCAACCGAATTTTGATGTTCAGCTTTATTTGAACAAAAGCTAGCAATATTTTTCTCAACATCAAAAAAAACAGTCTTAAAATCTGTTGCATAAAGTTTATGTCTGTGTTTTGATTTAAAACAAGAATAAAATGAAAGTGCTTGTTCACACAAATATATGATGGGAAATGGCAGGAGAATTTTACAAGCTTTCTTGCTAAGAGATGGAAATTCAACCTTTTTTTTGGCTGCTTAACCAATCAACACAAATGGGTAGTGAGTTATGACATAAAATATTTACTTTTCTATTGACTAATGACAGGAACTGTAACAAATGATAACAGTAGTAAAAGTTCAGTTGCAAGTGTTACTTCATTTTTAAACAATGTTTATATATAAACTAACCTTTGTCGGGAAAGAATCTCTTTAGATGTCCTTTTTTTTCTCTTCTACTACTGGTAACACTGGCTTCACTCTCAGAAATTCAACTCAGTGAATGGCCAGAATTGGTAACCAATTCATATGAAAACCGATATAATAGTAACATAGACTTAAATTTAGACATAAATTCAAGTCAGAAAATTCTTCAACTATAGACAATAGAAAGTTTGTTTCTGCAGAATGATTGTGATAGTCCACGATGGTTTCAGCATGGCTTGTAATGCATGTGCCCAGGGTCATGATTTTCCAAAAGCCTGACATTTGCGCTACAGGAATGCAAACTTTGACAATATCTTGATCATCTTATTACACAACTGGTGAGGAATAATTATAGTATATAAGAGGAGAAGGAGGGAGCTGCTGTCCAGTGCAGTGTACAGAATGCAAATGAGGGTGTGCACATGTGTATGCCCATTGCAGTTCATGCTTGAATATCAGTCTTGTGTCAGTTTGTAAACAATTTGATGACAAGTTGAGAAACAGCAAGAATACAGTTCATAGAATACAGATGTGTTTGGTGTAATCACTTCATGAACACAAAAATAATTGTGTGCATGATCATGATAGTTTCAAATTATTGCAGAAACAAACCTATAATGCATCAAAAATGTACATGCTTGTCAAAGAGTAAAACTATTTTTGTAACATAATTATACAATTAAATACTGCTTAAATGGCCATTAAAGCATTTTTAGTGGGAACCCTTTAGACCCAAATTTTGTGAATCCCACTAAGTGGGAACTACTGATACACAGCTCCATATAGAAACAGTGTACTAGGGATAACAAATGAACAGGTTGTCTTTTCCCTTCCTTGTTTGTGTTAAGCAAACTTTTGTCTTTATATGGTAGAGAGGACCTTAAGAAGTTATAGTATGAGAACCTAAGGTTTAAAAAAAAATTCTGTAGACCTAATAACTTGTGGCAGGTAAAGTATTATACTTTCCTAGTGACAAGTCTGTGGAAAAGGTGGAGGAATAAGTGTTTATTGAATGAATAAGAAGAAGAAAAGGGAGAGGAATTAGATAGATTAGGAATTCTTAACCTTTTTTGTGTCATGGATCTCTTTGGCAATCTGGTGAAGGCCAAGACTCCTCAGAAAAATGTTTTTAAATAAATAAAAATGAAGCAATATGACTATAAAGGAAACCAATTATATGGAAATACCATTATCAACATTAAAACAAGTTCACAGACTCCAAGTAAGAACCCTTGCCATAAATAAAGCATTTATTACTACTTACTATGTGTCAGGTGCTGTGCTAAATACTGGAAATATAAATATAAACAAATAAGACAGTTCCTACCCTAGATGGATGTGCATTTTAATGGGGGAAGAAAACACACAAAGGGAAGCTTTAAGGGAGGGGGTTCCTGCATGGGGGGCAAGGAGGCAAGTAAGGAGGTGAGACTGGCAGGAGTGAAGTGAGCCTGCTTGGGGCCTTTCATGGATTACTTGCTTGGCATAGGGAGTCACAGATCAGGAGAGCAGCCCTCAAGGTATGGATTTCTCCTGGAGAGGAACTCTCACATTGAGGAAGGAGAGGAGTCTGGAAAATGAGTGAAACTGGAGGTGAGGGTATTAGAGGGGGTAAATAGACTTGGAGGAAGAAAAAAAAAAGAAACTGATGAAGGAAGAAAAATTAGGTTTGGAAGTGTGATGTTATGGAAAAAAATAGCTGCTGGAGTTAGGATGGAGGTTCAGATCCTATCTTTGACACTGGCCATATGACTGTAGGCAAGTCCCTTTGGCTCTTTGGGCTTCAATTTCCTCATCTGAAATATAAGGAGATTAGACTAGATTGCCTCTGCAGTTCTTCCAACTTTGACTCTATGGCCCTGCCTATTATCCTCAGGCTCTTTAGTAGGGCATTCCCTGCCAGAAGTGGTTTCTTGTCCAAACTTGCCTTCTTGGTGAATTGCTAGCCTGGTGTAATTATGTTATGTCCAGGAAGGCTATGAGCATTGATGTAGGCCCTGTACTTTTCCCTCCTGTGCTACTTTGTTCTACTGTGTACAGTGGACGTGTTTCAATGAGGAAAAATGCTCAAAGTCAGAATCATGCTGGAATGTGTCAGAAGACCTAAGTTAAGAGTTGATTCTACCACTTATGAGCTGTGGGACCATGGGTAAATCATTTGACTAATTTCTCTTTTTTTTTTTTGTTATAAATTTTATTACATATAGGAGAACAAATTGCTAAAACAGTTTTTGGAATTTAGCTGTCTCTAAGCCTCAGTTTTCTTATCAGTAAAATGGGGCTGGACTACTTTTCTCTGATTTCTTCCAGCTCTACAAGTCTCTGATTCTTAAAAATAGTCCCTTGTTGTTAAGGCCTGGGCAATATCATAGAGTGCCACTTGTAAAACCATATACTTCTTCCCACATGTAGTTCAGTTCACATAGCCCTAGTGGAAATGGAAGAATGATAAAGAATAGAGAATATTCTGTGGAACTATTAGGGCTGGAATGAGCTTTTGAGATGTGAGTTTCTGGTAGACAGGTCTAGAGAGATATAATTTCCAAAAGTTTTTAAATGGAAGAGAAAACTTTCATTCCTTTTTTTTATTGTGAATTTTGAAAAAAATTAAAATATGAACTCATGGAATTTTAAAGTAGGAAGTGAACTAAGGTCAGTCAGTCAAAAATACATTTATCATGTGCCTGCTAATTTCCAGGCACTGTTCTGGGCCCTGAGGACACAAAGACAGAAGTGAAACAACTCCTTCCCTTAGGGAACTTAACATTCTATCGGTGGAGACAACCTGTCCATATGAGTATATACAGAATAAATACAAAAAGAAGGCAAGGCAGCATGAGAAGGGAGAGAACTAGCATCTGGGGGTATCAGGAATGGCTTTATGGGAAGGTTGCAATTTGAACTGACTCTTGGAGGAAACCAGGAATTTCTTGAGGAGAAAGGGCATTACAGGCATGGAGCAGCAGTCAAATCTATGAGTCAAGCCAACGTGTATTTATTAAGCATTTACTACATGCTCTGCTAAGCCAACACAAAGGCAAAGAGAAAGGAAATATAGTGTCCTGTATGAGGAACAGCAAGTAAGCTGTGGAATAGTTCCCTTTACTGTTTCTCTCTCACAGTTTTCCATTTCCCATCTCCTTGCCTTTGCACCTGTTATCTCCATGGCTAGAACATAATTCCCCTCCATTCCCTTCCAACTCCTACCTTTTAGACCACCTGGTTCCCTTTAAATTGACCTTAGGATCTATTTTCTTTCCTGATTCTTCTTAGCTACTAGTGCCTTTTTCTAAAACCTACCTTCTCTCTTGTATCTAATCTGTACCTATTCATATATGTCCACATTGTCTTTCTTATTTAATTGTAATTTCCCTGAGGGCAGGAACTGTTTCCCTTTTGTCTTTGTATCTCTAGCATTTAGCACAATTCCTTGGACATGCTGTTGTTTAGTCATTTCAGTTTGTCACCCCATTTGGGGTTTTCTTGGCAAAGATACTGGAGTGGTTTGCCATTTTCTTCTCCAGCTCATCTTCCAGAGGAAGAAACTGAGGCAATCAGAGTTAGGTGACTTGTTTGGGGTCACACAGCTAGTAAGTGTCTGAGATCGGATTTGAAGTTAGGTCTTACTGACTATCCACTGCCCCACCTAGCTGCCCCACTTGTTACATAAGAGGAGCTTGATAAATGCTTACTGATTAATTATTTTGCAGAAGAAATAATGTAGCCCCATAGAGGTTAAATGAGTTGCCAAAAAACACAGCTAGTTAGTAGCCAAGTGTGGTCTTGAGCCCAGGTACCTTGACTCCTAATTTATTATTGTTTCTATACCAATTGCTACTATTGTATACATGGACCCCCTTTGTGGGGAAAAAGTGCTTTTCACAGATTTTTTTTAGTCTAGGAATGATAAGATACAGCTTTGTTAAAAATTCTCATGTGTAGAGTATTACATTTATTAATGTAATACTTGATTAAGACAATGATTACAAATTTGCAATTGAATTTTTTGGGGGGAACATTTTAAATTCGTGTTCCAAATGGAGAAGAGGAGAAGCTGGGTATAGTATCTAGACAGCTAATCATGGCCCCAGGAAGCCCAGGGTTTCGGTGTTGTCTCTGGCACACCCTGGCCATAGTTCCCTAGCTTCTCAGGGCACCTGAAAATGCTGTGAATTCTTAAGTTGCTGAGCAGTTGCCTCTCTGTGGTGATAGAATTTACTCACAAGGATTTTCCTATAGAAATAAAATAATATTAGTATCTACTTAATTTGGGCCCATTAACTACTGGGATTTTTGATGATACGAATATAGAAATATAGCTGGTGAATAAACACGAGGCATGATAAATTTAGCCTTTCTGATACTTAAGTCTTCCCAGCCAGTAAGATGACTGGCTGCCTGTTATTTCAGTCATAAAGGTGACCCAGTCCTTTAGGCACAGACATTAAATGTAGAGCTTTTGTGTGTCCTCACCAGCCAATTGAAAGCATCACTGTGGCAGGATAGGCTTAAGGGTTTTGGAACAATTTTAGTTGACAACAAGCCCAGAACAGCAGGGATAAAATCCTTTACTCATCATTCCTTTGTTAGGATCTCTGTTCATTTATTAGTGCCTGCAAACACAGAACACCATTAAGAGAGCATTTTAGCAGTCAAACACAAACTAAATTGAAAGTTTTGACTTGAGTGTTTCCTCTTTCTGATGGGCATTATTAAAAGTGCATGAGTAACCTCATTTTAGCCACAACATTGCTGATGGTATTCCCACAGGAAGGGTTAGCACATCCCCATGTTGGTAGAATTTTGATAGATATCTTTGAAGGAAACCAATGCTTATATCAATGGTGCCACCACCCCCAAATTCCCCATGGGAGTTATCATTGATGATTTCCCCTCAGTTCAACTCAGCAGACATTTAATACACATCCATTCTGCTCAAGGCACTCTGCTTTATTTCTCTCCTTTTTCCTCTTGTTCCTTGACCCCAGATTTGTCCATGCAATGGTTCCTTAGATTTTCCAGGGGGAGATTTTACAACAGGTATGCATTTTATTGTGTGGGAATCCCAAAGGAACCCAGTCAGATTGCTAACATGCTAGTCACTCTCTATCTCAGGTTTCAGGTATTGTTAACCAGGAGCTTTTATTGGAGGTCAAGGCAGCTAACAAAGTGGGCTGGCCAATTAAGAGGGCATTCAGTAGAAAAGGAGAGCTGACTGTCTCCATGAGCTAAGAAGGGAGGGAGGGCTGGCAGCTGGAAGTCTGCTAATGATGACTTTACAAGCATTTTTGCAGCCAGGGTGGTAAATGTAATACAATGGCATGCTTTTAATATGCCTAATAAGCCCCCCCTCTTCATTTCCTGTGTTAGGCATCCACTTGTGAGGAAGGAAGTTACTGGCTGTGGGGGCTCTAGGGGGTAGGGATGCTATTCACCATTTTTTATAGAGTCCCCATTGCCTTATAGCTATATTTATTAGTAAGTCCCCACAATACTCCTTTGAGGTAGGATGATGTTTTTATTCATATCTCCTAGATGAGGTAGCAGAGATGCAGAGGACTCAGTGACTCCTGGAACAAACCATTGACAGAGTTTGAATCCCTGTCCAGATAATGTCTGCTTTATCTGGGGATTCCCAACTTCTAGAAGGTGTTGGGTGAGAAATAAGAGGATTGGGAGGGAAGAGAAAAAGAGGGTAGTAAGGATGAATGATACAAAGACAGGAGAAGTGGGGGAGGGAGAGGGCAGGGTGGTGGAGAAAAGAGGGGTGGATAGTAAGGATGGGTGATGCTGACAGTACAAAGCTAGGAGAAGTGTGTGTGGGGGGGTGGGGGGTAGCACAAAATAGTGGGATGCTGACTTAGACCTCAAGGAGAAATCCCAGACCTGTGATCCATATGGTTAGCCTTGAAAATGAGGTGTGCTCAGTTGTGACTGATGGGGGACCCCTGACATTTCCATCTTGGTAGTTTAGTGGGATTTGGGGTTATTGAGAAAACAGATGCTCAGGTGTTTGGTGCCTTTGTTCAGCTCTCTGAGTTTGCCCCCTCTTTTCTTGGCAGAAGGAAGAACCTATTACCTTTAGTCCTCTTTTTTACTACACTGCTGAGACTCTATGCTATAAACACATGAAAAGTTAAATACCAACACAAAATTTAAATAGCAATTCCAAGCAGTTATATGGGAGATGTCATAGAATCATAGATTGAGAGCTAGAGGCCAGCTGGTTCAGTTGTTTCATTTTACAGATGAGGAAACTGTCACAAGTTAGTACAGGATTAAATGCCAAATGAGTGGTGCAAACGAGGTGTGCTAGAGGGGTTCAGAGACCTCTTTAGCCTGGGCTGGTCAGGAGGTAGAATTTGAGCCAAGTCTTGAAAGACGGGTAGAAGTTGGGAAGCGTAGGAGGAGGAGGGAGGACATTCCATTTGGGGGAGAAGAGCGTGGATAGATGTGTGTAATTTTGCTCATCCCTTCCTGCTCATTTATCTTTTCCTTCCTCTTGCTTCCTAAAAAATCCCTCAGAGTCCATCAGTCTCTTTTTCAGCATCAGCCAAGGGCAGGATCACTGGACCCAAGGGCTAGGTATTACTCTATTTCCCAGGCTCCAGTGCAAAATGAGTGTTTTATTTCTTTTTGTAATAGTTTGAAAAGTTTACATGAGCAGTTATCACCACTGAGTAAATACATTAAGCTGGCAGATAAATCTTTTTGAATACAGCACATTTAATGGCCCCATGCATAACATTTATTAATATATTATTATAATTTTGCTCCACATTCTCATAATAAAATCTCCAAAAAAATAAAAGATTTATTGACCTGGGGGAGTCAACAGCACAATGTTCAATAGCAGCTTATTTTTTCTAAATTTCTAATACTTTCTTTTGGTGTTTTTGTTTTGTAGTTAACTAAATTAATCTTTACAAAGAAATATGTGTATGAGTTAATTTGGGGGCATGGGACTGGACCTAGGACTTTCTTGGTGTAAAAGCTCCCCATATTAATGCAGATCAGCAACAAGTCTGTAACTGATAGTCTTAGAAACTCAGGGCACAAGGAGCTTAAGCGGCTTGGCCATGATTATACAGCTAATATGCAAGAGTTCCATGCATGGGACATAGGGAATAGTATGTTAGACTTGGAGTCAGATGATCATGGGTTCAGTTTTGACTTGGTTATATGTCAGTTGTGTGATTCTAAGCAAGTTATTTGACCTTTTAAAGCCTCAATTTACTCTGCAAAATGGGGATAATAATAGCATATACCTCATGGGTATGAATGAGATAATGAAATAATGTCCATAAATCACTTTGCAAACCTTAACAGGCTTTTACATGTCAGCTTTTATTATGTGTTAGAGGCAAACCTTGAAACTCCATGTTCTTGACTGGAAGGCACTCATCCCCATCAACTATGCCAGACAGTCATGTGAGATAATAGCATCTTGTATTTATATTTCACATTGCTAATCTACATTGGCAAAGGGAGCTTTCCATAAGACAGTGGAGAATTTGTTCGACTAACTGCAAAACAATCACATACACACATGTGTATTATAAATTTGGGAAAGATGGGATTGATGTGCCATGTTCATGCTGGCACCATCCCTTCTTGGGAATTGTCTCTCCAATGTACATTAGGGATGATAAGGGAGTAAGGGCTATTTGCATTTGATGGAGGAGGAAGCATAGAGGTGAAATTTGGTTAGAATAAGGTAGAGAGCTGAACGAGGAGCAAGTTTCTGACATTTCTTGTGTCATCAAAGGGATTTATCATTTGCAAAGTAGTTCACTGTTTGTGTCACACTCAAGGGCTCCATTTATCCATGGAACAGATACTCAAGTGGCCTTCCGAGGAGGTTCTGCTTTCTTCTCATAAAAGGATACCCCCAAACTCTTCTGGATGGGCATTCCTGTCCATCATATTCCTTATTCCTTCTTGGGCTTCCTCGTAAGGCTTCCCACCAGGGTGAAAAGCTAAAACAGAGGCTTTTGTCCTCAGGAAGGCCATTAGATGATACAGTAACTGCTTTCAGATGCTATTGATGTGACCCAAATTCAGCAGAGTGACCCAGAGGTGAAAGGCTACATATTCCATTACCAACCCCCTCAGCCAATTAGTCTCCAACTGCACTGCATTTCACTGGGAAGTGGTGCAATGGGACAGACACATTAGAGAAGAGTTAGGAATAGGGGTGGGAAACACCAAACATTAAGTCTAGATTTCCAGATGTTTTTTTAGGAAATACATAGACATGAATCAGCATTAATGATATGAGAACCAGTGACACCATCATTGTCTATGCCTTGAATAGAATAAGATTTTGCTAGGTTGATTAAGGCAAATTCAAAAGTACACTTCCACAAAGATCACGGACTGATCAGCTTCAATAGAAATGATTTCATTTTATTTTCCTTCTTATGGTTTTGAGAGAGAATAAGATATTAGTTTCTTGATTTAGTCTTTCAGAATGATTTAATGTTTTTGAAATAAAACATTCCTAGTATAAAACCAGATTTTTTTTTAGTCATGTGCGATGACAGGTAATGCCTTCATCCACATTCTCTTTGGGTTACTATTAGGGACTGTGCATGGAGAGAGTATTAGTGTTGAATCGATCTGTCCCACTGTGCTGCCATATTGATATGAAAGAATATAGAATGTTCAGAACTGAGATTGTGAGAAGGGGAAGTATATAGAAGGCTGAACTGTCTGAAGCATGTCCAGAGGATAATTAGGGGATTGCAAATCATGCCATATGAAAATAATTGAAGGAATTGGGACTTTTAGATGGGAGAAAAGAAGACTTTGGGTAAGGAGGGAAGAGGGGAGAACATAATAGCTGGGTTCAAGTATTTGAAGGATTATCTTGTAGAAACCAATTAGATTTGTTCTGCATGGTTCCAGAGAGTAAAATGAGAAGCAATGCATGGAAGCTCCAGAAGAGCAGATTTTGACGAATGAATGAGAAAGCAAACTTAAGAATTGGAATTGTCCAAAGATGGAACTGGCTGTTTGGAAGGTAGTGAATTTCCCGTTACTGGAAGTCTTGAAGCAGAAGGTGGTGATTACCTGGCTGAGATGTTGTAGAGGGGATTCTTGCTCATTTGTGGATTAAATTGGAGCAGGAATTATTTACCAGGGAGGAGTTCATGAACATTTTTTGTTATTGAATATTTCATTTATGACATTTCAGTATAATTGGTTCCCCCCTGCAATCCTACATTTTTACTTGATATATTTAATACATTTATACATTTAAAAACATTATGAGAAGGGGTTCCCAGTCTGGTTCACCAGACTGCCAAAGGGGTCCATGACACCAAAAAGATTCAGAACCCCTAGTCTGAGGCCTTTTTGCAAAGCTGAGTTTCTAGGATTCTTTTCCTTTCTTTAAAGGTATCAGCTAGCCATCTTGACCAGAGCTAGATAAGGATGAATTTCTTTTTGTTCATCAAATGTAGGTCCCGTGAGATTTCTTTCAATTTAAACTCCAGTAGAAGTGTTCCAAGAAAGGAGGAGGAAAGCAGTGGAAAGTTAGTGAGAGGAATGCCAATTTGGATAATAATAGAGATAAACTCAGATTTTTTAAAAAACCAGAATCTAATATTGTAAGAACCTAACCAAAGATAAGGATTCTCATTTTCTTACTTTGCTTCTCATAAATCTTCCCTTCTTCTGGTTCAGTAAGTCAGTAACTGCTTTTGGTCAGTCAATAAACATTTATTAAGTACCAACTCTGTGCCTGGTACTGGGCTGAGGATACAAAGAAAGGCAAAAAACAGCCCCTGATCTTGGCATTCTCACACAAATGGAAGAGACAACATGTAAGCTACTATGTATGAGCAAGCTATACACAGAATAAATGGGAAATAATCAACAAAGGGAAGACACTGGAATTAAGAAGGGATGGGAAAGGCTTCTTATAGAAGTAGGACTTGAAGGAAGCCAGGGAAACCCAGAGGCAGATGGGGGGAAAAGCATTCCATGCATGAGTGATAGCCAGTCAAAATGATGTGAATTCTGAGATAGAGTGTCTTGTTCAAGGAGAAACAAATAGCCTGTACCATTTCATTGCAATTTTCCCCTTTCTTGGAACTGGGGTGTGGTGGGGTAGAGAGGGAAGAACATTAGTCTAGCTGGAGTTTTTTCTTTAAGGAATGTAACCCTCCAGGTTTCACTTTTCCTAAATAGACTTTGCTTCTCCCTCTAGGGGGAAAAAAAACATTTGGGGAGAAATCAAGATATTCAGATCAGCTGAGATTTAAATCAGAATTTAGCATTGACAGAAGAGAGTGGATCATATTCAAGTGAAGGGGACTGAAGAACAAAGATTCACAAAAGTTTTTTCAGCATTAAATTTCTTGTGGAAGTTTATTTTTCCCCAGAATTTTCTCTGATTTTCTACATGCCTCATACTCTCATTTACTTCTGCACCTTTTAGAGCAGGCCTGGCATTTAAAGGAAAACAAGCTGCTGAAGGTGCTAACCAGTCTTATGCAATGTGCGTCCTGTTAACAGCTCTCACCTAAACACTGAGTTTGCCTGTGAATCATGCTCACCTACTTCTTGCCAGGTATAGTGACTTTGAGAACATACACTCTCCATACTAGCCATTCCTTCTCCCATACTTGCTGTATCACTTTGTGTTATGTGATGAACTCCTGTCTGATTTTCTGAGGACCTTTTCTGAGGCTTTTATTGTCAGTGTTAACTTTTGCAATTCTTAGGGTTCTTTGGCAAGATAGGTTGAATTGAAGATAGAATCTTTTGTTGTTATGTGTCTGTTAGTCATGGAACACAAGTGCCTTCTGCAGGAGGTCTTTCTTGCCTCTCTCCCCCAAGTCATTCTAGCATTCTCTGGTAAGCTTATCTTCCCTCTACTTTTTTATATGTAAGGTTACTTTTCCTCTACTTTTTTGTATGTACTTACTTTGTTTTTCAATTTTTTAACATTTTTGCTGAAAATTTTGAGTTCCAAATTCTATCCCTCTTTCTGTTCCTCCTTTCCCTTGTCCCTGAGACAGTAAGCAATCAGATATAGGTTATACATATGTAATTATGTAAAACATTTCCATATTAGTCATTTTGTACAAGAAGACTTGATTAAAAGAAAAAAGTGAAAGAAAGAAAATAAAAAATAGCATATTTCACTCTGTATTCAATCAATATCAGTTCTTTCTCTGTAGGTGGATGGTATGCTTCATCATTAGTCCTTTGGTATGTTGTTGCATTGTTGTCATTTTCTTGTTTTTGCCTTTTTTTTTTTGGAGGGCAATTGGGGTTAAGTGACTTGCCCAAGGTCACACGGCTAATAAGTGTTTAAGTGTCTGAGGCTGGATTTGAACTCAGGTCCTCCTGACTGCAGGGCCAGTGCTCTATTCACTGTGCCACCTAGCCACCCCTGTTGTCATTTTTTAAATGAAATTATTGATTGTTTCTATGATTTGTTCTTTGACCACTTATTTTTAGGGTTAGATTATTTAATTTCCAATTAATTTTTAATCTTTCCTTCCATTGCTCATTATTGAATGTAATTTTTATTATATTATGATCTTAAAAGGGTGTGTTTGCTATTTCTGCTTTTCTTCAGTTGGTAGTGAGGTTTTTATGTACTGAAACGTGGTTAGTTTTTGTATAGGTGCCATGTACTGCTGAGAAAAGGTATTTTCCTTTCTATTCCCATTCAGTTTTCTCCAGAGATTTTTCATATCTAACATTCCCAGAATTTTATTCACCTCTTTAATTTCTTTCTTGTTTATCTTTCTGTTAGATTTATCTAGTTCTGAGAGGAGAAAGTTGAGGTCCCATACTAGTAAAGTTTAATTATACTTGGCAAATTTTTGTATATCTTTTCCCATGCTATTGACTTTTTATTCATGATTTTCTTGCATTACTCTCATTTCTTTTCCCAATTTTTCTTCTACTTCTCTAATTTGCTTTTAAAAATTCTTTTCCAGGAATTCTTTTTGGGCCTGAGACCAAGTTACATTTTTCTCTGAGGCTTTACTGGTAGCCATTTTGACACTATTGTCCTCATCTAAGTTTATGCCTTGATTTTTCCTGTTACTGTAGTAACTTTCTGTAGTCAAGTTCTTTGTTGTTTTTGTTGTTATTTTGCTCATTTTTTTCCTGCCTTTTTTTTTTTGTGACTTAGTGTTTTTATGTGAGAATTAGTTCTGGTCTTGCGCTGTCCCAGGCTTTTTGTGCTGGGTCTCTCTGGGTCTCTCTCCTGGCTTTCACTGGACTTCACTTTCACTGGCTTAGCTGGTTGCCTTCCCTGGAGGGTAGGCTTCCCTTTTGGCTTGTATTAGGGAATGTGGCTTCTCTGTTGGCCTCCCTTGGATGTGGGGTTTATCTGCTGGCCTGTTCTGGGGTGGGAGCTTGTGACTGGTTGCTATGGTAACAATCTTTCTGGTGGCGGGCTGGTCAGCCCCAGGGATGGGACCCTGTTGCTGGGTTGTTATAGAAACAGGGCCTTTCTGCTAAATGGCCCAGAAGGAGTAATTTTGTTGCCAATCTGCCCCCAGGGTGGTTGCTGTGGAAACATGGTGTCTGCTGCTATGCCCTGGGGTGGGGCTTCAGTTGGCAATGGGGTCAAGGCTTTAATGGTGGCTTGTGCAGGGGTGGAATCACTGGTGTGGGACCTTGCTGAGTTGCATAGACTGCCCACTTGCCTAGGGGGCTGCTGGTTTGCAGGAGGGCCTTGCTAGTGGATTGCCTCAGGCTTGAAGCCCCGCTGCAGGCCCCCTGCTGTGCTGCTGACTGCTGCTGCTCATGGCCCTTCTCTCCCCCTTCCCAAGGAGTGAGACAGACCTTTTCTACCAGATTGATAAGCTGCTTCCCTGTTCCTGGATCAATTCTGAGGCAATTTTCTAGTTGTTTGGAAGGGAACTTGGGAGGGCTTCAGAAGGTGCCTTCCTCACTCTCATCTTGGCACAGGGAAGTCACATACTTACTTACTTAAACATCCTCTCCCTGATTAGAATGTAAGCTCCTTGAGGGCAGGAAATTTTTGTGTATTTTTCTTTGTATCCCTAGTGCTTAATACTGTACCTGGGACGTTGGAAGTGCTTAATAAATGCTTATCAATTGATTGAAGAATTAAAAATGAGTATCACTTAATTGAAAAGTGAATGGAGGAAAAATGCAGGCTGCAATTCACAACAAATAAGAAACCATGCAGAAAACCAAAAAGATGTCATCGAAGAAATAGGGAGAGAAAGAAGAGAAGGAGAGCTTGTGTGTTCCATCGGCATTCTCCCCAATGCCAAGAGAAATCAGGGAAGATCCTGCTCCCCACCTCCCTCCTGGCAACTCAGGTGGACCTTCTGTGGGAGAGCAGGGACAGGAGTCATAGGATGGGTGGATGTGAACTGCTTTCAGTCTTCGTCATTGCAGGGCATATGTGATCACAGCTCCATTTTGAGCATTTGAACTATATCTCTGTGCATGCATGAGAGAGGAAGGTGGGTGGCTTGGTCAGTCCCTTTTTCCTTCTGGATAAGTCAGCATCCTCCCCAAGTGCCTTTACTTAACCCTCAGAAGAAAGTCATTTCCAATAGCAGGGTGACTATCTGTAGCTAAGCGTTGTCTCTACAGCTACAGTTTTGAGTGTGTGGGCCACAGTGTGCTGAGCACCTAGGCAGTTCTGGCCATTGAAGAGACAGCACACCACAACACAAATGGACCCTGCTGATAAATGGCCCCTCAGAGCAAGCATCTGTGACTGATTGTGGCTGAGATTTCCCAGCATCCTCTGGTTTTCAGTGTGAATGAATTCTCTGTTGAGCCATTACTTATCCAGCTACATTTGGAATAAAGGGATAGTATTCACTGCTTCAGGTAGAGTTTTTACTTGATTTGGCACAGGTATACATATGTGTGTGTATATTACGCACATATACACACACATTTCAAGTATATTCTCTTCTTGCCCTCTGGTGATGAAGAATGGAGATGACAGTTTGTGCCTGCTTCCGATTAGCAAAAAAGCCCTTTGAAATAAGACTTGTGACTTACAGAGGGAAATACTGTCCTTAAACTCCAGAACCCTGCTTTTTTTTTCTTCCTACAGTGAGTTTCATGGCCTTAGCTTGACTTCTAAAAGTGGAAGGGACCAAGATAAATACTATTCTTGGTCCTAGGAAATCACTCCTTTGTGGTATGGGTAGAAGGTAAAATGTTGAGGCCCATACTGAGAGAGGGATTAGGATAATTACCTCCTAGAGAAGAGGAACAAGGAAGAGTTGGGCGAGTTGGGCTGTTATTGTTCAGTTGTTTCAATTGTCTGACTGTTCCTGCCCCCATTGGGGTTTTCTTCCCGGAGATCCTGGAGGGGTTTGCCTTTTCCTTCTCCCCCTCATTTTACAGATGAGGAAACTGAGGCAAAGAGGGTTCAGTGACTTGTCCAGGCTAACATAGTCTGTAAAATGGGAGTAAAACAGCTACACTCCCTTTGTTGTGAGGAAAGCACTTTGTAGCCCTCAAAGTACCATATAAAGTTACTGTTTTTGCTATTCTCTATGCTTTGGTTAGTCGTGATTTTGCTAATCCTTTTCAATCAAAAGGCTCTCAGTATATTAATGGACTGGACTAGCATGGTACAATGCAGAGAACACAGGTTCTGGATTCAGAGGTTCTAGGTTCAAACTCTACCTATGGC
Organism: Pseudochirops corinnae; assembly: GCA_028646515.1. Lineage (NCBI taxonomy): Eukaryota > Metazoa > Chordata > Mammalia > Diprotodontia > Pseudocheiridae > Pseudochirops > Pseudochirops corinnae. The sequence continues at coordinate 259,065,589 of CM053586.1, forward strand.
TCTTACTACTTGTATGATCTTGGGCAAGTTACTTAGCATTGCTGGGTCTCAGTTTCTTATCTGCAAAACAAGGAGGTTTGACTGGACAGTTCTAGATCTATGATCCTGTAAAACATGGGTTGGAAAGTGCTTTGAAAATACTTTAAGAGTGTTATATAGATTTCATTATTATTATCGTTGATGGTCCAAATTCTTGATGCCTTGGAGGAAACCAGAGAATATTTGCTAATGAGGAATTAAGACTCAAATGCATCCCTTCTCCTTAATGGATTGTCCAACTTCTAACCATTAGGTGCTCTTGCGTTTGGAGGACACCAGCTTGTCTTCACTGTTTCAGAGTTTGGGGGAGGAGGGCACATCTTTCTGCCTCCCCTGTGACTATTAGTTGTGTATGTGCTGTTGGTGGCTTGCACCCCTGTATGCATGTTTCCTCATGCCTCCAAAAGCCAGACCATGACAGTAATCTCTTGCCTTTGTAAATTTTAGATATCTGGGCACAGTTATCCTTCATACTATACTGCATATAGGGCAGCTAGGTGCCGCAGTGTATAGAGTTCTGGGCCCGCAGTCAGGAAGACTTATCTTCCTGAGCTCAGATCTGGCCCTTAGACACTTCCTAGCCCTGTGACCCTGGGCAAGTCTTTTAACCCTGTTTGCCTCAGTTTCCTCATCTGTCAGGTGAACTGGAGAAGGAAATGGCAAACCAGTCCAATATCTTTGCCAAGACAATCCCAAAAAGGGGTCATGAAGAGTAGGACACAGGTCTAAACAACAACAGAACAACTGTACTACACAGGTGGGTATGAATGGACTGTTGATTATGGGAAGTTGAGGGTGTATGTGAACTTGCAGACTGTCATTTGAACCAAGATGGAATCCATGCATCAGTTGCTAATAAGCAGATTGCTTTCTCCAGGGGCATTAGTCCAGTCTCAGCCTGAAGTCTTTGCTGCAGAATTGTTGTGTTTTGGTGGGGGTGAGGTGGAGGGGAATACAAGGAAGGCAGGACCTTTTTTTCTCTTTTTTTAAATTACAGTGTGCTTATGGACCCAGTCTTGCCAAGGGGACCAGAGTGCAATTCTTACCGATTTCCCTGCCAGGAATTTGCCCAAGCCCTCAATTCTGCCTGCGTATTGAAATTTCTTCTTTTTATCTTTCTCTGGCACAAATGGAAACCCCCTTTCCTTTAAATGGCTTTTGTGCTGTTTAACCTCCCTTCCCCACCCTCTGTTGATAATCATTTCTAGCTAATGGGTCACCTGGATGAGTTTGCCCCTAGCTTTGTGAATGTAGCAATTAAGTCTAACCCTAAGAAAGCCACTTGCTCTGTTGCTTGGCAGCCTGGGTGTGGAGAATAGATTGGGTCTGACTTTCTTTTCACTTGAAAGTAGGCTATCGATTAGCTCCGATGGCTGATTTTCTGTGCTATCTCTGGACAATCTCTCTTGATCTCATTAGGAAATAAATTTTCCAGATTGTATCACTTTTGTACAAAAGGCTCCAAAGGAGAACATTGTAAAGAAAAAAAAGGGACTATCTCCTATAAGATAGGCACTTATTATTTATTCCAGGGTAAAGATCAACATAGTCCTATCTGACTCAGGCTTCAGATAACTCAGAGATTTTGAAAAGCATTATGAAAGAAAATGATGAGGTGCCCCTGAATATTTTGGGGTGATTTTATAATTTTGTGGCATTGTTGTAACTTCAGTCTTGTGCATGTACCACCAGTTTGTGAAATCAGTTTAACTCTGTCTCTTCCCTCCCCCCACAGCTGTAATTGTAATAAAAATTAAAAGAGATTGGTTTCATTTCTGTCTTCTATTCCCTCCCCTTCTTTTTTTTGTAATCCATGTTTGCAGACTAAGAGGAGTAGATGAGTAAAATGGGAAACAAAATAAAGGGGTAAAGGGAATATGGTGTAGGGGAAAGAGCTCTAGATCTGGACTCAGAGACCCAGGTTCTAATACCACCTCTGATGCTTAGCTTGTGGGTGACATTGACAAATCACTTCACCTCTCCATCGGTAAAATGAGGGGTTTGAATGAGAAGGTCTCTGACATCCCTTCCAGCCCCGGATCTATAATCTTATGGACATATTATGTAAATTATACAGTCTGTATTTCACTTAATTTCTCAGTTTCCTCATCTGTAATAGGAGGTATGTATATGAATCAGATCATCGGATCATTTGTAGATTCAGAGCTGAGAGGGACCTTAGGGATCATCTAATTTAACCCCCTCATTTGCCTTTGTAGTTCCAGGTCCCACAAAAGAAAACCTCTATTGGTTGAAGGGTTGATTCTGGAAAATATGGTTGTGGCTAATGCAAATTTTGCGGGATGATTAATTAGAGTGTCTGTAGGCCTAACCATTTCAGGAACAGTTTGAAATGCTGGGTAATTCATTTTCCCCTTAGCAAAAAGCCTGCCATCAACATTCTGATTTCCATCAGCTAAATTTAGAGCAACCTCAATGGATTTCTTTTTTAAAAAATTTCTTACAACCATATGGAATGGCCAGTAAGTGCTGGAGACAGAGTCATGATTGAGAAAAAAATAGGAGAGGGCCCATGTAGAGGGGGTTGTTGGGAGTGTGATAGCGGAAGAGATCCTATGGAAATCTTTAACAGGATCAGAGGGGTTAGAGAACTGTCAAGTAGAGCAATTTGTGGGAAGAAGATGGACTCCAGAAACTTGGCGCTGATCAAAAGAAAACTTGACCTCTTTACCAGCTTCAGAGGTGACAAAGCAAACAAGCGATCAGAGGCCTGCTCATAGGGCACAATTAAATCATTATGGTATGGAGGGCAGCCTGCCAAGCTGCAGGGCAGAGCTTACAAGTGTTTCTGCCAGGTAACCTTCAGCCCTGCAGCGACTTGATGAAGCGTTCTTGTTTTGGGTCATCATTCTTACTCTTGATACTTTCCTTTCCACTCCCACCTGCCTGCCCTCTAGCTTCAGGAGCAAAAAAAGGACTACAGTTCTTGGTGTTATTCAACATTCTTCCAAGCTGAATTGGACTTTCCAAATAACCAAGTCTTTGTGATAGCTGATATTTTTGATAAAGGTCTTGCAATCCAGTGGGAGAAGAGACAGGGAGAGAGAGACAGACGGAGGGAAACAAAAAAAGGGAGACAGAGACATACATACATACATATACATACACACGCACACACACACACACACACACACACAAAGAGATATAGGCAGAGAAAGAGGATAGAGACAGAAACAGAGGAAGAAAGAAGTCCCTTGTTGCTTAATACTGTGAAGATGAAGGTTGACAATTTTGAAGTCAGTAGGGAAAATCAGAAGAATCAGACCAACAGCTATGTAGTAATTAAGGAAGTACTAAAGTTCTTCATGAGCAGACAGGTGGTGCAGTGGATAGAGCACTGAGCTTGGAATCAAAGACTCATCTTTATGGGTTCTAATCCAGCCTCAGACACTTATTAATTGTGTGACCCTGGGCAAGTCACTTAACAAAGGTTCTTCCAAGGTCTGCAGCATAAATCTCAAACCACCTTGTACTTGATGCCAAATATGAATATTCCCAATTTTTTGGAAGAAAGTGTTACAGGAAGGTTAAATGAGTTGGGCCCCACACTATGTTAGCTTACAAATGAATAATGAGGTGCAATGGAAAGCTAGAATTGGAATCTTAAGGATCTGGGTTCAGGTTTTAGCTTCACCACTTACTAACTTAAGTGACTTCGTGAGCCATTTAACTTCTCGGGCCTTCAAATTTGCCAGTTGTAATAACATTGTTCTAACAAGAGGTAAAGTTCCATGCAAATCTTGAGGGCTAAGGACTAGACTTTAATTTCACTGGGGTAAGGAATCATATATATTTTTTGGTTACCTTTGTATCTGAATATACCCCTCCTCTCCTCTACCCCCAGAGTCATCCCTTGTAACAAAGGGTACAAGAAAATTTTCTTTTAGTTCATCAAAGTTAACAAACACATCCACCAAGTCTGACCATGTTTGTAAAGTTTTGGTACCAGTTGTCCCTCCCCCATTCTACCTTCCCCACCCCCACAAAGAAGGGAGGGAAGTATATTTTCTAAACTTTCCTTCAGGGCCAGACTTGCCAATAATTACACGGGATTTGGTTTCTGTTTTTATTCTTTCCCTTTACATTGTTATAATCATTGTGTATATTGTTTTCCTGGTTCTGCTTACTTCACTGTATTAATTCACTTAAATTTTCCTATGCTGCTCTGAATTCTTATTCATTAATTTTTACAGCACAGTATTTTCCATTTCATTTATGTACCATAATTTATTTAGCCATTGTTGTTCTTCTTGTTTGTCCTTCATTCTCTAAGAGGGCCATGGCACCAAGAAGATGATGCCATGACTTGCAAGGGAATTGGATTTAAGTGAGGGAAGGCTGTGAAAAGTCACCAGCCTCACTTTCTCCTCCAGAGCCATCTGGGTCCAGGGGCAAGATATGGATCAGGGCGACTAGAGGATGGCCCTGCATTTAGCAATTACCCAATGGATGAACATCTACTTTGTTTCTACTTTTCTGCCACCACCAAAAATGCTGCTATGAATATTTTGGAGTACATGGGAACTTTTTATTTCCTTGAGGTATATGTCCAGGTTGACATTTGTTGGGGATATTTGGCACAAACTAAATCTTGGCCAAAGATATATGGCAGGGCCAAATTAAGCTATATTAGGGGTTGGGAACTTGTAGCCTCAAGGCCACATGTGGCTTTCTAGGTCCTGGGGTGTGCAGACTCTTGACTGAGTCCAAGTTTTACGAAAAAGATACTTTTATTAAGGCAATTTGTTCTGTGAAGTTTGGATTCAGTCAGAGGGCTGCACTTGAGGATCTAGAGGGTCATATGTGGCCTCGAGGCCTTCAGGTTCCCTATCCCTGAGATTCTAGATCAGTGGTTCTCAACCTTCCTAATGCCATGACCCTTTAATACAGTTCCTCATGTTGTGGTGACCCCCAACCATACAATTATTTTCATTGCTACTTCATAACTGTAATTTTGCTACTGTTATGAATTGTAATGTAAATATCTGATATGCAGGATTATTTAAATTGAACATAACCCACAGGTTGAGAACCATTGTTCTAGATACTCATGCTTGAATTACTTCAAAAGTCAGCGTTGGTTACTTGTCTACAAACACCACCATCTTTCCTTTTTCCTTTTCAGACCCTCACAGTGCCTTAGGAACAAGCACCTATTTAGGAATTTAGCCCACAACTAGTTTTAGACAAATACTCTGGAACCCATATAAACAATTTCTTTTTACAAACTCTAAAAATCTAAGCAACCCTATTTTCATTTTCTCACAGTTGCTGCTGTCCCTCCTTCCCAACTGAAATTCCCACAGTCACATTCCTAAAGCCTAAAAACCACAAGTTGAGCTGGTGTGACCCATGGAGAACTGCCTCTCTCAAGAAAAATTATATCTTCCTTAGCTTGCTGCCAGTTAAACTTTGCCCCAGGGGACACTTTACTGAACTTTTCCTTTTTTCTGTTTTGTCCTGGTGAAATGCAAACTCAACTGCTTGGATCAGTACCTGTTTTGTGAACTTGGGGCTCAGGGCTCATAGCCCTCATGACATCATTGGTAGGACAGATTAGTTCCAAGGGGGTGGGAGTGTATGCAGGTGAATGAGGGAGAATGTACCCCGGGGAACCATGGCTATGTTTCTGATCTGATGCTACAGAATTTGGTTACCTAAAGGAAACCAAAACCTTTATATCACTCTGTCTTTGTTATTTAGAGTTAGAGTTGTGTCCAACCCTTCTGTGACCCTGTTCAGGGTTTTCTCATCAAAAAATACTGGAGTGGTTTGCCATTTCCTTTCCCAGATCATTTTACAGATGAGGAAACTGAGGCAAACAGGATTAAGTGATTTACCCAGGGTCACATAACTAGTAAGTGTGTGAGGCTATATCTGAACTCAGGAAGATGAGTCTTCTGACTCTAGGCCTAGAGCTCTATCCACTGCATTACCTAGCTGCCCTTTTTAAAAACTAGGTTCCCCTAATTTGTCCTGGCTAGAAGTGCAAAGGCTACTCACTGCCAGATCCCACAGGCTCAGGTGCTTTAACCTGCTCCATTTTTAACAAGGGCTAATCCACCCCTTCTTAGGCAATCTTCCCCATTGGACTACTCATATTAATTCTGAACATATTATAGACAACCAATCAGCATAGTCTACTGCAACTCAGAACTCCCAAACTCAAGTGATCCTCCAACCTCAGCCTCTCTTGATTGCTAGATTTTAAGGCATATGCCGCCACACCTGGCTTGCAGTTAATTTTCACATGCTTCTCCATACTATCTGCAGCTTTGTTTCCCTAATGCTACTTCTGGGCCCTTGATGCCAGGTGATCATTTCCTCCTACAAAACATTCAGAACTTTGCGACTTCTCATGGCAGAGAAGAAAATTACCCTCTTCAGAGTAATTGAGGCCTAATAGAAAGCAAAGGTAGTAATCAACTCTAGGTCAAATTAAAGGTGCAGTTTTGGGGAAATGATAGGGAATTTAACAAACCGATACTCACATTGGATTGGAACTGGCTTTTCAAGAATTCTTCCTTCCATGAGCAGGCGGGGTCAGAACTAGCCCATTTTATTCTTAATAGTTCCATCTGGAAAAGGTAAGAGTTGGGTTGTTGTCCAGAACTTTCTTATTATGAAATCTAGAGAGAAGGGGAGGCAAGATAGTCCTACACATGCCATTTATCACACTTTGTAATTGGTTGATTGGTTCTATTGCTAAATTATGTGTGTTTTTTTAAAAAAAGTTTTATTGTTGTCTTTTGCTTTTAGATCACATTAATTTCTGAATATCTCCTTCTCCAACTGTCCTTCTTCACTAGCCTTCCCTTTGTTTTATTGCTAAATTGCAGAGCATTTCTTTATTTTCTCAGCATCTTTGGCCAACTTTGGGGGCACTTTCTCACAGCTTCTATGAATACGGAACCTTTTCCCCAAATATTCATCAGATTCCTTCCTTCTTTCAAAGGCTTCCTAAATTCTCACCATTTCTACAAATCCTGCCTATGGAGTTTGATCAGTTTGTTGGCAGTTCTCTGGCATGGTCAAACCACGTTGTAGTAATGTCACTGAACCACGTTGTAGTAATGTCACTGAACCACGTTGTAGTAATGTCACTGAATACATTATAGGGTCACATTATAGGAAGAACATTGGCAGACTGGAGCAAGTCTGGAGGAGAGCAGTAAAGGGTAGTAAGGTAACTGGAAACCATACTATGCAAGGAGGTACTGGGAATATGTAGGTTAGAAAAAGATTTAGTGACTGTCTTTTGAGTTGTTTGATGGCTGACATGTGGACAAGGGAAGGGGCTTGTTCTATTTTGCTCTAAAAGGTAGACTTAGGAATCTTGGGTGGAAACTGCAGAGGGAGATTTTGTCTTAATATAAAGAAAAGCTTCTTTGTAATTAATTTGCAGGTTGCTCCAAATGAAAATGATGAGTTCCCCATCACTGGAGATGTTTAAACTGAGGGCAAATGGCTTTTTGTTGGTTACATTGTAGAGAGGGTATATCTTGAAGTGTGGGGTTGGATTGGAGGCCTTTTAAAGCCCTTTCCAACTCCGAGAGCTTTGAGGTCCATATTGCATTGAGAAATAGTATGTTGTGGTGGATATAGAGATGGTCTTGGAGCCAGGAAGAGCTATCTGCCACAAACTCTCCATAGAACTATGGAGGCAAGTAACTTCTTAGCCCCAGGCTCCTGTCTTAAGACTATAAATTGCTGGGTTACATTGGAGGTGAGTTTCCTCACCTGGGAGTTCCTTTTAACAGTGAAACCACAGGCCAAATCCCTTTTCCCTATCCCTATTGGTAGGTGGTTGGAGGGAGACCAGAGATAAGGAAGCCCCAAAGTGCCCAGAGTCATTGAGAGTACTATGCTATGCCTATATCTCTCTAATGTCTGAAGTATGATATGGTGCTTGGACCTGGTCCTCCAGTCACTTTGACCGATGTATTTTTTTTCTGGTGTTAAAGGGTTCTTCCCTTTTTCATTTTAGATTCATTATTTGGGCATATGGTCTTGAGTGTGTTAACAGGTTTTAATAGACTAGAATGAAAAGTTAAAGCATGCCTCAGCCCCGAGGCCTGTCTTGCCAAAGAAATAACGATGCTTATAATTGAGTATTGGTGTTTAGATGAAAAGGCCAAATTCAGCTCTTGGTTACAGAAGCACAAATGTCAGTGGGATCCTCAGTTGGTGGGATTTGTGCTTGTCATAAAAGGCAGTTTTTTAACAATTGCCTGACCAAGGTGACCTAGTTCTTATAGTCCAGATTTAAAATCTAAACCCCCAAGGCTTTCAACATATGGTGAAAAATTGAATCAGGACCAAGCTATAAAGGCAACTGCCTGGGAGACTGTGGTAATTACAGGTTTTTATTGGCTCTTTGAGGATTTTATGTAGGAACCAGTGTGATGTGAAGCAGCCTTCCACAGATAGACACCTCCCTGCCACCAATACATTTATATTCCTATCATAGCTATATCTGATCTACATACATGGGTTCTTTTTCTATCTATGACCTGCCCAGGCCATATTTCTAGATATTGTTTGTTTCTGCTTCATTTGCATATGTGCGGATTATATGAAGAAATACAAACCTCTTGCACATAATATGGTGTTATATGATGAAAAGAGCACTCTATAGTCAGTGCCCCTGGGGTTCAAATGGTTCAAATTCCAGTTGGATGATTACTATCTAGGTGACCTTGAACAAATTTCATAACTTCCTTGGATCTTAGTGTCCTTATCTGTAAAATGATGTGGTTAAACTACATGGTTTCTGAGGTCCCTTTCAGTTTCTTGTAGGAACAATATATGTCAGGTAGACTGGACTAATTTTTCTTAAATTTTTTTTGAATCTGTTCTTGTGACTTAACTGGCTCAGTTGACTAAGGCTTAGTTTGTTGGGGTAAGCAGTGGCTGATCTCCCTCAGGCTTGTGATGGAGAGTAACTCCACCAACCATGAGTCAGAGAAGTTGTTCTCAACAGAATCAATGCTGTATTCTTGCTGAATATCCTTTCCCTGCTGTGACTAAGCCAATCTCCCTTTGTTACAGGGTTTACAAATGTCTCATTTCATTCTAATCTCAAATTGAAGCACCAGATTGGCCCCAATTAGGCCAGGTTTACAACATAGTTCAATTGACTTATGAAATTAATAATGACTTATTTCATCTTTGATATATGTTTTAGGTTCTCACATCAGCAGAATATAGACAATCTTGATTAAAGTTCAGAGAATGTATGAAGATTAGGAAGGGATCAAACTGTACATAATTTGAATTCTTCAGAGGAAATAGAAAGCATGACTCTACCATTTATAAGAACTAGATTCTCTACATTTCTGTTAAAAATGAACCTTTTTCCTAGGCAAGTACTAAAGAGGTATCAGTAAAACTACATATAGAGAGGAATGGGGCCACTTCTAGAAGAGCGGAGATCTTTTTATTTCCTTCTTTGGATTATCAATGGGTAAGGGAAAGATCAGTGTTGTGATACTTGAGAAAGGAAGCATAGTATTTGTGACCTCGAATCAGGATGGAAAGACAGAAAAAGCACTGTAGAGCCGAGGAGGACTGGAATGAGAGAGGGGTCTTTTCTGTGGAACCCTGACCTTTGGACTTCAGTACCTCCAACCTCCATTCCCCTTCTTTTCTTAACTTGATGTTTGGTGGTGATTTTGTTGTTGTTATTATTGTTTAGTTGTTTTCAGCCCTGTCCGACTTTTTGTGACCCATTTGGGGTTTTCTTGGCAGAGATAGTAGAGTGGTTTGCCATTTCCTTCTTCGGCTCATTTTACAGTTTAAATTGAGTCAAACAAGGTTAAGTGACTTGCTCAGGGTCACATGACTAGTAAATGTCTGAGGCCAGATTTGACCTCTAGAAGATTCTAGATGTCTAAGACTCTAGGAGTCTTTCTGACACCAGGTCCAGTCCTCTATCCACTGTGCCCCCCAGCTGCCTTGGTGTTTCATGCTTTCAATCATTTGATGCGATGTAATAATGCCTATATTAACACTGCCTTTAAAAGAAAAAGATCTGCCAAAGAAGGATGCGTGTCTTTCCTATGCCAGCCAGCCCAGTAGAAATGTATTCATTACACTTTGAGGAAGCAGCTGTAAAAGGCTATTCCCTCAACTGATAACTGTGGCAGCCAATCAATCCTTCAACACATTTTTTTGAGAGCCTATTGTGTGTGTGTAAATTCTGGGTTAAGAAAGAGAGGGAGATATTTCCTTGGAGCTATTTCGCTCCAGCTCCCCTCCCTGGCCCACATCAGTGGCCTTTTGGGAAATTGTGGGTCATCTTGGAGTACATTTCTCATTCTGATGAGCTGATCTGGGGGCATAGTTTGAGCTTGTTTTTTATCTTTCAGCACCTGGCTGCTGAGGAGGTCTCCTTGCCTGGCAGATCTGAGAGGGGAGGTGGCAGAGTCTTTGTCACAGAGTTATCACATTTCTGGATGAGAGCACTTTGAAGAGGGCAGATTTAAAAAAAAATTCTGGCCTAATATTATTAGCTGCTAGCTTCCCCTCTGAGATTTACCTATGAACACCAAAAGATGTCTTTATATACCTAGTTACTTACATGTTGTCTCCCTTATTAGACTGTGAGCTCCTTGAGGGCAGGGACTCTTTTGTCTTTTTTGTATCCCCTGTGTTTGGCAACCTTACATACAGTTTGTGCTTAATAAATTCTTGTTATTTGCTTATCCATTGACTGGAGGATTGTTTTTGGGTTTTTTTTTAAACACTTCAAAAGGCTGTGCTTCCTTTCTGACCACCTTAGAAGGTTCAAAGAGACAGGAAGGGTGGCATTTATGTGATTTAAAGGAACACCCCTAAGTATTTCCCAGGCAGCTAGGGGGCTCAGTTGATAGAGCACTTGGCTTGGAATCAGAAAGACTCATCTTCATGAGTTCAAATCCAGCCTCAGACATACCGTGGTAAACTGTCTTAGCAGATGGCCTAAACCAGGTTGAAGGTAATCTAACCAACATGCCTTAAACCTGTCAGTGAGTTAGGGGGATGTCTGTTATTGTTGTGACATCAGGTAGGTGATGTCATGACTTGCGAGTGAATTGGATTTAAGTGAGGGAGAGCTGTGCAAAGTCACCAGCCGTACTTTTTTCCTCCAGAGCCATCTGAGTTCAACTACAAGATATAGATCAAGACTACTGGAGATGGCCCCCATCTCTGAACCTATGGTTGGATTGGATCGAGCATGTAAAGATTTCCCCAGTGGAATGGGCTGATATGACAGTTTCTTCAAACAGCTACGAAGGTGACTAAAACAGGGCACTTAGAGCTTGGTCAGACATCAGAAATGCCAAGGTCATCCACTGCATTTTGGGCAATTGCCAGTTGTCTTGACTTTTGTCTTGCCGCTGGACTTTAATGACTCTGGAAGAAAGAATGAGGCCGGTGATTTTGTGCAACTCTGTCTCACTTAAATCTAATTAATGAGCAAGGCAAGATAACACCAATGAAATCAGAGTCCTCTTCTAAAATGAAGGACAAGCAACAATAGAATAAATGGACATTCTCATGGACTTTACTATAATAGCGTTTTATCTGTATTCCTGGCAGGTCCTTGAAATCCATTGATATCAATACAACCACATTTTATAGACATGGAAGGTGACAAAAGAGGTTAAGCAATTTGTTTGAGGTAAAATGGGAGTGGGTGCCAGAGGATAGAGTGGCAGAGCCAGTCTAAATCACTTAACAAAGACTCTTGGAATTTCAGTGTCTTTAGAAAAAAACAAAAACCTTATTTATTTTGTTTCCTTTGTATCAATCTGCTCATTTCAATAGTTTGTGCTGGGATGGACCACTGAAAAGAGAATTCTTTTTAAAAAATGTTTATTAATATTTTTTGTTTTTTATCACCTGCATTTCCCAACATGTCTCTCCATACGCCTCCTAGAGAGTCATTATAACAAAGAATAAAAAAAGAAAAAAGTTAAGCACACATAAACCAAATTTTACTTTATACACAGTGTTATATATTCACAATCCTCTACCTCTGCAAAGAAGGGGTCAAGTTTAGTTACTGCTGTGGGCAGCTAGATGGTGCAAATAGTGTTGTGCCTGGAATCAGGTAGAACTAAATTCAAATCTGGCCTCAGACACTAGCTGTGGGACCTTGGATAAATCACTTAACCCTATTTGCTTTAGTTTCATCATCTGTAAAATGAGTTGGAGGAGTAAATGATAAACCACCCCAGTACCTTTGCCAAGAAAAGCCCAAAAAGGGTCATGAAGAGTCAGAAACACCTGAAAAACAACTAAACAATAAATTAGTCACTATTTTACAGTATTTAGGTTTGATTATTTTGGGTTTTTTTTTCCATTTACATTATTGTCTTTTTTTTATATGTTGTTTTTCTGGTTCTGCTTACTTCACTTTGTATCAGTTCATAAAAGATTTCCCATGCTTTTCTGAATTCATGATATTTATTGTTTCTTACAGTACAGTTATAAAACTCCATTCCGTTCGTTTATCCACAGTCTGTTTACCCATTCTCCAGTTGATGGGTATCTTTTCCAGTTTTTTTGCCACTACAAAAAGTGCTTCTATAATATTTTGTTGTATTTAGGATCTTTCTTTTTACTTCTGTCCTCCCCAGGGTATATGGGATGCAGTGAAATCTCTGCATCAGAGGGTATAGATATTTTAGTCACCTTCTTAGCATAATTCCAAATTCTTTCCACAACAGTGGGATGAGCGCTTAACTCCACAAACCCTGGTGACATTGATCATTCCCATCTTTTGTCATATTTTTCCAGTTTGCTGGGTGTGAAGTAAAACCTCAGAGATTTTCTCCTTACATTTTTCTCTTATCAGTGATTTGGAACAGTTTTTCATATGTTAATAGTTTGCAATTCTTTTGAGAATTATTATTAGCTTATCTTTTGATAATTCTATTAGAATGTTAAGGTATTTGAGCAGGGACTGTTTTAATTCTGTATTGTTATTTTATCATATAGTACGGTGCTTGGTGCATAGTAAACCTTTAAATGCTTTTCATTCATTCATTCATTCATTCATTCATTCCCAACCCCTCTTAATTCCAGTGCCTTCCCTCTGTTAATTATTTTCTATTTATTCTATATATAGTTTGTTTTGTGTATGTTTGTATGTTTCCCCCATCATTAGAAGGTAAGCTCCTTGAGGGCAGGGACTGACTTTTGCCTCTTTTTGTATCCCCAGGGCTTAGCATAGTCATTGGCAGATAGTGGGCATTTAATAAATGTTTACTGACTGATGATTGATTCAGCTGTCCATTGGGGAACAGTTTTTGGTCACACATATTTCATTGATTTCCCTATATGGTTTACGTACCAGACCTTTGTCACAGGTATCTTAGGCAGAGAATCCCTCCCCTCCCCACCGTTGACAACTACCCTTCTTATCCTAGATTTATTAGTTTTACAAAACCATTTCATGTCGTTGAAGTAATCTATTTTCTCTTTTGTGATTTCCTCTGTTCCTGGTTGGGTTAAGAATTCTTGGAGAAAGAGGATTCTTTGTAGAATCCAAGCTACTCCTTCATGGCCAAATCCCAAACTGGCCTTTGGCACATAAACCAATCAAGTACTTACTGATTGCATAGCCTAGTACAATGCCTTGAACACGTTAGGGACCTGATATTTACTGAATCATAGAATTTCAGAGTTTGAATTGAATTGACTTCCTGTTGTTTGGCTATCACTCAAGGAGAGATTATGGGGATACGAAGCAGAGTTACCTTCCCCCCTCCTCCACCCCAGGCTTTTCATTTAATTGATTATTTTATTTACCAGTTTTTTGTTTTTGTTTTTCACTGGACCCTTGGTTTCATTGGTATAGGAAACTCCCAGGGTGACATCTCCTCCTGCTCTGCAGATTGGCACTTACAGTCTTAGAAAGACAGTGCCTAAGGTGGACGTAGGAGGACTGTGGGTGATAGTTAAATGATGTGCCCAGCTGCTAGTGCGAAGCAGGGTCCTGATTCCAGGCCTTTCTGACTCCCAGTCTGGCTCTTTCTGCTGTGCTAGGCTGCTTCTCTTTGTTACCAGTTTATTTATTTTAATTTCCAGGTTGGACAGAGTGGAATCCCCAAATCTCATTTTCATGGATGCTCAGTGGGTGACAGAGAGAATGCTATAACAGCACATTATCGCCGGTGCGTTATCTTTGAGCAATGAACTCCCATAAATCATTTTTTTTCCTGCTGGTCCCTTAAGTCTTGTTGATCTCATTTTGTTGCTTATGGCCATGATAATCTCTCAGATAAAATATTAAAAAATCTTTTATAGCTTTGGGGACTTGGAGGAGGAGGTACTGTTGTGGTTAGATAGTTGAGTATTGTGGGACATTCTCAATGGCAGTGGCACACAGCAGATGCTGTTCAGTAAGAGCAAATATATCAAGAGAGTAAATGTGAAACCGGGAGTTTACACAAATACTTGTGCTCGGTGGTGAGCACGACCGATCCGGGCTAAAGTTGTGCAAGAGGCCGAGTTGATATCTGTCTACTCTAGCTTCTTGGTTCTCTGGTTTCCCTTTGTGATAACTCAGCTTCCCTCAATCCCCCCCAGGAGCCTAATGCTTTTTCTCACTTTCCCTAACCAGAACTCCTCCCTCTGGGGGAAACTCCAAGATCTGTGGAGGATCTGATAAGGCTAATACTGCTTGGTACTTTTCCCAGGCATTTTTCTTTCAATGGGGAAAAGGCTGAAACTTAGAAGAATTCATACTAAGGTTTAATGACCAATAACAACCATAAAGTCTTAGATCTCTCTGGGCATATTTGCATTTTAAGAAGACTGGAAGCCTTAAGGTAAAGGAATGAAATTCTAATGGAATTCCAGATAGTTCATGAGCAGGAAAATATACACACCCATATTTATTTTATGTGTGTGTATATATGTATGTATATATACATACATATATATGTTATACATATATTATACAGACACACACATATATATGTATATATATGTGTGTACACACACACACATATATATGTGAGGTAGGGGGTCTTGGCAGCCATGAAATAACTATTTATTCCCCTATTCTGCCTATGTATAAGGTTGGTCTTGTTTATGAATTTGTACAGGTGGTTGTTGTATTGGGATTTTCCCAAAACATTACATGTGATGCTGTTATGATTCTAATTTTGCTCAGTGTTTTATAGAGGAGTTTAGAGATTGGGAAGTAATCGAGACATTGGAGATCTCTTCAACCCCACTCCCTGCTGGTTTGTGAAAAAGCTTTACATCCTCTAATGAGTCAGGTTAGTTCCTGTCTGAAATGATGCAAAGTTCAGAAAAAGGTGATTTTTATGAATTAACACATGCTGCCTTGTAAAAATTTTCTTGGTAGACAGGATGCAGACAGTAGGTAGTCTTTTCCTTGGTTCAGAATACGTAGGCTGGGTCTTTAGATGGTGACACATTTTTCTTTGCCTTAACTTCCATCCCTAGCAGCAGTTATTTCTGTGTCCATTGGAATTCTGAATTTGAGAAAGGTTATTAGCCACCTGGATAATTACAACTTTATAACTTTTAAGACATCCCCCCAGAGGCAAAGGATAAGTACAATAAATGACCTGTAATTCTAGGGCTTAGATCTTTTGCCTTAACATAAAACCAGCTCTTTGCTTCCTCAGACTCACAACCTGGAGGTATCAAAGCCAAACATTCCCAGAAGTCATTATCTATCATTTAGATCATGTTCTAAAATGGAACCATGCTTGTATTTTTTTTTTCTTGTGTTGGGGTGGGTGGGGGAGTGTTTGTGGGGA
Organism: Pseudochirops corinnae; assembly: GCA_028646515.1. Lineage (NCBI taxonomy): Eukaryota > Metazoa > Chordata > Mammalia > Diprotodontia > Pseudocheiridae > Pseudochirops > Pseudochirops corinnae. The sequence continues at coordinate 259,081,437 of CM053586.1, forward strand.
AGGAAGAACCTCGGACACGGAGGGGAGCTGGAATGTCTTTCTAATTTTAACATGCTTCTGTAGGATTTTTAAAAATTTCCTTGGGAATAACTTTTGTTATATGTTTGTGTCTCAAAAGGCATCCTGGCTTTGTGCTCTGGGGAAAATCTTTTTATTTCCTGTTTGTATTTTTCAGTTGTCTTCTGTTTGGGTTATGACTGTTCTACAACCAGAGGTCCCTGGATTAAATGCTCTTGGCCTCCTGTACTAGAGATGCTGGTGACGTCCCGTTATTTACAGAACCACCCTTTACTACCCTAAGGTTTACATGCCCCCATGTTTAAAGACAACTCGATAATAGCAGAAGTAGGCAAAAGCTGTCTCTAGCATTTCCTCTTGGTTCTTTCAGCATGCCTGCACCCTACCAGCAACCATTCCCCCTTATCAGAAGCTGGTTTCAGAAAAGATCTGAAAAACTCACACTAAAGTATAAATGACTGCTACAACTGTGTATGTGTGTGTGCGTGTGTGTGTGTGTGTGTGTGTGTGTTGTGTAGCAGGGCAGAACTGGGTAAGAGTTTCCTCATCTGTAAAATGAGAATATTATCTTGAATAATCTCTAAGGCTCCTTCTAAGTCTGTTGGCCTGAGTCGGTGACTACAAATGGACCAGCTCAAATCCTTCAAAAGTCAAAGCACATGTTTTCTTGAATTAGCCAGTGGAGAGAGATAACAGGGTGTATATATTATTATATTATTAGGGCTACACATCAGTAGTCATGCCAGGGCATGAGTAGCAATGGGATAATAATAAAAATAATGAACAGCTAACAGTTATGTAGCCCTTTAAGGTTTGCAAAATCCTTTACATGTATTATTTCATTTAATCCTCAGGAGGGGTGACCAAGAGCATGACAATCTGAATAGGAAAAGTTGGGCAGATGCTATAGGTCTGTATAGACTACAAGGGGTTGATTCTTATAGGCGAGGAGCAAATGCTAATTATAGATTCAATCATGATGACAAAATAGAAGAAAAAAATATAATAGGGAATACTCCAACCCGGTCATAAAAGAAAAACATTTACTGTACAATAACTAAAATAGTCTACCCTCACATTGGCTTACCTTGAACTAGACTGAGGAGAGGAGCCTTGTATGTTAACCTGGCTCTATGGATCAAGTTAAATATTCCTTTTTAAAATCTAAATAATACAAAATGAAGTAAGCAAAATAAGGAAGACAATATACACAAGGACTACAACATTTTAAGTGGAAAGAACAACAAAAAAGTAAAAACTGAATGCTGTCTATTTATAATGATCTGGCTTAGACCAAAGAAGAGATGGGAGAATTCATCTTGCTCCCTTCTTTGCCGAAGTGAGGTAGGGTGGGGTGGAGAATTGACCTGAAACTCTGCCAGTAATGTCAGACTTGGTTTATTTAATGTATGTGTTTACTGTTTTTCTCCCTTCGTACTCTTCAATTCTTTGTTATGAAGGATGACTGTCTGGAAGGAGGAAGATGAAGGGATACATTTTGGATTGTGGATTGTATAGCCAATTGTTTAATTTTCAGTGTGAGTGTTTAGACCTTAGAAATTGGCAAAGACTACAAATTAGGACTTGATCTATTGTTTTGTGTTTCGTACTCCAGAGTTAGGATAGCAATGGAGAAAATGTTAGTCAAGCAGATTAAATGTAAATATGTTGAGTAAAATTGCCCCCTCCCTCCCAACTTGATTGTTAAACATTTACCAACACACCCCAGATTGTGACATTAAAAAAAAAATCAATTAAAATTTTAAAAGAAGTTTTCACCATTCCTTTTAAAGTGATTTGCCCTGTGCCTGTCCGATGATGTTACTCTCCCCCCTCACAAATACTATTGGCTTCCTATCTCCTCCAGCATCCGATATAAAATCTCCTGTTGTTCACAGTTCTTCATAACCTAGCCCCTCATTTTATCTTTCTTTTTTTGTATCCCCACTGCTCTGTTCAATGCCTGGCACATAGTAGGAGCTTCGTAAATCTCTATTGACTGACAGGCTGCAGTATTTCATTTCTTTTCTTTAAAAAATTAATTTTTGGGTGCTTACTTATATACATAAAAACTAAACACACACACACATATACCTTTGATATTTACACTTGAAATAAATTTCTGTGCATATAGTATTTCCTTCCTTTCTCTGTTGTGTTATTTCTTAATTGTTTAATCAGCCACTACCTTTTTGGTTCTGAGAGGCTGTTGATGTTTATTTAGGATTCTTTGTCAGTTCTGGCCCCCTGAGTACCATTCAGAGCTCTGCCTCCCTCAGGGGGACGCTTCCCTATATCACACCCCATTAAAAAGGTCTGTGGTTCTCATTTATGATTCTAAACTGGGGACACCTGAATTGTTAACAGTGGAGACTTTATTAAATATGTTGAAAACATGTTTAATTCTTCATGTTTGGGAGAGAGAGAAACTAAGGCAACAGTGAGGGAGGCATACTGAACTTCAGTCTCGAAGGAATGTTTGAGAAATGAGGCTCCAGAGCTAGATGATAATAACAATAATGTGCTGAACCAGCAACACCAATTATCATAAGAATGATGTTGTTACCAACCACATTTGCACAATAATTACACAACTGGTGTACTCCATCCGGGAAGCAAAACATCCCCATAAATCTGTTGGCATTCCAGCCTCTGAATTGCTGAAAGCAAATGCGCTTCCAAGAAAGACCCAGGCCATCATCTCTCTCTGTCCCTTGCTGGGCTGGTGTACCTGTGAGCCTTGCCAGTTTTCCCAAGGAATGATTCCAATGCCCATTAGGTTTGCCAGGAAGAGAGAGTTAGTTGTTGGGCAAGACACCCAGAGTTTAAAAGACCATAGGATTTAGAACTGAAAAGGGCTTTAGAGATCATCTTTCCAGGTGCTCTCTTCTCTCTGCCAATCTCTGACCATTTTTTATATGAAGGACCAAAGGAGTTAGTAAAGCCTCTTGCTTAAAATCAATTAAGCAACAAACAGCTGAATCTCAGTTTAAACTCAGTCCAGTTTCAGTGTTCTTGACAGTGAAGTTATTCCTTCCACATCATGGGGGTGGGGGTGGGGTTAGGGGTGTGGCACTCCTGAGATCTGGAAAATCCAAATAAAATTTTCTGGCCTCTTTGTACCATAAGTCTGAATTTTTTCTTTTTCTTTTTCTTTTCAGGGAGTGTTTGCCATACCTTATTGTAAAATTTGGGTCAAGCATTTGTTCATAGACTCTGTGTTGTCTGCTGACTTTTCCGAGTCATTTGTGGCTTCTGCAAAACTCCCCCCAAATTCCCATTTAATTTCTTATACTGACCCACGATATATTGAAACCATGATGGGAAAAGTCTCCATGTAGAAGGGATTACTGTACTCAGCTGTTTCCCCTTGCCTTCCTCCTTGATAGCAGAGGAGCCTGACACTTCTTGGACTCATCTAACTTGCCTTAGGAGCACTCCTCTTCCTCTTTTCTTGCCCTCCTGTCAACTGTCTGGATATAAACAGGTCCTAGAAAGCACTGGGGAGCTGTCTTGAAGGAACGTGTCCAGAAATGTGTGTGCAGTAGTGGGATTTTAGACTACAGCTTAGGAACTGGTTGCCTTCCTACCCTAAACATACTCTTTGCCCCCTTGGTCTCCAATGTTATTTCCGGGAAGTGCCTACTGGAATTCATTGACCCCATGCTGCCAGTATGATCCCAGTGACTCCTACAATCTTATACTTTCTGCACCCACTTCCTTTATCCTTTGTATACTTTGTGTAACACATTTAAGGTTACTGTTATTTTTTTCCCAGGCACAGGAGAAGATGATGTTGGAGATAGAAGAGGAGAAAACAGTTGAATCAAATAGCTATTTTGCAGTAATGTGCTCTTGACACAAATTAGATAACTTTAGGAGGATGGCTTTCCTGAAAGTCAATTACTTAAAAACTGAAATCTAAATCTAGATGGGTGTTCTTAGCAACAGAATGCAATTCTGACTCAAGTCAATGGTATCTCTTGGAGACAATACTAGATAGAAAATTTATCCTGAAAATGCCCATTGTATTAGGTGTTTAAGTTGAAAATACAATACAAGGAGTAAGCAGCAAGCAACCCTATCTATGTAATCCCCTTCCCCCTCCAAAAAAGAAAATGTATCCAGATACATGGAATCATAGGATGTTAGAGCTGGAAGGACTGTTACAAATAGGGAAACTGAGGCCCAAAGAAGTAGAAAGATTTGCCCAATATCACAGGCTCTACTCTTTACATAATTAAGGCATTATTCAGTGAAATTATACAAATGAACTTGCACTGAAGATCAGACTATTTAGAAACAAGGTGGACAAATCTCCTTGAGCTCAGGCTGCTGGGGATGTCTCTCAAGTTTTTTTTGTCCCTTTTCCTCTTACTCTTAGAGAATAGAAAGTGTAGACCATTGATTGGGCAAATGGATTAGTTAGGTGGTACAGGAGATAAGAGTGTTATGTTTGGAGTCAGGAAGACCTGAGTTGGAATCCTGCTTCAACACTTACTAGCTGTGTCATCCTGGTTAAGTATGCCTCAGTTTCCTCCTCTGTAAAATGAGGGAGTTATATTCCATGATCTATCTAAATAAGTTACTGTTACTCCACTGTCTGCTAGGGCAGCCTGACCTGCCTGTATTGGTATACTCAAGGCCAAAAGGAAAGCAGGAAATAGGTTTCCAAAAAAGTAAGTTCAACTTTACATATATATA
>CM053586.1:259086658-259132036 GCA_028646515.1 Pseudochirops corinnae
TTTTATATATTTTTACAAATCTTTTTAATGTCCGTTTAATAGAAGACAACTGGATTCTTATCTTCTTCATTTAGTCTATATTGTTTTAGTGGAAGTATTTTAAAAAAATCTGACCTCATTAGGAATGGGAGGAGTATTTTACTAGACAAATACTATATTAGTATTATTATGAAAATACTTGTGAACTCTAAGACTCTCTGAGTGGGTCTGTGGACCTCATTTTAAGAACCTTTGATATATTGAACGGAAGGATTAGGAGATCCTAAGAGAAGATGATGGCAGTCATGAGTTGATTACAGATTTTGCAGGTTAGTGAGCATTTCTCTAGACCTGAAGTTTTGAATTTATCTTTTGTAGTCAATAGTCAGTAGTCAATAAACATTTATTACACATCTACTGTATGCCCAACACTGTACTAAGTCCTGAAAAAAAAAAAGAAATACTACTCCTACTGCTCCTACTCTCAGGGAGTTTACAGTCTAATGGGGGGTGGTGGTGAGGAGAAGACAAAACACAAAAGGAAGCTGAAAAATGGTGGGGTGAGGGAGGAGGAGATACATGACACTGAGGCATGGTGGAGAAATCAGAAAATCCTGATGTAGTGCAGCAAGGTGAGAAATAAAATGACTGAGTTGAGGATTCTCATTCTCCTTCAGTGGAGATTTGAATTCATGGCCCTGGCATCCAATCAGAGAGGCAGAGGATAGTGATCTCAAAAAAGCAAATATATTAGATCAGTGGTTTATTAGATTGTACTTTTATGGACAAAAGGAGCAAAAATAACTCCCAAAGAGTCAAACACAGGCAAAGAGTACCATATTCCTTTGTCATATTAAGATCTAAAGGCTTCCCTGTCCTATCCCACCACACAAGGTTATCTATGGACAAAATCCTTGAACATGTAAGTCAAGTCACATGCATTTGTTAAGTACCTGTTATGTGCTAGGGACTGTACCAAGTGCTGTAAGATATATGTGACAGACCTTGTAGTTTTTGGGGACCAAATGTGCAAGTAGAATCTGATGGTATTAAAGGAACAGCCCAAGAGCATGAAATAGAAAGATGTAATTGTGATTTATAGGCATGGTGGTTAGCAAAAAACGGAAGGTAAAAGTGTGTTCCCCAGATGCCATGGACCATGATGGATCATGGATACCACCATTTTGTATGTACTTCCAGGATCTACTAGGTGAATTCTTATTATTTAGAAGGTAGGTGACCTTCTAAATTTCAAGATAGGAATAGGAAACAAGAAAAGCAGTGTTGTACCATGGAAAAACGCTGAATTTGGAGTCATGAGTTAAAAATCTCTCTCTTGCTTACCACTTGACCTTGGGTCAGTCACTTAGTTAATAGACATTCATTAAGCACTTACTATGTATTGTCAGGCACTGTCCTAAGTACTAAGGATTCAAAGAACAACAACAGACATCCCTACTTCCCAAGGAGCTCACCGTCTAATGGGAGAGGTAACATGAAAACAACTGTGTACAAACAGATCTTGTTTACAAGACAGAGGAAAGAAGAAAGAGATCGTCAATAGAGGGAAGACCACTAGCATTAAGAGGGATCAGGAAAGAATTCCTGCAAAAGGTGGGATTTTAACTGGAACTTGTATGAAGCCAAGAATCGGAGATACACAGGAAGAACAATCTATAACTTAACAGATCTTTGCTAATGCCAGCATTTAGCACAATGCCTGGCCCACAGTAGGTGCTTAATAAATACTTACTAACTTGTCTTAAGTATTGTTGACTTAACCTCTGTGGGCCTGAATTTCCTTATCTGTGAAATGAAGGGGTTGGACTCCATGGCCTCTGAAGTCCTTTCCTTATCTATATAGATCTGTGGTTTGTCATAATGTTCCTGCTCCACAGAGGCCAACAGGCAGAATCGTTGGGGTTTTGCGCACTTGTGTTTGTTTGTTTGTGTATCTGTACACACAGAAGACATTTTGCCTTTGTCCTCTCTGTCCTTTTACAGCCAGAGAACCCTAGGAGGGGATAAAAACTCCCATAAGCCAATTGGCTGGCTTTGGTTCTCCCCAGCAGGTCAAGAGGCTAGGCAGGGGGTTTTAATGTGCCTCATTGTTACTACCCTTCTTTCACAATGCATTGGTCAGGTGATAAATGCAGCTTTTCCCAGTGAGGGAAGTAATAACTGACTTCATTTTCTTCTTCTAAAAATTCCATTGTGGCTGTGGTTTTAGTGCAATTACCTTTTATTTCTTTATTAACTTTTCTGAGAATAGGCTCAGCCAGTTCTCCTCACATTCCTGAGCCCCCATATTGATTCGATGACTATAAAGCTGCCCACTAGAATTTCCCAGACTTTTCTCTAGAGGAATTTAGATTAAAAAAAATTTTTTTTTCACTCTCTTCCAGCTATTGATCTTCCCCAGGATTCTGGGTTATCCTTTCTATGAGGGTCTGTACACTTAAAGGAATCATCTTTCTAAGGAGGTCAAAGCTGAAATTTCTATTGATGTCATTGTCGTCAAGGAAACTCAGCCATTCTGGTATCTCTCTGAACCTGGAATAGGTAACAGTGCTGAATGTTCCCTCTGTTTCCTTTCTTTCTTCCCCCATCTTTCTGTACCCTTCCCCCAATTCAAGCTTGGCATTTGGAGGAAAGGACTCATAGATGATGATTTGCCAGTTTCTAGATATGATGAAAGTAACTAATGGGAAGAGCCAATATTACTTTCTGGGATCTGTCAGGGTTTTCCTGACCTCCTTATCTTTTCTTTGGCTTCTTCCTTACTGAGTTATATTTCAGCGTAAGATACGAGCCCTTGGTATCAGGTTGGACAGTGTCATCCTGTCCTTCAACTGGTTCCTCAACATCCACTTTCTGACCTAAAGGCAACATACTGAGGTTTAATAATTAATGTTTTAGGAAAGACCCTGCTGAAGATGATTTTATTGAGTTGGTAGAGGAATGTGGCCATGATGGTAATAATAGAAACACATCTTACTCATTTTAATCAACACTCAATCAATAAGTATTCATTAAATACCTTCTTATGTGCCAGATCCTGTACTAGGTGGAGGGATACAATGACAAAATATGAAATAATCCTTGGAAACATGGTATTGTGGGACTGAGCCCTGGCCTTGGAGCCAGGAAGTCTTGTGTCAGATACTTGCTATGAGACCCTGGGTGAGTCACTTTAACTGCTCCAAACCTCATTTTGTTTATTTTTAAATAAGTGTACAATTTCTGTGAAATTTTACCTTCCTGAAATGGACACAGTTGTAGGCAAATGGGACCTCTTGTTTTCCTTCAGAAACCCATTTTCTTGTAGGTGCAAGCATAGCATTTGGTGATTTAAAAGAATAAGCCCATATATTCAAATGAGTTAAATTTTTTAATTTTTTAATCATGAAAGCATTTCTAAAACACAACACACACACTGTGTGTGTGTGTCCACATGTATGCATATTCTGCTTTAGCTGTGTCAGCTGAAAAGTTTTAGAGGAACATTTGAGCCTCAGGAACTGTCCTGAGAATTTTATTTCTTTTGTCTTGTAAACGAAAGCTTGTTTCCTGAAGGAGGGGAGAGGCTGATGGTGGGGAGTGTAAATCAGGATGAAAAACTTCTCCTTGTACCTTTCTGTGGCTGTCATTCTCATCCTAACTCACATCCTAAGGGCAGAGTTTCATTGCATCGAGTCCAATTTCTATATTATTGAGGTCACAATGGTTAAAACACACTTGACTGTAAGTGAGGAATGTTAATAGCTTGGACTTGAGTCAGAGAAGAGAATGTGGAGGTACATCTCACAAGTGGAGAGAGGTTTGTTTTTTTTTTAAGTGGTCCTCTGTTCGGTTAGAAAATAGTCTTTTCTTGGTGAAACTGAGTACAGGTTTACTAAAGCCCCTGCTTCCTATTGGGGGTTTCAAGAGATAAGCTGCCTAGAATTACACAGACATTGTTAGAAATAGACTATACTGGTCTGAAAACACATTGTGAACTCTCTTTGAGAAATAAAAAATCCTGTCATTGGCACTGGCCTCAAGGTACTTTTTTTTTTTTGCTAGACGGAATAAGGAATTAAGATTTAGGAACGTGGACATCTGATGCTATTTGCAGATGGCAAACAGCTGGGAGGGAGAGCTAATATTTAGGCAGCAGAGCTAAAAGTCAAAATGATCTTGACAAGTTAAAATGAAGGGTTAAAGTCAGCAATATGAAATTTAACTGAATAAATGTAAAGTCCTATTTTTAGGGTCAAAAAAATCAATTGTATAAGATGAGGGAGATTTTTCTGAGACTGGAGAGCAGTTGGAAGCTAGGAATTAACTCGGCTGGAAATCCCAGGTAGAGGGAAGTTGGGTCTAAGATAAATGAGATCCACATTAGTCCATTTCACTGGCATTAATGTAGAAATCATAAGAATGACAAATTTGTTACTCAGAAGTCTGGCTGTGTGCTTGTTGAAAATGGGGGAAATGAGACCTTAGATTACAGTGGATGTGAGTGTGGCCATATTTATAAGTCTAAGTCCAGTTAGCTATAATGGGAAGAAATATATGATACCAAGAGGAAATAGTAAAACGGAGTGGGAGACATGAAAGGGAAAAGAGGAAACTGGAACAGAATGTATCCTGGTCAAGATCATAGATAAGTCAAAGAGGAACTGCCAGGGTCAGTCACTGTGTAGGCAGGTTGTCCAACAACAAAGTGGAATGATTCATCGGGCTTCCTTGGTATATCAACTTGATCTGTTCCCGTCCAAATGTCTTAATGGATCTGCAACTCAGGAGGCCTGGATCCTGATGGAACTAGCTTGGCAGCAGTTTCATACAAAAAAAGAGATGAGGGTCTTAGTCCAACACAAGCTTGAAATAATGTGTCACAAATAGGAAAACCAACTCCATCTTGGTTGATTGTGTACATTAGTAGACATTAAGATTTAGTGGTAAGGATGTTAGATTTGGGTTAAAAAACCTAGATTCAAATTCCTGATTCAACAAATATTTATTAAGCCCTTACTCTGTGCCAGAAGCACATTGGAGCAGCTAGGGATAGCAGTGGATAGAGTGCCAGACCTGGAGTCAGGAAGACTTATCTTCATGAATTCAAATCCAGCCTCGGACACTTACTAGCTGTGCAACTCTGGACAAGTCAGATAACCATAACCCTCTTTGCCTCTGTTTTCTCATCTGTAAAATGAACTGGAGAAAGAAATGGCAAAACTATTCTGGTATCTTTCCTGAGAAAACCCCAAGTGAGGTCAGGAAGAGTTGGACAGAACTGAAAACAACTGAGCAACAACATGTCAGATGATATCAAAATTCTGAGGATACAAAGGAAGGTCCCCCAAACTCCAAAACAAAACCCCTCAGTCCTTCCCCTCAAATTGCTTACATTTTGATGGAGGATAGGACACGCACACAGCTGTAGTTACATAAGGCACAAGGGAGTTGGGTGGGAGAATAGGTGGAAGGCCTCTTGTAGAAGGTAGGATTTTACCTGAATCTTGGAGGAAGCCAAGGAAGCCACAAGGTGAAGGGGAGAAGGGAGAGCACTCTAGGCATGATTTAGATTCTGCTGTTTAATGGCTGTGGGAAGTTGATCATACCCCTTCTTTTCCCTGTGCCTCCTCTGTAAAATGAGGGACTGGGACCAGATACATATGAAGGTCCCTTTTAACTCTTAATGTTCTGTGATAGTGTCTAGATCACAGATTTAGCTTCAGAAGGAACCTTAGAGGTCTTGTTCAATCCCCTCATTTTACAGATAAGGATTCTCGGAGGCCCAAGGAAGTTAAGTAACCAATGTTACACGAGTCATAAGTTGGTCGAGCTAGGATTTGAACCTACATCTTCTGACTCTGTGTCTAGAGTTTTTTCTGCTCTTGATATCTCTGAGAGAGTAAAGGTCCTTGTGGCATTCTATACGGGTTAGTGCAGCTACGAGCTCCAGTGATAGTGTTCAGGGCATCTTTAACTGCCCTTACCATAGTAACTGGATCTTACTGAGTTTCTGAGGCTATGCATTAGAAAGTAGCCACAAAGTCATCTTTTCCAATGACTTTGGGAATGCCACTTGATGTCCTTGGTGCATGGCCAACATCCCTCTGCTCTTGTAACATTCCCTCTGTTTTTGTCCAAATGCTATTTCTGTCCCACAATAGCTAACTTCTCACCAAACAAAGCCTGCTGGGCTGGTGGGAGCTCAAAGCAAAGCCGACTTGTTAGCAGCAGGAAGGAGAGGAAGAGAAAATAACTCTACAATTTAAATGGGGGAAGGCTGTGGTGTTCCAGCCCCCTAGAGAGAGCAGACGGCAACCCAAGTTGGAGGTCTGACCATGCGCCCTGCTGGTTTCTAAGCGGCACTGGTGAGTTTGCTTTCTCAGCAGGTTCCTTTCCTCCACAAATATTTTCCTGTTAGCCTGTGTGCTGGTTCCCTGTGTAAGAGAGTCCTGTCTTGGGCTTCCCTCTGTGTAATGGAAATTCTTGGCAGTCCAGACCACCATGATATGTTGGCAGCATGTGGCATGGGACACTTTTAGGCTGGGGATAAAATAGTAATGATTGGCCATAATTGCAGAAAACAATTTTGAATTTTATTAAGGAGAAGCTCCAAACAACATCTTATAGTTCATTGTCTCATTTAAATGCTAATTCACAGGATTTCATTGTGCTTGATCATTTACAGTGTCTTTTCCATTATTAACACTACCAAGATCCTTGGTGGCTAGTAATTGTCCTAGGACAAGGTGGTCCTTTTTCGATGGATGTTTCTTTCTGGGAAGCTCTATAAATTGGGGAGCCAGATGGAATACTCTCATCTGGAGCGACGAGTGGCTTCCTTTTTGAGTAGGTAGTTATTTTCTCTCCTAACTTGATGGGAGGATGGGAGGAGGGGAGCCACAGGTTGAGGCCTGGGAGTGATTCAAGCATGGCAATTTCCATTATGGTAGAATGAGATTTCACCTCCCCTTCCCTGCTTTCTTTCAGCTAAACTTGGACAGTTTCCATAATGCACTTTGGAAAAATTCCCAAGATGCCTGAGCAGGAAACAGTGTTTCCAGGTGTTGTCAGGAATTTATTCTCATTGGAGGCCACTGGGCAGGTATACTCTGAGATATAGCCTAGCCCTGCTCCCATTATAAAGTCTGCTTATAACTGGGGGCCTAGGGACTCCTCTCCTCCCTTCCCTTCCCCTCCCCTCCCCTCCTTTCCTTTCTTCTTCCTTCTCTTCTCTTTCTTCTTCCCTCCTTCCCTCCATCCTTCCCTTCCCCACTTTCTCCCACTTTCTCTCCTTCTGTTCTTTCCTCCGCTTCCTCCCTCCCTTCCTCTGATTCAGGCAGGAAGAAGAGATTCTCATGTCTAAAGCCTGAAAAAGGACCTCATACTTTCCGTTTGAGGAATCTCCCTTCCCTAACAGTTTTAATGCCTCTTTTGTTGGTCCTTGTGCTCCATGTGCAGGTTTGTTAATTCAAGGAGTAAAGTCAGGTTGGATTGAGAGCATAGGTTAACTAGCATGTAGTAGTAAGGAAACTAGATTGAAGGAGACAAGCTGAATAAGGGAGCTGGAGGCTTCAGGAACCAGGAGGCAGAATATGTCCTAAGTAATTAGAATTATAGAATTGCAATTGTAGACTTGTAGGAGACTTAAGATGGGTGACCTCTAGGCCAACCTCTTATCCAAAAGCAGAAACTTTGATGAAGAGATATAGGAGAGAGTCACACAGCTACCAAGTGTCTGAGGCTGAATTTGAACTTGGGTCTTCCTGATTTCAGACCCTGTGCTCTATCCATTTTGCCACGAGTTGTCAGTGGGTGCCCATCTATAAAACAGGACTTAGGACATCTGTCTTACCAATCTTCCAGGGATGTAGAGAGGATCAAAAGAAAGAATGTATATGGAAGGGTATTGTTAACTGTAAATCAATGTAAAAAATTGAGGGTGCCGCTGGTAAAGGATTCTTCTCTGCAGCATTCTTAATTGGTGGCCATTGAGCTTTTGTTTCAAACTGTCCCAAGGTGGAGAGGCCAAAGACAAGGCTATGTGAGGAATCCTCTCAAGTGGTTCTCAGAATGTTCTACTTGAAGAAAGATTTGGGGACCCAAGCTTCTTTTAGGACCCAGTCTTCTGCAGTAAACCCCCATTTTCCTTTGGAAGAGTAATTCTCTTCACGTCTCTTTTTTCCCCTAGACAAACCACCCAGATGTGGGAATTTATTTCATAAGATACATCTGCTACTCCACAGCTCCACCCTCTTGTTTTCAACTACTGGTGATAGTCTGTTCTGCTTGTGTAAACTCTCTGGGATACCAACATAGCTTCCCCCCTGTCCCACCAAAAATATATTCCAGGGAAGCACCGCCTGTTTTCTAGGTCACACTAACTGAATTGTTCATGGGCGTTGTACTTTCCTAGTCTGCCATACTTCCCAGGAATGGAGCCTGGAAGAGAAGAGACCTGCCAAGTGTTGCTAAACTCAGCATTCCCTAGAGAACAGAGGCCTATTTCCCAAAGAAATGAAGACTCTAGTTGGCTTCAGAGCTGGCAGGGGGAATAGTAACCACAGGCTCCCCAGATATTTGCTCTGAGCCCATTTGTAGGCGACATGTGGTACCCAAAGCTGTCCCTGATGGTAATTGTCATATAAAGTTATTTCTACTGGACCGTCTGAAGATTAAATATTGGTATGGTTGTAGGATTCTTCTCTGCTCCCCTCCCTGCCAAAGCTATAGGGAGCTCTTGCCTTGACAGGACAAAAAGCCATCTGGCTTCTGAGGTCAGCTTTGAAGACCCAAAGCAATTACACAGGGCTATAATTAAAGAGACCTAGAAATAGTAATCATGGGGAAGAGTGCATGGGCATTTTCATGACCTGTGCACTCTCAAGCTGAAACTTGTGGTTTTGGGCAGACCTTAGTGCACCTGTGTAGGGATGCACCTATGGATCTATGTTTTTCTTGTCTTGTAACCGTAATAATAATAATTATTATTATGATGATGATAAGTCATATTTATGTAGCATTTTGAGGTTTTTAATTTATACATGTCTCATTTTATCCTCAGAACATTCCTAGGAGGTAGGTGCTCATTTTACACTTAAGGAAACTGAGGCAGACAGAAGTGAAGTGACTTGCCCAAGGTCACACAGCTACTAAGTGAGGCTAGATTTGAACTCAGGTCTTCCTACCTCCAAGTTACACTATCCACTCTCACATTTTTTTTCATCTTTCTTCTGCTACTGATTCTCCACCCCACAATTCAGAAATTTTCACTAACAGCAGTTTCTTCTCTTGTTAATGTTTTTCTCCCTCAGTTTCTAAGAATGCATAATTTGATGTTTGTGGGTCTCATCTCAAATTTTGACAGTTTTCTTAGCTGCATATTCCCCCCTTCCCTCTAGAAGTGGGACATGGGGCTGTAATAGGCACAGAGGGAAGACAGCCAAGGCAGGGGAAGGTCATAGAATCATATAGTTATAGATGGAGGGGTCCTCAGAAGCCTATCTAGTCTGACCCCCTCATCTTACAAATCAGCAGATTGAGACCCAAGGGGGTTAAATGACTAATGTCACATGGGCAGCAAGTGGGAGAGGCAGGATTTGAACCAAGGTCTTTGCCTTCAAATCCATCATTCTTTCTTCTGCACCACATAGCACACTGCCCTCCATGTGGCTGCTGTGATTGGCTGGGTTGGCAGAGCTGATGTTCACTTTCACAGAGAAATTTTGTTCTAGGAGTCTCTGCCCTTCCCTTCCCAGTCACTCTTTCAAGAGTGCTTAAGGGGAAGAGGTCAAAAAGGGTAGGAAATGACATTTTAGATTCTTTTTGGGCTTTTTCTAGTCCTGTTTTTCTCTTAATGAGTGATGTAAACCTCTCCTTCCCAAGTTTTCCCTTTCTTCCTCTCTTCTCTTCCTTACCTCTCCTCCATTCCATCATTAGTATCACAGACTAAAGTATGGTGGAAGAAAGGCATGGGTCAGTGTTAGGGAATGTGTTCAGAGGGGCAGATACATTGCAGTTGGTCCTCCTATGACTACCTCAATGCTTGCCAGACAGATGATGGACCCAAAGCTATGTCCATTGAGTGTGTGTGTGTGTGTGTGTGTGTGTTGAAATCTTGATTTGGATGCATTTATTCATTGAGGAAATATTAATCACTTGCTGTGTGATTAATCTGATATAATGCACATTCGAGATCTAGGACTATTGTTATATTTTTGACTTACTGTCAGCATGCTTCACATCCAACAGTCACTTAATGAATGCTTATTGCCTGATAAGTTGAATGCAGTGTGCCAGGGGAGATCTATATATTGAAAATGACAGATCCCTTCCTTCAAGTAATAGAGGTGATATGATAGATAAATACAGATACAGACCAAATTAGGACATAGTAAGTGTAGAGCAGGAGTACCCTGGGCTCTGTGATCAGAGATGGGAAGAGGTCATTCATAATGAGGTTCCAGAAGCCTGCATTCTCATTCTCATTCCTAGAAATTGTGATCTGTATTAAATATGAATGGAATTAGGTTTGGATTTTTGGATGGTGTCACTGAATGGTGGACTGCAGAGAATGGAATTCAGATTTGCCTTTGTTCCATGTTACAGGCTGGTTGCCCATAGGTATGCACAGTGCTTACCATCCCCGTGATGATTAATTTGGTAGATATTGGGACAACTAAGAAGAATCTGTTTGAGTCCTTATCACATCTTTGGTTTTCCTTGTTATTCCTTTTCATGCTTTTTTTTTGTAGGGGAAGAGACTAGGATAGGACAAGATATATTCCTTCATCCCCCATTACATTAGTAAGTGCCCAGATAGTCATGAATTGCATTAGATTATTAGAGATTTAGGAATTTCAGTGATGATAATCACAAAGGAATTCAAGCAGCCATTTATGGGCATGCTCCCAGCGAGATAACACAGAGTGAGAATTTGACCCATTTAGTTTAAAGCCTAAGTTAATAAACTACATTAACACATTTTTACTTCTAATTACCAGTATCCTTTAATTCACTGTTGTTTCCTAAGGGGAGGGGGAGACGAGGCCCCCAGAAACAAATGTATCTACAACATAACCAAAGAGCTTTTATTATTATTTTTCAATTAACCTAGTTTAATTTGACTTCCTCTAGTTTTGACCAATTTAGGTCAGTCTCAGATTTTTAAGAATGAACCTCTGGAGGGTAAAAGGAAATTAACTAGGCCCTAGGGCTTTGTTACCACAATCTGCTTCTTCCCAGGTCTGTCAACCCCAGGGAGGTAACTCCAGCTAAAGCTAATGAGGAAAGGAACATGGCCACTTCAGGCCACTGTGTTAGAGGCCCTGGTGTGTGTCCTCTTTTTTTTTTTACTTGCTGTCTGGTTAAAAAATGTACTTGACATGCCAGAGCTCTGCTTGGAAGGGTGGGGCTGCAAAGGGTGGAGATGCAGTGAATGCAGCTCTCTCTGTTTTCCCTAGCATGTTCTTCTTCATTTTCAGAGCAGAGGTTAGCATCATCTTTTCTGTAGTTTTTAAAAGTTTTAATTTTTTTTCAATTAACATCTTCCCCACCTTAAAGAAAAACAAATCGTTGTAACCACTATACATAGTCCAGGAAATGGATGGATCTGTCCATCCATCCATCCATCCATCCGTTTATATATCTATCTAATTCTGTGCTTCTCAGTCAGGAGATGGATAGCATGTTTTATCATGTATTCTCTGGAGTCACAGCTGGTCATTGCATTGATAAGACTTCTTAAGTCTTTCTAAGTTATTTGTCTTCACTGTGTTGTTGTTATTATTCAAATTGCTCTGCTCCCTTCACTCTGCATCAGTTCATACAAGTTTTCCCAGGTTTCCCAGTTTCTCTGAAACTACCCCTTTCATCAAATGTACTGCAATATATCCAAATATTCCCCCAATTGATGTATACTCCCTTCCAGTTCTTTACCATTACAAAATGAGCTGTTACATATTTTTGTACATGTGTCCTTTTGCTCATTTTTTTGATCTTTGAAGTACAGGGCCCAAATAAGTAGCATTGTTGGGTCAAAGGATATATATAAAGAATTAGTGAATTTTCTAGAATGACTGGACCAATTCACACAGCTCTACCTACTGTTTGTTAATATGCCTCTTTCCCTGCAACTCTTCCAGCATTTGTAATTTTTCTTTTGTGCCAGTTTTGCCAGTCTGATGGATGTGTGGTGGACCTGCTGAGTGATCAGAAATTACTTTAACTTTGTCAGCCACCAACTCCACCAATTGCTATCTGGGAGCGTCATAGGCAGACTTGAGTAAGGGGAGAAGAAAAAAATAATATGGGATGAAGAAGGATCAGGAGAAAAGAGGAAAGAAAGAGAGGAAGTAGGAAAGAAAGATATACATATTGGTGCTTGTACCAATAAATTGTCTACCTTTGCCCTACAACTATCTTATATCCCCTTCATCATCATTAAAAAACGTTTATTAAGTGCTGACATGTACATGGCACTGAACTGTACCCTTTGATCTACCCATTCTTCACTGTTTATTTACATAATGAAAGAGAAGTTTCAATTTTAAGTTCCATTTGGCCATAAAAATGTATAATTGAGGCTAGAACTATAGGCTGCCTGGAGGTGATTACTGGTGAAGCATTTCCACCTGTAACAAGAGTGGTCTTAAAATTCAAGATTAAAAATGGCATTGACGTCCATCTATACAACTCCTTCAAGCAACTCCCTCCTCCCCCACTAAGGGGTCAGGCCCTAAAAGCTCCTTACATAGGAATTAAAAATCATGACCATGTTGGTGAGACCCCAAAGCCTTTGCATATGAAATTTGGTAAAAGTTTTAAGAGCAGGGGGAATCTTTCATGCAGATATAATGAAGTAGCTATAGCTGTCTCAAAGCCTTTGTGGGTTTTTCCACCACCAGGGCCTCTGATATTTACAATGAGAGCCTTGACATCTTTGGTCCATGTGGTGTTCCAGACCACATGGGCCACAGAAGTACCCTTACCCAGCAGACTGATCCTTTTGGGAGACAAATTTACTGATTTGGCAGAGTAGTAATGACAGGACAGGGCAAGCTTTTCCTTCTCAGTTCGTCATCCAACCCATGCTGCTGACACATTTCCAGAACTAAGTGTCTTTGCTTGAAGCCAAACCTATCATCCATGGGGCCATTTTTGTTTTACAGTATTGGTTTACCGAGCATTCTCTTTCTTCTATCCATGCATCATGGAGCAGCTAATGTCCTGTATTAAGAAGAAAAAATGGCCCATCAGAGGCTGACTTTTTAACCTTCTCTGCAGAATGGAGGAGTTCAGAGGATTTAGGACACACTGGGTCTCAAAAGCTTCTATGCTTTTTTTTTTCTCAAAACAAGGTGAAGAGCTAAATAATAAAAGCTTCTATTTACCAGACCAGTGGTAATCAAGGATGAGTAGTGCACCAAGAACAGCTTCTGGATTTGTTTTATCTTGCAATTCCAAAATAAATGTTTACAGGAAAATCTTTTCACCTTTCACTTAGGTGCATATCCCCACCAAAGCTGATCATGTGACAACTCACTATGGTACTTACTACTGTCTTTTTCTTACTATTGAACCTAATATTGGACTTTTTTGATCTGTTCTTTAGAATTAGGGTACAGATTAGTTCTTTTCTCTATAGCCACTAAAGATGTACAGGGGGAAAAAATCTCCGGTAGCATAGAGTTTACTAGCAGAAGGGAATAAGCATCTGTATAAGGCTTTTTATGTCCCAGGCACTATGCTAAGCTCTTTTGACGAATATTATCTCATTTGATCCTCATAATAACGCTGAGAAGTAGTGCTATTATCTCCCCATATTACAGTTAAGGAAACTGAGGCTAATAGGTATAACTTCCTTTCCCAGGGCCATTTAAGTAGTGAGTGTCTGAGGTTGAATTTGAATTTAGGTCTTTCTAATTCTAGGTTCAGTGCTCTATTCACTGTCTCACCTAGAAGCCTCATACTATAGTTTCTAGCATTTTATTTCTTCCTCCTGGTGTTAGTTTAAATCTCCTTTCCCATATCACTTGATATAATTTAGCAGTGTGGTTATTGTTTCTTAAGCCTGTGGTCTGCAGATTGGTTAGGATACATGTGTTTGTCTCTATAATTTGCTTATCTTAAAAATGTGTCTGTTGTTCACCTCTCATTTCTCATTAATGCCTTTGCCTGAATCTTTTCGTTCTAGATCTTTTGCTTCGATACTATAAATCCATTTCTTTTCAGGGGTCTTATCTTTGCCCCAGTGAACATTTGGTTAAAGCAGACTTTGTTGTAATTCAGTATTACTCTTTGTGATAGAAGTAACATGTTAATCCCTTTGTTTGCTTTGTGTGTGCTTTATATTATTTTTCTTCCTTATTTTTAAAATTTTGTCTCATGATACATTTTCAGTCTCTCTTTCCTGTTCCATGTGGGTGTCCTCTTGAACTTTCTCTTACTGCTTTACTCACCACCACTCCCACACCAAATTTCTACCGGTTCATGGAAACAAAAGACCCTCCATCTGCCCGTACATCTTCTTTCAATCCGAGATAGAGTGTAATGATTAGGGACTGGTATTGGAATTGTAAGAGCTAGAATATATTTTTAAGTTCTGTTTCCAATGTCATATGAATTTGCAATATGATGGAAAGAACAGTAGCCTGGTAACCTAATGTTCTTCTTCTTCCGCTATCTCCCTCTGTCATCACACACACAAAAAATAACAACAACAACAAAACCCCCAAATCACCCAGTTTACCTCACCTCGACAGGATGATGTGAGAATATGTATGGAATAAATGGAGCTTTTAGGAAGAAAAGAGCTAGGTGAATTTTGAATTTTATCCTCTCATTCAGAGACTGGAAGTAAAGTATATGTAAACCCCCCCAAAGGAATCCTTTTATAGGTTTGTGCAGAGAGAACAATTTAGGTCTCCCAATCACTTCAGTGAGCGCTGTTTTCTCCTCTTGTCCTAAAACATTGAAATGAGAGAATCAGAAGATAATAGATTTAGAACTGCCATGGTCCTTAGAGACCATTGAGTCTAGCCCCTTCATTTACAGATAAGGAAACTGAGTCAGAGGGGTTAAATGCACAGCTAGTGTCTGAGTCAGGATTTGAACCTAGGTCTTCCTGACCCCAAGTCCAATATTCTGTCTGTTACACCAGTAATTCTTAAACTTTTTGGTCTCAGGGCATTTTTCTACTCTTAAAAATTATTGAGGTCTTCCCCTGACCTCCCCAAGAGCTTTTGTTGATGTGAGTTATAGCTACTGACATTTGTGTTATTAGAAATGAAAACATCTTAGTATTATTATGATAAAAATAATTTGACCTCATAGACTCTCTGAAAGGGTGTTGGGAATTTCTGGGGATCCCTAGACCACATTTGGAGAACTGATATACTCTTAACATGTATCTCTTAGCATTCTTTGTCATCAGAAGCATCATTAATTCCTTTGCCTGCTACAACTGCCAGATGCCTTAGATAGTTCTAAAATTTACTCATTGATTATGTTATTTAAAATAACCTTGTTTTGATCCGTCATAATTTGTCCTTTTTCAGATTTAGTTATCTTATTTAGACTTCCTGTACATTACTGAGGATGTGTTTGCCTCAAAATGGAAGTGGGCTGGCCATGTGATGAGAATGAGACACAACAGATGGACACAGCCCAAAGGGCATGAAATTGTGGATGAGAATCACACATGACATGTATGTAGGCAGGGAAGGTAATCTACATGGGTAGAAGGCATGCCCTTGTCAGTGAGATCACAGATCCTTCAAGTAAGATCTTTAAACTCAAGTCCAGACTTCCCAGTCTCCATGTTCTATTTCCCTATCTATCCATTGTCCATCAGTTCCATAAGAGAAGTTATCTTCTCTGAAAAAAAAGTTTCCTTATTAATAACAACCAAGGAGCTCCAAACAATAACAAACCCCCAAACTGTCTCTTGTTCCTTACCAAGACCAATAATTATTTCCCTAAAAACAGTATATGGAATGAGAAGGGGAACAGGAGAGATGTTGCAGTCTTTTGAATGTATATAACCTCCTTAAGAGACTGACAGCTTTCTACTTCACTCCCACCCCTTTCCTTAAGAGATAGCAGAGAACAAAAGACAATTCAGATTAACAGAATATTACTTTTGTCACTGTAGCACTAAACTATTAAAAATAAAGCTGTCCCTCAAGGCAAAACATTTCATTTATTTTCCTTTGAATGAGTAACTTGTTTATTAAGATGAACTAAGTGGCTAAATCTAGATTGTACTGCAGGCAAGAAAAATTGATTTATTGCAGCCTTTTGGAAATTATGTTTTATGTTCTCTGGAATTATCTTTGGGCTTTAAATGAAGAAGAATTCATTTAGTTCACTGGGGAGCTGCCTCCCTTGGAAACAGGCAGAATCCTGCTTCGGAATGTGTAATGCAATATTTAACCTTTTGTTCTCTTGTAACTGGGGACTGAACCAGGAACCAGGATGTAGAAGAATTTTAGTCACTCTTAGATGTTCCAAAGCAAGGTCATGTACCTACCTATAGAGCATCCTCCATTTACTTATCATTTAATGCAGAAATATGGCAGTATTATCTCATTTCCTAATTTTGAACCTTTTTGCCATTCAACTTAGGGAGGGAAGCCAAGGTGCTGTAGAAAGGATTTTAGGCCTACCTTTGTGGTAGGTAGTACCCTTTGTTTTATGTTATCATGGCAGAAGCCTATTGAACTGACTGACTAGAAAGGGTGCTTGTCTCAGCAGGGAGGTCCCTCTGATTGCACTGTCAGGTTATTCAGGAGATATTATCTGAAGCAGTGTTTAATCTTTGTTCGATTAATGTCCTGTTTGCTTCATTGATGGAATTTAAAAGAAAAAAAAGTGAATTAATCCGGGAAAAAGAAACTTCACATGTTAGAACATGGGAAAAGCTCATACTCTGTTTGGGAGAGTTTTGTTTTTCATTTGTGAGAGGTTTTCACAGTGGAACTTAACACTCTTAAACAATAGTGGATTTTCAGGTTCAGATATTAATTTCCAAATTGAAGAGACAATATTTGGCATCCTAGATGATTGGAGGATTTTTCTCTACTCTGTTTAACTGAATACCAGTTTTGGGAGTTCCTCCTCCTTGAGGAACTGACCTTTTTTTCCTTTGGAAGACAACTGTGAGGCAGAGCAGTGAATGGGTGGTCCAGAGGGTTGTTAGACAAACCAATTTCTGAAAGATTAGAGAAAAAATTAATGTTACGCTATAAAATTCCGTCAGTTCAGCTCAGCCTGTGGTGAGTTATCTAATTTGGAGGCACAATGTATGGGACTAGGGAAGTAATATTTCCATTATACTTAGCCGTGATCTGACCATATGTGGAGTTCTTCAGTTTTGGAACACTTTAGGAAAGATATTGATAAACTGAAGAGAGATCAAGGTTAAAGACCTTGAGAGCATTCCAGATTAGAACTGGTTAAAAACATGATAATAGTCTTCAAGAGTATCATGTAAATTCATTCATTCATTACTGTGAAGGGTTATGTAGACTTGTTCATTCATTCATTATTATGAGGGGTTATGTAGATTCATTCATTCATTCATTATCATGAAAGGTCATGTAGATTCATTCAGTATCAGGAAGAGCTATCATGTAGATCATTCATTCGTTTATGGTTATCATATAAATTCATTCATTCATTCATTATCATGAAGGGTTATGTAGATTCATTCAGTATCATGAAGGGCTACCATATAGATCATTCTTTCATTCATGGTTATCATGTGGATTCATTCATTCATTCATTACCATGAAGGGTTATGTAGATTCATTCATTATCATGAAAGGCTATCATGTAGGTCATTCATTCATAGTTATATAGATTCATTCATTCATTCATTATCATGAAAGGTCATGTAGATTCATTGATTCATTCATTTTGAACCACACTGTTGTCAATGGTAATAATAGTAACTCGTATTTATATCAGTAAATCCACAGGCATTTATCATGTGTGAAATATGTTTCAGCATCTTCAAGTTTTCAAAAACACTTTCCTCACAACCACCATGTGAGGTATGTAGTTCGAACCTCATTATCCCTTTTTTACAGATGAGGAAATGAACTTAGAGAGGGCTTGCCTACAGTAGATCTGTTGGTAAGTGTCAGAGGTAGGAGTCAAAGGTGGGTAGGTCTCTTAGTTCTAGGCCTCTTAAGGGAATTAGAGTAGACAGTCTCGCCTCGATTTTGGAAATTCTTCGTTCTGTGACAGAATTTTATTAGCCCTTGGTCTGGTTTACCAGGAACATTTAGCTGGGACAAAAGGGGAGGCCCCCTGAAGAACTGAAAGAAATTGGAATGTTTTTCTTCCTCTTTCTCTTCCTCCTGGTGACTTGCATAACATGGGTTTCATGAACCTTAACTTGGTGGGGTTCCTGGAAGGAGTTTGGGTGGGTGGGTGGCTCATGAAGTATCAGGGACTTCTTTATGTTCTCAGGGAGCTTTGTAATAAGCACATTTTGAATTGCACCTTGTCAGTGGGGGAACAAGGGGAAGTGACTTTAATAAGCATTTTGTAAGGAGGCCCGCAGCAGAATACCCATTGCCTAGGGGTTCCTGGCTCTTGTCCCATGACATGTGCTTTTCATAGTTCTCCTCCTCAAGAGTTCCTTGGAGGCAGATTGCTTCCTGGTCACCAGAAATGTTTCTGTCTGGCCCCATGTTCATGGTCTACCCCAGTTCTTTTTTGGGACTAAATCTGCCAGTTGTACCTTCTCCTCTGTCATTCTTTTTGAAGGTATAGGTTCCTGGCGTGGAGGAACCAAAGAAGTATCTTATTCCAGGAAATGCTACTCTTTCAGTCCCCTTGGGTAGTGCCTGGCTGTCCATATTAGCATCACAGAAGGCTCTCATGTTTGCCTTGTCATCAGTGATCTACCTGCCTTTTACCCTGAAATTCAGAGACTTTCTGCAACTTCTCCCTTAGCTTTCCCTGTTATCATGGCTCTTCTTGTTTATTTCTTCCATTCCTTCTCTAAAATAGATAGAATAAATGATAGACAGAGAGATGGGGAGGGGGAAGTCAAGTAGGGAGGGTGGATTATCCTTCAGGTGAAAACCGCTCTGGAAAACCATAATCCACTTAATGGTCTGAAATGGTGTTGGGGGAGTCAAGGGCAAAGTTTCCTTCATTTTTCTTTCCATCTCTATATTTGTCATTTCCCTTTCCTTGTTTTACTGCATGAAACTGCTTTATTATTTAAAGAGCTCAATAGCGGTGCTCTGAGCTGTCCAGATGGTCTCTGGTCTTGTGTAGGTATGTGAGACTCCATATCTGTGCCTTTCCAGAAATGTGTTATTGCATTAACAACAACAGTAAGCGTAGCACCCTGAGAGGCAGTGTGGTGCATTAGATGGAAGGCTGGCTTCCTCTAACACAGACCAGCTATATGATCATGGCAGTTTATGACCCCAAGTAACTTGATAATAATGAAAGTAAAAATAAGATCTAACACATTTTAGGGTTTGCGGAGCACTTTACAAAGATCCCGTTTTATCTTTACAACATCTTGGGAGGGGTTCCCGTTCTACAGAGGAGGAACTGAGGCAGACGAAGGTTGTATAACTTGTTTAAGATCATACAACGAGTAAGTGTTTGAGGCCAGATTTGAACTGGTGTCTTTCTGAATCCAAGTCCTGTGCTCTGTCTGCCTCCCCCTTCTCCAGGACTGGAACAATAGCAATAGTAGTGATGATGATTACGTAATACTTAGCATTGTGCCAAGTGCCTTACAATTATTATCTCATTTGACCCTTGCAACACCCCTGGTTGGTGCTATTATTATCCCCATTTTACAGATGAGGAGACGGAGGCAAACAGGGGTTAAGTGACTTGCCCAGGGTCACACAGTCTGAGGCCAAATTTGTATTCGTATCTTCCCACTTCCAGCCCAGGATGCGCTCTATTTCACTATCTCTCTAAGACTATCATTTATAGAACACTTGTTGATGTGCTATGGCAGAGGGAGTTGCCCATTCCAGTGAAATCACAGGTTTGGACCAAAAACCACACTACACAAAGGGGAACAAACAAAAGAAAACAAAAATCAAAGTTCTTTCCCCACAACAACCCTCTGAAGAGGTTGATGTAAGTATTTCAATCTTCATTTTACAGATGAGGAACCTGAAGGTTAGAGAGTTGTATGACTTACTCAAGGTCACACAGCAAATAAGCCTTGGAGCCAGGATTTGAACTCAGTTTTTCTAACTTCAAGTTTAGTGAGGAACACAAATGGGGGAAGAGTGAGAGAGAGGGAGAAATGGGGGCCACAACAAATAACAAAGACCAGTAAGCCAGATCTTTGCTTCCAAAAGGCTGGTGGCTTTGTCTCCTATAGTCCTGGATGAGAGAAGGCATTATCTTCCTTTGTAGATCGTGGCATTGTCATTGACTTTGGGGAGATGATGATGAGGATGTGGCATTCCAGGAAAGAGAATTATAGAAATCAAAGGCTTTGGGGAAATTGCAGGGGGAAGGTAATCCTTGGAGTCTGTAACTTTTGGAAAGTTCAAGGTGGGAAAAATACAGTGATCTTGTGCTAGATTGTAGCAGCAAGCACCCTAGCATACCCAGGGTGGCTGCTAGCACAGGTTCTTAGATCTGCTTTTCTAAAGGAAAGCAACCCAAAATGGGTTAACAGTCTTACTTTAATTAACCAAACATATATCATTTACCTAGTTCAAGGGAAAAAGTCAGCACCCTGAACTTCAGGGATACAAACAGAAGTTACAACAGAAAATAACACAACTCAGCAGATGGGCTTCCAGTCGTCTGACCATCACATCCATACCTACTCAGTTACCAGAGAGGGAAGCACCAACATCTGGGTTTTCGAAGCTGGGGAGCTGCCCAGAGTCTCATCTGGCCAAATCACACAACTCTTTCCAAAGTGAGCCCCAAAGCAAAACCTCACATCAGGGTATATATATAGCCTTCTCCTGGATCAGAGAATGTCACAGCCCTCTTGACCCACTGCCCAATCACAAAGTAATAAGGCATGGGCATTCCTGAAGAACAAACCTCCCACCACAGACTCCATGTGACCACATTAAGCATATTAGGGGGCAGAGTATATTTTCAAATCAGGGAAGGTTCTCAGATTCACTTAAGCCTCTCAAGGGGCCAAGGGGCAGGAAAGATCTTCAGATTCCCATTAACATTACATAGATGAAGAATGAATGAATTAAATGAGAAAGCCTTTGTTAAATGCCCACTATACCAAGCACTCTGATAAACACCAGGGATATAGATAAAAAAAAAGTGAGACAATCTTTGGTCTCCTAAAGCTCTCCCTTTAATTGTGGGAGACAGTACCTCAAAGAAAGTTCAACTGCAGGGCTCATGGGAAGACCAGAGGTTCTAAGGGTCCTAAGGCATATGGAAAAGTTCAGGACTCCTTAGGTTGTATCGGTAAGTCAGAGGATTTAGAGGCAGGCCAAATGCTAATATATTAAGCTTCTTGCAGTCCATGGCTGGGGAGATGCTGAGATGTGGGGGACCTTCATCAAGAGAGTCATAATGCCTTTTTTTCTTCTGAAATATTTTGTTGATACTCTTGTTTAATTAGATCACTCTCGCTTCCCAATGATTCTTCTCCTCTCCCACCTCCAAATCAAATCTTTTTCTGTAACTAATAAATGCAATCAAGCAAAACAAATCAATGCGTTGCCCACGTCTAGAAGTGTATGCCTCATTCCTTTCCTGTGGTCTGTCACCTCTGTCAAGGAGGAAACATGCTTCGCTGTCAGTCATTTGAAGTCTCCATTGCTCACTGCATTAGCATGAGGCTTTCTTCAAAGCACAGAATGCTGTCTTTTTCTAACAGGAATAAGATCTGCTAAACATTGTTTGCTTTTATTTCTAGTCAAGCCAGCATTGTTTCAGAAAGTCACAGAGTTTCCAAACACAATGGAAATTCCAAAAAAATCTTCAGTGTGTGGGGTCTGGGATTTGTGTTTTAGGAAGAAGAGAAGGAACTATAATCAGAGAAATGATCTGCCTAGCCAATTTAACATGACTCCGCAGCCGTCTGGTCTCTCTTAATGATGCTTGAGTTTGGGCCTGGAAAAGGAAGGGGACAAGCATTGGGAATTGTGTATTTGGTTCTTTCAGTCCTGTCTGACTTTTTGTGACCTCCCATTTGGGGTTTTCTTGTCAGAGACACTGTAATGGTTTGCCACTTTCTTCTCTAGCTCATTTTACAGATGAGGAAACTGAGGCACACAGGATTAAGTGACTTATCCAGGTCATATAGTACAAATCTGAGGCCAGATTTGAACTCATGAAGATGAGTCTTCCTGACTCTGGGTCCAGCACTCTATCTGCTTCACCACCTCGTTGTCCCATATCGAGGATTAGCAGCAATAATAGACATCAAACAGAAATCTAGAACAATTCTATTTGGTCCCACTGGGACTGTGCTCCTATCAGCTAGTGTCAGCAGAGGCACATGTTGTTAATTAAGCCCTAAACTGACGTTGGGATAAATGAGTCTGTTAATGAGCAACTATTTATTTTCTCTGATCTCAAGAATTTCCAAGCCAGTCCCAAGTCTACTAAAAACAGCAGCGACCTCAGAAGTAGCAGCAGCCCCAAGCAGAGGAGCTAGTTTTTAATAATGCTTGTGGCCTCAGATCAAAGGAAGAAAAGAAGTAGGCGTGATGAATGGCGGTGTCTTTGAAAAATCAGCTTTTCAGGTGGGGAACATTCTAAGTAGTATTTAGAACTGGGACCTGGTGACCACTGGGTCACGTGACACCTGCCTTGCCTGCCCCTCATCCTGCAGTGACTTCCAATGGAAAGTTTGCAATGGCACTCTCTCTCCACTTGTCCTCTTCTCACCTTTAACCATCCTTATCTCCCATCTTTGTACTTATCTATAATTCTTCACCCAAGTGACTTGGAAAACTCTATCAAACAGCACTGTGTTTCTAAGGCTAAATTCTGGGCCCTTTTGAAAGCAAGATCTGAGTAAGTTCCTTACATGCTTAGGACTGGCAATAAGAAGTCCTAGTTTCTAGTTCTTTCTACGACTAACTTGTGCCATCTGGTTGCTCTGTGCCTCAGTTTCCTTATCTGTCCAGTGGGGATAATAATACTGTGACTTCCTGAGGTAGGAGGGTGATTTGATTACTCTATCTTGTCACTCATTGATTACCTCCTTTGAACTAGATGACCTAATTGGGTAGGCTGTATTTCCTTCCTCCTTCTAGGGCTGTTGTGAAGCAAAGTGAGGATATAGGGGTTTAGGAGAGGATTTGTTGTTGTAGTCATGTCTGACTTTTCCTTAAGTGACTTGTCCAGGGTCACACAGCTGGTAAGTGTCTGAGGCAGGATTTGAATCCAGGAGGATGAGTCTTCCTGACTCCAGGCCCAGTGCCTCTAAAATGAGACATCTATAAATTGCTTTGCCAACCTTAAAACACTCTATAAATGCTGTTATTGTTACCATGTTCCTGTGATACACAAAGCAGTACTGTTCAATGATGAAGCATCAGAATGAGATTTAGCGGGCAGGGATCCTTTTACTTAGTGCCTTATTACTAGTAGATATCATCTCTCATTTCTGTGTCACTAGTTAAGTTATTTAACTACTTAAGTAATTTAAATCTTATATGTATATGAGAACATAGGATCTGAGACAGCTAGGTGGCCCAGTTAATAGACTTATATTTAATTCAGGAGCACTTCAGTTCCAATCCTGCATCACACAATTATTTGTTTTGTGACACTGGGTATAACCTCTCAGACTTTTAATGTTAGCCTTTGCAAAGCGGGAATAATAACAACACTTACCCCACAGGGTCATTGTGAAGATTGATTGAGATAATGTGTCAAACTCATTGTTCAGTTGTTTCTGTTGCATCCAACCCATTTGGGGTTTTCTTGGCAAAGACACTGGAGTGGTTTGCCATTTCCTTTTCTAGATGAGGAAACTGGGGCAACCAGGGTTAAAGGATTTGCTAGTGTTAAGTCACAAGTAAGTCTTCCTGATGCTTTGCAGACCTTAAAATGCTTTATGAATGCAAGCTATCATCACCTGGAGTAGTGCCGAAGCTCTGTCTCATTTTATGTCTACATATAGCTTGCCATGTGAAGTGGCATCATAGCTTCTCAAAGCTGGAAGGGACCTCAGCAGAGGTTGTCTCATTCAACCCGACCATCCCATATACAACATACCAGACAAGCAGTCATCCCATCTTTGAAGACACCTAGGAAAGGGAAGCTGAGGCGAAGTAGCTCTAATTGTGAAGAACTTTTTCCTTGTATCGGGATCAAATCTTTGTGACTGTATCAAGGATTTCTTGAAGCCCATTTCCGTAAGACTTTCCTGATTGGTGGAGATTGGCTATTTGGTGTTCTCTGCATTTATGAGCGGTGAAGGTGCAAAATCTTGGGAGAAGAGAGATCCGATGTGTTTTGGCTTCCAGCTTCAAGAGTGAACATATGTTCCGTATTCTTTCTGAGGAAAGGGGCCTGAAAGGAGAAAAAGATTCTGGGAAGAAGTTGACATAACTTTCAACTGCTGCTCTCAGAATCCTGAGCTTCCTTCAAGGTTGCACTCGGGTGTTACCTTTCTGAAGCCTTTCCTGATCCCCCTCTCTGTTAATATACCTTCCAGTAACTACTTTCTGTACATAGTGTGTTCTTTCTTTTTGTCTTTTATTTTTTGGGAGGGGGTAAGGCAAGGCAGTTGGGGTTAAGTGACTTGCCCAAGGTCATGTCGCTAGTAAGTGTTAAGTGTCTGAGGCCGAATTTGAACTCAGGTCCTCTTGACTCTAGGGTCGATGCTCTATTCACTGCACCACCAGCTGCCTCCATAGTGTGTTGTTTCAATAAAACACAACCTTGAGGACAGGGACTATTTCACTTTAGGGCTTTTCCCTGTCACCTACCTTGCCACATGGTAGATACTTCATAAACGTTTGTTGAATTGAAACAAATTTAACAATTCAAGCTAGGCCAAGTCCAAGGTATTAAATAACTTCTCTGAGATTCTTTTAGCAAAAGGCTAATTCTATCTGCCCATCATGAGATGGTAATGATACTCACCTATCTCACAGGGATATTGGGAAGACTTATTAGCACTTATGAAAGCAAGGATATCAGCTATGGAGAAAAAAAGGTGTGTGGAAAAGGTAGAAAATGATATTTTCATGCAAATGCAACCCCATCCTTCTGGTTAAGGATTCTGACCTCTGTGGTAATAACTGCGAACCTGGACTCTTCTCAGAGGCCAGGAACCCTGATGGTTTATGTCATCAGTGGCAGGAGCAAGCTAGGGATTTGTTGTTGTTCACTCATTTTTAGTCCTGACTCTCTGTGACTCCATTTGGGATTTTCTTGGCAAAGATACTGGAGTGTCTGTTTCCTTCTCCAGCTCATTATACAGATGAAGAAATTGAGGCAAACACAGGGTTAAGTGAGTTGTCCAGGATCACACAGCTAGTAAGTGTCTGAGGCCAGATTTGAACTCAGGAAGATGAGTATTCATGACTCCACGTCCGGCACTCTATCCTCTGGGCAACTCAGTTGCTCCTAAGCTAGTGATTAGTGAGACCTAAACCACCTAAATAAAAAAAAGTCATTCTGAACAGTAAGACAGAAGTTTAGCATGCCTTGTATTATGCCACTTTCTTTTTTTAGGAACCTTCTTCTTAGTGAGGGACTTGTATCATTGTGGCATTTCCCAGCAGCGGCCCAACTTGATCTATTGGGGAAAGTTGAGTAACAAGAAATCATCTGTGATCTCTTCAGGCCTTAGAAGAAAGTATTGAAAATTGGAGAATTCTTCCTGAGTTCAAATCCAGCCCCAGATACTTACTAGCTGTGTGACCATGGTCAAGTCACTTAACCTCATTTGCCTCAGTGTCCTCATCTGTAAAATGAGGTGGAAAAAAATGACAAAACACTCCATTATCTCTGCCAAGAAAACCCCAAATGGGGTCACAGAGAATTGGAACCTGCTTGAAAAATTTCTGAAAGAAAGGACTTCAGAGGTCATCTAACTGGACCCTTCATTTTATACATGAAGAAATTAAATCCCAGAGAGATTATGATTCATCCAAGGTCACATAGGTCATATGTAGCAAGACTTAGATTTGAATCAAAGTATTTTGACTCCAAATAGAGCATCTCTTCCCATTCTACCAGTATGGTACACTCTAACACTATACAACTACTAGAAGGTCCTGCCCTGACCCGCACTGGCTGTGTGTCTGTGCGCATATCCTTTAGCTTTCCTGTGCCGTAAGGAGCTCTCATTGTAGGTTACAGACACATTGCTGAGCTTCATCTTGAAAGAGAGTTTCCACAATGGGAGTTAAACTTGTGACTTCTTTAGTGTAATTATGTGCCCCACTCTCCCATTCACAAATTTTTTTTCTAGTAAACTTTTTCTGAACTACTTTAAAATCAAGGTAGTTAAATCACTCATGAACCTTAAGCAATTCAGCTTTCATTTTCTAATGGCAGAGAATTCACAGCTCAGAACCCACTTTTTCAACAAGTTACAGAATAGATCATGCTGTGAACCCCAACCTAAATCTGCCATCAGCGTTCATCTCAAAGAACCTTCAAAATATTTTTGGTCTTTGCTCACCAACTTGGGCATATGTTTTGTGTATGTTTTAACTTAATTTTCATCTTTCATGTCTATCCTTAAGTAATAAACTTCTTAAGGATAGAGTCTATTTCATTTCCATATTCTCCATTCCCTCCTACAGTGTCATATACTACTGAAGGCTCAGCAAATTTGAGCTGACAACCATAATGAGACATGGCACTTTATAGCATAGTTAAGTAATAAGATAATTAATAATAATACACATTGAAAGCAATTAGCACCTACGCAAAACTAGTCTTAGTGTACACTTTCAGAACTATAAAATGGACCATAACAGATTCAGAAAGCATCCTAACAATAATTCTTATCATATTGATGTAACACATGGCCCATCATCCTATAGCATCTATAAAAGATTAAAGTTTCTTTGTGAGAAAGGAGGAAGAAGACTAATAGATATCCTCAGAGTGCATAATAAATAAGTCAAAATCCATAAGAGTACTTTGGAAAAAAAGGATGGGGTCGCTTTACCAAAACTGCA
The DNA here is from genome assembly GCA_028646515.1 of Pseudochirops corinnae. Lineage (NCBI taxonomy): Eukaryota > Metazoa > Chordata > Mammalia > Diprotodontia > Pseudocheiridae > Pseudochirops > Pseudochirops corinnae. The sequence continues at coordinate 259,113,784 of CM053586.1, forward strand.
GTAAAGACTGATGATAGTCTTTTTCAATTTTTTTTTTCTGAGATGTGATTGTTTAAATATTCTATTTCCTCTTTTTTTTAGTCTGAGCAACATATATTTTCATAAGTGTTCGTCTATTTCACTTAGATTGCCAGATTTGTTGTCGTATAGTTGGGCAAAATATTTCCTGGTGAGTGCTTTAATATTTTCTTCATTACTGGTGAATAAACCTTTTTTCATTTTTGATACTGAAAAAAAAAAGACTGATGATAGGTACACACCACTGGATTTATCAGATGTAATTAAACACAGTTTACCTCTTCATGGAGCTAACATCTAAGAATGGAATTAAAAGCCCCTCCATAGGTGACATCTGCATGAACTCATCACACAGCATGTTGACAAAGATGTATGAAACTAAGCCATGTAGATTTATTTATGGAAACAATGGAGTTAGTTTATCAGGTCCTCACCACCAGAAATTACAGAAGTTATTCTATGGAGAGTGGACTTGAGTGATTGTTGAAGATTATGCAATGGAATATTCGAGGCTGTATAACACATCCCTGCAGGCTCAGAAAATTTAGCACCTGCTGAATATCTAACGGGAACTGGTACTATAGCCATCCAAAGCTTACTATCTTCCATGAGCTGATAAATAAATTCCATAGTATAATTAGAGAGCTCAAAATATCCTGAGAATTCCGCCAAAAACTGTCTTGGATCTGGTTGTTATCCTAGACCAAACTGTTGCCTGTGATCACCCAGATGTGACTTTCTTCCATAAAAACTTAAGAATAGCACTTTAAATAGGTATTTCCATCCCACATATTCAGTCTTAAGGCTGTGTGGAATGAAAAGCTTTTAGAATATAGCAGAAAAAAAATAAAAATCATATGGGAACAGGATGAGGTATATTACATATCATTCTGTCTGCCATGGGAATGGTACTGGAGATGCTTTCATTTGGCCTACAGAAGATGATTTTTGCACAGTCCGGTACTACCATTCTGAGTCAGGCTAATGCCCAGACTCCATTTATTAAATGCCTTCTGTGTGTAGGCACTGTGCTTAGCAATGGCATATCTACAAATTGATATATCTTTGGTGAGGAATGAGGAGACCTTCTTCTTGTTGTTCAGTCATGTCCAGCTCTTCATGACTCCATAGACCACAGTATTCCAGGCCCTTCTATGGATGGGCCATTCTTTATTATGATTGCTTGGCTAATTGCCATCCTCCCATGGTCCAATGCTTTATGATGGGTTCCTATCAGAAGTTTAGCGTCAAGGCAACAAATGGGATACACTTTTAATGACTCTAATTAGATCACTGGCAGGATTCTATGAGTTAGTGTGACTCAGGATGAGCAATAACTAAACCAGCTTTCTTATTTGGCCATGTAGTTACCTTGGCACTAAATTCCTATGTGTAGCTAAGCAGTTATTTTCTTGTGGTCTTATGGACTCACTTGGTGATTCCTGACTGTTCTGGTCCAGAGGAACCCGGCAGGACTAAGGAACACACTTGTTCAAACTCAGAGCCCCCATGAGCTTTGTATAGGGGAAGGATACTGTTTAAGTTAATTTACCCTTGGCAGAACCTAACTAGCTTTTATTATTATTTTTTTAAAGACGAGATAAAAAGGCTCATAAACAGAGAGGATATAAAACAGCTCTCACTAAGCAAACATTATGCTGATTTATTTGTTAGTGAAATCCAAACCATATGGGTTAGTTTCCTTTAAAATACACAAGGGGTTCAAGATTAAGGGAGCAGACACTTGGCAGATTTTCTTTGGGTTTCAGTGAACCTGTTGTATTTGAAAAATAGAGCCAGAGTAGCTCAGTAATCCTCTGGGACAACCTGGCTGGCTCACCCTCAGCTTAGGACATCTATAGCACAGAGCCCTCCAAAGACTAGTCAACCCCTATGGAATTCTGGCTGGGCAGGAAGTTCAGGAACCTAGGCTGATTCCTCCTAAGCTTTTCTGTCCCACTCTCCTGAGACAGCAAGGGAGAAGGAATCAAAAACAAGGAAGTGAACTCTGTCCAGGCAGATTAGCAGGCTTTCTCAGATTTCACTGAGCCAACTGGACACCCTCTTTATCCGTCTTGAGTCTTGGATCAGAAAGAGGGTCCTTTCTAAAGTCACGGGGCAGGTTTCCTTGGAAGCACCTCTAGTTGGACAGTTTTAGCTGATCATGTGATGCATGTCAAACCACAATCGTTGTTAATGGGACCAGTACAAATTTTTAAAGCTATTGGAAGCAGAAAATTGTTTGAAGACTTAAGACCATCCATGCTCCTTCCATGGAGATTTATTGTAATTCTGAAATCTCGTTCATGGATTGCAGTAGTCAGCAAATTCTAGGGAACTTCATTGATTGCATGGCCTGTAGTCCGAGCAACTCAAGTCCAAGTAAATCCAAATTTTCCAGCCCTCATCAAACACCGTCATCCCTTATGGACGCAAGGGCAGGTGAACCCTGGCACTGGGTGGGTGGGTAGCAGTTTCCAGATTCTTGTAGTTAGTTGCCATTATAATGGCATTCCTTTTGAATAGACAGTGAAGAGAGTAAGATATAAGTTTACACTATTAGCAGTTAAAGATAATATGTCCCATTAGTCAGGTAGGTCAAACATGATTTTATCACATGTCCTGAGCAGATGGCCTTTCCAGTGTCAGGTCTGAGCCCTCTGAATAAGCATATGAGAGGGTAGAGGAGAGGAGGAAAGGTGTAGTTCAGACAGTGCTACATCTGTCATCATGTATGAAATCAGTCATCAGTTATCCACCTAAATGTTGAGGCTGCCTTTTTTTCTTATAACTAGAGATATTCATTCAACAACTATTCATTGAATTTTGTATAGTATAATGTATGTGGTCCTGGGCTTGGAGTCAGAAAGTTTAAATCCTGCCTCTGACACTAGCTGTGAACCTAGTCAAACTGCCCTATCTGTCTGCCTCAGGCCCTTCCCTAAGACTTATTTCTCATTTTTCTGGTTATTTTTACGTTATTCTTAATTATTCTCATCTTATATTTTAGCAATGAAGGGGACATAGAGAAGAATAAGACATGATTTTTGTCCTCATTGAGCCAAAGGACCTGGGTTCAAACCCCAGCTCTGTCCTCTATTACTTGTATGACTTTGGGCAATTAGTATCTCCCTGGGCTTTGGTTTCCTAATCTGTAAAATGGGAAGATTCCAGAAGACCTCTAAGGTCCCTTTTAGCTCTTAATCTCTGATTATAATTGAGATGCTTGTCAGTCAGTCAACGAGCGTTTGTTAAGGGGCCATTATGTACCAGGCACTGTGATAAATAGGGCAGCTTGGTGGCACAAGTGGATACAGTGTGGGACCCCATCTTTCTGAATTCATACCCAGCCTCAGACCTTTACTAGCTGTGTGACCCTGGGCAAGTCACTTAATCCTGTTTGCCTTATTTTCCTCATCTATAAAATGAGCTGGAGAAGGAAATGACAAAGCACTCCAGTATCTTTGCCAAGAAAACCCCAAATGGAGTCATGAAGAGTTGGATGCTGCTATATGCTGGGGATGCTAAGACCTGCTCTTACGATCTCACATGTGGGGGGCGGGCATCATTCAAATGACTGTACAAGCAAGATAGATACAAGATAAATTGGGGTTAGTCTTACAGTGAAAGGGGCTGGGGAAAGGTTTGTAGAAGGTGGGATTTTAGCTAGGACTAGAAGAAAGCTAGGGAAGCCTGGGGACCTGTAGAAAAGGGAGTGCTGTGGTATGTATATGGAGCTAAGATGGCCCCAGCACACATCCAGTGCCAAGTCAGTGCTCTCTCTACTACACTGAATTGTCTTTCTTTGTTGATTGGAATCTCCAGCAAAACAAAAAGGGATTCAGTTATGATGAGAGAGAAGTAGATTCTTAACTCATTAACCTCTCTCTCCTTCATCTGTAAAACAAGGGGGCTGGGTCTGATGACCTCTAGGTCTCTGCTAGCCCCAGATCTTTGATCCTGTGATTGGGCTGGTGAGATTGGGAAAGGCCCAAAGCAGGTTCAAAAGTTGTGCAATTGTCTTTGTAGAAATCTTTAGGAGGGGAAGAGAGGTGTTGACTGTTTGCCTGGGATAATCTAAGCACACTGTCTAGAGGATTAATTGACCTTTTAGGTCTTTGACTTTCATGTTTTTAAATAATTTAATGTTATCTAATAAGACACATCGAGCAATTACCCCTATACTGGGTTACCCAAAAAGGCACACACACACACATACAAACTAGAGATACTTATGCACCCCAAACAAAAGCCAAAATGGCATATTGGGTTGAGAATTTGGAGACCACAGTTTATGACCCAGAACTGTCATTAAGTAGACCGGAAATTTGCTTTATTCATTTGGGTTTTGGTTTCCCTAAATGTAAAATGAAGAGCTGGATTGTTGAAAAGGAGTATTGTTCGGCCAAGAGCAAAGGCTTTGGTGTTAGTGAACATGAATTCAAATACCATTTCTGCCACTTCCTGTTAGACCTTGGACATTTAATCGGTCATCAGTAAACATTTATCAAGCACCTACTGTGTGCCAGGTGCTGTGCTAAGGACAAGGTGCTTGGCCTTTCTGTGTCTCAGTTTCCGTTTTGTAAAATGAAGGGGGTTGGACCCGATGACCTCTGAAGTCCCTTTTAGCTAGAAATCTATGATCCAAGTTCCTTTCTACTTGTAAATCTGTGATCATATAATGTTGTGACTCTACTTCTAACATTGTATAAAAGCAAAATGTGACTGTACTAGACGGAATGAGCAGCTCTGCTTTGTAAAAGTTTACCAGCCCTCCCTGTGGTCTCAGTGTTATGTCCCAAGTGGGATGCACCCATGTTCTCCCTTACATTGTTCCTCTGGCCTGGGGAGCGCCTTGTTTACCTTTCTGCCACAGCCAGAATGGTGCTGGGAAGTAGGTTCCCATTTGTTCACACAGTCCACTTGCTTTTGTTAGCCTTTGAGTAAGACATTGGTGCCAATGCCTTGTTGGGGGCAGGGATTTGTGTCCCTGTCAAGGTGGTAGGGCCCTCACTTTAGGGGAAGTAGGGAAAGGGACACTGATTTTTCTAGTACACATTCCCTTCATTTGGCTGAAAGCTTTTGACTTGTATGAGCCCAGCAGGGGGGTCATCCTCAGCCTCTCCACGAAACACCCGCCTGCTCTCAAGTGTTTCAACAGAATAAAAGCCTGCTGTATTAAAACACTGTGCTATCCAGCAGCTGTGGGTTTGTTAGCCAATCTGTTAGACATACTTCATGCAGGCAGAGATGGTAGGAGGTCCCCAGAGCCTTCCTCTTCTTTTCAGAAGGCAAGGTCTACAGGAAGAGGTTTCATTGACCTCTCTCATGTTATAGAGAAGTGTCAGCTGAAGCTCATGTTGGTCTGCATCCTTTCCTCCACTTACTGGACTTATTTCAAAGTCAGTTCTAAGGACTCCAGGTCCATTTAGAACAGTGGTTCTCAACCTTCCTAATGCCACGTCCCTTTAATTACTAGTATGTGGGCATATCTGCATGTGGGTGGACCCCCTGGAGACAGAGGAGTGGTGTCTGGGTTCCTAAGACCATTGAAAATATGTGTTTTCCGATGGTCTTAGGCGACCCCTGTGACCCCTGTGAAAGGGTCATTCAACCCCCAAAGGGGTCGCGACCCACAGGTTGAGAATCACTGATTTAGAACCAGGAAGGTATGGGTTCAAGTTCCATTTCTCACAATTTATGGCTTTGTGACCCTGAGCAAGTCATTTAACCTCTGCCACTTTTTTAGGCTCTAAGTTGTAAAGCCAAGTTCGGATCTCCCCAGGCAGAATTAAATTTTAAGTTTAGACAAAAATGAATGAATGGATGGATTAACGAATGAATAAGGTGTATTCTGGTAATAAAAAGAAATGTTGCTGATCAACTAAGTTTTAGTGAAACAGTTAACAGTGTCTGTGATTTAGAGGAAATTTACTAGTTTGTAGTAATAGCTAGTCTTTTCATAGCTATTTAGCTTTTAGGTTTGCAATGCATTTTCATGGATAAGTTTAATGACTTGCCCAGGGTGAGATAGCTAGGAAGTATCTTAGGCCCGATTAGAGCTCACCCTAACCACTGCACCACCTGGTTGCTAAAGGAATAGCATATTGCTCTATAGCAGTGGTTCTCAACCTTCCTAATGCTGCTACCCTTTAATACTTGTATGTGGGTGTATCTGCATGTGGGCAGACCCACCTGGAGACAGATAGAGGAGTATGTGTTTTCCGATGGTCTTAGTCGACCCCTGTGACCCCTGTGAAAGGGTCATTTGACCCCCAAAGGGGTCGCAATCCACAGGTTGAGAACTGCTGCTTTTTAGCATTCTCATATTTTTCATTATTTTCATATTATATGCTAGGCACTGAAGGGGATATGGAGAAGAATAAGGCATGATTTTTGTCCTCATTGAACTAGAGAAGCTGAGTTCAAACCCCAGCTCTGCCCCTTATTACTAATGTGACCCTCGGCCTCAGTTTCCTCATTTGTAAAATGAAGGGGGAAGATTCCCTTTTAGCTGTAAATCTATGATCTTAATGGAGAAGCTCCTCAGTGGCAACAAGCATTTGGTAAGCAGCCATTAGGTACCAGGCACGTAGTGGTGAAACTGCCAGCCATTAGGTACCAGGCACGTAGTGGTGAAACTGCCACCCTGTGTTCAATGTCATCATTTTACAGATGAGGAACACACCAGGTTGCCCAGATGGTAGAGAGTGGAGCTGGAACTCAATCTTGGGTCCCTTTGACTCCAGATCCAAGGCCCTTTGTGCCCTGTCCTCTTAGATTATATTGAAAAGTCATGATGCCTTCAGTTGGTTCTGTTTTGTTGTTTGAGATTTCTGTGTCCTGGGTTTTTCTAAAGCTTGCTAGGATTGTAGTGGATTCTGTTGCTGAGTTCTGGGCCTGGGGTGTATCATTTTCAGGGGCTGTGCGCTTATTTAGGTGGAGGAAAAAAAGTTTGATTTTAATATGTCGATGGGTAGAAATAAGTATATTTCAATTCAGTTCAATCCAAAAAGTATTTATTAAGTGGCTACTAGGTATCAGATGTATATAGTCTTTGATTCTTGACATTTGAAAATATTTGCATCACTTATTCATTCATTAATCCATCCATTCATTCATTTTTGTCTGGACCTATAATTTTATTTATAATTTTATTCTGCCTGGGGAGATCAGAACCTGACTTTGCAATTTTGGTTGAAAAAAGTGACAGAAGTTAAATGACTTGTTCAGGTCACTTAGCTATTAATTTTGAGAAATGGAACTTGAATCCATACCTTCCTGATTCTAAATTTGTTTTTTTCCCCTCCACTATGCCAAGTACCTGAATTCTTTTTAAATATGCATTCTTAACAGGGGGAATGAAGAAGGGGGCAGTATTGAGGGGAGTCTGTTGACTTAGTTTTTAAAAAATTGATAACTGTATTTCAGTATAATTGGTTTCTTTTATAATGCTAAGTATTTTATTTTATTTTATACATGTAAAAACACTATTCTGAAAAGGGGAGGCAGGGCATGGGGTTGGGGGAGGAATAAGCATTTAGAGTTCCTGCTATGCGCCAGGCACTGTGCTGAGCACTTTACAGATATTATCTCATTTGATCCTCAGAACAACGCTTTGAGGTTATCCTATTTTATAGTTGAGGAAAGGCAGAGGTTAGGTGACTTGCCCAGAGTCACACAGCTACTAAGTGTCTGAGGCCAGATTTGGACGTGGGTTTTCCTGACTCCAGGCCTGTGCTCTATCTGCTTGTACCAGCTAGCTGCCTTAAGAGGTCCCACATGCTTCATTCATTATTCAAAGGGGCCTGTGACATAGGAAAAGGTTAAGAGTTTCTGTCTTAAAATGAGGCTTGGAATTGCCAAGGAATGTGGTAATTTATTTTTTGTTTATCTGTATTTATCTTTAAAAACAATTGGCAATGGTTGCCTTCTTTCCCTATATCCTGGCATTGATGGAGAGAAAGACATGGGCTCTGCCAGAGATTTTCCTACCTGGCGCACCTGTCAGACCTATTTGGCTAGCATCTCTGGTAGATGTGTAGGACTCAGCAGGCATTCACTCCTCATGAATCTTTGCTGGCACATGTGCCCCCTGCCACCAGTTTCCAGCTATCACTGGCTCATTAAGGCTGTTTGAATAGTATTTTGGTGATGGAGGAAGTGCTCCTTCAGTACCCTGGAAACTTTGGTGCATGTAATGGGTGTTCATACCATTTAGCTACCGTGGGTGGGGTCTGTTTCATGGGTCCTGTAACACCTTCTCCTGGTGAATTGTGATGCTGATGGCTTATGGGTCTAGGTGTACTGTCATAGAGCTCTATGGAAGTGATTAGCATTTTTATTTTGGTTTTAACGAACAAGCAGAACTACTCTTTTCTGTTTTAACTTACCTTCTGTGGAAACCTAGGAGTCATCCAAGGAAATACTGTGAATCTTTGAAAGAATTTGAGTATGAAAGAATATGAACATTTCTGTATGAAGATCTAATCTCAAAACGACTTGCTCTACTAACTTAAAAATTGGAGGCCTTGAGTCCTAGAAAGGGTGGTAGTAGCCAAAGCTTTTATCTCAGCTTCATTGTTTTCTGACTACCCAGTGAAAGAGAGCGATGATGGTCCTTTTCTTGCTAATTTCCTTACTTTCTCCTTCCCTTGGCCTCTCCTCTACTTCCCAAAATATTTAATGGTATAGGAGCCTGAAGAACCCAGTTTACTTCAGATGAAAGTGGATAACAGCTTCTGATACAGTTTTATTGGAATATAAAGTATGCCAAGGGGAATAGTATGAGGATAGTCTAGAAAGGTTGCGTCAAGGTTGGGGATGCCCTTAAATGACAACCTGAAGATTTTGTAGTTTATCCTAGGGTATGGGCAAGGGGAAGGGAATCACTGAAGGTTTTTGAGCTGGGAGAATAACATAGAAACTTAAAGTGGAATAATTGGAGGTATTCCCAATACATATTTCATTTGGCTGAGATTTTCACTCCTGTTTCCCACTCTTAAGAATAATGCCATGTTACATTGCCAGTAAAGAATTGCATAGGAAAACTGGTGGAAAAGAAATCATCAGAGAAATGTATGTCACCTCAGAAAAAGGAAATAATCAACATGGTATTCAGGGAGTTAGAGGAGAGCTGTTCCTGTCCCCAGCTGAGTGGATGGATGTGTTTTACAGGAGAACACAAGTGAGGATCATCTCATATGTGTTGGGGTCAGTACAGTACTGGAGGAGGGTGGTCACAGATCTATTGAAATTCCAAAACATCTCTTTTTTATCTGGTTTGATATTTGTGAATCCTTTAAAGAAGTAGTCTTCTTTCACATGAGTATCTTGTAAACCATGAACTTTACATAATGAGAAAACTCATCTGTTTTAAAAAACTGCAGAGAACCCATATTTAGAGTATACATTCTAGCATTTAGTTTATGAATCAGAGATTTTTAACCTGAGAGCCTTGAACTTGTTTTTGTAACATTAGATAACCATATTTCAATATAATTGGTTTCCTTAGTTATCCTACATATGCATTTAAAAGCATTATTTTTAGAAGGGGTCCATAGGTTTCACTAGATTGCTAGAGAGGGCCATGACAAAAAAAAAAAAGGTCAAAGACACCAGCTATTGACTTCAGTGACAAAATTGGAGATGTATTTCCTATGGGAAAAATCCTCCAAGAGTCCCAGTTCAACATTTTTCCTTTTTCTGGAGAGAATAGTCCCATGGACTTCTAAACAGTTTATACATCTTTCTCAGAACTTTTTCATCATCAAGATTTTCCTTCACTCAACCATGCTTGGTGATGTTCTGATTGTTCTTTTTTTCCTCAGAATTATAATTTGGTTTCCCGCCTTGCTCTTATTTTGTTTGGGTATTTCCAACGTCTAATAGGACTGGGTTTCAAAATTTCGTTATCTTTCCCATCAGATTTGTGGATGTTCCTGCTTTCCCCCACATTTTAGACTTTGGAAATTCATCAGGGAAGAGATAACTATCTGTCCTAAACAGTTAAGACATTCACAGGGGCAGAGGCAGGGGGCCAGAGTAGTTACTGGCCAAGGTCATTTCTAGCTAGGCAGGCTATGATCACCAAGCCTTTAATTCACATTGGGAGACGGAGTGGGCTGGAAAGACAGGCTGTGACTGCTACTACCCACCCTTAGAGAGTGGGATCAGAAAATCGGGTGAACTGACAAAGAAAGCATTGCATAACAGGGCTCAGGAAGGAGGGCCTAACAAATGGAGTATCCTAAAGCAGGAAGTGCTCTGTCCATTGTAAGAGGTAGCCTGCAGCTGTCCTAAGAGGCTACTGATTGCTTCCTGGGAGAAGATAGACGCTAAGGTTTTTTCCACTACTCTTCGTGCCCACCTTCAACCCCTAGCTGTGTATAGTGACTTGGTACTTGGTCCTTTTGAATGAGACATGATTTCTCTGGTGAAGGTGGTCACTTTACCAATGCAAATTGCAATCCCTTATCACTTAGTATTCCTGTGCAGAGTCATCCGTGTTTTCCTGTAAGTCTTCCATAGAGTATTTCCCATTGTGATGGTGGTGTTCAGTCATTTCAGTCATGTCTGACTCTCTGTGACTGTATTTGGGGTTTTCTTGGCAAAGATACTAAAGCGTTTTGCCATTTTCTTCTCCAGCTCATCTTACAGATGAGAAATTGAGGTAAACAGGGTTAAGTGACTTGCCCAGGATCACACGACTAAGAAGTGCCCGAGGCCAGATTTGAACCCAGGAAGAGGAGACTACCTGACTCCAGACCCAGAACTCTATCCACGTTGTTACCTACCTGCCCATTTCCCGTGTCCTTGAAACCTTTTTGTTCTTTTTGGTGCCTCACGGGTACCAACAGGCCACTCAAATTTTAATCTGTTGTTTCTCATCCTGGATATGGGATTGACTTGTTTCCTTTTCTTGTCATTCATACACGTTAAAAATTAATCATCTCTTTCATTTAGATTTTTTTTTCTTGAAGGGTTGTTTGTCTGTTACTTACTCTTGAGCTGGTGTTAGAATGATCCTTACCCTGCCCTCGTTACAGTCAGAAGAGTGAAATCAAGTGACTTCAAAATGGTTAATATTTGTTCTCAACCATCTCAGTTTTAATAGTCAACATTTCTTTGAATATGAATATCTCTCTCCACACAAGACTCCTAAGAAAGGGAGCTTCTGAGCCCTGGAGGAATCAGAAGGAAGGGTAGTAGGCAAATAGAAATCTAGACCAGAGTTGCCTCTTTAAACAGACACATTTCAAATGTTGTGACAGAAAGTGTATTGACACTTTCTCTGCCTCTGACTTAGTCTGGCTCCTGGGTAGGCTGTTTGATCTCTGTCCTTCATCTACTTTTGCTTCATTGAGATTCTGGGTAGCATCATAATTTTAGAGCTGGAAGAGCCTTAGAAGTCTAGTCCATCACACTCATATTATAGATTAGGAAACTAAGTGCCAGATTGTGTTAGGTAATTTGCCTAAAGTCACATAGGTAGAGCCAGAATTTGAATCCAGATCTTAGGATCGTGGACCAGTAATTGGGAGGGACCTTCGAGACCATCTAGATTATTTTCCTCATTTTTTTTTTTTAAAGATGTAGAAATTGAGGCCCAATCCAATTTTTAAAGTGATTTTTGAAGTGATTTTTAAAGTGATTTTCCCAAAGCTTGCCAAAGTTGTAAATGTCAGAGCTGGGATTTATACCTAGATTGTCTAAGTCAAAGTTGAAACTTAAAAAAAAATTGTACCCAGTGTCTCTTTGTGGGTTGTCTCCTTCTTCATATATGCTCTCATATAAACTGCCATCATTCTGGGTCTCAAGAGCTGCCATTTAGTTGAAACCTTTCTTACCTGTTCTTTCCTTCCAGTTAACATGATGACCAGAAAGCACATTGTTCAGTTCCCCAGGAGAGATAGATGCTGTCTTCAGCATGAGACTGCTTTGGGAAATTCCCTTCATGTAGACATCTGATACATTCTAGACTCAGAAGACTTTTTAAATACATTAAACACATCTGATAGTTCCAGCTCCCTATTTTGGTAGGTACCACATAGTCTTCAGGTAAGCAGATTGATCCACACTAGATTTTAGATTTGTAATTTAGCTGTTAGTTAGGTCCATGACCTCATGTGTAGATCATGTGTATTAACCTGTGCATGTTCCAAAAATCCTCCAGAGAGGATCTACCCAACATTATGGAGATTTTCTTCTAAACTTTTAAATATTTTGTGGATACCAGTTGAATATTCAAACTGCCCCTCTGTCATCCCTCATGCACCTGACCAGACTGACCTCTCTTTTTTCAGGTCATACATGCTTTGGTGGTATTTTTATGTCACTTCACACATACAAATTTCTATCAATAATGTGCTATAAACCATGTGTCTTTTCATTGCCTTTTGGATCACTTGAAATTTTGATTTTTCTGAGATCATTGTGTTTTGTGATTTGTTATCACAGGACATGTCTTGGGAGGGGTATGGTAGAATAAACTGCTTGAAACTACAACTCCTAGAATCCTTGTCTTTGTGACTTATAGACTATTAGAACTGGAAAGAACCTTATAGATCACCTAATCCCATTGCATCATTTTATAGAGAAGGCAACTGAAGGCCAGGAAAAATGAAAAAAACCTGTCCTAAGCAGTGACAAATGATGAAACTGCATCATCCTTTCCACTGTATCAGGCTGCCTTCCTTCAAATCCCACCCCCACCACAGTATTACTTCAGTCATGGCCATGTTAACTTTTATCCAGGCAACTTGTAAGATATGGTTTGCCTAAAGACTGCTTCCTCCTCCTCCATCATTAGTCTCATTAATGCCACCTTTGTTGTACTCATCATTGTTGTTCTGCCCACCACCACCATTGATAGTATTTGAAATAAACCTTTTTGGTCAGTCATTGAGTGATAACTATTGAGTGTCCCCAGTGGAGAACATTGTTGTTTGTGCTTTGTTTTAAGGAGGACCAGATTGCCATGGGGTGATGTCTTGATTCACTAGTGAATTAGATTTAAATGAGGCAGGGTTGCACAAAGTCTCACTTTCTCTTCCTGAGTCACCAAAATTGAGTGGCAAGACAAAATTCAAGATGACTGACGATGGCATGGGATGCAGTGGATAACCTTGGTGTCTTTGATGTTTGACCAAGCTTTAAGTGCTCCACAGTACCTACTTCAACCGCCTTTATGGCCATTAGAACGAATTATTCTCATCTGTCCATTCTGCCAGGGAGGGTCTTCACATGCTTGGGATGGACATCCCCCAACTCGCTGTTGGTCACCCTCTACCTGATTTAGCCTGTCTACAAAGATGATTTTACCAGGGTGTGGCCACCTTCTTGGAGCCACGGGTGAGAGTTGAGTGACAGGCACCAAAGGGAGATGAACAGCCCTGAAAAGGGGTCAGCAAGCTCTCATACCTGAGGTACTAGGCCTCTCTGAGCATTCCAAGTGTCCCATTGTGGAATAGTAGACTCTTTATGACCATACTAAATATTAAAATTAGAAACATATTTTTTATACCATAGGGCTTTGATTTTTATGGAGTGCTTTGCTTGCAATATCTCTGCCAGTTAGATCATGCAGGCATTTTTGTTATTCTCACTTTCCAAATTAGGAAACTGAGGCTGGGAGAAATTAGGTGACTTGAACAGTCATTCATTAAATAAGGACTTAAGTCAGATAGGGCTCTGAAGTTGAAAATAGACGTATTTGGATTCAATATGATAGGCTATTTCTTACCTGTATTGTCAGACCCTCAGTTTCCTCATCTGTAAAATGGCCTCTGAAATGACTTATAACTCTAGGTCTGTGATCCTATGACTGAATAACTTCTTAGGTTCTGTCCATTTTACACGTATGACCTTATATGATAGAGGAGAAACAGGACTGATATTTTATCAAAAAACATGGGAGGCAGAGGACAGGCTCCTTGGTTCAGAAAGTTCATAAATTATCTTGGTGGAGAGCAGTGAGGGCGAGCTGTTGTTGTACTGCCATCTTCTACAGAAACCAGCCCATCCCCCCTATCCCCCTCCCTCCTACCCTATGTACCTTTGTGGCCCCCAAAGCATTGAGATATAACAACAGATGTCTGGGGCTCACTAGAGTCTCCATTCCTAGTGGTTACAATCATCAGTCACACGGAGGGGTAGGAGGATAACAGGCAAATTACTTCTATTAGTCACACCACCAACAGTGTAAAAACGGCTGTTCACATTCAAATGGCTTCATTCTTTTCTCAGCATCCTTGGCATGTTGGAGTTTTGCAGCAAGGATGCTGGGCTTTCCTCCCTCAGGAGGAACGTGGCAATGTTCCACTTTCCTACCCCAAACAAGTGACATGAAGAGCTGAGTCTTAGGAGGAGAAGGCTCTACCTGTTTATTTGTACCAGGGACAGATGCGGGGGTTGGGGCGGGGGTGTAGGGAGGACACTTGCTCCTATAGAAACCTATGAGGATTTCTAGCCTCCAGGGGTAGGGGTGGGAGGGAGTGTGGTATTCAGCATCATTCCACAATAGGAATCATCTTTCAAATGACCCAGATCATGGTATAGAACCCTCGAAGATCAGTGACTTGAATCAGAACGTCATTTATTGATGTCAGTTGTTCAGTTCAATTCAACAAACAGTTACTAAACACTTACTATGTGCCAAGTTCTGGGGATACAAAGACAGAAGAGAAATTGTCTTTACTCTTAGCAAATTTACACTCTCCTGGGATGGGGGAGGAACAGCGTGTACAGAGAGGATGAAATCATACACAATAATAATTTTGTCATTGGAGAGGAGCATTCTCTCTTGCAGGAGATTGCATTCAAGTTGAGCATTCCAGCATTATCTTCTCTGTTAATTTGTTAGTCTCTCTCTCCCTGTACCATCCTACCTTCCTATCTCTCAGTAAAGCTCCCCTCTCCATTTAGTGGAGTCAGGATGACTCATCTTCATGATTTCCAATCCGGCCTCAGACATTAACTGTATGATCCTGGGCAAGTCACTTAAGCACGTTTGCCTCAGTTTCCTCATCTGTCAAATGAGCTGGAGAAAGAAATAGGAAACCAGCCCACTATCTGTGCCAAGAATACCCCAAGTAGAGTCATATAGTCACACACGATTGAAGCAGCAGATCTGATGTGTAACTCAACTCTATTTATCATTCAAGTCATTGAAGGGCAAGCACACTTTGTAAGTTGACTATGAGCAATGTAATTCCCCAATTACCTTTGACAATCGAGTTACATAGTAAATAGAATAATATGAACCATAAATCTATTAAAGGTCCTCATAGGAGACATCTATGCTTTCTCAATGCTGCTTCAATAACAATGAAAGGAAGAAAAAGGCAACAGAATTATTTTTTATTTCTGTGGAGTCCCAGAGTTGGAAGGGACCTCAGAATTTGTCTCATCTAGCCCGTGCCTCAAGAATAAATTTGTTCCACAACCTCCATGAAAACAAATCGTCCAGCCTTTGAATGAAGATCCCCAGTGTCAGGGAGTACATTCTATTTTTAGGCACGTCTAATCTTCCTCTCAGTAGCTTTCCTCATCTGTTCCTATTTCTGCTCCCAGAGGCTGAGCAAAGCAAATCTTAATTCAGCTCCATGACAATTCTGAAAATAAGTACCCGAGGACCACTATTCTGTTCCTCTTCTATCTACCAAATAGTCTCTTTTCCAAACTAAAAGTTCTAATCATTTTAGTTCACATATCATCCTGGACACTCTCTTCTTAGCATACTCTAGCAAAATGCCCGGCACATAGCAAACTTTAGTTTGTCAGTGTCCTGTCCCTCTAGGTGTGGCTTGATGTCATGCATTCAGTTCAATCCAACAAGAGTTAATTAATCATCTTCTATATTTCAAGTGCTATGTAAAGCAGCTGGGATACAATGACAAAGAAGAAATAAACTTTGATTTGGGGGAGCTTACTTAAGAATGAGCCTTTAAAAAAATGTTCTCATCTCAAATCAAAAAATGTCAAGGTGATTTGAATTAATGGTAAATGGTTCTCTGCATTTGAGCAAACTTAATTGGGTTTATATTTATGTGCAAATGGGCCTGTTTCTACATATGGCTCTCAGTATGTTTGCCATGGCTAAATAATAAACACTGGCCAATTTCTGAAATAGGTAATGTTTATCAAATTTGGTAATTAGGGTTTTATTTATATTTCTGTTATCAAGCATAGTCATTTGTTTGATATAAAATGCTTTTGATGGATGGATGTGATATGATTGATTGTGGGTATTCTTCCCCCCCTCCTTCCTGTTTACCTCCCTTCTTGGTCCTTAGTCCTTCCAGATCCCATTGGGGCTACCTGGAGACCTGCCACTGGGGGATGCCCTCCAGTCTTCCCTTTCCTTCTTTTCACTTCTCCGAATCTTCTAGGGAAGAGTGACATGATTGCTCACATGAAATTGGAGTCACCAACTCTAGTTCTTTCTGGTAAAATGGAAGAACACCAGGACTTACTTAACTCTGACTTGTCATTTGTCACCAGGTCTTCAGGGCTTTACCATCTACTAATGCATGCTAAGAAAACCTTTGTCCTTGTATCCCCCATAGCTCTTTCACCTGTGAGACTTCTGACCATTCCATCTGTCCTGCAGGCGACTCCCCTTTGATATATTGTTTACCTCTCTCCTCCCCCTTTCATTTTTGGGTAATGGAGGTGGCGAAATGGTCAGAGAACTGAACCTAGAGTCAGAAAGACCTGAGTTCAAATCCACCTTCAGATGCTTACTAGATGCGTGACTGGGCAAATCACTTTGTCTCTATCTCAGTTTTCTCAGCTGTAAAATGGGGATAATAATAGTACCTGTCTCCCAGGGTTTTTGTGAGGATCAAATGAAGTAATACTTATGAAGTGCTTAGCACAATACTTGGCATATAATAGTAAGTACTTACATACTTGTATTCTTTCCCCTCTCTCGGTATGATGTGAGGTCTTTGATACCAGTGACTATCTTGTTTTTACTATTTGAACCTTCATGTAGGGTGCATAGTATGTACTTAATAAATGTTTTTTTAATTTATTCATTCTCTCCAGTGCTTCCCCTCTAGATCCTTTGATGTAACTCTTGTCTATTGTCCAGCTATAAGCTCACTACAGCTTAATATGCAGGGTTGGGACCTGGTGGTGGTGGCTTCCTTGTGGGTTCTATTGACCTCACCTGTATATATCATTGGGGAATTCCATCAATATTCTTGTCATGTAACCAGCCCATCTTCTTTTTTGATAATTCTTGGTTTGTGATATATTCCAGTCTGTTTGTACTCACCACATACCTCTCCATCACCCTTTGGGTAACCTTCACCATATCACTCAGAATTCTGGTATTGAAAATGTAGGTCTTTGTTTCAGGGAGAAGTTTAAGATAATTTAAAACAAAACCCAAAACCTGACAACAACTTGCAATTTCTCCAAAGTAATCCTGCCTACTCTCTTTTTCCTTTTCATTTTTTCTGGCCCCAACTCATTGGTCATTTCCATTGTCTTTCGAAAATAGAAGTGCTGATGTATGAGCTTTAGGTTGCCCAGTTGACTGCATATTATAGTCTGGAAAATAGATATTCTTTTTTTAAAAAATGTTTTCTTAATTTTAAAAAATTAATTAATTAATTAATTTTCTTGTTTTCATCATTCATTTCCATGAGATTTTGAGTTACAAATTTTCTCCCCATCTTTCCCCTACCCAACACCTCAAAACAGCCATCCCACTGTATAACCCCTCCCCGAATCTGCTCTCTCCTATGTCCTCCCCCTTGCCCGTCTGACTTTCCGGTAGGGCAGGATGGATCTCCCTATCACAGTGCCTGTGCATCTCAACTCCCAGTTGGATGTAGTTAGTAATAATAATAATAATTGTATACGTATATATATATATATATATATGCACATATATATTTTTAACATTTGATTATAGAACTTTAAATACTAGATTCTTTCCCTTCTTCCCTCATCACTCACCCCCACTGGAAGTACAAGCAATTAAATACAGGCTGTACATGTGTAATTACTCAGAACATCTCCACAGTGGGCATATTATGAGACACTGATTATATGTCCCTCCTTCCTGCCCTACCCCCTCCTCCCCATTCTATTCTCTACCCTGTCCCTGTCCTTTTACAGAAGTGTGTACTTCCAGCAACCCTCCCCCCCACCATACCCGGCCCTCCATCATCCCACCTCTCATCCCCATCCCCCCTACGCCCCTGTGTGGCAAGATACC
>CM053586.1:259132536-259151733 GCA_028646515.1 Pseudochirops corinnae
TATGCATTGTTTTTGTAAATGGCTTTTCTTTGTTACAAGGGAGGGTTCAACAGGGGTGAGGTCTTCGTGACACGTTCAGAAATGACTGATGGAAAAACAAAAGACATCAATAAAACATTTTTAAAAAAAAACCAATTCGTTCACAGGTTCTCAGCAATAGCCAAATATGACCGAGAAATGCCAGGCTTTTCATACTGCTCAGCCACAAACACATAATGGAAAGAAGGCACCAGCATCCATGGCCAAGCTCACTGTCTCGCAGCTAACAGTGCCTGTGTGACGTGAGAGGAATGCATCTGCCCTAAAGACTCTTTAATCAATGGCATAGCTGAGACGCTCCCATCTGTGAACCAAATCCTCTATGCACTAGAAGAAACTGATGACAATCCTGAGGGAGAACTGATAGCAGATGAGAAGCAGACACCCAGATTGTGACTTCTCAATGCCAACACAACCAGTCCATTCCATTAAGTCAGTTGAGAAAGATTAAATGAATTTTGGCATTGCATAAACAACAACCAGCTGATTGCTGGACTTTTTCTTTGAGAAAAAAAAACAACTAGTTGTTTTGGACTTGTACAGACAAATTAAGTGATTACTAGGTTTGGTGTTCATCAGTGATACAACTTGTCTTCATAAAGTATATCAGGTACTTCACTGCCATAAGAGAGGTGTCATAGCAGAAAAATCCCTGGATGTAGGGTCAGGAGAGCCTTACTCCTGACAGTGACTAGTTATATAATTTCTATCTGAGTCTGTAGAATAATAATAAGAAGAAGAATATAATTAGCAGCATTTTCTAGCCCTTCAAGGTTTACAATCAGTTTTACAAATATTATCTCCTTTGATTTTCACAACAATCCTTGGGGGTAGGCACTACTATTATCCCCATTTTACTGAGGAGGAAACTGACCAGACAAAGGTCAAGTGACTTGCTTAGGGTCACCCAACCAGCAAGTGTCCAAGAAGTAGTCAGGTACTCTAACCCCTTCAACACTTCACTGACTCTCTAAGACTAGAAGACACTAGAAGTTGTTTTCTTTATTGACAGAGGAAGTTGCTTAGGCTACCAGTGTCACAGCTCTGGATCAAAAGAGCAGAACCATAACTCCATGCAAAGGTCAGTGTCCATACATAAGCCAGTATTTATCTCCAAACTTATTGCCGGTGCAGTGAGGGATGAAGTCAACTTCACCGGCATATGTGAAGCCCCTACTAGTTTTCAGACACTATGCTTAAATGATGAAATGCAGAGACAAAAACAAAACGGTCTGGGCCCTCAAA
Organism: Pseudochirops corinnae; assembly: GCA_028646515.1. Taxonomy (NCBI): domain Eukaryota; kingdom Metazoa; phylum Chordata; class Mammalia; order Diprotodontia; family Pseudocheiridae; genus Pseudochirops; species Pseudochirops corinnae. The sequence goes on from CM053586.1 coordinate 259,133,821, forward strand.
AAGCTGTGGGAGAAGACTCTGAAGAACTTGCAGGCCAGCCAAAGCAACAGAGGAAACAAGCTATTCCCTTAAAGTCTCTCTCTCTTTTTTTTTCTTGTATCAAGGTATGATTTCAATGTACAGGGAACTCGTAAAGAGGAAGCCCCTTCTACTCATGCATAGCAATACCTGCTCTGTAGCTTAGAATCGTACAGAGTTGTCTGGGACACTGAGAAGTGACTTGCTCAGGATCACATAGTCACGGTGTGTCGGCTAGGCTTGAGCCCAGAACTTCCTAATTCCAAAGGCAGGCACTCTCTCCACCTTATTTGGCCACCTCTCTACAGTAGATATCCATAATACACAAATTGGGCTGCCATTTTGGTTCTCAAACCAATGGTTTATTTATTTAACTTACAACTGTTCCCATAATGATGGCTCCCTGCATTTCCAAAGCATATTTTAATGAACCACAACTTGCCCTGAAAACATGAAAGGGAAGAAAGAGTCATCATTTATTTGTGCACTGGGTACATATTGGACACCCTGTCTTGGGTGCTGTCACTATGCTGTGGTGCTTGCCCTTAAGGAGTCTAAAATCTAGTAGCAGTTATAAGCTAGTGCTCTCCCCACCCTTCCCTGTCATTATAAATATATATATATATATATGTTATAAATATATATACGCATACATATATACACACATGTATATGTATATATGTATGCGCATATACACACGTGTGTATACATTTGACTGCAAGATAAGATGTGTTAAGAGACATATGAAAAGGAGGGGAGGGAATCAGCATTTATACAACACCTACTATATACCAAGCACCTTACAAATATTATCTCATCTGATCCTAACAATAACAATGGAAGGTAGGTGCTGTCGTCCTCATTTCACAGGTGAAGAAACTGATGCAAACAGAAGCTAACTGCCTTTCCCAAAGTCATTTAAGTAGTAAATATCTAAGGTTGGATTTGAACTCAGGTCTTACTAAGTCCCGGGAACCTCGATGGAGCAGCGGATAGAGTACCAGGGCCTGGAGTCTGAGAGACTCATCTTCTGGAGTTCAAATCTGGCCTCAGATACTTACTAGCTATGTGACCCCGGAAAAATCACTTAATCCTGTTTGCCTCAGTTTCCTCATCTGTAAAATGAGCTGGAGAAGGAAATGGCAAACTACTCCAGTCCCTCTGTCAAAAGAAAACCCCAAATGGGGCCATGAAGAGCCACACACAACTGAAAAAAAGTAACAACAATAATATCTCCCTAAGTCTAGTCCCAGGACTCTATCTACTGTGCCAACTGGATGCCTTTAATTTTTTTTTTTTTTTGCTTTTTTGGAGGGGGGAAGGCAGGGTAACTGGGGCTAAGTGACTTGCCCAAGGTCATGCAGCTAGTGTTATTTGTCTGAGGCTGGATTCGAATTCAGGTCCTCTTGACTCCAGGGCCGGTGCTCTATTCACTGCACCACCTTGCCACCTTTTTTACTTTTTAAGTAGAAACAAAATACCATAGGAGAAGAGAGAGATATCATGACTAGTCAGGGAAGGCTTTAAGGAGGAGGTGGTACTTAGGTAGGCCTTGAAGGATGTATAGCTATTTCAACAGAAGAGAGTTCACATTTATGTTGTGGGGTCAATGTTTACAAATCACTTGGTAAAGAAACAAAGGAGAAGAAAAGGGAGATTTCAAGGCATGTCTAATTTGGTTGAAGCACTGGGTACAGACAGAAGAAGAATGGAAAAAATGGAAACAAATAGGTTGAAGGGCAGATCACGGAGGGCCCAAATGCTAAGCCAAGGACCTGGGGCTTTATTAAACAGACCATCTCTTCTCCCCACTCGGAGAACAGGATTTTGAAGCGCTGACAGCTCCTCCCGATGACAACAGCTGCCACTTACACAAACACATCATTGCATTCAAAACCAGCACAAATGTGCTCCTCTGTGGGTCACTGATGGGGCTCAGCGCCTGCCCAGATGCGGCCGTCACATACATTCTGACAGAGAGTTCCAGGTTTATGAAAAAAGCGTCCTTCCTCCTGCCATCAAATGAAGAATTACAAATGAAGAAAATCCCACCAGGGTCATAGGAAGTTGCTCTGATGTGATTGTGAAAACTGACAGAATATCATGTCAGGAGGCCAGGCTCCAAAGCTCAGATGCAATTAATCCTAGGGACCTTATTATACATGTTTATATTAAACACATTAGATTTGCAAAGTGCCTTAGCACCAATTTTATTAGTTATTCCTTCCAGCATCCCAATGAGGGAGGTCAGTGTTATCATTTCCCTTTTTATAGATGAGGCATCTGAGACACAGATAGGTTAAGTGAATTACCCTGGGCCACATTGTAAGTCAATAGAAAAGCTGAGATAAATGTTTAGCTCTCCAGTTCTGTACTACCATCTCAACCCCCCACCATACCACAACCTGTCACACAAATGGCATTCATTTAACTACATCCTTTAGTGAGGAGAAGCAGTGTTGCCTGATGTATAGTGAGCTGGCCTCATAGCCAGCCCCAAAGTCCCTCCTCTGATACTGACTCAGTCCTGGCTATATGCCCTAAGTAACTATCCAAGACTCTAAGTTGCAAAGAAGATGCCAACCTGCATTAGTAGAAGGTGTTCGCTCCAGTAAGGAAATCACCCAGGTACATTCCCTATCCAAATCCTTCAGTTATAGGGGGTGGGGAAGTGTCAGATTCTGCACCAGGTTAATCCACCAAGCCTAAGCTTCTGCTGAAATCCATGGGAGAAAAACAATGGGATGGGGGCAGGGGCGGGGAATAATGGTGGTACTAATTAATAATAATGATAGGAACTGACATTAATGAAGTACATTGATGGAGTATTCAATAGTTTGTTTTCTATACACGAATGAATTTGAGCCACCAACCTTGTGAAGTAGATGTTATTATGATAAGAAGCAGAGTAATAGCTGCTTTATTATTATCTGTCATACTTGAAGAGGACCAAAATGACATCACTATGTCAGGTTCAAGGGAGAGGGTGCCCAGCTGTGGCTGATCAGACCGACACAAGCTTGGAGGCCTCTACTACAGTTTGGGCACAAAGAGACCATTTGAGGACTCGGTTTGGAGAAGTCTTTAAATTTGCATGATTCACGTTTGTTTTGAGTTTTCTGTAATTCTGCAGAATAGTAGAAAGCAGCTTAGAGTTAAGAGTAAGTAGCTTAGAGTAAGTAGACTTAGGGTTAGGAGAACCCTGGGTTTAAATCCTATTTCTAACTGTGAAACCAAAGGAAGGTCATTTAAGCGCTCTCAGCCCTATTTTCTTCATCTGGAAAATGGGAATAATTACTATCTGGAAGCCACTGCAAGAATTAAAGGACAAAATGTATGTGACAGAAAGCATTTTGATAAATCTTGAAGCACTAAAGAAATGTCTTTATCTACCCAGATACATACACATATACACATAATATCTATATGTTTTACGGATGAGGAAATTGAGATAGAAAAGTGAAGTGACTTGCCCATGGTCACATAACAAACTAGAGGAAACCCAAACAAGATTCTAACCTCCTGGCATCTGTCCTAATGTTCTTTCTCCACCATATTGCCATTCCATCATCCATCATCTCCTTTCTTCTCACTTTTTTGCCCACTTTATGACAAAACACAGGACAGATAGCAAGTGTCACTCTCTCTCCTTTTCACGAAGTGAAGAATTAGAGAAATAAGATAATTCTACCTGACTCGACCAGATACAAGTACAATTGTGCCCCATTTTATGGAAACCCAATATATTATAAATCTAAGCCTACTAAACTAAACCAGATTTACTAAATATATATCTTTCACAATAGGAAAGGACCTCTTCACTTTCCCAAAAAGAATAAATAAATTACCACCAGATTTCCTTAGCTCAGCCCCTGCAACAATAATAATTAATGGTACGGCTAGGTGGCACAGTGAACAGAACACCAGCCCTGGAGTCAGGAGCACCTGAGTTCAAATGCGACCTCAGACACTTGACACACTTACTAGCGGTGTGACTTTGGGCAAGTCACTCAACCCCAATTGCCCTCCAAATAGCAAAACAAAAACAATAATAATTAATATTAGCTATTGTTATTCCTATTTACTAAGAGCTACTATTATTGCTAATAATCACTATTACTGTTGATAATTAGCAGTATTGGTGATATTAGCTAACACTTATATAGCGCTTTAAGGTTTATTTGTAAAGCACTTTACAAATATTATATCATTTGTTCCTCACAACAATGCTGGGAGGAAGCTGTTATAATTATCCCCATTTTACTGATGAGGAAAACAGGCTGAGAGGTGAAATGACTCACCTGCAGTCACAAAGCTAAATAAGTGTCTGAGGGTAGATCTGAACTCAAGTTTTGCTGGCTCCAAGTCCCAGCACTCTATCCACTGTGGTCACCTGGCTGCCTCTAAAGGAAGCAAAAGTCTACCTTAAGTGACCAGGCAATGTCCTGGATTCTAGAGAGGTGTTCTACCTCCTTCCTCGATTAAAATATATTTATCACTTCAAGACCCAGGCCTCCACTTCCCAAGGTAAAATCTACCTAATATGAAACTGTAATGTGTGTGACAGAGGGTGTTAATGGGTCTGCCAGGAGAGTAGATCTAATTCCATTATTCCAGTCACCCATATTCTAGGAAGTCAGTGGGCTGTATAAAGAGAAAAGCACCGTACTAAGATTAAGAAGATCTGAGTTCCAGACCCACCTTTTACATGTTCTACCTGTCTGACTCTGGACAAGTCATTTCAACTCCTAGTCTTGGTTTTCTCATCTGTAAAATGGGGATAATAAGAGTATTCTTTTACCTCCCTACACAACATTGTTGAGAGGAAACTGCTTCATAAACTCTGTTGTATTCTGTAAGCATAAGTGGTGGGTTCCCAAAGTGACTTGGGATACCCAGCCAGCCAGGCACCCTCAGAGTTGGAACTCGAATCCAGATCCCTAGACTTTGGGGCCAGTGTTCCATCCTCACAGTTCCCTTATGAAAGTATGTTTTAAACAATGTAAGTGAATGAACAACTATGTAGCAAAAAAAAATCATAAGTAAGTATAACAAAATTATAAGGATATAAGCAGGAATCAAATGAAGGGATATGAGAAGACACCTTCACTCAACCCACTCCTTTGTGGAGGCAGGAAGACTACAGATTTATAGATTATACATTTTTTTTAGCTTTTGAAATGTATTGATAAATTGTACTGATTTTTGCCCCATATAATAAAAATACTATTTGTTATGTGGGATGGTTCTCTGAGAAGGGAAGAGGGAGAGATACTTGGAATAACTATGATAATGCAAAAAAACAAGACATCAGTAAAAACTTATTTTTTATGCTTAATGTGAATGTTTATGTAGAGCCTATACCAGATTGCATGCCATCTTGGGGAGGGGAGAAAACTTGGAACTCAAAAGCTTGTGGAACTGAATGTTTTAAACTGAAAATAAAGAAATAAATAAATTGGGGGGGGGGGAAGAAAAAAATAAAAATTTATTTGTTAAAAAAGGGAGAAAGTATGTTGCAAGTCAACCACAAACACTGTACAAGTGTTTACTAAGTGCCTACTATGTGCCTGGCCCGATACTAGAGAGACAAAGGTAAAAATTAAATAGTCCCTGTCCTCAAAAAACTTACATTCTTTTAGGGGTGAGGGGAAAGTCAGTGAGAAGAGCAGGGTCCTATTCGAACACACCCAAAGGAATTCACCCACATCTGTTCAAGAAGTAAAGTATACCCATGGGTTCTATAGGGATTTGCTTTGACCAGGAGCCACAGGATTCAGTGCCAATAATACCAAGGGAAAATATTTGCAATAAAAAAGGGCTTAGGTGTGATGAAACCAAAGCAGAGCCAGGTTAAATACCTTCCTAAAGATACACAGTGAGTCAGTGGCAGAACCAGCAGCTACTGCTTCCCAGCAGTCTGTTCTCACCATTCGAGCCCTCACTTATTAGCCTCTGCATGTTATGATTTCAAGCTGCCACTAACGCCTTCCCCCCGTAGCTGTTTTGCTACTGTTGTCCTTGGCAAACACTGGGTGTATTGTTACCTAAGGCCTCAGGGTTCAGATCCCGTAAGAGGACACTGGAAGGAGACACCACAGCTCCACACAGAGCAGGTGGAATTTGGAAAGCGGCCAGCTGCTAATCACAGTGAGACAAACTTTCATTTTGGTCTCCCTCTCTTTCTCTTTTAAATTTAAAGAAAAAAAAAAAAGGTTTCCATTTATTTACCTGTTCGCTTTTACAGGTTAGGAAGGAATGAGCTTTGATCTTGCTCCAATACCAACACGACTGTTTACACATGGCTTTCAGCAAAGGAAGCATGGCAGGCCACATGGCTGAGGAATGAGCTACCTATTGATTTCTGTTCCCAAGGAAGCACCCTAGACTCCACCCTGCAAAGACTGCTGAGTTTGATGTCTGGGCCACTAGGCATTTGACCCCCATTAGGGAATACACAGTACTTATCTTTTAGGTATGTCTACATCTAGTCTGTTCAAACAGACTGCAAGTTCCCTGAGGGCAAGGAGGAATGCTTTAAGCCCCTTTGTAGCTGACATTTAGGTAATTCTTTAAGGTTTGCAAAAAGGGCAGCTAGGTGGTGCAGTGGATAGAGTGCTGGGGCCAGCATCAGAAACACTCAACTTCCTGAGTTCAAATCCAGCATCACACCCACTAGCTGTGTGTGACCCTGGCCAAATCACTTAACCTTACTTGACTCAATTCCTCATCTGTAAAATGAGCTATAGGAGGTAATGGCAAACCACTCTAGTACCTTTGCCAAGAAAACAAAAGTCAGACTGAACAACAACAAGGTTTGCAAATCCCTTTATATTCTTTCATTATCTCATTTGAGTCACATAATAATAATCCTATGAGGTAAGTACTATAAATATTAGGAGAGGGGGAAGGAATTGGACCAGTGTCTTCAACGACATGAGTAAAAGAAATTCCTAGTGAGGAAAGTTCCTCTACCAATGCAGACCCAGCACCTCCTCCGTGACCTGCCCTGCACTTTCCAGTCTGAGAGCTTTATGGTTAACTGAAAGCTAGCTTGGCCAGGATGATAGCCAGCCAGAAGCAGAGCTTGAACCTAGGTCATCCTAAGTACAAGTTTAACTCTCTATGCCCTATCTCCAGGGCTTGGGAGAGTACCCAGGAGAGCTACTTACTAAATGATCGCTGCTGCTACTGCTGCGGCAACACACAGTATATGACTAAAAGAACAGGACCTGAGAAATGGCAAAGACTGTATGTACATAGTCCTCCTCATAATGCATGTAGTGGATAAAAAAGAATTTAGTTAAGAATAGAAGGTAGTACAGGTTTCTGGACTCATGAGTCTGACCCCATTCAATCTCTTGCTATTCAAAGTTAGCCAGGGCATTCCACTGACATGACTGAAGATTTGACAATCTGGTAGGCCTAGGCTACTGAGTTCAAAATTCACTGATAAAGCTGGTCTACAGGAGAGCTTTTCCACCAAGATGAAAGTTCCACATGGAGCTCACTGGTGCATGAAAAGAATCTTAAGAGTAAGAAGGAGAAAGTTTTCCAGTCAGTGGTGAGTGTATAAGGCAACATTCACAGAATCCTTGAATGGCAAATTCTGAAAGGATCCCAGAGTTTATTTAATCCAAACCATACCTAAAAAGAAATCCTATGACAGGTATGGGTCAGACTAGATTGTGTCTGCAGTACCCCCCAACTCAAATCAGATGAGGTTGTAGCATCCTCCACAAGGGGTCTCCACATGGGAACCCCTGTAGCATGGTGAGGTGGCAAGAGCCCTGCATCTAGAATCCCTGTTTGCTTCAGTTTTCTCCTCTCTACCTTCCAGGGTTGGTATGAGAATAAAATGAATTAAGATTTTCAAAGTACTTTGTAAACCTTAAAGCATGCTATAAATATTAGCTGTTGTCTAGCTGAAAGGATTGCTATGAAGGTCAGATGAACTAATGTGAAGAAAGTACTTTGTAAACTGTAAAGTGTTAGATAAATCTGAACAATAATAATTACTCTCTGAGGCAACCCATTCCTTTTGGAAAAAGCTTTAAATTGTTAGGAGAGTTTTCCTTTATATAGATGAAAAATCTCCCTCCCTGTAATTTACAGTTCTTAGTCCCTTATTTAAGTTCCTCTTCCATATAACATTTCTTTAAATATCTAAAGACAGCTATAATGAACCCCCTAAGTCTTTCCTTCTCTGGGCTAAACATCCTGAGTGCTTTCAAACTATATTCATATTGAAAAAACTCCAAGTCCTTCAAGATCACTGTCATGTCACTATCTTCTTATGTACTGCAGTTTGTCAAAGTACCTTTTGAAAAGCATCCAGAATTAGATATATTATCTAAGTCACAGGGGAAGGAGGGAGGAGGGATGGAAGGAGGGAAGAAAGGAGGTAGGGAGGGAAAAGGAGAGGAGACAAGAGGAGAGAAGAAGAGGAATACTGTGGGCATATCACCTCCATTACTCTGGAAACAATACTTTTATTGATGATTATTACATTAACTAGTTCTGGGTTTTTTTGGTTGTCACATCATACCAATAACTCATATCAAATACTCAAAAATACCCTCAGTTTTTACATTAGGTGATTTCTAGCCCCTTCTCCTTTATCCCCTACTTGTGCAATTATTTTTTTTCAACCTGGGTACAGGGCTTTACACTACAAAGGTTGGCCCTGTTGCCATCTGTCCACCATTCCAGCTTGTCAGCTAGAATGTCCCAAATCCAGATGTTGTCATCCAATCCATTAGCCAGTCTTCCCAGTTTCACATCATCCACAAATTTGGTAAGCATGCAATCAGTGCTGACATAGTAAAAGAACAACATCTTAAGTCACTCTACTAGATAGAGATCTTCTTCCAGGAGGGTGCTGATCTATTAATCAGCACTTTTTGAGGCTGGTCAGCCAACCAGTTTTGAACCCAATTAACCTTTCCACCATCCTAATTATATCTTTACATTTTGTCCGCAGGGATGCAATAACAGACTTTGTCAAATGCCCTGCTGAAATCCATCATTCCTAGTAACTCTTTTGACAACAGAAACAAGGTAAGTTTGGAACACTAAAGCCATGTTGGCTCATAGTGATCACCTCTACTCTTTCTATGTGTCCACAAATTATTCCATTAGTAATTGTCTATAATTTTACCAGGAACTCACTATCCCAGAGATTCTCAAAGTGTGGTCCAAGGACCCCAGGATCCCTGATACCCTTTTAGTGGATCCGTAAGGGCAAAACTCTTGTGCTTTAATTTCTTTTTTTTTTTAGGGAGGAAGGCAAGGCAATCGGGGTTAAGTGAATTGCCCAAGGTCACACAGCTAGTGTCAAGTGTCTGAGGCCAAATTTGAACTCAGGTCCTCCTGACTCCAGGGCTGATGTTCTATTCACTGAGCCACCTCACTGCCCCTTTAATTTCTAATGTGGTAAATGCTGATAGATATAAACCACAGAAGTAAACATTCTTTGGTGTCCTCAATAATTTTTCAGAGAATAAAGGGGTCCTGAGTGCTTGAGAACCACTGCACTAGCCCATACTTCATGCTTTTTGGTCTTCCTTAATCTTAGTACCTTCACTCTGAGACTAACCCATCCCCCAGTTTATCCTGAACGTACCTTGCTGTTCGCACGTTTTTCCCCCATTAGACTGTGAGCTACTTGAAATCAGGACATGATTTGTGTTGCTGTTTAGTTGTTTCAATCATGTCCAACTCTTCATGACTGCATTTGGGGTTTTCTTGACAAAGATACTGGAGTGGTTTGCTAATTCCTTCTCCAGCTCATTTTACAGATGAGGGAACTGAGACAAACAGGGTTAAGCAACTTGCCCAGGGTCACACAGCTACTAAGTGTCTGAGGATGGACTCCAGTCTTCCTGATGCCAGGCCTGGTGCTATCCACTGAGCCACCTAGTTGCCCAAAACTGTTTTTTACCTATATCCCAGTAAGTGCTTAATAATAAAGCAGTAAACAACAAAAATTTATTAAGCACTTAGCTTAATAAATGCCAATTGATTGATTCCAGTGCTGTGGCATCTCTCCTTTTCACAACAATTCTTCAAAGATCACTAAAAGCAACTCAGCAATAATATGTACAGGTTACCTCAGTACCCCTGGTAAGTAGTTTGTCTAGACCAGGTAACCCGAATGCAGGGAGTGAAAGTAGATGCTCTTAACATCTTCTCATTTATTTGAGGACTCGATTCCCAATTAATTATTTTTGTTCTGTCCCTCCCAGCCTGAGGATGATTCTACTTAGCAGAACAAACAGAAGCAAAGTCCGCTGCCTGTTATCATCATCCCCAAATGTATCTCTCATGCAAATCTGCTACTGGGGGGATGTGTTTGTACATCTGAAGACACACTGCAAGGGTGTCACCAGGGGACCTACCTGCAGGACTTCATGAAAGGGGAAAGATTGAAAAACACTGGAAAGGAACCCAGATTGCCAGCCCCAGCTTTGCAATGCCCAAGGGCATCATCACACTTAATCTAATGCTGCCTAAGTCATTAATTAGCTCCTTGACCTTGAACAATTCATTTAACTTCTTTGTGCCTGAGTTTCCTTATCTCCAAAATGAAATGGTACAGAGTTGGCCCAAGTGATCTCTTAGGCCCCTTCCAGCTTGAAAATTCAATTTTAACTTACAGGGCATCTTAAAATTCTCAAAGAAAAAAAACTCAATAAGCAAAAATACAATATAAGTTGACCCCTCACCCCCTTCCCATATTGAATCAGCAACCAAGTCTTGTCATTTCTACCTTTGTCATATGTGCTCCCTCCATTCCTCTTGACACGGCCATCAACCTGGTACAGGCCCTCATCATCACCCCATGCCTCAACTAGGCTACTGATTGACTTTCCTCCCTCAAGTCTCTCCCCACTCCATTCCACTCTCCACACAGCAGTCAAATTGATCTTCCTAAACAAAGTGCAATATTGACCAGGTCTATCTGTCTGTCTCACCTCTCTCTCTCTCTGTTTCTCTCTCTCTCTCTCTCTCTCTGTCTTCTCTCTCTCTCTTTTCTCTTGTCTGTTTCTCCTCTCTCTCACACACACACATATACACTCTCTCTCTCTCTCTCTCTCTCACACACACACACACACACACACACACACACACCCCATTTAATCAATTCCAGTAGCTCCCTATTCCCTCCAATATTAAATATAAAATCTTCTGATTGACTTTTAAAGTCCTTCATAACCTGGATCCTTCCTATCTTTCTAGCATTCTCACACCTTATACCACCATCACCTCTGGGATGCAGTGACACTTTCTTCCTTCTCCTCCATTCCATCTTCAGGCTTGGGCATTCTCCTGGACTGTCCTCTATCCCTGGAATGCTCTCCCTCCTCATCACTGCCTCCTCGATTCCTTCATGTCTCAGTTAAAGTCCTACCTTCTACAAAAAGCCTTCCCTGATCTGTCTGATGCCAGAACCTTCCCTCTGACACTATCCCAATTTATTCTCATATATCTCATTTGTCCATAGTCATTCGCATGGTGTGTCTCCCGTTAGGCTGCGAGCACCTTGAGAACACGGACTGTTCTCTTTTGTCTGTGCACCCCCAGCACTTAGCACTGTTCCTGGCAGGTAGCAGGTGCTGGTTAAGTGCTAGCTGACTGGATGCTTGGAACAGATGCCTCATTATTAATGATAATGATGACAAGAGTGAACATTGATAGAGTGCTGTGAAGTCTGCCAAGCAATTTTCCCCATATTACCTAAGTTTAACCCCAGAGCATCCCTGTGAGGTACTACAGGCATTAGTACCCCCATTTTACCAATGAGAAAAAAGAGATTGAGGGGCTGCTAGGAGGCACAGTGAACAGAGCACCCGCCCCGGAGTCAGGAGGACCTGAGTTCAAATCCGGCCCCAGACACTTAACACTTACTACCCGTGTGACCGTGGGCAAGTCACTTAACCCCAACTGCCCTCCAAAAAGCAAAAAGAAAAGAAAAAGAGATTGAGAGATTTTAAGAGATTTGTCCATGACCATGCAGCTACTACATGTCCAAGTATGTACGAAACCCAGGTCTTTCTGACGCCATGTCAATCGCACAAAAATAACAGCTAACACTCACAGAGTACTTAGTTTGTATAGGCACAGAGCTAAGCACTTTACAATTGTTATCTCATTTGATCTTCACCACAACCCTGGGAAGCAAGTGCTACTATTATCCCCAATTTACAGATGAGCAAACTGAGACAAACAGGGCTAAGTGACTTGCCCAGGGTCACATAGCTAATAAGAGTCCGAGGTCACATTTGAACTCAGGTCTTCTTGACTCCAGACCCCAGCACAGCATCCACTGCATCACCTCACTTCCCCTAGGATAAAATATGATTAATTCCAGCAAATAAACGTTGGTAACCACTAGCACAGAGAATACAGCAGATGTAACTTGGGGTAGCAAGTTGACTCCTCAACTCAGAGTAACCTTTATTTTTGCTTACCTGTTTTCTCAAGGTGGGGGGGGGGTGTGTGTGCAAACAGGTCCTTCTCAAAGTTATATCTTAAAAACATTTCATCGCTTTCAAGGCCTTGGAAAAAGTTGTCACACAATGATGTAGTAGTAAGGCCCCAGATACTGCAGCAATGGTCATTCTGAAGTAGGGAGAGGTGGCTGGTTGTGCTGACTTAGAAGGAGAAGGCACTTTCAGAACCCCAGATAAGAAAGGTATGCTGTGTTAAAAGGGGTTATGTCGAAGCAGCACTCCACACACACACACACACACACAATATCCCAAAAGTCTTATCTTAAAGCTGAACTAAGATACTCTGGGATACCTTGTACATAGATAGACACACACACACACACATATATATATATACAAATATACGTACATATATATATATTCTTATATATGATATATTATAACAAATAGCTAGTCTTGAATTTGGAAATTCTCAAAGAAAGAACAATTTTTTTTCAAGAAAACTTGGAGATATACTCCATGAGTAGTGCTACTTTGAGCACTGCACATCTTTTTACAATGTAATACCACTGTGGCAGTGCACATTCAAAGCAGAGCCTTCCCTAAGGCCATGGAATCATCCCATATGGGAAATATACTGACACACTTTAGAAAAAGGCCTTCGTCAGGGGAGAGCACTTAAGAAGAGGACTTGCTGGTATGACCATGTTTCTGATTTCAATCTAAATGGATTTCCACAGCTCTAATCAGGGAGCTGCCGGGGATTTCATTTTTCAAAGTTCTTTTTCCAATGTGGCAGCCCAGTTTTGATGGGCCCTGGCTTCTAGTTAGTTTTCTGGAGGAGGTGGGAGGGAAGGGCATAGGAAATAAAGAAGGAGTGAAGGAGGGTTGTTTGGTTGTGTTTTGTTTTTTTTTTTTAAAGAGATGGCTGGATCACAACTGGCATCAATGGAGAAAACATCCACATTGCATCAATGAGATTCCAGATCTGCTGGAGTATCTGAGAACTGAGAAAGAAAGGGGATGGAGAGAAAAGGCTCCCGAGTCTCTAAAAACATTTGTGAGCTGATTTTTGGTTTTGGGTAGATCAAACATATTGTTATATCTCCAGCCAAATGAATAGGCCCAAGTACCTCCCAGGTTCAATTACCCAAACTCAGATGCCATCTTGGTAGGAATCAAAAAGGCTCATTAGTAATTCTATATGTTCAAGCTTTCTTACAGTTGGCCAGTGTTGCTGATCCCACATAAGACACTAAAGATAGTGCTGTCAATCACAGATACGGGTCTGCATTAACTGAGGCCTGAAGGAGAAAAATCATTCTCTTTTTCACCCCTCCGACACATCTTTACAGTGCCACCCAAATTAAATGGGTCCTACGCTTTCCTGGAAATCAGCACAAATATGTCTCACCAGCAGCAATCTCTGGCTTAGAAATCTGAGCTCATCATCTTGGGCAGGGGGCATTTTTAAAATAAATGAGACATTTTTAGAAAAGAATGTATTCTTACACCACACACACACATCCCTCCCCCACTTAGAGAATAAGGAAAACCATCTGCATGGGCTGTGCTATGTTCTTCTTCAGTTGTGTCTGACTCTCCATCACCCATTTGGGATTTTCTTGGCAAAGATACTGGAATGATTTGCCATTTCCTTTTCCAGCATATTTTACAGGTGAAGAAACTAAGGCAAGCAGGGTTAAATGACTTGCCCAGGATCTTATAGCTAAGTGTCTGAGGCCAGATTTGAACTCACAAAGATGAGAACTCCAGGCCTGGCACCCTATCCATTGCATTGCCTACCTGCCCCGACTCTGCTAAAACACAGAGCAAAGGGAACATGGTTAAGTGAGTCCTATGTCAGGCCTACCTATGGCTGAGGGGAAAGGGGATGGGGAGAGAATAAGCATTTATTAAACACTTACTGTGTGATGGGCATTGTGCTAATAAGCACTTTACAAGTCATTATCTCATTAGATAGGAGAGATGAGATAGGAAGAGAAATGGTGCAGACCAGAAATGGCCAAGGCACTGGGGGAGGATGTTAGGTTGGAGTAAAAAAAAAAAAATGAAGAGATCAGCAATTAAGCACTTATAACTGGAGTGAGATTATATGTGCTTCAACCACTGGTGCTCCCACTTCACTGACCTCCCCAGCCAAAAGTCATTCCTCTATCTGTAAAGCTACTTCAGCAAAGAACTAAAACTCACTACTTGTAGCTTAGGACTCCTGAAGGACACTCCCTGAAACCTTCCCAAACACATTCTGTAGCCCTTGGTCCCACAGAGCATGTAAATATGTAATCAGATAAAGAAATTTTTGGAAGCCATTACCTTCCCCCCCCAAACACTCCTCCACCTGTACCTTCCCTATTATTTCACCATCCTCCCAGGCTCTCCCTCAGGTTCACAGCCTAGGAGTCACTATCTCTCCCTGGCCCCCTCCATGCCCCATCTGCAGCTAAGGCCTGTCAATTTCACCTTTGCACCATCTCTTAAATATGTCACCTTCTCTCCTCTGATACTACCACCAGCACCTCGTTATCTCACACCTGAATCACTGCAGTAGCCCTGCTGGTGGGTCTGCCTGCCTCAAGCCTCTTCCAATCTCCATTCCACTCCATTCTCCATTCAGTCACTAAAGGAACTTTACAAAAGTAAAGGTCTGATCATGTCACCCTCCCCTTTCCCCTACTCAAAAAATTGCAGGGGTTCCCTATTGCCTCCAAGATCAAATACAGACTGCTCCGTTTAGCATTCAGAGCCCTTCATAACCTAGGTCCCTCCTACCTTTCCAGTCTTCTCACACCTTACTCCCCAACTGGTATTCTTCCATTGAGTAACACTGGCTTCCTGGCTGTTCCACAAACAAAACGTTCCATCTCTTGGCTCCCAGCATTTTCTCTGGCTCTCCTCCATGGCTGGAAAATGCTCCTTCCTCTACTCCAACTACTGGCCTTCCTGGTGTCTTTTAAATCACAACTGATATTCTCCAGGAAGCCTTCCCCAACCCTCTTAATTCTAGTGCCTTCCCTCAGTTAATTATTTCCTTTTTATCTGGCACAAAGCTTCCTTCCCATATGTTTGTTTGCATCTTGTCTCCCCAACTAGATGGTAAAGCACCTTGAAGGCAGGGACAGTATTTTACCTCTTATTCTAGCCCAGGGCCAGGTACAAAGTAGCTGCTTAATAAAGGTGTATTGATTGATGAGAAATACTGTGAGAGTTATTACTGAAAAGCAGATTATGGCTATAAACTCACAACTTTGAGCTCAGCATTTAAGAGCACTCAGCATTATAGTGATCATCGGCTATTTGGACCACTCATTTGTTGCTTATCACTTAATGTGATAAACAAGTCTGACATCTTTTTAAATCTCATACATATAACTTGTTTCTCCACTAGACCACCAGACCTGGGGGCAGGGCTCCTATGTTATCAAAAAAGATAATATCAAAATTTAAAAAAAAATTTTTTAAAGGGGCAGCTAGGTGGCACAGTGAATAGAGCACCGACCCTGGAGTCAGGAGGACCTGAGTTCAAATGTGACCTCAGACACTTAACACACAAAAAATAGCCATGTGACTTTGGGCAAGTCACTTAACCCCAATTGCCCTACCTTCCCCCCTCCAAAAAAACAAAAAAAAATTTTTTTAAGAGATAATATTTGTAAAAAGCTTAGCACAATGCCTATCAAAGAGCAGGCACTTAATAAATATTTGCTTCCTTCCCCCTTCACCCAGGCCTAAATACTCATTTAGCGTCCAGCCAACATCCATTGATAAAGCTCATAGGAACATAGGTTTTAGAATTTAAAGGGACCTTGAGAATCTTCTAGTCCAACCCCTCCATTTGACATTGTTGTTCAGTTGTTTGCAACTCTTTCTTGGCAAAGACACTGGAGTGGTTTGCCCTTTCCTTCTCCAGCTCATTTCACAGATCAGGAAACTGGGGCAAATACAGTTAAATTACTTGCCTGGGGTCACCCAGAGAAGTTAGTCTCTTGGGCTGTATTTGAACTCCAGTCTTCCTGACTCCAAGCCCGGTGCTCTTTCCACTGTGCCACATAGCTGCCCCCTTGACATACGTGGTACTAAAGCATAAGGTTGAATGAAAGTTTGATTGTGCAAGAAAATTGTGTTCATATTAACAATTTATTGAGTATCTTTCTGAAAACCTGCCTCAAGTCACAGAACTAGAAAATTCAGAAGACAGAAAAGTTGTTAATGAAGTAGACATATATAGGGTATAGAAAACAGCCTGGCACAGATCATGAGCTCTTAGAGAAAAGGAATTTCTTCTCTATTCATAGCATTCCAGTTAAGTCCCACGTTAGCCAGAATCGAATTCTGACTAAATGATAACATCACCCTGACACATGCCTGCAAAAATTCTAAACCTAACTGCAGAAAGCATTACTACTTCACACCTCCCCAAATCGTTCCCCTAAATTTACCATAAGACTAACTTCTGTGAATTGGCATCTACAAATCAGAGAACTAAGAAAATGAGCCCTAAAGAACAGGGAAATACACATTTTTCTGCCTTGCTTTCATTTAGTTTTTAAAATTCTCCTTTTTGTTCTAAAATACCAAAAAAAAAAAAACCCAAATCCCAACTTCTTTGATTAAAAAAAATTAGCTCGAGTTCCCTCCACCGTTACCCTCCATACATACCAGTTACAAATATCCCATTCTCTATCACCCTTCAGCAATCATCTTCTACTAATAAGAAGCATCTGGTGACTATAATCTCCCTGAGTATCTCCACAAATATAAGATTATTTTTTGAAAGAAAACCTCTCCAAAAAAGGAATAGAAAGAAGCAGGACATATTAAATTTCCTCCTGTCCTGCCACCTGATTTTCATCAAGGTCCCCTGCCTGTTCCCATCAGGCCATCTTGATTCTCTGGGCATAGGTCAGTTTATTGCTGCTTTATTTTCCCAGCAGTATATGTGTCACAGGGACACTGGCTAGTGTCTGCAACAGGAAAGAAAACTAGGAAATTAACCAATCACGTGCTGGTCAAACTTCGACTGTGAAGGATAAGTATGTGTTAGTCTTAAATGGACTTTATGCATAGATTACAAGTGTCAGCAACTTCAAGTGTCTGCTGAGTTGGCGTCCCTGCATGTCCTATGAAATTTCAAGCTCATTCTACCTGTTGGCATGAATGGTTTTCATTAAGCCAAAACATTTTATTATTCTTTTTTTTAAAGACTTGGTTTATCCACATAGGAAAAACAAATAGATAAAGAATATCTATTTTACTTGGCTTAGGGAAGGAATGACATAAACTCTAAACTGGGTATCTTGCCACACAGGGGAGTAGGGGGGATGGGGATGAGAGGTGGGATGATGGAGGGGAGGGTGGGGTGGACAGGAGGGTTGGTGGAAGTACACACTTCTGTAAATGGACAGGGTAGAGAATAGAA
>CM053586.1:259152233-259185270 GCA_028646515.1 Pseudochirops corinnae
TTTCTCTACTCATTCTGTTTGCTCCTCTTCCAAAGGAGAGAAAGGTGTAATTAATTACTGAAGTATCAGTATTACTACCTCACATCTAGCTTTCCATTGTGCAGACCACTTTACAAGCTTTCTCTCATTTGTCCCTCAACAACTCTGTTTCATAAACTAAGTTATTATTATTATTGCCATTGTATAGACAAGAAAATCAAGACACCAAGAAGAGTGACTTGCCCAAGGGTCATAAGTCTAGTAAGTGTCAGAGATAGCGTTTAAACCCAGGTGTTCCTTATTTTGTGTCCACTGCACCATCTATTATACTGCACTGATCTCTCTTGTCATTTAGATGCTTGTTGAGTGCTAACTATAGCTCTGCCCCATATTAGTTATTTTACCCCAAGAAGTTTGATTGGCTTTTCAGTTTGGCCTCTCTAAGATGAGGTAATCCTAGTCTCATTCAGGATGGTTTTGATGACCACAACCTGGTGCACAGTAGGTGTTTAATAAATACTTTTTGACTTGACTTTGATTGATGAAGCAAAATACTCTGAATGCTAATTGGTATTTTAATATCAGTTCACATTTATATAGTCTCAGTACAGTTTTAAGCTATTAAAACTTGAACCCTACAAAGCACTTTCTTTACAATCACCCGTGAGAGATGTAGTGTAAGTATTCTTATCACCTCTAGTTTTCATGTAGGAGTTATGAGATGGAGGGTGGGGGACAACGGCATGACAGTTATCTTTAGGTATTTGAAGAATTGTCATATTGAGGAGAGACTAGTCTTCTGTGTGGCCCTAGAGGGCAGAACTAATAGCAGTGGATGAATGTTCCAAAGACATAGATTAGAATTGAGGTCAGGATAAAATATCTTGATCAGGCTGCTATCCCAGAGTGAAATGGGACAGCGGCCTGGGGATGAGTGAATGACTTCCCTCTGCCTGGAGGTCCTCAAGCAGAGGAGAATGACCACATGTCAGAGGCATCCTAGAGGAGATACTGGGCAGATCTGAGCTGGATGAAAAGGTGGATTCTGAGGTACATTTTAATTTGATTTTTGTCTCTGGGCTTCAAGTCCAGAACACTATTCTACACTATTCTGCTGCCCCTCTAAAACAAAGGAATAAATACCTGACCAGCATGTGTCTGGCTGGATGTCATTCTGCCTTTGCTCCTTTTAGAAACCAGCAGTTATTTCCCCTACTTTTCCTGGCTACAGGTTCTGAATGAGACTTCTGACTTGCTCATGCAGGGTAAGTGAGGCTGCCTGAAGGGGAAGGGAAAAAGGGAAAGAGTGTTGGAATGTTACCTTTGGGTCCCATTAATGGTATTAGTAAAATAATGAAACCCTCAAGCAGACTGAAAGCTACACAGACATGAAAAGAACAGATAATTAGTTGTAAAGGGGAAGAGGAACCTCTCTGACACTGTTTCCTCTCCTTTCCCCTCCCTTCCTCTCTGCTCCCTTCCCCTTCCTTCCCCTTCCTTCCCCTTCCTTCCCTTTCCCCTTCCCCTTCTCCTTCCCCATCTCCTTCCCCATCTCCCTCCCCTTTCTTCCCCTTCCCCTTCCCCTTCCTCTCCCTTCTCCCTTCTCCCTTTCCCCTCCCCCTCTCCCCCACCTCCTCCCCTTCCTTTTCCCTCCCCTCCCCTCCCCTTCCCCTTCTTCTTCCCCTTTCCCATCCCCCTTCCCCCTCCTCCTCCCCATTCCCCCTTTCTCCCTCTCTGTCCCTCACTCACACTCCCCTCTCTCTTCTCATCACAGAACAAACTGAAAATCTCTTCCCAGTTCATTGAGGGCTTCCATACTTAGAGCAGTAGTAGCCCCTGAGGCTGTTGGTGAACACAGTAACCCCTGAATCATATGTCATGCCTGGAGAGGGGTTTCACTGGTGTTCTCTTTGGATTAGACTGGGAGGCTCCAGCTTTTAAAGATTAATGAAGAGACTTCAGAGTATAGTATGATGCCTTTCTTTAGCTAGATTGTAAGTAGTTGAAAGGTCTGGGTCAAAAGCAGACTGTTCTCATTTCTCTCAACATAATCAATTCCTACACCTAACATGTTTCCTAGGTAGAGTGATGTTCCCAAGAAAATATCGACAACTGGTAATTAGCTCATCTGTTTGTTCTTCTCTTGGCTGGAAGAAGAATAGCATCTGAAAAGTCCTTTATGAATTTCTTGTGTCTGCTTTGCACTGGGTGGATTAGAATTTCAATACTTGAACCAAGTAAATGCTACAATGAATCCAGTCACCTACCTTTAACCAGAACCTTTGTGGTTGATGATGTAGGTGAAGAAAGGCAGAGGGAGCTAAGGTTGAAATTGGATTATATCACTAAAGAAACCTTTGAGTAGCTTTCAGAGCCTTACTTGTTTTTATGAAATAAATTCTTTGTTTAAGGCAACAAGATTCTGACCCTATTGTTTCCTGGGAAGAACTGAGATGAGGGCTAATTCGCCTCTACCTTTTCCTGAGATGCCTGAGATGCCCTTAAAGAGCAATAGCAGAGTTGCAGACTTCTGTCCAGAGTGCATCTGGGTATTTGCATGGTCAAATATGAGATCATAGGCTATTAGGATCTAGACCAGCCCAACCTCTTCATTTTATGTGGGGGGAGATGGGGTGGGGAATTGTGGTGTGTAGAGGTAAGACCATTTCCAGAGGTCCCAGGAGTAAGATTGTTAGTGGCAGAGCTGGCATTTGAGCCCAGTTCCTGGCTCCAGACCCAATACTCTATTACTCTGTGCTCTAAAGATAATGCCAAAGTAGTGACCTCGGGAAACATTTTGCCTAGTGATCTAGCCTCATGGAGATTTATTTTGCTTTGTACAAGCTGTGCAAGCTTAGGCAGATAGAATTCTGGTTTCTAAGCAGTTATGTTTGCTTCCTATTTTTTTCTTTAGGTCTACATCCTTCTCTTGGATTACCTACATAGCAGTCAGGGATCCTAGGCAGGAAGCAAACCAGCTTTTATGTCTGATTGTCAGCACTAGTGACAGAATCAAGGGATTGTATATTTAGAGCTGTAGGGAACCTTTTATGTGTCTGGATTTGTCGAGTTTTATTTGCAAGAGTTTAAGTTTCCTGAGAGGTGGGGCTGTTCCCATTTCAGCTCATCTTTAGACTGCGAGTATCCCTTGCACAAAATTTTTATTAAAAAATCCAAAGGAAAGGCAACCCATAGGAAGGTTGCATTCAATCCATTCCCACCACACCTGATTCCAGCTAGGTCTGTAGGAAGTGGTAATTGAACCTGGCAAAGAGAAGAACTAAGGGAAACATAACTATTTCAAATATGTGAAAGACTGACCTGTGAAAGAGTGATTTTAAAGAGAAAGAGTAGCCTAGTAGGTAGAAAATAGCTTTAGAGTTAAGTAGCTAGGTGGTACAGTGGATAGAGCACTGGTCTGGAGTCAGGAAGACTCAAGTTCAAATCTGGCCTCAGATACTTACTAGCAGTCTGACTCTGAGCAAGTCACTTAACCCCATTTGCTTCAGTTTCCTCATCTGTAAAATGAATTGGAGAGGGAAATGGCAAACCACTCCAAGAGAACCCCAAATGGGGTTTACATGATTGAACAACAACAGCGTGACCCTGGAAAATTCTCAGTGCAACTCTAATGTGCAGAGTCAGTGCCAAACTTGCATTGGTAAGAGGTAGTTTCCTAATATGTATCACTTCTGGTCCAAAAAGAAAAAAAAAAACCATTTTATTTGCTCTTGGAGGTCAACCCATAACCAATGGATAGAAATTGTGGAAAGGTTGATATTGACTCAACATAAGAAAAAACTTCCTAATTGGTTTTTCCAGATGGAATGGGACTGCTCTCTACAGAGTCTAGATAAAATCATTGAGCTTGTCATAAAGAAAATTGATAAATCACTTGGGGACCAGTAAAGATGATTCAATGATTTTAAGGACGAGGAGACAGAGCATCAGGTAAATTGGATGGCTTGTTCACTATGTACTAACCAGTCCATGGATTATTTGAGGATATTTCATTACTAGGTTTGGGCGTACAAATGAATAAAAACTAAAGTCCATCTTCATCCATTTTGAACTTCATTTCTTAATACTCTGCTCAGGCATGCAGTTATGCCAAATTGTCTGAATACTTTCTAAATTGCTTTAATACAGCCAGATATTTACAGTCAGTAAATTGAGGTGATAATTTCAGAAGGTCTAAATCTCTGAGGTTTCATCAATGTAGGTAAGATGTTTGCGTCATTGGCACAGATTGCAACCCCTGTTTGCCCTGAAAACCTATTACATGTGTGACTGTGACCAAACATTCCATCACGTGGTAGTCAACCCGGTGATGAGACCTTAACGAATTTGGCTAGACAGGCCCTGGGATAGCGGCCAAGGGCCTGCCAGCAGGTCCATGCTTAAAGCCCTTCCTGCTTTAGTATGTACCTGACTTAGAGTCTTATGGTGCAACCTTGGGGATCCAGGGTCACTTCCACTCCACAGTGAAACATGACTGTAGGAAGTTAGTGGTAGAAGGGGTCATAATAATATCCTAAAATAATCTTTCACTTTATAAAAGGATGTAGCAGAAGACATCTTCTTAATACATTTGTAATTTGTCTGAATTCTTTTTTTAAACAAAGTGGACACACATACACACATACACACACCCACACACCCACACACAGAGTTTTATCCAGAACCTAGCTGGTTGACACAGCGTGTGGAGTGTTGGACCTGGAGTCATGAAGAGCTGCGTTCATATCCCACCTCCCACACTTCCTAGCTGAAGGACAGTGGCCAAGTCACTTAGCTTCTCTTTGTGTCTCAGTTCCCTCCTCTGTGTCGTGGTGGTAACACCAGTACCTGTTTCATAGGTTTGTTGTGACGATCAAATGAGATGGCGTAAGTGAAGTGCTTTGCGTGTATGAATGTGAGCAGTTACAGCTGTCACTTAAAGCAAGGTCTGTGTTTTTACCAGGCATTTGTCGGCTTTCTTTTGTACGGTAATTACTACGCTTTGTTCTTTTCTATTCTAAACATCTTTGCTTTAATTCTTATAGTCCTTAGTCCACAAGTATCTAATTTTTAGGTTTCAAATACATGTAAAAGTGGTCATGGAGTCATAGTTCTAGAAGAGACCTTTGCAATGAATGCATCCACTTCTCTCATTTCACAGATGAGGAAAATAGACCCATAGATGTCAAGTGAGTTGTCTAAGGTCACACAGCTGGCTTCTAGTCCAGGAAAACTTAAAGTGCTAACATTTGATTTTACCTTCGCATTTTATTGTATTTATTGTTGTTGAGTCATGTCTGACTCTTCATGACCCCATTTGGGGTTTTCTTTGCAAAGATACTGGAGTGGTTTGCCATTTCCTTCTCTGGCTCACTTGACAGATGAGGAAACTGAGGCAAACAGGATTCAGTGACTTGTTCAGGATAACACAGCTAGTAAGTATCTGAGGCTGGATCTGAACTCACGTCTTCCTGATTCCAGGCCCAGCGCTCTATCCATTGGGCTACTTCTCATAGTTTTTGTATCTGTGGTTTTTGGTAATCTGTACTAGGTGTCTTCCCTTTTTCCTGAATTACTGTGATTTGGCTTTATGTGCGAGGATAAGATCTGATTTACCTTACATCCTATGTTATGGTAGACCAATAGCTATTTCCATGTGCTAAATAAGCCCATTTAAAAAGTGACCACATTAGTAAAAGCCCCTGAGCTGAGCATTCTGTGTTCTTTGTCTTATTAAATGTAACATTCTTGTGGAAGAAGGGGAATAATAACCTTTGTTTCTCACTGGAAATTTGGGAATGTTGCTGGAGTCTGGATGCTCTTTTTCATTTCCCATTTTGTCTTTCTCCCCACCAACCTTTGAATTTCAATGATGATCTTTGAAATATCACTGATAAGTTCTAACTTGTAATGAGTAGAATGGGCAGAGAAGTCTGAAGACCCATTAACATCATGGTTGTTATAAACAATATCCTCTAGGGACAATTCATAATTTCCTTTTTTGGTTTTTCCCTCCCAGCTCCGTTTATTTTTCTTCTTCAGCATTAAATGTAATGCCTGGAGCATGGTGTTTGTGTCCTGTAAGAGTCCATCTGCTCACGCTACTTTTCTCCCACCTGAAGCCATGATGTTACATTTGGAGCATCATAATCATTTTCACAGCAACTCAATGTGATTTCACACACCGCAGATTATGACTTCAGGTGGGGATTGAGCAATGCAAAATGATTAACCCTTTAAGCTCAGAGATTCCCTTTCATTCCAATTTCCTTAACAACCAAAAGAAGGGAAGGAGATGGACAGCCCAAAGCAAGCAAGGGCAATGCGGGATCCTGTTTAAATGATCTGTTGCAAACGTCCTCCAAACAGACTCTTGGGGAAGTGCTAAAGTTTTTCCATCTTGTCAGTTCTGTGAGACCAGAGGCTGTGGTATACCCATCTTTTTATCCCCAGCATCCAGAACGATTCCTGGCAGGTAGGAGGTGCTTATAAATAGTTGTTAAATTAAATTGATATCCAAAAAGTGCCAGACAGGTTTTCCTAGAAAGAAAAAGCAAGATATCAATACAAGCAATGAATGAATGAGTAGAAAATAACTTATTAGGAAACTAGTATGTGATAGACACTGTTCGAAATGTGGCAAAACAAATACAAAAATGAGATAGTACCTGAACTCAAGGAGCTTACGTTCTGATAGGTAGAGACAATCCACATTAGGGGGATGGTGTCAGGAAAGGGAGTTTTGGATCGGGAAGCCAGTGGGATGGAGGTTTAATCCATAGGTTAGTCAATTGACAATACCTCTTCCCGAGGCAATGGTAGCATTGATTTGATTTCTGTGTCCAGAGCAACAGCTAGAATTGAGGTGGAGAGGGAAGTACAGAAGGAGTAGTAGTGAAGCTAGCAGGGGTGAACAGCTAAATGTGATGTAAAATTTGTTGTTGTTGAGTCATTTCAGTCATGTGAGCACATTTGGGGTTTTCTTGGCAAAGATACTTTCCGTTTGTCGTTTCCTTCTTAGCTCATTTTTACAGATGAGGAACAAAGGCAAAGAGGGTTAAGTGACTTGCCCAGGGTCACACAGCTAATAAGTCCTGGCTCAGAATCATGACCAATGCAGTATGACCACAAGAATAGTAGAAAGTGAATAATAGATTCTGATAAATTCCAGTCTTTCAATAAGTTGACTTTAAAGTCAACAGTATAGATTCTTTTGACTATAGGAGGTGAAAAGGTGGAAAAGTTGCATATATATATATTTTTTTCTTTGCTTTTGGAGGGGAGAGGGCAGGGCAATTGGGATTAAATGACTTGCCCTATGTCACACAGCTAGTAAGTGTTAAGTTTCTGAGTCTGGATTTGAACTCAGGTCCTCCTGACTGCAGGGCTGGTGCTCCATTCACTGTGCCACTTAGCCACTCCTGTGTGTATATTTAATATGATTGATGCATTAATATTTATAATTTTCATATAGTTTAGAGCTGGAAAAATAACTCAAGTGCCTTGACATCTTGTCAAAGATGGTGCCATGAGAAGATTCCACAGGGCTCTAAATGCCTACCTCTCTCTAATTTTCATCAATATTCCCAAGTTGCCACTGAAAAAAAAAGAATTATAATGACTGCTCCATTCTTCTATGTGAATGGGGTATTAATGGAGCAAAATACTCAGAGATGCTCAGATTCGTGGTACCCAATAATTTGGTCCCCTACAAAATGGGCTTCATTGGAAGCCCATTGGAAATAGCTATTGGCCCACTATAACATGGGCTGCAGTTACAGAATTGAGTTCTCTACAGAGTAGCTTTGTTATACTTTTCCATTTTCCATTTATAACAATGTTAAGTATTAGTTAACTCTTTATGGAAGTGGAGGATTTCAGGGGTTGGTTGTGTTTTATGTTTTATAGCTTGACAGAGTTATCCTGTCTTTATACCCTCTAATCTCCCAGAGAATGATTTAAGTCTCCAGCCCCATTGTAAGATTCATGCCCAAGAGACATTCAGGAATAAAAATATTACCCTTTGAATTTTGAATTCCTACCAGCTTTGGAATTTCACCTGAAAGTGAGGGTGGGTGAATCAAAACAGGCAAATTTTCTCATTATTCTGGGTCAAATTTGATTTTTAATTTGATTATAGAAGTGGCCAAAGAATAGGTCTTCTATCTTTTGAATAAAGGCAACTTCTTCCAAAAACTCTTATCCAAGGATAGCAATAGACATTCATACCATTATGGAAGGAACCCTCTCATTATCTAGTTGTGTTATTATTGTTATTAGGACTTTCCATCAAACCTTGAAAGGGAGTCATCTAATAAACATTTATTAGTGGCTGCTAGGTGCCTGATAGTAGAAAATTAGAAAGAACTAGATGTACCCACTTTAATTAATTGACATAATCGGAAGTGTTATACAGCAGCAAGGGTGAAAATTACCTACTTGAAAAATCCAGGGTCAGATGAATTTTTGTAATTTATATGTCTTCCACCCTTCAATTACTATAATGATGATCAGAGCCTCAGTATTTTTCCTTCCCCAAGTATGTGGATTTCTCTTCTCTTTTTTACTAATCTCTGATCTCAATTATGGTCTAAGCATAATTGACTAGTTTACCTGTTATGACTCAGGAAAGGAAACTGGAAGTCATTTTTGACTCTTCCCAGGACACATCATTCCAAAGCATACTCCCAAACAACACCCCATCCCCCCTACCATACTAGATATCCTCAAGAAGAAAAATGAGGAAAAAATCCCAGAAAAGATTTTCCTCTCTTTCCTCCCCTCCTCCACTTGTTAATAGGCTAAAACACAGTTTAGATACATTTATAAGGGAGGATAACTCACTACAGTGGAGGAGGCAGGATTAGAACTCAGGTCTTCCTCACTCCAAGTATGACAGTTTATCCACTGTACCACCTAGCTGTTTCAAATATAGTCATGGACAAGTCATGTCAACTCTTAGTACCTTAGGTACCTGTCTAAGACTATCAGTCACAGAGTAGGTACTAACCTCCACCAGTAGAAGGTGTTTCCTAATGTGGAGTTAGATAACAATGAAATCCCAGGACCCTGAATGTGTCCAGCACTGGGCTAGAAGTGGGCAGTTTTCCCTGGAGATGGATTCTCCAGGGAACTTAGTCTGGCCTTCCTTGTGGAGATTAGCTAACTTTATCTGAAGGCACTGATAGAATTTTAGAGTTAGTAGGGACTTTATAGATGTGATTGAAATCTGTGAATAAGAGAAACTGAGGCAACCAAGCTCCAAGAATGATCAGTTTATTAGCAAAGCTATTGGTTGCCAATAAATGGGGTACAGGGCTCCTCAGTAACCAAGGACACACCAGACAGTCAAGGCAACTCTTTTATAGCAAAGTGACACAATCTATTTTTAGCAACGTGGGCATTATCTGGTTAACAATTGTCTAGAATAAGAGAAGAGGGATTTTGCACAACCTGGAATATCTGACATCAGCACTTGATGAGATACATTGACGTTTATCTTACATAATTTTCTTCTAAAGGTGGTTGGTGGGTGACATACGAGAGAGAAAAAGGGAACTAAAGTTGCAGGCTTAAGGAGTTTAAACTCCATAAAGAGGGAAAGTAGTAACTTGATTGATTCTTAATAAAATAAAGTAGTGTATTAAGTTTTAACATCACAATTATCAAGTCCAACTCATTCATTTTGTGAATGAGAAAATAGAGATCCAGGAAGATGATGTGACCTGCACAAGGTCACATAGCTGGTAAACTACAGCCAGGAGCCACGATGACTTCAGATTCAGTGCTCTTTCTGCCAGCTCATGTGTTGTCTCCTTCTAACTGTCAGAGAAAATGATTTATGTCTTGAAAGAGTATGGTGAAATGAGTCCAGTGGTTTAGAGATCCTGCCTCATGTTAGTTTTGCTTTGAAGTGGTATAGGCTGGGAAGGACTGTTTCCCTCTGATATTACAATAGTCCTCTATTTGAGAGTTCTGTTGACTCATCCCTGTTCTCAGACTTTCAGAGTCAGGGCAGGCATGGGGCAAAGGGAAAAGTGAAGGACTTTTTAAAAAAAATGTTTTTTATTTTGAATTAAGAAAACAGGAACATTTCAATATGCAAAGAACACATGAATGTTTGTGTTATAAACTATTTCTATTACATACAGTATTTTTAAAAAACATATATCATATTTAGCATGGAAGTGACAGAATTACCCTTCTTGGCTGTGACCTTTTCTGAATTTAGTTCATCTGTCTTCTGTGTATTTTTTAAAAAGGCTTCATTGTTGACCTTCCTTCCTCTCCCCCTTCTCCCTTTCTCTTCTTTCCTTCCTGTGTCTCTCTCTCTCTCTCTCCTTTCCTTCTCTTTCTTTCTCTTCCCCTCCCTTCCCTCTTCCCTTTCCTTCTCTCCTTTCCTCTTCTCTCTTCTCCCCCCTCTTTCCCTCCTCTTCTCTTCCCTCCGTTCCCCTCCCCTTCCTTTCCCTTCCTATCTCTTCCCTCCTCTCCCCTTTCCTTTCCTTTCCTCCCATTCCCTTCTTTTTCCTCCCCTCCCTACTTTTCACTTTCCTTACTTAACCTTTTTTCTTTCCTTTTTCCTTCCTTTCCATTACTTTTACCAGCCCTCTTCACATCTTCCACTCCCAGCAGAAACCCTCTCTCATTAAAAAAAAAAAAACAAACCAAAAAACAACCAAAAAACCAAGCCGCAATGACTTAATGGATCAGGAGCCAGCCTCAGAGGAAGATATATAAGTTCAGTCTGTGACATATCCTAGCTGTGTGAACCTACCCAAGTCATTTTTGTTCCTTGACCTCTGGATAGTGCTCTAAGACAAATAAATATAATCAAGCAAAACAAATCCATGCAATGCTCATGTCTGAAAAATGTATGTCTCATTCTGCAGTTCCAGGTTATGACATAAGGTAGGAGGTATGATACATCAGCAGTCATTCAAAGTTGTTGATTATTGCATTGATCTTAAGTCTTCAAAGTTTTTTTTTCCTTTTTAGTATAATAAATTGTTCTGCTGGTTCTATCTACTCTACTCTGTATTCATTCATGTAGGTTTTCCCAGATTTCTCTGAATCTATCATTTTCACTTTGATAGTTTGAAAATTATGGCAGCCAAATGCTTTGGAAATTTGTTGATACATTTCTCAATTGATGAACACTGCTATGGTTTCAAGTTCTTCATTATAAAGAAATATTATAAATATTTCTGTATATATTGGTTCTTTCCCTCGATCTTTGCTTGTTTTAGGAAATAAGTGTAGTAGTGGTATTTGTGGGTCAAAGAACATTAAAATTTAGTGTCATTTGAGGTAGAGTTCTAAATTGCTTTCTAGAATGGTTGGACCAATTCATAGCTCTACTAACAGTGCTTTAATATGTCTGCCCTCCCAAAGCCCCTCTGACAATGACCATTTTCTCTCCCTTCCCCTTTTTTTTTTAAATCTTTGCAAATCTTATAGGTGCGAAGTGGGATAAATTGCTATTGACTGAGCATACATGTGAATACCTGTGTAGGCTTTAAGCATTTAGCTAGCCATCGTCTTCAAGGAATTTGTATTGTTCAGGGATAGATTGTATAAATTAATATAGATTCAACATTAATATGCATAATAGACAAATTGAGGATGGGGGAGAAAAAAATCTGGATGTGGGGAGTCCTAAATGGAGAAATGAGTAGTCCCTAGGGCTTTGAAAGGAAAAGGTTCAGATTTGAGAAGACTCACATGCAGAGCAGTCCTAATCTCGTCTTGAACAAAGTTTTGAAGTGGGTGAAATTAGTCTTTGATGCTGGCCTACTTTCCTTGATGTATCTTTCAACCACCTTCTGTTGTCTGTGCTTCCTTTCCACTCCCTCCATGTGGCTAGGGCCCCCGAGCTGCCTTTTGACTATCTGGAAGTCTCTGCTTCATCACTTTATATGCATAAGAATAAATTTCTGTTGGTATCTTTTGTTTTTTCCCTATTATCAGAATTTCTTCCCTCTCCCTCCCAGAAAGTCCATATAACAAATGTTTTTTAAAGAAAAAAGAAAAAAAGGCAGAAGAGTAAAAAAAATGGGCAAAATTGCTCAATACATCAAAAAAGTAGAAAAAATATATGCAACCTATCATTGCTGTGAACTTCCCATCTCTGCTAAGGAATGTGATCCTATCTTACCCTGTGGTGTTCAACAAAGGGCTCCCATAATTGAGAGTGGGGTGATACAATTATAGCCTCTTTATGTATTCTATATTCCCAGCAAAATGGCCTACTTGCGATTTCCCCATGACATTCCATCAGGAATGGATTCCCTCCTCATCTCTGCATAGCATCCCTGTTTTTTTCAGAGCTCAGCTCAGGTGACACCTGTTCTGTGAGGTATTTCTTTATTCTTCTGTCTTCTAAGGTCCCTGTGCCCTGAAATTACCCTGTATTCATTTCATCTCTATCTTGTATATTCCTGTATTTGTACATGTTGTTTCCTTGGATAGAATATAAGCTCTTCACTGTTTTATTTTTATTTTTATACAAAGATAGGCTAGTGTCTATTCCAGTGCCGGGCATGTAAGTGCTTAGTAAATGTTGGTAGACTGATTATTTGCTTGTGCACCCTAGAACGTCCCCAAGAAGTTGAGTGTCTGCTCTTAGACTTGGCTGATCCTGCTGATCCATTGCCCTCCAGAAGGGATCTTCTTGTCCATCCCCTTGGACTCCCTCTTAAAATGGCAGTCATATGATGATGCTTCAGGGAAAAGATACACTTGAAACAGATGCCAACAAGAAGGTGTCTGTGGTCTGGAGGGAAACAAAGGCCGGAATTCCAGGGCCAGGAGTGTTCTGGTGCACTATGGAGCCTTGCTGTACATCAGTCACATCTGTAAAATGGACATGCGCTTATGGATGACACAAGGTCATACTAGAGATGGAGCAGTACTATTATTTTAAAAGATGTGACAAACTAGGGGCTGTGTTCATGATAAAAAGATTATTGTTCTCCTCAGTTTTACTGAGTTCTCAAGAGGTCAGAGGAACAACATTATGAATTGTTCATTTCTTTCCTGATAAAACATTTACAGTCAATGCCTGCCCAACAGTTCATTAAGCAAGGCTTTCTCCCTTCTGTAGCCTGAGTCCTGTGACTACATCACGTCTTTCTTCCTGATTTTTGACATTCACTGTGCTCTGTAAAGCCTAGTTCTGCTTATCAATCATGTTCAATATTAGGTTACTTGCAGAATAGAATCATTACCTTTAATGTTTAATAACTGTGCCATGAAGATAATACAATAAAAATCCAAGAAATGTAATTTAGAAAGGCTTTTGACTCAAGCCTTGTATTTTCCCCACCTCCCAAATCTCTTATAATCCTATCCCTTGGGCCAAGGAAAACCTTGTTTTCTCTCTTCCTTTGACTTGGTCTGTCTTTTTGGTGTGTTCCTGCCATGTCGTGTATCATTTGTCTCAGATGGTCTCTCAGTGTGGGGTGGCTGAGAGTAGAGATTACATTAGGAACACACAATGTCCTGTGCAAGGATAGTGCCTGATTGCAGCAGGGAGGGTGACGAGTGGTTGACTGCAGGAGCCAGGCCTGCTGACGGCAGCAGGTTAGAGTGTGCCGGAATGGAGCCCTGTATATCATGGAGCTTGGTGAAGTGTGGAGAATAGATGACCTGCCTGAACTCATTGACCTTGACATAAATGAAAAATGTCCTCGAGTTGTGTGGATGGTTCCAAATGGTTTCCAGAAGCTATGGAAGCACCAGGGGCTTTTTTAAATAGAATTTGGTTCTATTACAGATGTCTATTTTAGAGCAGTGAAGCCGTTTTTGGGGATGAGGAATATGAAAGTAAAAAAAAAATTCCCTTCTATTTATGAATTCAAATGAAGTGGAATTCAACTCTTTTCAAGTATCTTTTTTGGGGAAAAAACATTATGTGAGCAACCTCCAAAATCGTGAGGTCAAATGGTACAGACCAAAGATAGCTGCTGGTTTTATTTAGTCACCTAATATCACTGTACCCTCAGCATTCTCATTTGAAGGAAGAACACCATAGAAATATGTCTAGTCCTGTCTCTGATGCACACTGGCTGTGGCATCCTGGGCAAGTAACTTATTCTCTCAGTGCCTCAGTCAGCTATCTATAAAGCTATTAAGTTAGTGATGAGTTCCTACACAGAAAATTTCCTATGCATTCGAAATGACAGTTCTGGACCAAGAAAAAAAAAATATCATGTTGGAGATTTCCCAGAGACTTAAGCTTCTTCCAGAGACTTTGTGGAGCATGTGTGAGATCTTGTCTTCCTTCCTACACCTTTCCTTAAGTCCTCTCTCCTCTATCAAAAGAAAATTTTTTTTTAAAGACCAGACTCTGACACTATATTTGAGATCTTCTAGATAAGTCAGTCTAAACATTTTCCATCCTGGATGTGTAACAGTGGAATAATATTTTCTCAGCATTGCTACAGAACCAGAAAATTATTGTTTCTACCACTCTTGAGCTGCTTAAATAAACACATGCATACCAGATAGCCTTACTTGCTTTGTGAAGAGAAAAAAAGGCAAAAAGTCAGTGGATCTTCATTTAAGCAGTATAAAATACGAAAAGACACAGAAGTGACATTTTTTTTTCATTCTAATGACTGAATTTTCACTTCATTGCTATGTAAGGGGTCTGTTTCATGAAGAAAAAAAATGGAAAAGCCCCCCAAAGATTAAGTGTATTTGAGCACAATGAATGTTTTTCATTGTATCATGACTACAGAGGTGCCATCCTTAACTTGTGGGAAAAGATAGAAGAAAGGGATAGGATTCACAAGCTCATTGAAAACACTCCATTCAAGAATCAAATATTAAATAGGAGCATAATTTAAAAAATCATTAAGAATGGGAAATAGGTAGTTGAAAACTAGAAATTCTCTGCCTGATTGCTTGTGAATCTGATATTAACTGTTCTCACCAGATTCATTAATCAGTTCAGTCCAATAACTAGTCAATTCAGTTGGAATTGGACAGATATTTTCTTTGGGTTGATAAGTTATTTGAATTACTTGGTCAATTGAATCAAAAGTCAAATTTAATGTGTGTATAGTCAGATAAATTAGGTTAAATCAGATCCATGGTTAAATAGCAATGCTCTCTCTTAAGAAAAGTGCAGGGAAGCTGCCCATTGTTCTAGATTAGTATCTTATGAAATAAATAATAAAATTGTCACATTCTATAACTATTAAGTCCTTACCTGATTTTCCATTTCCCTGATCATGTGAAGTTTTTAAAAATCCACCTTTAGAGATTATCAAAAATATATTAGTTTGGAATCAGGAGGGCCTTATCAGAGCTAGTGAGAAGGCATTTCTTTAAGGTTTTTTTTTTTTCACTGTGGTTCATCTCTTTCATAGATCGTACATGGCGGAACTTAGAAGAAACTCAAGCACAATACCTGTTAAAGGGATTTTTTTGGGGAAAAAACAATAAACCTTTTGTATCTGACCCTAAAGATATTGGACTTGCCTGGCGCTTATCACAGTTGGTCAATAGAAGAATGCACCCAGGGGAATGCTTGCATTAATACTGATTTGAGGCATACCCTTGGAGTGGTCTTGGGGGTGAAGGGCATTATTGCCCTTTCTGTCTGGAGTCTGGAGATCCATAGATTTCCAGATCTGGAGTCTTTAAAACTGATGGGACTCCAGGATGAGTTGAAGGCTATTTTGTGGGTTTGAGTCATTTCTGTGGTATGTCTGATTCAAAACTCACACCCCTAGTGGGACCATCAGTTGCTCTTTCAGCAATTTACTTCTCTAGTATTGGGTTGGATCTTCAATGGATGGGTGTTGCTCACCAAGCATTCATTTGAGTGGATTCTTTTCTTTGCTGGACTTAAGATGAAGGATGAGAATTGAGACTGTAGAAGTGGAGAATATTTGGGGTCAGCAAAAAGTGTCTTTTTGCCAGCGTATATGCCTTTTCCCTGTTGACTGTGAATTCCCATAGGCTCCATAAGGGAACAAAGCCTCATTCGAGGCACACGCTCCTTGTGAACAATGACTTGAGTTCATGTTCCGAGGCCATGTTATAGTAGAGAATGAGGTTTTTGATATACTTCAATAATTAAGTCTCCTTAAATGAGGTCCAAGATAGACCTATCATATACTATTATTGTTGATTAGCTAATTATTAAAGTGAAGTTCCCATATACATAGCTTAGAATTATTTATCCTCCACTCCCTTAATATTTTAAATATTTTTTAATAGTTCTACACCCCAGCTACATCTGAACAGAGGGAGAGTGATGAAGATTGTTGAGAATATCATCCACTCGCTGACAGAAATCAGTTCATTCCTTGTCATTATAGATCTGAAGATATCCAGAGGTTAGACCATTTCTCAGTTGGGTGTTTATGGAAAAACATCTCTAAAGGGGGGAAATATTTCATAAAGAATACCCTTCTAGGGTGGCTAGGTGGTGCAGCGAATAGAGCACTAGCCCTGGAATCAGGAGGACCTGAGTTCAAATCCAGACTCAGAAACTTAACACTTACTAGCCATGTGACCTGGGCAAGTCACTTAACCCCAATTGCCCTGCCTTCCCCCCTCCAAAAAAAAAAAGAAAAAAAGAAAAAAAAGAATACCCTTCCAATGACTTGCTTTTGATTCCTCAATCCATTGGTTGTCCAATAGATTTCAAGTTCTGTGAGGGTGGAGACTGTGTCATCTTTGTGACTCTGCCCCCAGTACCCCATTCAGTGCTTTTCTCATTGTAAGTGTGCAGTAAACACATTGATCAGTAGTCAGCAGCTAGGTGGCACAGTGGATAGAGTATCTGGCCTGGAGTAAGAGAGACCCGAGTTCAAATGTGGCCTCAGACTAGCTGTGTGACCCTGGGTAAGTCACTTAATCCTGTTTGCTCAGTTTCCTCATCTGTAAAATGAGCTGGAGAAGAAAATGGCAAACCACTGCAGTATCTCTGCCGAGAACACCCAAAATGGGGTAATGGAGAGTCAGACATGCCTGAAACGACTGGAACAACAACAAAAGCATGTTACATATAATAATAACCGCTAGCATTGATATAATGCTTTATGATTTGTAATGCGCTTTGCATATGTCATCTAATTTGGTTCTCATGACAGACCTGTGAGATAGGTGCTATCATCCCCATTTTTCAGATGAGAAAACTGAGGTTGAGGTAGGTTAAGTGTGCCAGAAATTCTAGGCCTGTAAGTTGCAAAAAATCCCCACTGATCTACATTGATAGAGTTTTCTCACCCAAGAGTTTCTTGAAGCAATGAAATCACATGTCCAGTCTCTGTCATTGTTTTTCCCCTATCAATAATAATTAGTGGTAAAATGATTAATTTTACTAACTTTTATATATTTTATAGAATTATTTATTAATATAATAAATTAATAAAACTGTTAAATAAAAATTAATAATTAGATGCTCATCACTCCTAAAATGAATTCTACAGGTTGGGCCACTGACTAGGTAGCTTTTGAAATCCTTGGCTGTTCCCTCTGGAGCCACCTTGGCAAGGACTGCAGACAGCTTCTCTTCCCTTCTCCCCGAGCTCTGTTCTCTGACCTCCCACCTCTAAGCCAAGCTCCTTACTTTTCCTGTCTGTTTCTTACTCATCCCTGCCTCCATGATAACAACCACTGACACACATCTGGGACTTTTATAAGATTACAAATACAAAGTGCTTTTCTCCCAACAGTCCTGCGAGGTAAGTAATGCATGTGTTATTTATCACTATTTTGCAGATGAGTAAGTTAAGGCTCAGACAGGTTAAGTGACTTGCATGTCATCCTCCTAAAAGTAAGTGTTAGAGCTGGTATTCAAATACAGATCTCCTGTCCCTGACTCCAGGCCTCTTCACATTGCTCCACACTGTTTCTCCCTCCCTTTATTCACTTCATTTGTACTATAGGATCATAGACCCAGAGCAAGAAGGGCCCTCGGAGGCCATGTAGTCCAACCTTCTCATTTTTACCTTTGAGCTCAAAGTGAAATGACTTACCCAGGGTCATACAAGTAGTGTTGGAAGCATGATTTGAACCTGAGACTTCTGTTGTTGTTGTTGGACATCATAAGGGTGATGTCTTGACTTGCTTGTGAATTGGATTTAAGTGAGGAAAGCTGCACTTTCTCCTGTATCATTCAAGCCTCATTTCTGGAATTCTATTTTTTGCCAACCCATGTCCATAATTTCAAAATTCAGGTAAAAAAACCAAACAAACAATTTCTTTTAAGTATTTTTTCCTGATTCACTTCACTGCATCCTCTCCTTTTACTCTATGTCCTCTCAGTTTATACTATCTTATCTTACACAGCTCATGCCCCATCTGCCATGGCACTGGTCATATATGCATGTTGTGTGTTTTTACCTAGATAGCAAATGTCTATTTCCTTTGTACTCCAAAGCATCCAGAATTTTGCTATTCTCAGGCAATGCTAAAAAAAATACTTTGTGGGTTTAAAGAGTAAATCCTGCAGGAAAAAACATCAGAGCTATAGCTCACCAACTATGTCTAACAACTCAGTGTGGCCATAAAAATAATACAAGCCTTCTTCAGCAGTATTTCCTTCTGAAGGTCTGTGGTTTTCCTAGACAATAACTGTGTTTTGGAGCAAGGATTTGGAGCTGTCTGAAAAAAGAATTCTCTAGCTTTTGAGAAATGAAGTCCCATAGAGGTAGATTTCATATGTGCCCAGGGAGAAGTGAAAAGAGAGAATTTATCGTATTGCTGATTGAGTAATAGATACCTGCTGTTTCCCTGCATCCTCTGCTGGCAAGCCTCCCTCTGTGCTGTGTAGAACTCTTGGCATACTGTCTGTGCTCAGAGAAGGTTACTTTAAAAACTGTACAGACAGAAAGGAAGGAAGAAATGACAGTCCTCAAAAAGCCTCCACTGAAATGACCTTAAATTATATAGCCTGGTTTTCCAGGACAGGAGGGAAAAAATCAGACAGGGTTTCAATCGGCAATTCTCAAATCTTGTCTGTCACCTGTCTGGGGTGGACCACTCTTCCCAGGATATGTATGTTCCATTTCACTGGTGTTTGGAACAACTGTATGAGGGGGAAAACAGAATAAGGACTTGGGTACTTCCTTTCACAGTTGATTGGCTAATGAGAAGAGCTGTTCTCAGAGAAATGAGAACATGTGTATTGGAAGGCTGCCTTGGCTTAATGTTGCACATGATCCAGGAGGCCAGATGGCATTTTATGTGGTTTTTACAACTGTGATTTTTGGATTGATCACTAAACCTGTCTGTACTTCTGACCTAGCTGCCTGCCTTTCTCACAGGCTGAGCCTACAGTAACATAATTTGCATTTTAACTGTTAGTGCCTCCTCTCAAAACCAATGTCCGATAGTAGACATATTTAGCTATCCATTACTGGTTGTTTTAGCATATATCTATCTTTTCCTATTCCACTTAAGGAAGTTAAATGCTTTTTTTCTGGGTTATCTCATTAGAACATTTTTCTATCTTGCATTTATGGTCAGGTCTCAGTTTTTCATGTGTGAGTTTTCCACTTTATGTATAATTTGCAAAAGAATGTTCATCCCAGGCTGACTTTTTCCTGTTACCCAGATAAGCATTTAAGTTTATCTTCCTTCGCGCTTGGCTGGTGTGTGCTCAGCAAAGACAAACTAAGTTTTATTATTAGCCTAGGACAAAAATAATTAGGAAAGTATGTCCACTGCAAGCAATTATATAACCCGAGTCTAATGTGAGAGATTTAGGGCTTAGACACCATTTTGAGCGGTCTCATTGCTGCCGTCTATTAGATTATTGACCTTTGGCTAGTCGATCTTTAACAGAGCTTTTAAGCCATTTTATTATGTTATTTTATAGACTGATCACACCAAGTCCAAGGTTTTAAGCTGTTGGAAAAGGCACATTGTGAGAATCACATTGCTCTAAGCAGTGCTTAGAGCTCAAGAAGCTTCAGTAGCCCCCATTCCTTCTACGATAAAATATGAATCTTCTGTTTCACATTTAAAGCTTCTCATGATTTGACTCTAAACTATCTTTCTAGTCTCCCTTTTCTACTTCCTACATTCCAGTCAAACTAACCCATTTGCCACTCCCTATACAGAGCAGATTGTCTTCCTCCCTCTGAGTCCCATGCCTGGAACACTCTTCCACATCAGTGTTACCTCTTGGATTCCTGGTGCCCTTCAGGTCTCAGATCATATCCACATCCTCCTATCTGATAGCTTTTTCTTGTCCCCCCAGCACTAACACTCTGTGTCTCTCTAAATTACTTTAAGGGAACTTTAAAGCCACACTTTTTAGAGGTTTTGTGAGATTTAAATAGCCAAGATTAGCTTGACTGTTGATACCCTAAGTAGGAGATCCTTGTCTAATGGACATGCTGCTAGAGGAACTAAGTCATATCAGTCTTGCCATTCTCATTTACTGCAAAAGAAAATAGAAGAAAGAAAGGAAGAAAGACAGGAATAGAAGAAAATAGAAGAAGGGGAGTTTTTTTTCTAAATAGAAGAATGCCTTTTAGGTCTACTTTGGAGAGGCAAATAAAGGAACTGGTTTTATGCACACCCCAAGACAACAAGAAGTATCATTTGATAAGGCTTTTGGTCATCTTGTATCTCAATGTTCATGAGAAACATTTGTAAAAGGAAATAATTGTGATATATATACCAGGATCTATGGAGGAGGGTGAAGGAAGGAGACATTTTAGAAAGAACTCCATAAGATCTTTCATAAAATGCCTGAAATAATAAAATCATAGATCTAGAGCAGTGATTCTCAACCTTCCTAATGCTGCTACCCTTTAATACAGTTCCTCATGTTGTGACCCCCAACCATAAAATTATTTTTGTTGCTACTTCATAACTGTAATTTTGCTACTGTTATGCATCTGTCTGATATGCAGGATGTATTTTCATTGTTACAAGTTGAACATAACCCTCAGGTTGAGAACTGCTGGTCTAGAGCAAAATAACAAAATAAGTAAGAAAATTAGCACAGTCCCAGGTTGTTGCTGTTGTTTTAATAATGAAAAAACATTTTCCTTTGATGGATGCTTAAGTAAATTAAGTTTTTGTGGTCTTTTACAAACAAGAATTAAAGTCGCTTTTTACCTCTTGTAGAACCTGGAGATTCCCTATCACATGTGGTCTCCAGTGCACTGCTGTGATTTCTGTGAGCTGTTCCCTCTCCCCTCTGGGATGTCAGAGTTGAGGCTGCTGGTCCCTGGCTGACATTGCTCTGGGTTATTATGGTGATATATCTTGGAGCTGAGCTCAAGCAGGGATCATCCCGTTTCCTGTTGGAATTGATTTTCTGTCCAACTTTCATTTCCTATTGTACGTTCCTCTGGGGCAGTGCAGCTTTGTTAGACAAATGGGGCTTTCTCCTTTGGAGTCATTCCTTGATTCTCTTCAGATGTACATTTCTAGAAATGAGCAGCCAGGCAGCCTGGCAATAAAGGGGCTGCCTGGCCTATTGGCTTTGAACTTCCTTGGGGTTGAGTGTTGGAGCCCTGGCTGAATGTAGCATGATTCTGGAAGCGGGAGATCAGGGATTGTATTCCAGGGGGTCCACTGACTCCTTTTGCAGCTTCATCTTTTAGTGCCTCTGACTCCCCTGTCAACACAGTAGGATTTTAATGTGCCTTCTGCTCGTGACTGCTGGGAATTTATTTGTTGAAGTCAAATTGCTTCTTCAAGCAGTTCCAAATAAAAGCCATGTTGATGCAAGGTATTGTTTCTGTTTTAAAATGTTTAAAATGAGTGTTCAGATTAGTTTGTTCTTGAGAGACAGTGACTGAGAGTAATGAAGACCTCAGCTCAAGTCTCCTTGGATACTTATAAAGTATGGGACTAAGAACAAGTCACTTAACCTCTCTGGGCCTTAAATCTAGTTGCTAAGTTGTAGATAAAATCCACAGGTATGTGACATTGACATAATTTGAGTTGAACACATTTCATTAACTCATCAAACTTTTAAAAAAATTAATTATTTTAAAATTTTTAATAAGCATTTATTTTTTCTCTTCCTCCCCATTCTATATTGTGGGAGGAAAAAAAAAAGAAGCCCCCTTGTAACAAATATGAGTAGTCAAGCAAAACAAATGACTATATTAGCTATGTCCAAAAATGTGTATCTCGTTTTTTATCCTTTATCCCTTCTATATTAGGAGGTGGGTGGCATCCTTCATAAGTGATTCTCTGGAATTATGTTGGTCATTCATTGTACCTAGTAGCAATTTGTCTTTCTCATTCACTAACCATAGTCTCTTCCATGTTTTAAGTTTTCTTTCTATCTGTTGTTCTATTCCACTAAATTCCTTGAGATCAGGAATCATACTTTTTTTTAAAAGTCCTGCCATTTCTCCAGCTCATTTTACAGATGAGGAAACATGGTTAAGTGACTTGCCTAGGGTCACACAGCTACTGTGGCTACTTAAGAAGAGTCTTCTTGACTCAGGTTTGGCATTCTATCCACTGCACTGCCTAGCTTGAACTTAGCCATCCTTTACTGAGTTGAATGGAAAGAGACAGTGTTGTGTAATGGATCGAGATTGGACCTGGAGTCAGGAAGACCTGAGTTCAAATTCTCCCTCGGACTGTGTGGCCCTGGACAGGTCAGCTGATTTTATTGGACCTCAGTTTCCTTATTTGTAAAATGAGAGGGTTGGGCTCAGTGATCCTTCAGGTTATAGAATTCTATGATGCTAGATAATTCTAACAGTAGAGTATGTTGGAGAATTGCAGAACTGGGAGAACTTGCCTCAGGAGAGATGAGCTGGCCCTCCACTGTGCCTTCTGCCTTCAGACTGCTAAGTGCTTAACCCAACACAGAGAAAAAAATTTCTTGGTTAGAAGGTGGACAACTAGAAACCTTCCATTCTAGACTGATGCCAACATATGAGAAACTCTCAGTTCGTTTTGATTTTTAATTGGCTTAAGCAGAACCAATCCATCTGTCGAGATAACTGACCTTAGCTTTGATGCCCTACTGCCTTTACATTCATTTAAGTTTCTCAGTCAGAGCCAAAAAGAAAAAAAAAGAAACCTATTTTTCCTTCATATGTCCTTAGAATATTTAAATTAAATGAGGCAGTTTCATCTACAGATTCTTCTATTTTATTAGATTTGTCTTTTGGTTGGAATTTGTTGATCAGTTATCATGCCTTTTTGCCAACTCATATTTGTGCTTCATTATGTTCTTGGATTCATACTTACAGTGTTGGGCTAACAGTTTAGCATGTCTTCCTGAGTAGCATCTAGCATGTACAGTCCTCAGAGGCAAGGATTGTTTGTTTTTGTCTTTGCATTCCCCAGTGCCTTAGCAGAGTGCCTGGCACATTGTCATGTACTAAATGCTTGTTGAATGATAACCTGGAGTCCTGAATTCAACATGGCTGCCTGCCTGTGTAGGCAGGGAGGAGGGAGTTAGGCATGGGGAAGGTAAGATTATTGTTGCACCTGGGGTCATTTTTAGCATCGGCAGCCAATCTTCAATTGCCACTGTGACCCTTTCAATCTCACTAATCAACTTGGTTTTGGCTGCATGATCTTGACTAAATGGATTTGGATTTGAGTTAGGTAGTTTTCACTTGGGCGAGTATTGTTAACACCTTCCAAGGAAATCTGAGAACGCAGTGGTTTCTCATTTTATTTGAAAAAGCTGTGAAGGAAGTGTGAACAGCGCTTCAGGCAGATCAAGGGTTGGGAAAGAAGCCCCATGCCATTTTCAGAGCCAGCACTGGTGGGAATCATGTAAATGTATTCTGGCCACTTTAGATCTCTTGGACCTAGCCAGTGCATCTCAGTGCATGTCAGTGGTTAAGCAAAAAGGGCCTGCCATAATTTTTTTGGTGTTTGTGCTTAGAAATGGCATTATGCTGGCCTGCTTGAGATCATGAGGTAAACAGAGGAGGTGTGAAAGAACAAAGCCATCCTGGAAATGCAGGACAGACTTTAAGTTTTTTCTAAGCTAATGAATGACTTTGTTGGAGTCTTCCAACTCTTCAATCTTTCTTGTTTCAAATGAGTCTCCCAGAGGATAGCACTGTCTAGCAGATCACATTGCAGAAAAGAAAAGTGAAAAATAAGTATGTTCCCTAGGCATAAACCAGCTACATATTTTGGGCAATGGGGGCAGAAGGAAGGGGGAAGGAAAACATGAATAGCAAAAATGCTTCCAGGAATAAGAGCAGAATTTCAGCTTCATCCCTTCATGCCAGCATAGAGCCATGTTCACAGGGTACCCATTTCCTCCCCACTCCCCCCATAAAAAGATATTAGAGCATGGAACTCCCATCGATTTCAAAGAGAACCCTGTTCTCTGATCAAGTTCTCAAGGGAGACACAAGAGAAGAAACAGGCTTAGTGGTTAATAGCAAAAACGTCTGTGAATTGCCTTGTGAAAGGGGAGACACTGATATTTATGTTCAGAATGGGGTGTAGACGGTCAGGCAAATCGGGCACCTGATAGAAAAATTGATTTAGTGTCTTCTTAAAGAAAGCAGTGTGCACAACTTGCTTCATAAATTTTCTGTGTTTTTATCCAATCCCTTTCTCAACTTCTTTATTAAAGGGAAAAGTGTATTTCCTTTCTTTTAGGGTTAACCCCACTCAGAGTGTACATGATTACATTCTCTTGAGGACTTGGTTAGAAATATCATCTCTCCCTCCCCTCCCTCCTTTCCTTCCTTCCTTCCTTCCATTCCTTCCATGTCTTCCCTCCTTCCTTCCCTCTCTCTCTTGCTCTTCTTATTTTTGATGGATCCTGTGATTTCATCTGTATAAGAAGCTCTTGGTAAGAAATTTTCTACCAATGCAGATTGATGCCTTCTCTTCCACTTGTGCTCTTATGGTTGCTGGGCTAAATGACATGCCCCAAGTCAGCCAGCCAGTATGTGGCCCTGGCAGGACCTGACCTCATGTCTTCCCGAGGCTGCCTTTCTGCCTCTTATCCCTACTCTGTCACTGTCAATCTTGTTCTCTCTGCTGTTGCTGGTGACTTTTTTTTGCCCCCCCCTTTTTTTTTTTTTTTTTGCTTTTTGGAGGGGGGAAGGCAGGGCAGTTGGGGTTAAGTGACTTGCCCAAGGTCACATGGCTAGTAAGTGTTAAGTGTCTGAGGTCGGATTTGAACTCAGGTCCTCCTGACGCCAGGACTGAAGTCTCTTGACTTCACATTTAATGAATTTCCTGCTGTCTATCATCTACATTCTTTAGTTGCCTACTATTTAGAAGCAGTTAGGTGGCACAGTGAACAGTGTTGAAGTTGGAGTCAGAAAGACCTGAATTCAAATCCTGTCTCACACACTTACTACCTGTGTAATTGGGCAACCTGTGCAACCTAAGGTGATGATCTCATCTACTCTCCTGGCTTCAAATACTACCTCTATGCAGAAAAGTTCCAAATCAATTATCTGGCAGCCCTAATTCCTCATACCCCCTTAATTTTCATTTGGCTATTGAACTTCTCTCCTGGATTGTCCAGCAGGAATCTTAAGTCCAGCATCATCATCTTCAGCCATCCCCTGCCCACCCAACCCAGTCCTCAGCCTGTTTCTTTGCTTATATTTTCTTATATTAGTGGCACCATCATTATTATCTCAGTTACCCAGACTTGGAACTTTTAAATCATCTTTTGTCCCCCTCTTCCTCCTTTTATCCCACTTCAAGGACTCAGAAATTCATTCCCTCCTTTGGATTCCTGTTATAACTATCCTATATCAAGTCATCAAGCATCTATTAATTGCCTACTGTGTGCCAGGAACTGTGCTAAGCTTTGGAGACCCTTATCATCTCTTATCTGGATTTTATGATAGCTTCCTTTAAAAAATTATTTTACTTTCAGTTTTGAGTCTCTCCCCTCTTCCCCTTCTCTACCAACTGAAAAAGTGAGAAAAACAAAACACTCTTTCTCTCTCTCATTCTGTTTTTCTTACTTTCTCAAGGTAAGAAACAACGCCAACAACATATATGTATATATATATCCCACATATATAGCCATATGTATATATACATATATACACACGCACACACACATATATGTTCAGTTGTTTCACTTGTGTCTAACTCTTCATGACCACATTTGGGATTTTCTTGGCAAAGATGCTGGGATGGCTTCCCATTTCCTTCTCCAGTCCATTTTACAGAAGAGGAAACTGAGGCAAGAAGGGTTCAGTGACTTGCCCAGAGTAAGTGTCTGAGGTCAGACTTGAACTCCCATGGATGAGTCTTCCTGACTCCAGGTCCCATATTCTATCCACTGCACTGAGCTGCCCTCTGTACACGTCTGCAGTCATGAAAAACAAACTCCCACATTAATCATGTCCAAAAGAAAGGAAGAAAGAAAAGAACATATGCTTCAGTCTATGTTCTTGAGTCCATTACCTACCTGGAGATGGATAGTGTGTTTCATCATGCGTCCTATGGGCTTTTTTGTTGGTCATTGTGTTGATAAGAGTTATTAGGTTTTTGAAAGTTGGTTATCTTTATAATATTTATGTTATCGTAGAAATTGTCCTGGTTCTGCTTCCTTTACTCTGTATCCATTCGCACAAGTGTTCCCAGGTTTTTCTGAACACATTGCCTTCATAATTTCTTATGGCATTGTATTATTCCATTGCTTTTCCCTGTGTTTGGTTTCTGCCTGAATTCATTACATTCTAAATTTTGCATTTTTTTCTACCCAT
Source organism: Pseudochirops corinnae (assembly GCA_028646515.1). Classification (NCBI taxonomy): domain Eukaryota; kingdom Metazoa; phylum Chordata; class Mammalia; order Diprotodontia; family Pseudocheiridae; genus Pseudochirops; species Pseudochirops corinnae. The sequence continues at coordinate 259,178,879 of CM053586.1, forward strand.
TTTGTGGGGTTCTTGTGGGAATGAAATGAAATGGTAGACATGCTAGCACTTTATAGCCCAATGTAATACCAAGTTCGAAGCCCAATTTGATGCTGTTATTATTGTTATTATTACTACTACTACATGTAGATTCTACCTAATTCATAATTATAGACTAAAAGGTCATTTGTAACTTGCGTTTTGGGGACATGGAACACACAAAGGGTATGTGAGTGTGTGTGTGTGCGCACGTATGTGTGTATGAATGTGTCTCACTTCACTCACAAAAGTCCATTCAATCTAATAATATGCCTGAATTATAGTATTATGCTGATACCAATAGAAATATAGAACTTCTTATGCAGAATAATATTTCTGTGGGAAAGCGCATTTAGAACTTGACCTCAGAGAGTTGAGAACACACCTCTCTCTGCTGTTACAGATGGGAGATGACAACTGCCAAGCCATTATTGGAACTATTATTGGAGTCAGTGATACAGTTGGGAGTAGCCTTGAGGATCACCTTCATCTTCTCTTTCTCCTTCCCTCTTGACGTTTTAACTTCTACTGCCATGGATTCCAAATTGGGACACAGTGGCAAGGATTAGGGTTACAATATAGCACCCCAGGCAGTAGCAGGGGGCAGCACCTCTAAAAGAAAATGGAAAAAAGGAAAGGGGGGACCCCCAAGTATCAGTAGCAGCTGGGTGACAAGGGAAGGGGTTGCCTGGTTGGAGTGATAGTTTCTAGGTGGCTGTTTGTATGTGAAACGTGCATGTGAGGTCAGATCTATCTAAATCCTTGCTTGTTGATTGCCTGTTATCACCTGTCAGTATTGCATGTAGAGAATGATACTGGAGTAGAGCCCCTGTGACTACTCACATTGGTGCCAGTTGGTTGCTTTCTCACCCTACAAGATCTCCTATCTTTTATATTGGTCTCTTAGCAGAGATAGCATACTTTCTCTGGGCGTTGTTGTCCACCACAAGAAAGACAGAGTGCAGTAGTTGTTGTAAATATAGCTGTCTTGTCAATGGGTCTGAGGCAAATAGAAAGCTGAAGTCCTCGTGGGAAACTTAAAATTCTAAGAGGGGTAACCACTTGTGTTGAAGTTAGCATACTTACATATAGATCCTGGCTCCAACTCTTAGTGAAGTCCCTTCATATGTTTCTGGCCCCAGTTTCCTCATTGTCAAATCAGTCAGTAAACATTTATTAAGCGTTTGCTACATGCCAGATACTGTGCTAAGGGCTGGGGATACAAACATGAAAAAGAAAGTTAATTCCTGCCCTCAGAGAGCCTACAATCTAATGAGAGAAACCTACACATGAAAGGAAGCTGATGGGTGTCAGGGGAGGGGAGTAAATGGGTGATGGTGGGTTATGATGGAGGAGTCCAAAGGAATGTATCCAGGTGAGAAGTGAAGAGATGACTGACCTGGGCGTCCTCTGTAAATGGAGGTTTGGGGAGGAGCTCTTTGCTCAGCATTCCAAACACAAGGACAGAGGATACTGCTTAGGTGCGCGTACCAAGGCTGATGGGATCTCGGAGCATGAGGAGGTCCCTAGAGGTGTGCTGGAAAAATCCATCCAAATTATTATTACCAAAATATGATTACCAAGTGAGGATTATAGTATTTGCACTCCATCGCTATTAAAATGTGAGGCCATAGGCCGTGTTTTTGTTCCTCTTTGTATCCCCAATGCTTAGCACAGTGCCTAGTATGTAGCATGTGCTTAATAAATGCTTGTTAACTAACTGACTCTATGTTTATGTCACTAGGTTATGGTTATAACAATGCCTTGTAATTTTTGTTTTTTGCTTTTTGGAAGGCAGAGGGGAGGGCAATTGGGGTTAAGTGATTTGCCCAAGTTCACACGGCTAGTATTAAGTGTCTGAGGCTGGATTTGAACTCAGGTCCTCCTGATTCCAGAGCCCGTGCTCTATTCACTGTACCACCTCACCACCCCATTGCCTTGTAATTTTTAAAGTCATATAGAAATGTGAGATATTTTTATTACCTTTTACATAAAATAATAATCTCCTCTCCCTTTCCCTCTTCTCCCCTCACCCCTTCTCCTCCCCTCCCCTATTCTCTCTTCCCTTGTTTCTCTTTTCTTCCTCTTCCCTTCTTCTGTTAGTACTGGGGACCCTAAAGTTGCAACATTGAACTTTATGCCCCTTGGAATCTCTAACTTCCCTTGAGGCTCAGCTCCAGTGTCCTTGCCGCAGAGGCCTTTCCTCTTGTTCCCAGTTTCTTGTATATGCTTTGCATACACATGACTGTCATGTTCTTCTGCCCCATGTAAACGTTTTTTGTTTTTGTATCCCCAGCACCTAGCATGGTGCCTGGCACACAGTGGGTGTTTAATAAATGCTTATTGAATTGAGCTTCTCCTTTGGTAAAGTAAGTTCATTCCACCCTTTAGAGTCCAAATTAACGTCAACCTCCTCAAGGAGGTTTTCCTTGAGTCTAGTCCTTTTTCTGTGATCCTTATAATAATCAAGACAACAAACATTTATTAAGCACTTACTGCGGTGCCAGGGCATTCTTGTTAAGTGCTGAGAAAACAAATACCTGCGAAAAGAAAGGCAATCCCTGCCCTCCAGGAGCTTACATTCTAATGGGGAAAGAACACTTAATAGGTAGTACAAAAGGCAGGGAGGAAATTGGGAGGTCTAGAGTCAGAGGAGGAAGGATAGAGAATCACGTCTGGTAGAGGAATGAAGGATGAACGGTTCCAGCTTTTCCTCAAAATGGAGGTTCTGGAAGGAACTCACTAAAGGGAGGAGGAGGATGCCGGGGAGGAGGGATCTTCCAGTGTGAGAAGACTCCCGGGCATATTTTGGGATGAAAAGGCAACTGAGTTGTAATGTGGAGAAGTCCACAGAGTCAGAGGGAGGAATGGGAAAGAAAATTATTATTATTTTTTCCCTCTGTCAAGCTGTAGCTTCATGATCCTGTAAAGCTTATAGTCAAATTCACTTATTTGCAGACCAGTCAAAATTAGATTTTGAGCCCAATTATGCTATTCCTGAGATAACTAAGTATTTTTGGAAAAGGGGTGCAGTCTGAACTTGCAATTTCATTAGTACCCATATAGGGAATTTCCAGATGAGAAATCTCTTTCTACCAAAGTAAGCTGGCACTTTTTTTTCTGGGGGGAGGGGCAATTTATACCTTTCCTGAAAGAGTTCCTGGTAGCAATGGGAAATTGCCCAGGGTCACATAGCTAGGAAGTATGTGGTAAAGGTATGATTCGATCTCAGATCCTCCTGGTTTTTAGGCTGGATCTCTATCCACTATACCACATTGTCTCTCCCATTCCTGAATATTGAACTTAAGAAAACAACAAACCAAGCCAAACCTGAGAACACCTGCAGTATGCTAGGCACTAAATAATCTGGGAGAACATTAAAAAAACAAAACAAAACAAAAATATAATATCTAGAATACCTTGGCTTTTTACTGCTAATATTGAATGACAGTAATACTGCTTATCCAAGGACAAGTAACATGAGCCCTACCAGCTATATGTAAAAGTGCTTGAGTTCCCCAGGGAAAATGTACTGAGTTAATAGATGTTCTAACTAGCACAGTTCTGTGGTTGGACTTTTGTAAGAATGGTTCGTTTATCCACTTTGCCTGGAGCATTCTGACTCATTCCACTGTGTTGTGTTAAGCCTTGATCAGCCTGAATATTTCTTTTTCTCTCTCAAAGAGTCATTTTGTAGTATCCACATGTTCTCAGGGGGAAAACTAAAAGAAGTGATGCCTCTTTACATAATCGTCGCTATATCGCATCTAATCCCCATGTGATTGTCATGGAAGCCTTGTGATCAGCTGCCTAGGAAAAGAGGTCAGTTTGATTAGCGCCAATTTGTAGAGGGAGAAATAGAGACAGAGAGATGGGTGAACCATGGAAGATTAAACATGGACCTTGCTGGGAAAAAGGATTAAGAGATGCTTTCTGCAAGGATCTCTGTAAATGTAGGAAAATAGAGGAAGAAGAGGGAGCAAGAAGCCAGTAGATAGGGAAGACTGTTAAGAAATAGAGATTAGCCTCTCTGTTTATGGGCTTTCCCAACATCTAGTTTTTCTTTTTAGACTATCCCATTACCCTTCTAGAATCATAGGAAAAGTTCCCCTAATTCTAATTTAAGTTCAAAGTATTCTGAGCTTTAAGACCTGGAAAGTGCTTTACATAAATTATCTCACTTAATTCTCACAATAAGCTTGTGAGATAGGTGCTATTATTTCCATTTTATAGATGGAGAAAGTGAGGCTCAGCAAGGTTAAGTGACTTGCCCAGGGTCACACAGCTAGTAAGTGGCAGAGGCAAGATGCAAATCTGAGTATTTCTGTCCCCAATTTTATCCATTTGAATGTATCACTTCTCTTTTCACCTAAGAATTATAGGAAAAATTCCCCCATTGGGTTTAATTTTTTAAGAAGATAGTTTATAGGGATATCAATATGTCTCTATATATTTATAGGTATATATATATATATATATATACATACAAATACACATTTTACCTATGTATATACCTTTCATTTGCAACCTCATAAACAGATTTCTTCAAAACAACTATATGTAATGGAGATTCACAGTTTCATTCACTCTTTCTTTGACTATGGAAATGTTCAAGTTGGATAGTAATTGTTAAATTCAGAAAAACAAAAAAATTAAATAAAAAAACCTCATTGTTCTCTCCTGCTACTTTAAATTTTTGATGATTAAAAATAATAACGGAACTATTATTATTATGATCAATAAGGGAGCTATTTAAAAACACTAGAATGGAAGTATAACAGGCAAGACTTCAATTGTAACTTTGTCTTACAGAGTTTCCTTTTCATAGTTACGCAAAACAAGTCTGTCTACACGTTAGTCATATCTAAAAAATGTGTATCAATCTGCACTTTGATTCCATTACCTCTCTATCAAGAAATGAGAAACATGCTTTGTCATTAATCCTCTGGAGTCCTGGTTCATCATTGTCTTTGCATCACCCTCTAAAACATCAATGCTGGCCATCTGTTCTGCTGATTATACCTTCATCCTTTCCCCTGCAGAGTTTTTCTAGTTTCTCCTTATTTCATTTCCTAGCCCCACCCACTTCATGCATATTCCTTGGGGTAGACAAACTTATTTTTGATAGTTACTCAAATAGAAAATGGATTGAACAAATAGCACTCATATTTTCAAGGATGGAATTGGAAGCTGTCTGTTCTCTCTAGGAGCTACTCCTCTAGTAAAGGAGATAAGATACCATATAAATAACTATACTATTAGTGAATCGGTGAAGATGGGGAGGATATAGAAATACTGTGACAAATCTGAGAAGAGAGCTCACTTTCTAGCTTGTGTATACTTACTTAAGGGAATATGATAGTTTCCAAAGATCAAGTATTTCTAGGGCTGTCATGTTGTGTGAGGATTAGACTTGGTCTGCTTGCCAGGGACAGAGGGTAGAAGTTAGAGAAGGATATTTCAGTTCAATATAAAGAAAAACTTCCTAATAATTAGCAGAATAGATTGCCTTCCATTGGGAGGCAGAGAATTCCTCGTCTCTGGAGGTCTTTTAGCAAAGATTGGATGGCAAATGACGTGTTAGGGTCATTGGACAGAGGATTCCTGTATCAGCTCTCGGCCCCGTTAGATCCTGATCTAATGTCTGTTCCAGCTCTGAGCTGTTGTAATTGTCTGGTGAACATTCTGTGATGTTTCACGGATATGTCCCAGAGAACCTCTTTTGGTGGAGAAAACCAACCGGGAATGGGAATATAATCCCCTAATTTTTCAAAGAACTCACTGAGCAGACACCCTTGGATAACTCTGGCTTTGCTCATTGTATCTGTCAGTTTGGCTCTGTATAATTCAAATGTAGACAAGACCAGGTGAGGCTGTTCTGCCCCATCCCCATGGTGACCAGGAAGTAGTTCAGATGCCCTGCTCCAACAGCCTCTTCCTTCTCCCCCTCCCCTTATGTAAATACTGCTCAGACTCTCAGACTGAATGAAACAACATGATAGAACTTTCATTGAAAATGCAACTGATGGCCCGTGTCAGCTTGAGTTAAGAAATATATTTTAATTTGTTTAGCTCTCTGGGGAAATTATCTGAGCCTGCAAGTGATAATCAACTTTAACATGAGCTCCCCCCCCCCCCAAAAAAAAACAACCTTCTGAAACTATTTGAGTGACAAAATGAGATTTTTAATCTACATAAATCCAGAACTCTTTTCCACCTCCCCCACTTTTTTATCTTGGTGGGGGATAGGAGATTTAAAAATCTACATTAAAATCCATTTTCTGCAAGTGATATTATCGGTAGTAATTGTACTGCTAACAATAATGATGATGATAAAAATAACCATAAGGCAAGACTCATTCTATCAATATTTG
>CM053586.1:259185370-259210584 GCA_028646515.1 Pseudochirops corinnae
AATGATGATGATAAAAATCACCATAAGGCAAGCCTCATTCTATCACTATTTGTTACAACTGAATAGAGTTGAGAAGAAGACAAGAAGCATCTTGGCCCCCACAGCCATACACAATATTACCAAAGGAACTGCATCACAAATTGGGCTGGGACAAGGCATTTTGGGCATCCTAGGCCAGGTTTGGAAATTTTAGACACATCCATTACCAACCACTTTTTGAAAATTTCTTTTAGCAATCATAGGGAAAGACTATTAGGCACTAGAATCAACTATAACCTGATTTGAATGGACCTTGTTACAGAGTAGCTAGGTGGCACAATAGATAGAACACTTAACCTAGAGTCAAGAAGACCTGAGTTCAAATCCTACCTCATATACTTGCTAGCTAAATGACCTTGGGCATATCACTTAATCTCTGCCTCTATTTTCTCCTCTATCAAATGTGGATAACAATAGCACCTATCTCCCAGGATTGTAGGGAAGATAAAATAATATATGCAACATATTATGTGTAATATATAGATATTATATGTATGTACATATAATATACATGCTAGATATTAATATCATTATTATTATTTCCCTATATATTTCTCTATGTTCAGATAAAACATAGGTTGACCCTCTGAAATCACCTCAAAATCACACAAGCACGGGCAGTATTGGGCTATAATTTGTTCTGCATATGTTGCCAGAATCAGAAATTATTCCTCCCAATAAGTGCATAGGTTTATTGATTTAGAACTAGACAAGACCTCAGAGGTCTTCTTGTCCAACCCTTCATTTTATACATGAAGAAACTGAGGCTTAGATGAGTGAATGGACTGACGTACTGAAGATCTCATACTTTGAAGATCTGGGATTCCAATTCAGGTCTAATGACTCCTGATTTGGGGCATTTGCCATTACACCATCTCATCACTGGTTGCTGTTCTTATGGAGATAACGACTGAGGCTCAGGGAGGAGGAAATTGTTTGTGGCTCATGTGCACTGGGAGCCTGCGGCTTCCTCCTCGTTTTTATTTTGGAGTGCCATACCCCAAATGGGATAAATTGCCACCCCGTTCCACAAGTAAGGCCCTGACCTTTTGCATTTTTTGTTAATTTAGTTAGTAATTCTGTCAGTCCTTCCACAAATACATATTGAGTGCTTCATTTAATTCATTTGGGGGTTGGCTTTCCTTTCAGATATTTGCTCAGCCTACACTATGGATTTTTCAGCTCCATGGCTGGAGTAGCTCCCCAGTGTCCCAGTGACGGATGACTTTGTCAGGCCTGGGATTGGATCTGTTACATGGTGGTGATGATGTATGATTCCAACAAAACGGGTCTGATGTGGGTTCTCTGTGCTCTCTGATTGCAATTCTGCTGCCACGCTGCTTTCTGCTTGGCAGTTCAATGAGTGGGACAATAAACCTTGTGACCTTCCAAAGCCTGGGCCTTTGTTTCCTCTTCCGTATATATCTTGTATGTATGATTTTTCTTTTTTGCTTGTTGTTGCCCTCATTAGAATGTCAACTCCCCGAAGATGGGGGCGGTTTTTTGCCTTTCTTTGTATTACTAGAACTCGACGCATGGTAAGCACTTAATAAATGCTTGGTAACTTTCTGATTGACTGTATAAAATGACAGTGTTGACCTAGATGATCTGAGTTTCCTCCTAGTTGTAAAGGAATTCTGAAATTCTAGGTTGGTAAGTAAATGATCTCTGCTGAGGTATGTTCTCATTTAAGAGCTAGGTGGCATGGTGGATAGAGCAAGGGGCCCAGAGTCAGGAAGACCTGAGTTCACATCTGGCCTCAGATACTTACCAGTTGTGAGACCCTGGACAAGGCACTTAACCCTGTTTGTCTCAGTTTTCTTATCTGTAAAATTGTAATAATATTAGTGCCTACCTCCCAGGATTATTGTGAGGATCAAAGGAGATAATACTTGTAAAGGACTTAGTGTAGTGCCTGCCACATAGTATATATACACTTCATAAATATTAGCTGTTATTGTCATCATCATCATCATCATTTATAATTGCCTGCTTCCCCCAGCAGACAGGTGCATGGAGGGTTCCTTTAAAAGGAAGACATTTTTATCTGTTTGTGTACACTTTATTTTTAACATTCATTTTAAAAGAAATTTGAGTACAAAATTTTCTTCCTTCCTCCTATCCTTTCCCCACCCATTGAGAAGGCAAGAATGATATAAATTATACATGTGAAGTCATATAAAGTATATTTTCATATTAGCCATGTTACAAAAATAAAAACAAAGCCAAGAAAAAGAAAATTAAAAGGTATGCTTCAGTCTGTACTTAGGAATTCATCAGTTCTCTCTCTCGAGGTAGATAGCATTTTTCATCATGAGTCCTTTGGAATTATCTTGGATCATGGTATTGATTAGAATAGTTACGTCTTTTGCAGTTGATCATCTTTACAATATTGCTCTAAAGTATTCTCCTGGTTCTGCTCACTTCACTCTGTATCAGTTCATATATGTCTTCCCAAGATTTTTCTGAAACCATCCTGTTAGTAATGTCTCGTAGCACAACAGTATTCCATCACATTCGTATTCCACAACTTGTTCAGCCATTCCTCAATTGATGGGCATCCTCTCAATTTCTAATTTTTTGCCACCACAAAAAGAGCTACTATAAATATTTTTATACATATAGATCCTTCCTCCCCTTCTTTTTTTGGATCTCTTTGGGATATAGACCTAATAGTAGTATTGCTAAATCAAAAGAGTGTGCACAGTTTTATAGCCCTTTGAGAATAATTCCAAATCGTTCTCCAGATTGGTTGGACCAGTTCATAACTCCACCAATAGTGGATTAGTGTATAGTTTATAAGCATTTTCCTTGGATCCCTCAGATCCCCTACAGCAGTGGTTCTCAACCTGTGGGTCATGACCCCTTTGAGGGTCGAATGGGGTTGCCTAAGACCATCGGAAAACACATATTTCTGATGGTCTTAGGAACTGAGACACCGCTTCTCTATTCATCTCCAGGCGGGTCTGCCCACATGCAGATACGCCCACATACAAGTATTAAAGGGTCTCGGCATTAGGAAGGTTGAGAACCACTGCCCTATGGTGAATTGGTCTGGTTATATCAGGCTTTAGGAAGGACCATGGAAAGAAGCTATTTGTGCTGGCCATTGCTGAGAAAAATAGACCAAACACCTATATACCTCTTCAGAGAATGAAGCAGCTGGTAAAAAAAGAACAGAAGTTGGTTTTCCTCCTTTATTTGGGTAGAAATGACGTGTTTTCAGAACAAACGGTGAAGGAGAAAATTTGATACTGTGGAAAAAGCATTTTTTCCGGAGCCTGAGGACCTGGACTCCTCAAACCTGCCTCTAATTATACTTAGTATCTACGTGACGGGGCAAATTGCTTCGCTGTTTTTAGCTGTACTTTCCCCATCTGTAAAATGAAGTGGTTTGATTTGCTGGCCTTCTGACGCCCCCTTTAGCTTCAGATCTTATGCATGAAGAATGATGGTTGATTATAAAGTACTTTATTAATATTTCACTCAATAAATCAACAAGTCTAGCATTTATTTACTATGTGCCAGGTACTGTGGGTACAGGTATAAAAAAAGAAACAATTCCTGCTCTCGGTTTATTATCCCCATTTCATAGATGAGAAAGCTGAGACTAAGAGAAACTGATTTGGCCACAATCTCTGCTACAGGAGCTGGTATTGGAACCCAGGTCTAGCAACTCTAAGTCTAATGCTTGTCTCATTAAACTACAATACCTTGGTCTCTAGAACCTTGGATCCCATTGTTTCTCTGCCTGTTGTTGTCGTTCAGTCATGTCTGATTCTTCATGACTCCATTTGGTGTTTTCTTGGCAAAGATACTGGAGTGGCTTGACATTTCTTTCTCCAGCTCATTTTACAGGTAAGGATACCGAGGCAAACAGGGTTAACTGACTTGCCCAGGGTCACAAAACTAGTAAGTATTTGAGGCCAGATTTGAACTCAAGAAAATGAATCTTCCTGACTCCAAGCTCAGTACTGTATCTACTGAGCCACCTTAGCTGCCTAGTACATAGAAGGTACTTAATAAAAGCTTTTTGCTACCCCCCCCCCCCCATTGTAGCCTAAGATGATATTAGCTCTCTTGGCTGCCCTATCAAGTGCCTGACATATAGTTGTTGCTGTTGTTCAGTTGTATCTAACTCTTTGTGACCCCATGGACCATAGCATTCCAGTATTATCCATGAGTTTTTCTTGGCAAAGATACTGGAGTGGTTTGTCATTTTCTTCTCTAGTGGATTAAGGCAAGCAGTATTAAGGGACTTGCCCAGGGCTATACAGCCAGTAAGTGTCTAAGCCTAGATTTGAATTCTGGTCTTTCTGACTCCAGGCCTGACAGTCTATCCATTGTGCCACCTAACTGCCCTTGTTTATACATGGAACTATCCAGTTTTATTGACACGGACCCTTCTTTCCTGCCCTCCCTTACTTTCTTATCCCTGGTTGAGTGTTGCTGATTTGCAGATGTTGACGTTTCAGGGAAGAGTCTTCTGCAATGATCAGTTAAGGGTCAATAGGTTTAAGTTAGAAAAGATCATGGATGAGTTTGGGGCATATGCATGTGCATGAGAAACCCAGGGAAGTGGGTGGCTCTGTAAACTGTGGGGAATGTAGTCACCCCCAACCCTCATCTCTCTTCTCCTTAATCTTATCCTGCTCCCTACCTAAAGTCAAAACATGTACAGACTCAGGAATTGAGATCTAAACATACTTGCTAAAGTGCATGAATTTTCATAGGAACATGAAAAAGCTTTTAATGACAGCATACCATCTGTAACTCAAGGTTGATAGGGGGGAGAAAGTCCAAAATATTTACTCCTCAAAAGAATGTGATATTTAATGACAAAAGAAAGATCATTCTCATCATCTCGAGTTTGTGACCTGCATCCAGCTCTCTTAGTAGCTCTCCAAAAAAGGAGTCCCGCCCCCAAAAAAAACCCCAAAATCAAAACACCAAACAAAGCAAAACTACAGATACAAAGAGCTAAGTCTATAATGAAGATTCCCTGTTATGAGTCTAGACTCTAGACCAGTGGTTCTCAACCTTCCTGATGCCACGACCCTTTAATACAGTTCCTCATGTTGTGGTGACCCCCAACCATAAAATTATTTTCGTTGCTGCTTCGTAACTATAATTTTGCTACTGTTATGAATCGTAATGTATATATCTGATATGCAGGATGTATTTTCATTGTTACAAATTGAACATAACCTACAAGTTGAGAACTGCTGCTCTAGACCAAAGAGCTGACTCTGACCTACAATAGTTTGAGCCAACCAATTCAGCTTAAACTTAAAATTCGTCCCCCATGGCAGTGGGCATGTTCACATTCCCCATTGGAAGATACCATTAAGGTTCCAAACAAAGGGTTATCATACTGCAAATTCATAAAGTTGACCAGGCAACTCCCTTGATCTGCAAAAACACACATACATTATGGATGACTAGGATGGTCGAGATTTTCTAACTGGATATTGAGAATGCTGCAAATGCCATGTACCATCCAGCTCTTGAGATTCTGAAGTGATTCATGTTCATGATAGGCCTTTGCCTTGTACACAACAGGTACAAGACAAATGTTTGTGGAATGAATCAATTGATTGAATCATCATCATCATCAAGTACTGTCATTGTCAAAAACCACTTTGTCAGTGCCCACTATGTTCTAAATCCTTCAAATTACAGAATAAAAATGTAGCTGGGTTTTTATAAAAGCCATTCATAGAATTATAGAATAATGGAATCCTGTGGATGAAAGAGATTCCAAAGTTGAGCTGCCATGTACCTGAAAAAGAATCCTCTTTATTTGGCCAATAAATGGTTAAATGGCCTTTCACTGAAGACTTCTAGAAAGAGGGAAATCATTGCCACCCAAGGGATCCCATTTCATTCTGGGTTAACTTTTATTGTTAAGAAGTTTTTACTTATGTAAATTCTAAATTTGATTTTCTATAACTTCCACACACTATGCCTAGTTTTGCTCTCTGGTGCCCAAGGAGAACAAATCTATTTCTTCTTCCCTGAGGAACTTTGAAGCTAAATAGAGAAGATGGGACAAACAGAAGCAAATTATGCCCTGGACCTCTTTGGCATTCTGGTGAAGTCTGTGGACCCTTTCTCAGAATAATGTTTTCAAGTGTATATTAAAAGAAACATGATTGCAAAAGAAACCAATTATACTGAAATAATTATTAAAATATTACAAAAAGATAAGTTTATGGATCCCAGGTTAAGAAATCTTTGCCACACAACTAAATTCATTAAGGGCTTTGGAACTGCCTTTTATATATCTGCTAAATTTGCAATTAGAAGACCTGACTTTGAATCTTGGCTTTGCCACGTAGATGACTTTGAGCAAGCAAACCATACCACTCATCCAGGGCCTCAGTTTTTCTCATCTGTAAAAGGAGAGGACTCAGCTATGTGGTCTCTTAAGAGCTCTTCTAGCCCTTGAGGCCCAAAGAGAAAAAACTCTCTCACAGTGACCATAAGGAGTTGTCTCCTTGATGTTTTAAGCCCCAGGTTGTAAACCCCAGAAAGCCAAATCCAAGCTGACCAAACACCGCAAAAGCCACAAAGACAGGTTCAGATTTATTTATTCTACATCTTGGGACCCATGTTCTTATGCATTCACTTGCCAGACTCTGAGGCTCCAACACTTTCATCTGTCACCGTTCAGCATTAATCACCTAACGGGAGAAGATGGAGTAGAAGCTCCCATTTGATCAGCATTTCCCATGAAGGCTTCTGCCACTGGCCACGTGCCAGGCCCGACAAACAGCCATAAATGCAACTTGGCATAAAATGATGGGGTTTTTTGAGGTGACTCCGCCGGAACATTTTTTGTGCCTGGCAAAATAATTATCATGCTAACTTTTATTTTTCACAAAAGAAAATTTGATGGGTGTTTTCTTTTAAACAGGTTATGAGATGTGACTGTGTCTCCAAGGTTTATATGCAGGAGTATATGAGTGTATGTGTCTCTGTGTGTGTGTATGTGTATTTCTCATGCTGCCTTTGTCCTGTCTGCAAGGGAAAAAGAAAAAAGAAAACCTCACAAATTGCTGGGCCGCTATTAAACCATATGTGGCAGTGAAAATTTTAACTCTTACTACTCAGAGCTATGTCTGTGGGAATAATATACTGTTAGGCAGTGTGGCACAATGGGCAGGTCTTAGAATAAGGAAGACCAGAATTCTAGTCCTTTGACTAGATTGTTTTGTTACTCTGGACAAGACCCTTAACCTATAAACTTTATAATCTATAAACTTTAGTTTATAGCTGAGTTGCCAATTTGCATTGATGGAGGGAGTTTCCCCATAGATGGAGCCCTACAGGGATAAGATAACAGGTCCGGTTCTTCCCTCCCCACTCCCTGGCTAACCCCCACTCCACCTCCCAAATACTCAAACCTACACAGTATGAGGGGAGGATGGATGGGTATGAAAGAGGTCTGGTCTACTGTTTAAATACCATATTGTTTCCTCACTATTGGAGACTGAAGCATTCTCTATGGAAATTTCATTACCCATATCTTGACACTTACAGAGTGGTAACTACCCTTTGATACTCAAAGCTGCATTTTGATACTTAAATATAAACATACACATACACACATATTGACATGATCAGTATAGAAATTTATTTTGTTTGATTATGCATATTTGTTAAAAGGGTTCCCCCCCATGGCAGGGAACATAAGAGAGAAAATAGATTTTTGTTAATTGAAAAAAAGAATTTAAATGAAAAATGAAAAATATGAAATCTAAAAAACACAATAAAATATATTATAAGAAATTAAGAAAGTAGATGTTACCATGTCATTAACTTCAAGAGAAGTGAGTTTGAGAGTGTGTAGGTGTGTGCCTGTACAAAAGGAGATCAGTGAGTTTATTGACATTTCCTTTTTCCAAGGGGGAGTGAGTTTTTGAAGTGTCTCTGAACACAGTGGGAATAAGATAGAAGCAAGGAAAGTCAGTCTGACTCAGTGTTACCCTTCCTTCTCATATAAATACGCCCACTACTAATCATACCTGTTCTTGCCAATTTATAAAAATGTTTTACAGATAGATGACATAAAATATGTAAAAGAAGGGTGTACTTTTAGGAAGGTGTTATAGAAGCCAAAGTATTTTTTCTTTGGAATGGTTCACAACAGTGAACTGATGACTAAGTCTGCTACTGTTTTTCTCTAACAGTCTTTTCCCCACAAGAAAAGACATTGTCTCTTGACACCTCTGACTCATTGCCTTCATCATCTCCCTCAAACGCTTAAAGAAAAAACACACAGAATTAGGAAGAACACAGCAGATGTGAGTGACCTCAATTCATAGAAGTGAGATCTTTGAAGAGTATAGGTAAACCCAAGCCATTTCATTTTCTTCTGTATGGATTCAGTTCAAAGCAGTGCGCCTAGGTTATCCCACTTTTTATTTTGGTGGAAGTAATGATTATATTTCAATGGGTTTATTATTTCACTGGTGTATATATAGTTAAAGTACCCTCTGCTATTTTATTTCATTTTTATTCCCATCCTTCCATGAATCCTTTATTGAGGATTGACCCCAAATCATTGTATGATAGATTTCAACCTGTAATGGACTTTAGAGACCATATAATCCAACTCCTGTCACTTGGTAGATGAGAAAACTGAGATTTAAAATGTTAAGTGACTTGTCCAGGGTTACATGGTGCCATAGGCCACACAAGGTCTTCTTGATTCCATATCTAACCTTTACTACATTGTGCTCTCTCTCAGTGTGGAGGCCTTCCTCTGGTTCCTTTAATATTTTAGGGATCCAAGTGTAGCATTCAGATTGTTAATCTGTTGTCTCATGCTTTATGTGATCAGGCCACCTCCTCCTCTGTCTATACTCATTCTGGATAGTATTATTTATACTGCTTATTGAAACCTGTATTTCAAGGGAAGAATAGTTTTTGAAAAGGATGAATCTTTCATCTTTGCAGAAAGTCCAGCCTGTGACACTGAGGCTGGTGCTTTCTTATTGAGTATGTTCCCACTCTATGCTGTTAATTAAAATGAAAAAAGTAGAGAAGACTTAACAAGGAATTGAGTACAGGAGCTAGATGATGGGGGAGGTTTTCGAGGAGTGAATGGCAGGATGTAGAACAATAGAAGAGCAGAGAGAGATTATAATGACTGGCATTGATTAGTGACTGGTTGCCTGCATACTTAGTCACTGTACTCTCTGATGCTTAGATGGGGGTTGTTCTTAGTTCTTACAGATATTCAGAAGGACAGAAAGATGCTGTAATGAAATGGGATGGGGGTGGGTAGTTTCTCTTATTAACAAATGAGGGAGAAATCTTGGAAATAGATCTCATGTGATCCTGGGACTAATTATACCACTGGCCATTCCAGGGCCTTTTAGAAAAAAAAAGGAAGTACCTTTCTGCAGGGCATGCTGTGAATCTAGGTATTTTTAACTTCGTCAGTTAGATGGCAGCATAATCTTAGTAGAAAAGGATGAAATGGTGGGTGTGAAAGCATACCTTCTCTTCCCGAGTCTTTCACTGACTACCACACTTGGCGTGGGCACAGCCTTGGTGTGAGTAAGGCATTAGCTTCTCCTTGTTGTTGTACGGGACAGTTGTCAAATACGGATAGTGAAGCTGGCCTCTAAGTATCATCATGAGTGTTTTGGGCTCACCAGGTGAATTTGCTGTTGCCATATTCAAGTCATATAGCATGTCCAGACAAAAAGAGACTGTGTATATTAAAGCTGTTGATGACGTGTGGCCTTTTTAGGGTGAACACCCTCCAGAGACTTAGAATATGGAAAGAAGAGGTTAAGTCTAGACCACAAATTCTTATCTTAGGATTTGTGAATTAAAAATTTTTTTTCCATATCTATATTTCAACGTAATCAATTTCTTTTGTAATCCTACATCTTTTATTGTATGCATTTAAAAACATTCTGAGAAGTAGTCTGTGGGCTTCACCAGGCTTCCAAATGAGGACTCGAGAAATGTGTGAAGAATCCCCGCTCTGGACAGAGCACGTGATTTAAGCCGATAGGCCTTTGATGCTGCTGCCTGATCATTGTTGATGAGGATAATCCTAACAGCCAGCAATTTATGTAGCATTTTAAGGTTTGCAGTTGTCATTCTTCAGCCCTTCAGGCATGTCCGATTGTTTGTTACCTCTGTGGGTCTTACTGTCCATGGGATGTTCTTGGTAAAGATGCTGGAGAGGTTTGCCATTTTCTTCTCTAGTGGATTGACACAAACACAGGTTAAGTGACTTGCCCAGGGCTACAAAGCTAGTAAGTGTCTGCAGGTGGATTTGAACTTGGGGCTTCCTGGCTGCAGGCCCAGAGCACTATCCACTAAGCCATCTAGCTGTCCTTAAGGTTTGTGAGCTGCTTTACAAATATCTCATTATATCCTCACAGCCACCCTTTGAGGTAGGTGCCAATTATTGTCCTTATTTACAGATGAGGAAATGGAGACCAACAGAAACAAGTGACTTACCCAGGGTCACACAGCTAGTAAGTATCTAAGGCTGGATTTGAAGCCAAACATACCTAAATCCAAGGTCAGTGCTCTGTCCTGTGGCGCCCAGCTACTTTCATCTGTGAGAATAATGACCAACATTGCTGTAGCCCTTTGAGTTACACAAGGCTGTTTACAGACTTTATCTTGTTTGATTCTGACAGTAACCTTGTGAGTAGGTAATTTCTAGAGATAGCATTACTCTCTTCCCCTTCCCATTGGCAGATGGTGAAAGTGAGCTGAGGATACTGAAACAATTTCCTGAGTGTTACAGGGCGAGTAAGTGTCTGAGGTAGGATGTGAAGCCAGATTTTCCCGACCCTTGATCTACTGGACCACGCTGATATCCACATGACTAAATTTGGAATAAATGCCTAAAACTAACAAAGGGCTCATCATTTTGTGGCAGTTCCAGGCTTTAGAAGGAAGTGGAAAGAGTATTTACTGCAGCCTCAAATCTACATGCCAGATGGAGAAGGTTGGGAAAGATTTCACTTCTATAAGAATCCGTAAGGATGATGAGCTTCAATTAGTATTCAAATGCTGTTGAGAGTAACCCTGCTTAGAAAGGGTCTATAGCTCTCCACGTTGAGCTTGTGCTGTGCAGTACAGAAAAAGCAATGAATTCGGAATCTGGAGACCTTTTGTCTCCTCTTAACTTTGTTGCTTGCTGTCCATCTGACCTCAGGCGTATCACTGTGTCTTAATTTCCTCATCTATAAAATGAGAGGACTGTACTAGGTGACCACTAAGGGCCTAACTGCTAATAATCTTCCCAAACCCTGGCTTTTTTCTTGCATTATCTGTTAGTGATGGTGAGTTTTATTCCTAGATAGCATAAAGGTAATGAAGCCTTATGCTCATATGACCTTCACCTAAGTTATCCCCCAAACCCTGTGAAATAACTACTCCTTAGTTTTGAAAAGACGACGTTGATCTGTCTGTTCTTTGTCTCTGCAGAGAATTTGGATCATTGACTTTCGAACCCTTGGTAGACTCCTTTCAGTAACCAAGGACTTTGGAATAAGGTGATTAAGTTTACAGATACCTGGAAAGGGGATTTAGAAATCATCTAGTCTGTCCCTTTGATGTTACAGGTGAGGAAACTGAAATTTAAGTGACTTTTTCAAGGTCATACAAGTAAATAAGTAGTCAGGAGCAGAGCTAAGATATGACCCAGATTCTCCAATGTAAAGTTGACCAGTTAATCTTAGGACTTTATGAAGCTTCTACTCAGTGCTAGCCCCAGGGCTCTTTCCACAATACCATGGAGCCTCTGCCAGATGTATCAGATACCCCCCAGAGTTTTGATTTGGATTTGTCCATCCATCCATCCATCCATCCATCCATCCATCCATCTATCCATCCATCCATCCATCCATCCATCCATCCACTCATCCATTTTACTTATCTATCTGTCTGACTGTCTATCTATCTATCTTTCTATCTATCCATCTATCCATCTATCTATCCATCTGTCTATCTATCTACCTACCTACCTACCTACCTACCTATCTACCTACCTACCTATCTCTTGCTGAATTAGACAGGATATTGTTGTTGTTATTTGTCCTTTGTCTGGAAAAGGACCAATGACATCAGCAGGATGATGTCTTAACTTGCAAGTCAATTGGACTTAAGTGAGGCAGGGCTGTGCAAAATCATGACTCTATTTATCTATCTATCTATCTATCTGTCTGTCTGTCTGTCAGTCTGTCTATCTATCTATCACTGAATTAGGCAGGATATGAGCTGGAATAAAGGAAGATTTTGATGGGACTACTACACAGTGGTGCTACTTCTATGGGTACTTTGTTAATCACAGAGGCATTAGACAATCTTTCTAAGAGGACTTGGGATCTGTGCCTAGGGGAATTCTTCCTGCTATTAGATTGCAGAAGAGAGTGCACTATAAAATGCAAAGTAGTTTTGGTTACGATCTCTCTCTCTCTCTCTCTCTCTCTCTCTCTCTCTCTCTCTCTCTCTCTCTCACACACACACACACACACACACACACACACACACACACACAAACAATTTTCCTTTGGCTTGATGTCTAAAGTGTGGTGAATAACTTGAATTCACTTGCATATCTATCTTCCTTCACTTGAGACGTGACTTGCTTTTCTGCAGTGTGTTTGGAGTATGTGAAGAGGTTCTAGAATACCTGCTAGAGACCAACCACAAAGCCCATCTCCCTGCCAAGGCAAGAAACAAGAAGGTCTCCCAGGCAGAGAACCTAGCCAGAATCATAGTGATACTAAAGGCTTATTGAGCCAAGGAATGGAATCAGCGCTTTCAGGAAAAGAAAGGGAATTAAAAGCTGTGTGGGAAAAGGGATACTGGAAAGACCATATTTCACAATTCCATTCATCCAAGTTCCTCTAGATAGCCTGAAGCTAAATGTGTGGTTCAGCCAGTTATATAGATAAGGATAACTGGATAGGAATTGTTTTTTTCCTCTCCTCTTTTATTCAGAATTGGCTGTTGACATTAATGATAATAATAACTATTAGTATAACTAACATTTATTTAGTACTTACCATGTGCCAGGCACTGAGCAAGCCAGATTTATCAGTTTCTTTCCTCTGCCTGCATGGACACAGCTATATTGCATACAAAATTGTTGTACACAATTTAAATAATTTGTAGTTACAAATTGCTTGATGCAGGTCCCTGTTTATAACAAGTCTGTGAGTTAGGTTCCTACTGCTTTGTTGTAGGACGAGGAGGAATCTCAGGCCTAATACCATGGAAATGACTTGTTTTCCAAACCAGCAGGCTTGTTTCTTGTTAAGGTTTACAGTGTATACCTATAATTTCCCGTTCTTATACCTACTCTGGGAAGTAGTGCATTATGGTGGATGGAGAGTTGACCTTACAAGTCAGAAAGACATAGGTTGAAGTCTTGCCTCTAACATATATTGGGTGTGTGACCCTGGCCAGGTCACCTAACTTCTCAGTACTTTAGGCAACTGTCTAAAGACTGTTGCAGAAAAGGTGCCATTTGTTTTGGTAGGAGTTTCCTCACCTGGGAGTGCTTCTGTATAAGTAAAATCACACAGCAAGTCCCTGTCCCCTCTGATTAGTCCACAGAAAGCTTCTAACAGCATTATTATCATTGAATCTTAGAGCTTTGGCGTTTTGGGGGTCATCTTGTCTCTCTACCTGCCTCCAGGAATGTGAACTTCTAACATTTAAGACCCATCACATGTTCATCACTTATTTTTTAAAGCAAAACCCCAAAGAACAATCTGTCCTACAGCCTGTTTTGTGGTAGAATTAGGAACTGTTGTCCTAGAGGGCACAGACTTTCACAAGGGGAGGGTCTCCCTTATACTTGCCACATTTATGTTGATAGAAAAAACCCAAGGAATTATAAGTAATGTCTATAATGTTCCTGCTCATCTTGAATCTGGGCCTCAGTTTCAGTGCAAGAGAAAGAATTAATATTTTAAATGTCAATTTGAAGATGCTGAAGGGGAAAAATGAGCCACAAGAATTTATTACAAAGATGGACAGAAATATAATTCATCCCCTTCCTGCCCTAGTTCAGGGTTATTTTAATAGCCTCCTAATTGGTCTTCCTGCCTCAAGTCTCTCCCCACTCCAATCCATCCTCCACACAGCTGCCAAAGCCATTGTATTAACATTCAGATCTGACTATGTCACTCCCCTACTCAATAAACTCTGGTGGCTCCCTATTGCCTCCAGGAGCAAATGGATCCATTTAGCATCAAAAACTCTTTATTATCTGGCCTCATCCTATCTTTCAAGTCTTACTATAGTGTTGCTATATACAAAATAGATAAAAGATTCCTTTGAGGGAAAAGCACTAGCAGCCGGGAGTGTGTGGGGAAGAATCAGGAAAGGCTTCTTATAGAAGATCATGTCTGAAATTACTCCCCTTCTTGTGCTGACCTTTTATTTTCTTATATATGACATCCTGTCTCTCCTCTCTGTACCATCTTTGTACTGGCTATCTCTTATTTCCAGAATGTTTTCTCTTGTCTCCTCTGCCTCTTAGAATCCCTCATTTCCTTCAAGGCTTTGAATAACAGGTTAAGAAACTTGAACTTCACTTGAGAAACAGTAGGGACCCACTGAAGATTTTTGAGCAGAGGTGTGATATATGTGTATTATGTGTATGTACATACATATTTCATGTATGAAATGACATGTTTACTGGATGTTGTTAGTACAAATTCAAACAGAATAAGGACTATACGTGTATAACCTATATCTAATTGCTTGCTTTCTCAATGGTGTGGATGGGGAGGGAGGGAGAGAATGTGGAACTCAAAGTTTTAAAAACAAGTGTTAAAATTATTTTTACATATAACTGAGGAAAATAAAATACTAAATAAATAAGATATATTATGACAAATAGAATAAGGACAAGTTTAACGCTCATATCTAACATAAGGCAATAGAATCATATGGGATGTCTGTAAGCTGCTTTTCATTACATCAAGAAAGAGTTAGGTTATACATAAGTAAGAACTTATAAACCATATTTATATGAACCATAATTTGTACGAACACATATTTGTAAACAATATTGCTAACTGTAATTTTTAAATGAATTACTAATTTGTAAATAATATTTATTAACAGTAGATTAGTAAACAGTGGAAAATCTGTTGAGATGGAATTTTTATTCTTTTCATAACGATTCAGTCTTGGACGGGACAATCTTTCCTAGCGGCAGCAGACATTTCATTCACTTGCTTAGGTCATTTGTTTGTTGCTGTATCTTCCGTCATCATTTTTAGTTTTAATTTCCTCCTTATGAGTCTTTAACCAAATTTCTTTGTAAAGTAACTGTGAAGAAACTCGTCTAACTAAACAAAACAAATCCATATTTTGTTTGATGGTTTAAAAATGTTTTAAACAAGACTTTTGCCCTTTTAACAATGATAGAGTTTTAGAGCTAGAAGGAATCATCTTGGGTCTGGGACCATGTTGGGTCTGAGCCCCTCATTTTCCAGGTGACAAACTAATACCCAGAGAAGCTGAGTGACTGACTTGCCTCAGGCTACTGAGCTAGTTAGTGGCAAGGCTGAAGAGGGGAACCCAAGTGTCCTAACTCACAGGTCAGTGGCTTCTCATTATACCATTCTCCCTCTGGCTAGGTAGTAAACTAGATTGATCACGCACCCATAGGGAGGAGCCCTGCTTGGGGCAGATGCAATTATATACATCCCCTTTAAAAGGCAGCTCAGGATCACCTGGAAGGAGAGATGGGGAGAAAAGTGATATAGAAACTTGAAACTCCAGAGTTTGTTTAAAAAAAAAACACCACCACAAACCAAACCCCAGACTAACTGGGTCATTTCATTTTCAGGGTGAGTGGTGAAGAACTAGCTAGGTGGCATGCTGGATTGTTAAATCTGTCCTCAGACACCTACTAGTTGTGTCACTTAAATCTTTTCCTGCCTCAGTTTCCTCATCTTTACAATGGGGATGATAATAATAGTATCTACTTCCTAAGGTTGTTGTAGGAATAAAATGAGATAGTATTCCTAAAGGACTTTACAGCATGTTAAAGTGCTATGTAAATGCCAGTTATTATTATTATGAATTATTATCAGCACTTAGCATAGTGCCTTAGCAAGTGCCTGCCTAGTAGATGGATGGGACAGCTAGGAGCTAGGTGGTACAGTGGATAGAGCACTGGGTTTGGAGTGAGGAAGACCTGAGTTCACATTTGACCTTAGACACTTACTAGCTATGTGACCCTGGGCAAGTCACTTAACCTCTTTTGGCCTTAATCCACTGGGGAAGAAAATGAGAAACCACTCCAGTGTCTTTGGCAAGAAAACTCCAAATTGGGCTCACAAAGAGTCAGATACAGCTGCAAAATGGCTTTATGACAACACCTGGTGGGTGCTTAATAAATGTTTATTGATTGAAGTAATGAACATTTGTTGTCTAAATAAAAATTGAGTACAGGCAATTAGCAAGCACGTACTATGTGTCAGACACCTTCCTAGATGCTAGGGAAACAAAGTCAAAATAGTCCTTCCCCTAAAAAGCCATATAGTCTCTCTAGGGCAGTGGCTCTCAACCTTCCTAATCCTCGTATGTGGGTGTATCTGCATGTGGGCGGACCCGCCTGGAGACTGATAGAGGAGCCTTGTCCTGGTTCCTAAGATCATCGGAAATATGTGTTTTCCGATGGTCTTAGGCGACCCTGTTTGACCCCCAAAGGGGTCACAACCCATAGGTTGAGAACCACTGCTCTAAGGAAACAACCTGTACACATATTGTATAAAAAAATAAAAACAAAGTTATATTGAACCAGATAATTCCTACCCTCAAGGAGTTTACATTCCACTGACAAGCTGGAAAACAAAGACTAGAAATCTGGAAAAGGTTCCTGAAGAAGGGAGAAAGATCTAGTAGCCTATATTTAGAGACTTAGAAGTGTTGGAGTTAATATAAAGGTATTTCCTTGGATTCTAGGAATTCTTTCAAACCTTTGTTCTAACTGGGGCATTTTATGGTTTATAAATATAAAGGAGAATTATTATTAATTTTATAATGCTTATGCTTTGAAAAGTACAGATCAGGGCATGGAGTAGCACACATGCTCTTTTCAGTCATGTACCTCTGAGCTTAACTGAATTCCTTTAGCTGTGCTCACCTCAGCAGCCATCACTATTCGCTTTGTCACTGTGACCCACGTCTTACCTGGAAGGAGTTTAAAAGCAGTGGCATTTAACCCTCAGCCTCAGCCCCATTTTAGTGATGGACATATCACAGCCATATGAAAAATATATCTTCTTCCTAAAATAATGCTTTCTGTAGTAGTTTATGAGCTAAAAATGTCCATTGGGTAAGCATAGCTTCCAGCAAGATTTGAAAACTCAGGTGCTCTAGTCCAAACTCACTTTAAATATTATTATCTTTCCCAGTGTCTTCCTTTCTACTGTTTGCCCCAAGTTTGGGTGGAGAGTTAAAATGTTGTAATTGCAGATTGAATGTTAATTGGGGTGGAAATATATGAAAATATATTTGTATAGGTATACATAGGTAAACATATAGATAAATATAAACATTTAAATATATAAAATATAAAAAAATTATATATTAAATATGTAAAATATATATATATATAAATATATCACATTGCAGATCTAATGTTAATTGGAAAGGAAATGCTGACTAGAATATGGCTTGATGGGTTAAACTAAAGCTCTTCCATTTGTCCATAGGGAGCTTTGTGGCATGAGAATTCCAGTTTTTCCTTGAGAGCTTTTCTCTGCATGATTTTATGATAGTATTTCTCCCATTGCCCCCCCCGTTTGGCTCACAGAACAGTACTGATCTGCAATGTGCATATAGCTAGGTGTTGATGTTTGGAACTAGGCTTGTGATTTCATCAATGATGTGAGGTCCAGGTGAGGAGACACATGGTCTGCAATTTGTAATCTTAAAGAGTTGATTAGGGTATGTGTGTGGAAGGGAGGAGAGCAGAATATGGAAACTGAGACAGAGATGGAACTTGACCCTAGGTCTTCCTTTCTCTAAGGTTTACTCTCTTGCTAATATGTTATCCTGACTCTTGGCAACATTTTAGTGGTTGTTAAAGATCTTACTTAGGGATGGTAAGTGGTATAGTAGATAGAACTCTGGACTTGGATCAGGAAGTCTCATATTCCAGAGTTCAAATCTAGCCTCAGACCCTTGGCAAGTCACTTAACCCCATTTGCCTCAATTTCCTTTGTCAGTAAAATGAACTGGAGAAGGAAATGGCAAACTACTCCAGTATCTCTGCCAAGAAAACTCCAAATGGGGTCATGAAGAGTCAGACATGGCTGAAAACAACTGACCAACGAAAATTGTCAATGACAATATTGATTTTACTACCATAGGTCTCTACTATGTAAAACCTGTGATCTTAAAAATAGCCAAACCTAACTCTTGGCAGAGAAAGTGAATTACACCTAGCATTCAGCATTGGTGCACGGTGACCAAACTCAAGAAGGATTGATTATTGTGATTAGACTGCCATGGCCTTTTCATCTCTATAAAAATCCAAAAACCAGCAATGGGTGGGAAATATTCTTTTTAAGGACAGCTGGATTGTTCTGTGATAGAGCTCTGAGCTTGGGGTTGGGAAGACCTGAATCGAAATCCAGCCTCAGACATTTACCAGCTGAACGACCCTGAGTAAGTCACTTAATCTGTTTGCCTCAGTTTCCTCAAGTGTAAAGTGGGAACGGTAACAGCACCTTCCTCTCATAATTGTTGTTGGAATCAAATAAAATAATATTTGCAAAGTGCTTAGCATAGTTCCTGGTGCCATAGTTCCTGTGGTAGTTTGTTGTTCAGTTGCATCTGACTCTTTATGACCCTGTGGACTATAGCATGCCATGCTCTTCTGTCCTCCACTATCTCTCAAAGTCTGTCCAAGTTCATTTTTGTTGTTTCCTTGGCATTGTCTTTCTATCTCATTCTCCACTGTCCTCCTTTCCTTTTTGCTTTCAATCTTTTCCAGCATCAGGGTCTTTTCCAGTGAGTCCTGTCTTCTCATTATGTGCTTGAAATATTTAGGCTTCCATTGAATAGTTTGAATTAATTTCTCTAAGTCCTTGGCACACTTAATATTTCTTGTTTCCTTCCTTCCTTCCTTCCTTCCTTCCTTCCTTGCTTCCTTCCTTCCTTCTTTCATTCCTTCCTTCCTTTTTCTAGTGGCATAACACTATCATTTTAATTATTGTAGGCTCATGTTTAAAGATTTATTCTTTTAAATAAGATACTCCTAGATCTGGAATAGCATTGATGAGGTTATTCCATATCTATGAGGACAGATCTCACTGCATTCAGGCCTGTCTATCCTGTGTAACTCTGGTCCTTATCTTCTAGAAGCTCACCACAGGGGGCTATCCATCATGTGAGGCCTTGCCTTACTTTCTCTTGACACCTCAAGGATACCCAGGTAGTGTACAGACTGCCTATCCATTATCCTTTGATCCTGCCCTGTGATTGGCCCATCTTTTCTCTCACTCGTACCATTCCTTGATGTTATCTTTCACTTTGATTCTCCTTCCTGATTCCTTGTTTGTGATGCCTTGCAGCTTGTTCACTCCCACCAGGCCTCTGGGTGACATTAAGCCCAATCTTATGAGAGTTATTAAAAAGGAGTGAATAGAATGCTAAGGATATTGCTTGTCTTTGTTAAAGAAAAAAAAACACAGCAAATTCAGTGCTCAAGATTTGCCTGTGTTAGACAGTGAAACTGAAGGAGGACTTGCTTGTATATGCCTGAAAAGGAAAAAAGATTAGATTTTATCTGAAGGTATAATGCTAATCATTTTAAATTTGGGTGCATTTGCTTGGCCTACATAAGAGTTTTTTTTTAGATGAAAAATCTCTTGAAATGCCAAGAGAATTTTTTTAAGGTGTTACTTAGTTGGAAAATCATTCATGAAGGCTTCACATTTAATTACTTGTCAAGTTGCTGTCACCATGAAACCGTTTTGACTATAACAAAATCAAAGCAAAGAAATTGGTTGGTGTCTTGTCCTCTTTTGTGTCTTAAAGTCATATTGTTAACTCCTAGAACAAAAAAAGATTGAGCATAAACGGTAACTATGCTGTATTAAAATTGGCAGAAGGTAGCTAAGTAGCACAGTGGATAGAGTGCCAGACTTGGAGTCAGAAAGACCTGAGTTCAAATTTGGCCTCAGGCACTTACAACATTTAGAACATCAGTTGGGCAAATCACTCAACTGACTCTGAATAAGTCTGGGTCTGAGTAAGACTCCTGTTTTCCTGACTCTCAAAGACTATAAATTGAATAACCATTATAGATCTGCATTGGTAAAAATATTTTTCTCTTTGGGGATATGCCCCAACATTTGGTCTGGTCCAAAAAATTATGATGATATTAATAAATTTGGTAAAAAAAAATCTCATACTCTTCTTATGGAAAAGATGGATATGAATTAAATGACAACACAACTAGATAGATTTGAAACTAGTTCAATGAATGGCTGGTCTAAAAGAGTAATGATTAATAATTCAATGTCATTTTGAAAGGAGGTTTCTGGAGCAAGCCCCAGGGATCTGTACTGATTAACATTTTTTAACAATGACTAAGATGAAGGCACAAGTGCCATGCTCATTAAATTTGCAGATGACTCCAAACTGGAAAGAATATTTAACACCCTGGAAAACAGAATCCAAAAAGAGCATTGTATAGATATAAGATTGAAATTCAATTCCAGTAGACCTAAAGTTGACCTGAGTTTAAAAAACAAAGACATAGTTTCACTAGCTCAAGATGGGAAGGCATGATTAAACAGCAGTTTGTCTGAAAATGATCTGAAGGTTTTACTAGATTGCAAATACGAGTCAGCAATGTGCTATGACAGCCAAGTGTGACATGACAGAGTTTCTAGGCAGAGTTATGGAGATATTGGTCCCTCTGTTCTATATCCTCTTCTCGGTAAGACCACCTTTGAAGTACTGTGTCTAGGTTCGGTTTAAGAAAGACATTAATCGACTGGAAATTCTTCAGAGGAGGACACCTAGAATGACAAATGGCTTTGATTCTTTATGAAAATCTGTTGATGCCATCAGAGATGTTTAGCCTGGAGAAGGAGAGATTTAGGAAGAGCGTGGAAAAACTTTGTCCGATTGTTTTAAAAGCTGTCAAGTTGAGCCAAGTGAAGAAGCACTTATTACGAACCTACTATGTACCTGGCAATGTGCTTAAAGGCTGGGGTTTTTAGATAGTTTTAAGAAAAAATCTGGCCCTCAAGGAACTCACACTCCAATGGGAAGAGTGGTTTTGGACTCAGAGAGCTGCATTAGGGGCAATGGGTAGAATCTGCAAAGAGTCAAATTTGAGGCTGAAGACAAGATAGCAATGTCCATTAGTGGAATGGGTTGCCTCATGAGGTGATGCTACTTTCTTGGCCCACTTCAAGTAGAAGCTAGATGACCATTTGTCAGGTATGTTATAATGCACCTTCTCTTTCTCCTTACATATGGCACTCCTTAGCTTGTCTCTGCGCTTTCATGTTGGTCATCTCCTGTGCCTGGATCCTTACCTCCACTTCAACAGCATCTTTTGCATGAGATCTTTCCTGATTTCCTCAGCTCTCCTGTCCTCCTCCTCCAACTGCCTTGTATTTGCTTTTGCACATATTTTCATTTGTACTGTATATTCTTATTTATGTCCTTGTGATCTCCCCCACTGGAATATAAGTTCGTTGCGAGGAGAGATTGTTTGATTCTTTGTACTTTCATTCCCAGTGTCTAGCATAATGCCTGGCATGTAGTAAGTGGTTAATAAATGCTTATTGGTTTATTCCTTTGGGGTCTTGGTTGGACTGGATGGCCACAGAGGTCTCTTAGTACTCTAAAATTCTGTGATTCTTTAATTATAGTAACAGAACTTACACCAGTAACAGGTGGTGACAGGTAAAAGAAAGGAGAAGATAGAACAAGAAATGTTAGTAAGGCAGATTCTATAGGATTTGGCAACTGGATAGAAATAGAAGGTGAATGAGAGAGAGAGAAGATTCAAATGATATTAACAGTGTTTCCAATAGGAGTGACTGAATAAAATGTTGGTGCCACTGAGAGAAATTAGAAATTTAGAGGAGGATTAGGTGTTAGAGGTGAGATCATAAATTAGATTGAGGTCATGAATCAGACCAAGGGAGATGAAATTCTGAATGCAACAGGAGAAATCATTCTAATGAGGAAGGAAATAGAGAACTATGGATTCAAAGGGGTTTCATTGACCAATTTCTATTTTTAAAAGACGTACATAAAGTGGAAGCAAGGATAGGTAATATATTATTGCCATGATCCTTTAGATAGAGGAAAGAATCAAAGAAGGGATGAAATTATATCACTCAAGTGGATGACCCATAAACAACAGAGTAAAGGTAAAAGTACTCAAATCTGATTTTGTTTCAGTTTTCTCTGCCCAGGAAAATAATTTTTGGACTTTAAGAGATGGGAGGGGGTTGTGATAGATAACAGGGTTAACCTCGGATAAATTATATGATGAAAGAAAATATAGTTGTTTTTGATAAGTTCTAGGCACAAGACTCAGAACTACGTGCCAGGTTACTGAATGAGTTGGCCAGTGTGATTGCCTAAACTGCTGTGATGGATAATTTGAAACTTTTACTCTTTAGAGGAATGCAAAAAAGGTTGCAGAACTGGAGAAGATGAAATGTTCCAGTTTTCAAACAGGAGAAGAGTTCTGCAACTAGCAAAGTGTAGGTCAATCAGCTTGATTTTAATTTCTGGTAACATTCTAAGATTATTAAAATTATAAGATTATTAAGATTATTAAGAGTTGTATACATTTAGAAAATGAATCATAAAGAACGATCATGGCTGTATTGAGGACAAGTTGTGCCATACTAATTAATTTTCTTTCCTTCCTTCCTCCTTCCCTCCCTCTCTCTCTCTGTCCCTTCCTCCCTCCCTCTGTCCCTTCTTCCCTCCTTTCTTTCTCTCTCTCCCTTCTTTCCTTTTTTTCCTTCCATCTATCCATCCATCCATCCACCCATCTACCCATCCATCCATCATCTTTAGGCATTAATGGTACTTCCTGGCTACCTCTATATCATACCTTCTCCACTTGGACCACCTCTATCTCTTTCCCAGTAGAACCTTGGACTCCACCTCTAGCACCATCCTAGACTTTGACCAGAAGGGATTAACCTTGTATTGCTCAGTAGAGGTCTACCTCATTTCCAGGCCATCTTCACGCCACGCCATGCCACCACATGTGTCATGACCACTTCTCCTCCTAACTCCACTTTGTGTGATGTCTTCCCCTATTAAATTTAAGCCCCTTGAAGGTACTATGCTACTCACTTGTATTTGGATCCCCAATACTTAGAATAATGCCTATCCATTATAGTACTTCTTAGAAGCATTGAAAAGAAAAGCCCCAAATGAAAAAGCCTCTGCATACAAAGAAATAACTAAAGAAAGAGAGGAGAAAAGGCTAAGGATTTGCTATTAGCCGTTAATAATTGATTAATTTTCAATTGATATATTTCTTGTTATGTACAAACTTTTTGCTAAATTTCTTTTAGAAGTACATAGAATAAATGTCAGACCCAATAAGGCACATGCCATTTTAAGATGTTCCTCCATCCTATGAGATGGCATAGGGTGAATCGAGGGAAGTAGGGTATAATTTGACAGAGACTATAGGGAGAAAGAGGAACCTTAAGGAAAAGACAGAGAAATAGAGATGATAATAACTATGAGAGAAACATATCAGTGTCAGGCAGAGTGAAGGCAACTCTAACTTGGATATGCCAATTTTAATTTGGAGGGAGAATACTTCTAAAGGAATTTGGTTATTGGTCTATTAATTGGAGGAGACTAGTCAGCGTAGCTGTGTATAGCTGACACTGGAGACATTCTGAGGGACAGAGAGGACAGATTGAAATCAGCCTCAGAGGAAAGCATACCAATTTGAGATAGTGAAGACAACCCAAAACTGAAGGATGATTTTTAAAAGAAAGGAAATACCAGTAGCCTAGTTAAACTAATAGAAGTCTTAACTAGGTAAAAAGCAATTGGTCTTATCATACTTATTTAGACTGAGGCTGCTGGAGGAATTGCAGACTTGAAGGGGTTCTTTGAGGTATATTATAGCAATACTATATGAGGGGTGGACAACTCTTGGCCAGGGTTTGGATCTGTCCCCTTGGTTTCACTCTCACTAGTACCAGTCTAGTGTAGGCCCTCATCACCTCTGCCCTTGACTCTTCTAAAATCCTTTTAGCTACTCACTTTGCCCTCAGTCTCTCCTTTCTACAACTCATCCTTCATACCATTGACAAAATCATCTTTCTAATGTATAGGATCATCTTATAGCACTTGGCTGCTTAAAAAAACTTCAGTGACTCCCTATTGCCCATTGAATAAAACCCAAGCTCTTTAGGCCAGCACCAAGGTCCTCCATAATCTGGTTCCAGCCTACCTCTGTAGCGTTATTTCTTAGTGCTCCGTATTGTGGGATATATACCACAACTGAACTGCCCCCAACGTCTTTTTGCCTTGCTAAATATATCCCATGCTTAAAAGAGATTCTTAGGCTCCATGGCACTCCCTCTCCTCCCTTCCCCCAGCCATTGACATCCTTCCTCTCTTTCAAGGCTGAGTTCAGATGTCCCTTCCTTCATCAAACCAAATCTTACCCCCTTACCATCTTACCCTTCCAAGTAGAAGTGAGCTCTTCTTCCTTCTGAGACCACTATCTGACCTCTCCTATGCACTTACATCTATATAAATTGTATTAAATGGTTTGTGGCTTGTTGAATTGAAACTTAAAGGACTATCTTTAACTTCATTGATAAATACTTGACTAAGACCCCCTGGATGCTGTAGAAGGTTCTCTGGGGAGCAACTGGAGAAGAATGAAAGAGAAGTAATGAGAAGACCATGATTATCTGGAAAGACATTTTAAAATTCATTAAGGTAAATGAAAACAGAATTAGGAGATAACGGCTTCAATACTCTTTTATACTATTTGGCTTTCTGGAATGTTCACATTAATTTTCCATATTAATTTCTTTTTTTTTTTAATTTTATTATAGTTTGCATCATTCATTTCCACAAGATTTTGAGTTACATATTTTCTCCCCCTCTTTCCCCCACCCACC
>CM053586.1:259211084-259244308 GCA_028646515.1 Pseudochirops corinnae
GCTCTTGGCCTGAGAACAATTGCTCAGTCCCCCTGCTGTCTGCAGGCTGCGGGGGGGGGGGGGGGGAAGCTACAACAACCTCTGCCTTTCACTTTTCTGCTCTGGAGTCCTTTCGGCCTGACTGCTTATCTCCCCCTTTCGCAATCCCCACTGGCAGCTGCCGCTAATCCGTTCACCTGAGAGCTCCCGTCCAGCTGCCCCCAGGGCACAGCCTTGGCTTCAGGCCAGGCTGATTTCGGTTTGCAATGCTGATATGGTTCCTCCTAGCTGAGCTGACTTTAGTGGGAAGTATCTTTGTGTGCATTTTGGAGTTCTAGGATTGGCTTAGAGTCCTATTTTAGACTCAAGGTGTGGTTCAGACGTGATATGACTGACCCGCTTAGTCATAGTTATGAGGCAGCTCTGTGAGACATTGGATAGAACACCGAGCCTGGAGTCAGGAGGATGTGAGTTCAAATCCAGCCTCAGGTATTAACTAACTGTGTGATCCTGTCAAATCACTTAACTTTTGCCTGGCTCAGTTTCCTCATTTGTAAAGTGGGGATAATAATAGCTCCTACCTCCCAGGGTTGTTTTGAGGATCTAATGGGAATTGTAAAGTGCATAGAACAGTGCCTAGCACAAAAGAGGCATTATAGAAATGCTAGCTAATATTATTATTGTTACTAAACTTTCCAATGGCAGTAAAACCAAAGGGCCCAATAATGAATATTCTTAGTAAATTTATAAAAGCTTAAGTAAGACTGGAAGAGACAATGTGGCAAGTATAGAGGATAAAACTGTCCTCCGAGTCAGGGTGACCTAGATTCAAGTCCCACCTTTGACATATACTGACTATTTAACCTTGGGTAAGTCACTGAACCAGTGGTGTAGGTGATCCTCAGAAGGGTTCTCAACAACTTTTTTATGTCACGAACACATTTGACAGCTTGGTAAAGCCAGACTATGGACCCCTCAGAATAATGTTTCTAAATACATAAAATAAGTGCATCATACAAAATACAAAAATAAATACTTAAAATAAAGTACATAGGATACATAGGAATCCAATAATATGGAAATGTTATTTTAAAAAAAAGCAACCCTAAATTGAAAGACCTTGTCTTAAGAATTCAGGCTTTAAGTTGCAAAAAAAAAAAAAAAGTGCTACCATGAATTGGTAGAGGGAATTTCTCCCCAGGAATTCCCTCTACCAATGAAATGATGGCTCTAATTTAAAAAAAAAATCATGGTAGATCTCCCAGACCAACTGTAGAAATGACAGTCTGTGGCACTTATAGCCATTATGAGTGACGGGCACTGTCGTAGTGTCCTACCTCCCAGGATAAGGCAGGCCTCATGTTCCCTAGTATCTTTCTTTTTCTGAATCAGAGGAAAGTTGGGATTTTAGAATGAGAAGCCCAGTGGTTTCTCAATGGCAGCTTGTGGCAACTGGCAGGAAAGAGACATGAGAATTTACCACGGTATTTCATTCATCCTTGGAGTGAGAGATTGTTTTGCTAATATAGTTCTCTATGCCATTGCATGCAGGGTGATGCATAGTGTGTTATTAATATATTATCATCTATTAGAGAGTAATTTACTCTAATTTTCTGTCATTTCATAGTGCTATGCAAAATGCATTAAAAACCTTGGATTTAAATGAGAGCATCAGGATTTCACAACCTAAAAACAGTGGATTTCAGTACTAGTTGTTGACTCTGAAAGGGGCAATATAGCTAAAATCATTTAGCCTTATCAAATTCTGATGTGTGTGTGTGTGTGTGTGTGTGCGCGTGTGTGCACACACTTATGCTTCACCTGGGGTATGTGTGTCTGTTGGGATAAATAGGGATATGAAAGACCACTAACCTTTTTTAATTTATAAGCTATCCAGGAGAGATCCACTTTTTCTCCCCTTAGTGAAATAATCTCAGAATTGGACTTAAACCTCTAATTTGTATATGACTAAATCTTAGGGAATTAGAAAAGTTCAGTCTCTCAGAACTGTCAATCCCACTCCAAATGTTGCTTAAAAAGGGGGAATATTGATCATTGTCAGGGCAGGAGAAATTTTCATATAAATCTCCAGTCTTTTTTCCTCCCATTACTTTAATAAACCTTCCCATTTTACCTTTTTAGATGAACCTCCAGACAGATGAGTTGCTGGGGGTCTGCTGCAGGCTGGCAGGAGCTGCTGACTTTCTGTGTGACATTGCCCAGGCCTGGAATGTTTCCTTATCCTTCTCACCTGCTCCCTGATGGCAGCAATGGCTCCTTTCAGTCTCCCAGTCTTTGTCAGCCCAGAGGCATGTGTGGCGGTTTCATTAGGACCTATCTTGAAAACACTGTGAGTGAAACATTTTTAAGTATGAGAAGTTAATCTTTCTAGTTAGTGGAGAGGAGATAGCTTGCTTATTGGAGATCAGACCTTCAAGTGGATACAGTCTCGTTCTAGAGAAATCAGAAATGGATCTGCTAGTTTTTCTCTAGGAGGATGAAGGCTTGAGGTGCTTGGAACTGGTGCTCTCAGGCCCTGTGGGTGCTTGGTAAAGAGCAATATAGGTCCTTGTGAAATCACATACAAAGAACTTCTGACTGTCCTGCAGATTGATAGCTGGCTGCAAGACAGGAGGTGGGTTAGGTGATGAGCCCTGTAGATCTCTCCAGAGATTTTGAGTGAGCTGTTGAGGGTGTCCGAAGAACTTGGTTTTCTTGAGGGCATCCCTTAATAGTCTAGAATTAAATAGTGACATGATCTTCACCTAGGAGAAAGGGAAGAAAATTTTTTAAAAAAGTTGAGGAAAGAGGGGAAGATGAGAAACATAGGCAAGAAATAATAACAGAAAAGTTATCATGATGAATGAATGAATGAAAAGCATTAAGCATTCACTATGTGATAAAGATGGGGGAAGGGGAATAAAACAGTGAAGAGACAGAGAGAAGTGAAGAAAGAGAGACAGAGTCCCTTCCCTAAAGGAGCTTATACATTGTACTCAGGGAAAACATCGCTTAGGGGAGTGGTAGGTGACCAGGGAGGGATATTTTGTTCTGGGGAGGTGGAAGAGGAGTGGGGTATGTGACCAGTGGCCTGCAGACAGTTCAATGGCTTGGAGAGATGACTGGATAGAATGTGAAGATGAAGCATGATCTGGTGTCTAGAACTAGCCAGTAATGGTCTAAGTGGGAGAGTTGGTGCACATTCAGTCATCAATCACTTGGTTGGACTCTTGGGTGGGAGTTCAAAAGGTGAGTAGATTACCTTCCCAGGGACTGGGAAATTCTGAATTCCTGATGTGGAGGTCCAGATCTTAAATCTAGTGATATCAGGGTCATAACACTGGACAGAGAAAGTCTGGACTCATCTGGTTTCTGCCACTTACTAGCTACGTGAGTTGAGAGAACTTAAATAATCAGTTTGGGCCTAAGTTTCTTCAGCATGGAAAGAGTGCTGGATTTGGGGCCAGAGGACTCACCTGGGTCTGAATAAATACCGGCACTGCCATTAATTAACTGTGTGCTGTTAGGTATGCTGCTTGAGTCTCGTCATCTGTAAAGTGACAGGATTGGATCAGATGACTTAAGGTCTTTGCCAGCCCTAAATCTATGATCCTAGGAGCTATAGAAAGAGAAAATTGGATTAAATGGTTTCTAACATCCTTTCCAACTCTAATATTCTGTAATTGTTTTAGGCCCTTAAAAAAATACAGGCAAAGGCAACCTGATTGGAACTGTAATTTCAAGCCACAGATACTCACTCGAGCAAGAGAAAATTGGAAAGGCAGAGCACAGAAGTGAATCAGGGGTGATGGGGTTTTGCAATGTGAGATGGCAGGGAAAGGAATCTAGGAGATTTGAAGGGTCAGAAGCAGAAACAGGTCGTTTGCAAGCCCAGCTCCCACAGGATGATGGGGAAGACAGTACCTGGAGTCAGTCTCCTCCCCCCCCCCCTCCCTCTCTCTCTCTCTTTCTCTCTCTCTCTCTCTCTCTCTCCCCCATACACACACACACACACACACACACACACACACACACACTCTGTCTCTATCTCTGTCTGTCTCTGTCTCTCCCTCTCTCCCTCTTCTCTCTCTTCTCTGTTTCCTCTCTTTCTCTATCCCCACCCCCCCTCTTAGTTAACTGCAGTGAGAGAATTAAACTCAGGGGATTTCTGAGAAGCAAGATGAAAACCAGCAGAAATCTGAAAAGAACTTTTTGTTTTGAAGAAATTCTCAAGAATTAAACTTATGGTTTCACTATGGGAGGCTGAGGGGAGCTTAGCTCCCCAGTCCACAGATTTATTTATGTAAAAAAAATTTTTTTAAGTAAAATTTAAATTTACTTTAAATTTAAAAGTAAAAGAAGCAGAAGTTGCTTTTTTTCCCCCCATAGAGGTATCTCAAGAAAGACTCAACCCAATCCATTCAGTGATGGTTTAGCAAGAGATAGCCACACCTAAAAGCCAGATTGTTTTTGGAAACTACAATGGATCTTTGATTTCATCAATATAGATGTTTTTCTCCAGTCATAAAGATTGCGACCCATCACATCTGTCTATCCCATTTGACTCTTTTCTATGTACCCTGCTCTAATTTTTCCAGTAGGGTTCCTACCAACATGCAAAGGGGCATTCCTTGTTTTTTCTTGATATCATGAGAATACCAGTGGGGTACATGAGAATATTTGCTGATTATTACCAGTAAGTCAATGAACATTTAATTTTGGGGGTCAGGCAGTTGGGGTTAAATGACTTACCCAGGGTCACACAGCTAGGAAGTATCAAGTGTCTGAGGTCACATTTGACCTCAGGTCCTCCTGACTCTAGGGCCTGTGCTCTGTCCACTGTGCCACCTACCTGCCCCTCAATAAGCATTTATTAAACACCAGTGGATAGATTGCCTGGAATCAGCAATACTTAACGTGTGTGTGACTCTGGGCAAGTCACACTCTCTCTGTCCCTCAGATTCTTCCTTTCTAAATGAAGCTGTATTTTGCCTCTAAGGTCCCATTCAACTCTAAATCTAGGATGTTTTTCTATCATAGATCTCCCAGATGACATCCCTTACTCTTGTTCTTTCTCAAATTATTATCATTATTATTATTATTTTAAATTTGGAGGCAGTTGATGTTAAGTGCTTATCCAGGGTCATACTCATAGTGTCTGTAGTAGGGTTTGAACTCGGGTCCTCTGGACTCCAGGTCTGGAGCTCTATCCACTACACCACCTAGCTGCGCTTCAAGCTTTTTATCATTGTGTGTTGCAACCAACTTGTGTTCTTTACCCTCTGACTGGGAGTCATTTTTAATTCTTTGGAGATTGTAGTATTTTGTGACTCACAGTCATTCAACACCCTGGTAGCATAGTGGCAGTGAAGAGAAGAGCCTTTGTTTCTGGAAGGGAGAGGAGTTTTGTAATTTTGTGAAGGCATTCCAGCCTGCCTTTTACCTCCTATTCAATTCTAGGCCCCATTTGTTCATTTTCAGGAAAGGTTCTTTGGGCTCCTTCCTCTGACCTCAGCACCAGACCACTCACCATTCCCAAGCTCCAGATATTCCCTAATGTGTATGTGTGTAATCTTTCAGTTGGTATGCTGGTCTTTATTAAGTTCCTATTGTGTACAAGGCCACACACAGGAGCTACAAAGAAAGGCAAAAGACAGTCCCCACCCTCAAGTCTAAAATGGAAGACCACATGAAAACAGCTATGGACAAACAAGATATATATGTGATAGACTGGAGCTTATATTAAGGGGCAGACACTTGCATTAAGGGGGATTGGGGAAGGCTTCTTGTAGAAAAGGAAATCCTTGCTGAACTTTGAAACCAGGAGGCAGAGATGAGGAAGGAGAGTGTGTTCCAGGCATGGAGGTCAACCAAGGGAAACGCTAGGTTTCAGGAGATGAATTGTCTTGTGCAAGGAACAGCAAGGAGGCCTATGTCACTAGATTGCAGAGGAGGGTGACAGGATGTAAGGTGTAAGAGGAATGGAAAGAGAGGAAGAGGTCAGGTTGTAAAGAGCTTCAAATACCTGAGGATTTTGTATTTGATCCTGGACACAATAAGGAGTCACTAGAGTTTATTGAATAGGGGGATGACATGGACAGACCTGAGTTTTAGGAAGGTCCTGAGTAGAAGATAGGTTGGGCTGGGGAGAGACCTAAGGTAGGAGCAAGGAAGAGGTGATGAAGGCCTTCCCAATCCTAGGCTGCCTAGAACTCATCAAGGTACCAGAGGTAGAGCTGTGGGTCTAGGGTACTCTTCTTATGAGTACCTCTTTCCTCTCTCACTTCTGGCTTGGTACTGATCTTCACTATTATCACCCATGTGGGAAGGATTCCAGAATCCCTGTTGCACTTGGATTCTCAGATCCCTTCCCTTCCTTCCCAATAGTAGTAGGCAGGACCCCTCCAGAGGCTCCCCCCACCCCTCCAGCTGCGGAATGGCCATAGCTCCTCACACCACTTAGATGAGTAGGAAGTTGCCAATCACAGTCCTTGCAGAAATTTTGAGAACCTCCAAGCCTGACTATTTTTCCTCCAGATCCCTAGGTACTATCATCTGACTTGCTGATATACTTTAAGAACCCAGAGGCTATTGCCATCTACCCAATCCAGTTGATATACCCTTAGGTCCTAAGGACCTTTTCCATCTATCCCATGACAGAACTACCTGAGTATCTCAGATAACATCTTTGGGGCTCAGTTTCCTTATCTATAAAATGGGAGGGTCAGATTAAATGACCTCTTAGACTAAGGTAATTTTCAGGTCTAAGTCTATACTCCTGAGATCCTATGAACTTTCTCACTCAATTTATTCATGAACTTCTTCAGAGAAGGAACTGTCCCACTTTTCTATTTTTACTTTCAGTTTTTGGGAGCATACTTTCCACATAATACACGTTTATTTAATCAGTCATCTAATTGCATGTCATAATGTAGGCAGTAGGCATTCTTCATCTACTTTGTTTTTCCTGTCTGAATGGTTAGGCCAAACTCTTAAGTGTCAGTGGAGCTTGTCTAGGAGGCTCCGCAAAGTTTTGGGATTTCATATAACTAATAGTGTCATCTATAAACAGGAGAACTTGGAGGATCTCACTATCTAGGAAATCCTTCTTCAACCTGAACTCTGTACTGGTTCTCTTCCACAACATTGGTAAATGTCTTTGGCAATCAGATGTTTCCCTGTTTTATGTTGTATTAGTAATCAGAGGGTGAATGAATAAGGTTGTTTCTGCTGTGCTTTCATGAACTTGAATGATTTTGCTATATGGATGGGAGACATTTTTTGTGCTAGAGGCTTTGTTTTGTGCTACGGAATCAAGTACTTCATAGTCAACAGAAAATAAGCACAGTGGGGTCTTATATTCTCTGTATCTTTTAGTTACTTCTGTAATATCGAGAATGTGATTTACTGTGAAATAAATTCCAAAAGCCAGCCTACTGCCACTATATCTCCATTAAAGATGCCCTTGATCTGTATAGAGATTATTCTCATAAACTTTTTATATAGATGGGAAAGTGGACACTCAAATTGGTGGCTATTGGAGTTCTTTCAGTCTCCCACTTTCACAATTAAATAAAATCTGAGTTTTTTTCCTGTGCTTTTTCATCATTTCCTCTCCTTCAGATTCTGCCTTATGAATGGATCCCTCAGCAGCCTTGGTCATTTTGCCTCCAGCACAGATCTTCTCTATATACATTTGTTTGAATCCAGCTGCTTTGGTCATCTTTAGTCTCCCTAGTGCCATTTCTACCTACTCTATCATAGCATTAATATTCAATTCTAATTATGGTGGCTGTGACCTTATTGGTGAAAAAAGATTGGTTTAACAATATTGACAGAATTTTCCCATTTTTCTTCTTCAGTTCACTGTCTAGAGGGTAGCATACCTAGGATATTGACTCTCTATCTTCTGAACCCTCAGTTAGTCTTGAAATTAAATTGAAAAACAATTGGGGTGACCACATTGGCCAATATTGGGTCATAGAATTGACTAGTTAGTGGGAGAACAGGAATTCTGAGATCTGAATTCCAAGTCAATATATTGTATATATCAGTGTATAAGTTTTTTGTTTATGGATACCACCATCATTTCTGGAGTGTTCCAAGGCTTTAGGCTGCACAAGAATTTTGGTGGGTATGTGGAGAGTCTGGGACTTGGGTCTTATCACCTGATACGGTACCAAGGTCCATTTCTGTTTTCTTCATCAGACAGTCCCTTTGGTGTTTTACACAGGGCATCAGCAAAGTCATAGTAAGTGTTAAGCCTTAAAAGTCATATGCTTTGTATTCAGGAAGAGATATAGGAACTTAAAAAAAAAAGCAGCTATCTTTTTCTTTGTAGGCTGATATTAAGAGGCTCATTAGAAAAGGCAGTGGGTAGAAGCCACTGGGAGGTGTGTTAAACCTTAGGAAGTGACGGCTTCCTGAAGAAATGTGTGTGTGCAGAGTGGAGAAGATTTGTGCGTGTCTGACCCTTTCTTTGAACCTTTCTAAATTCAAGCAGAGAGATGACTCAAAAAAACAGCATAACCTGAATCAGACTCCCAAGGGTCAGATAAGATGTGAGCATAACATTTCAGGAGGGGATGGTGTTCCTGACAATTGTTGAAATATTCATCCCCTAAATCAAACTCCGTAACATGAAATATGTTCTTGCTTTTGCTTCTGAATGTATGAGGCAAACCCTTCTTCCCCACCCCCCTTTTCTAGCAAATTCTTTATTGAAGGAGCCTTTGTCTGGTCTGACCTTCTTTCCCATTTATTTCAGATTCCCCCACTCGGTCACATTTCCCCTTTGCTCTCTTTTTTTTACTCCAGGCTCTCACATTGCTGATGTTATATTAACAGCCCCCTGCCAAGGGCTCTGTAGGTTTCATGCTGGGTGAAATGGAGGCTATCACAGTAGCCCATCATGTGAGTCTGGGAAAAAAAAAATATGTACCCTGGACTAGATCAAGGAAAGTCTGGGTGGATTGGCCAGCTGCAAACCCTGGGATTCTCAGCATCAGATTAGAACTAATCATTTCTGGACTCTTTGAGATGATGTCTATGTCTCTTTCTTCCAAAAACCTTTTCTTCCTAAGCCTTTTTCAAACAAGAAAGGTGTTTTAGAAATCGTCTTATCAATCCCTTCATTTCTATATAAACAGACACTGGACCTATGATTTTATTAATATAGAGGCAGGTAGATAAAGCAGTAGATAGTGCCCTGGTCCTGGAGTCAGAAAGGCCTGAGTTCAAATTTGACCTTAGACACTCAGCAGTGTTATTCTGGGCAAGTCATTTAACTC
The DNA here is from genome assembly GCA_028646515.1 of Pseudochirops corinnae. Lineage (NCBI taxonomy): Eukaryota > Metazoa > Chordata > Mammalia > Diprotodontia > Pseudocheiridae > Pseudochirops > Pseudochirops corinnae. The sequence continues at coordinate 259,220,354 of CM053586.1, forward strand.
CTGTTTGCCTCAGTTTCCCCATCTGCAGAATGGGGATAGAAATGAGACCATGGCTTGCATACCTCAAAGCATTCAATAAATGCTAGGTACATCTCCTAGTTGCTCTTCTGTGAAGGGTGGCTGATGTTGTGGGCTGAAGGCAAGTGGACTCGAGAACTGGGATGTGCCTCCTTACTGGACTATATATCTAGGCTCTATAATAGTGGAATGTGTTTTCAGCCAGGAATGAAAAAACTTGGGTACTAGTATCTGCTACTGAATTGCTGGGTGGTTGGGAGTTCATGATAGAATGAAAAGAATGCCAGGTTTGGAGTAAGAGGTCTTGAAGTCAGATTTTCCTTCTAGGGCTCAATACCTGTGGGACCTTGAACAAGCCTCTTCCAGTTTTCATTGCCATCATCAGTAAAGTGAGAAGGCAGGACCAGATGGCTCCTGAGCTCATCTTCAGTTCTCAGTGTTTGATCCTATGATTCTATGAGCTCTCTGGACCTCAATTTCCTTGGGCAAGTCACTGAACTTCCTGTTTTTCTGAAACTTCTGTTGGAAATTTCTAAACTGAGATTGATGAATTTATTTAAAATTCTCTCTCTCTCTCTCTCTGTCTCTCTATCTAATGACTACATTTAAATATAATAATGATAACTAATATTTATACGGAATTTTACAGTTTGCGAAGGATTCTGTGTATACCCTCTCACTTGATTCTCATAACAACACTGTGAGTTAGGTGCTGTTATTATCTGTGACCTGGTTGAAATTCTAGCTCTTATACTTAGCAATGTGACTTCGGCCTCTCCCAGCTCTCTTCTAGCTCTTAGTCCACGGGCCTGTATCCTGAACTTCCTTTTAGCTCTAAGTGTTAGTGATGGGATAGAACAGAATGGTCACTGGATATGGAATCAGGAATTTGGCCTTGAGTTTTGTCTCTGTTCTCAAATATGACCACGGTCTACCTCTTCGAGGTACCTTACAGGGTTATTGGTTTTTTTTCTAATGTTTGTTTATTTTTAGTTTACATCATTCATAGGCTTATTGTGAAGAAAAGGTTTTTTTTGTTTGTTTTTTTTAATTGTAAAAAGAGATAAATGTGCAATGGTGGTGATAGTGATGGTATCAATTATTTCTCCAACATGTGGTCAGAATGACCCCTGGAACCTAGGCTCTTTTGACTTCGTATGAAGATGGAAATAAAGAATGACATAAAGCTTTGAAGAAGAGGCTGAGGGAAAGAAAGGAGAGAGGTGACAGAGTTGCTGTGGAAAGGTCCTTGGTCCTGGAGTCAGAAGACCTAGGTTCAAATCCTGTTGCTGATGCTCAATCTATGTGTTTCCTTGTACAGGCATACCTGAGAGATGTGGTGGATTCGGTTCCAGACACTGCAGTAAAGCAAATATCACAATAAAGAGAGTCACATGAACTTTTTGGTTCCTAGTGCATATAAAAGTTGTATTTATACTAGACTGTAGTCTTTTAAGCATGCAATAGTGATGTTATCTACAATGTAAAAAAAAATGCTAAAAATGTTAACCATCATTTGAGCCTTCAGCAAATCATAATCTTTTGCTGGTGGAGGGTCTTGGCTCCATGACTAATCAGATTGGTGGTTGCTAAAGGTTGGGGTGGCTGTGGCAATTTCTTAAAATAAGACAACAGTGAAGTTTGTCACATCAATTGAGGCCATTGTAGGGCTATTAACTGGCCTAATTTCAACATTATTGTGTCTCAGGGAATAGGGAAGCCTGAGGAGAAGGATAGAAATGGGGAACAGCTGGTCAGTGGAGCAGTCAGAACACACATGACCTTTATAAATTAAGTCTGCTGTCTTAAAATGGGCATGGTTCATGGTGCCCCGAAATTATAATAGTAACATCAAAGACCACTGATCACAGACCACCATAACAGATACAATAATAATGAAAAAGTTTGAAATATTGTGAGAACTACCAAAACGTGACACAGAGAAACAACGTGAAGACACACTGTTGGAAAAATGGTGCTAGTAGACTTGCTGGATTGCAGGGTTGTGACAGACCTTCAATCTATAAGAAAGACAGTATCTTCAAAGTGCAGGAACATGAGATATACCTATAAAATGACGGAATTGGTCTACCTGTTCTCTGAGGTCCCTTGTACCTGTATATCCGTGATCCTATGATTTGAGGTGAACTGAAGAAAATGTAGACCTCTGGGGCTGGATTTAGGGGGTGTCTTCTGTCAGGTGCCTCTGAAAAGGCAAACCTTGTTTACCAACCAGTCTGAAAATCCATGGTGACGCATTTCAGAGCTCGCTCTGTCCTCTGCATACTAACTGAATTGGTGTTTTGCTAATTGCTCATCTCTAGAAATGTTATTAAAATGCCTTCCCAGGGCCTAAGGAATGCTGCCTTGTAAAGGAGCTGATTAATAGCAGGGTAATTGCTTTTGGTTTCTTTGCTTTGAAAGCAGTACCACCTGGGTCTTTACCGTCTTCAAAGCTGCTGCAAAGAAGAGTGTACCTTCCCTGTGACAGGTGGGTGAGAAAGCCCCAGGGGCTATGAAAAGAGGGAGGGTCTCAAGCACACGCCTTGCAGGATTCCACTGGTCAAAAACCTCAGGCCTCCAGTGCCTTCTCTGCCCTGACCCGACTTAGACCAGCATGGGAAATGCTCTTTGGGAAGTTAGAAGGTCATCCTCTGTGACTGACTCAATGCACCTTGCAGCCTCCCAATGCATTCATTCTATACTTACAGATGAGAAAATTGCAGTCCAGAGAGGTCAAGGGATGTGCCAAAGCCACCCAGCAAATCAGTAAGTAGTAGAGCAGATTTTAGAATAGAGGAATCTTGACTTCCAGTGCAGTACTCATAGGTGCTAGGGAGCTGGCAAGACAGAACCAGAGAGGATCCAGGAGGAGGAATTAACTCATTTGTGTTTTGTGGTATCTTGGTGTTGTCCTGTAGGGGTAGCAGATTAGCCAACTTTGAACAGCTCTTCTTCTTTCTTAAACTGAGTTACTTTGTACCTGGTTGTCAGAAGCTGCTACTGGGTATTCCTAAACTGGGAATCAGTGAATTTGTTTTAAAATATTATATAAATATATGTATATACACACATATTTTAATAACTGTATCTCAACATATGATATAATAGATATATTTTAATAACTATGTCAATAAAATATATGTAACATAATACATATATTTTAATAACTATTTCAATAATGATAGCTAGTATTTATATAGCACTTTACAGTTTGCAAAGGACTATGTATATGCACTCTCACTTGGTCCCTATAACAACCCTGTGAGTTAGGTGATGTTATTATCCCTATTTTATAGATGAGCTGAGGCTGAGAAGTCAAATGACTTATCCAGGGTCACGCAGTTACTAAGTGTCAAAATTAGAACTTTGGAGTTAGGTCTTTCTGACTCCACATCCAGCATTCTTATCTATGGCCCCACCTACCTGCCCAGCAAATTCTACATTGGCATGAATGCTTTGTAATTCTCTGTGTTCTATTTTATGCATTTCAAAACAAATTCTGAGGAGTCCATAGGCTTTGCCAGACTGGCCAAGGAGTTAATGTTGAAAAAAAAAAAAAAAAGTTAAAAATTCTTGGTCTAGTTAAGAACTGTGGGATTTGCCTTCTCTGATTATTTTAACTGTCTAGTTATTTTCCACTATTTCCACTTGTAATCTCCCTTCCACCCCTCATTCATTCTTATTTAGGGTAGGGAAAGGGACTCAGGATAGCACATTGCTACAGCTAATTACAGTTGGCTTGAGTCTCATGCTTTGTTTCTCTGTGGTCTTTTCAGTTAGTCAGCTAGCTTTTACTAAATACCTACTATGTGCTGGACTCTGTGCTAAGTGTTGGGTACACAAAGAGGGGTAGAGAGTCCCTGGTGTGAAGGAGTCCCCCATCTGATGGGTGGATGGGTGGTGGAAGTAGGAGACAACCTGCAAACAACTACGTACAAATAAGAGACCTATATTTATCTTATATGTGTGTATATATACAAACAAAATGTATATTATATATACATGCATGCACATATATACATATACATACATACATACATATATACATAAATTGGGAGTTGTCTCAGAGGGAAGGCACCAAGACTAAGGAGGTCTGGAAAAGGCTTTTTGTAAGAAAGGGAACTTTGATGTGAGACTTGAGGAATCCCAGGAAGGAAGCCAGGAGGCAGGGAGGAGGAAGGGAAGAGCATTTCAAGCATGGGGGTCAGCCAGTGACAATGCAGACAATTGAGAGGTGGGGTGGCATGTCAGCCAGGAGACCTGTGTCACTGGCTCGAAGATTATATGTATGGAGGGGAATGAGGTGGAAAGGTAGGAGGGGGGATCAGGTCATGAAGAACTTTAAAAGCCAATCAGAGGATTTTTATATTTGATCCTGGAGTTGCTAAGGAGACACTGGAGTTTGTTGAATAATGGGGTGACATGGTCAGACTTGACTATTAGGAAGCTCAATTTAAAAGCTGAGTTGAAGGACAGATTAGAGAAGAGGAGAAATGAGACAGAGAGACCTAAATGAAACAGAAGCCTGTTATTACGGTGGGCAGCCAAGTAGGGCAGAGGACAGAGGGCTGGGCATGGAATCAGGAAGATTCATCTTCATGTGTTCAAATCTGGTTTCAGTTGCTAATTGTGTGACCCTGGGCAAGTCACTTAACCCTATTTTCCTCAGTTTCCTTATCTGTAAAATGATCTGGAGAAGGAAATGGCAAGCCATTCCAGTGTCTCTTCCAAAAAACCCCCCAAATGTGGACTTAAAGAGTCAGATACAACTGAACAACAGCAACAAATTATTACAATACTCTGGGGCAGTGGTTCTCAACCTTCATAATGCCGCAACCCTTTAATACAGTTCCTCATGTTTTGGTGACCCCCAACCATAAAATTATTTTCGTTGCTACTTCATAACTAATTTTGCTACTGTTATGAATTGTAATGTAAATATCTGATATGCAGGATGTATTTTCATTGTTACAAATTGAGCACAACCCACAGGTTGAGAACCACTGCTCTGGGCATTAGGGGATGAGGATGGTGGCAGTGTCAGGAGGCAGATAGGAGAGATGTTACCAAGGTAGAAATGACAGGACTTATTAGTTGTTGGGATTTAGGGGCGTAAGATCACACTTGTTGATTTAGGATGGTAGGATTTTAGAACTGGAAGAGGCCTTAGTGATTACCTAGTTCAATCCCATTTTACAGATGAAAAATTAAGCCTGAAGGCGATAATGATTTACCTAGAACATGGCCAGCAGTCCCCAAGTGAACTAGATTTAAATGTAATTGTTGAATATTTAACAAAATATATACAAATACAATAAATACAGCACAGAGAATATTAATTTGTGGTTTTCTAAGTCAATATGTGTCCTTCAGGGATCTGTTTTCTATTTGAGTTTGACACCACTAGATTAGAAGAATGTAAACTCCATTAAGAGATGGGAGTAGGAATGTGGGAATGGGTGGGGATCATTTTTCTGCTTGTGCCAAGGCACAATACAGTGTTTAAGTGCTTGACATGTGTGTGTTGAACTGCCCGATGTCATACAAACCACAAGGAGAAGGTATAAGTTTTGAACCCAGTTCTTTGCCCTTCAAATCCATTGTTCTTTCCTGTAATACCATGTAGCCAATCTTGATGTCATCAGACTTTTCTATTCTCCTACGGGGCTGACCCTTCAATACCCTTCTTATTTGTTCTGTGTCTTTCCCCTTGCTCCCAGAGATTATCCTGATCTCCATAACTCCTGTGTACCTTAGATTGGATGGATCTACTTTGTACTGATCCTAGATCTGATTCCCACATGTCTTTGTAGGCCTTATTGTGGTTTCCTCAGGCTCCGTGACTTAATTAACACTTGGGACTTAACTATTGACTGTGGCCTAACAATGAAACTCACTGATGTTCAGCTCCTATCAAATAAGAATCATGTAAAAATATGGTTTCTGTGCCTCAAGTTTCCAAATTTCAGATGTATCTTAGTATGACACAGGGCAAAACCTTGGTGAAACTCATTTTGGGAGGCCAGGATGGGTGAAGAACTGCACAGTGAATAAGGATGCTCTGGATGTTAGGCCTGGGACTGCCATCTCTTCTTCACTCCCCACAATCTCTTAGTTTATTGTCATAGTCTTCTAACTGATGTCCCCGTTTCCAATGTTTCTCCCTATTCTGTTCCCCATGTGACAAAATAATGACAGCTGTCCTCCAAATGACAAAATAATCTTCCTTTACTCTGCTAAAAATTTTTCAGTATCACCCTATCACTTCTGGGAAAAAATATAAATTCTCTAGGCTGGCAGCTCTTCACAATCTGAAAGCTTATCTTTCTATACATATTTAAGAGTTAATCTCTTTTATATACTCCCTGTTCCAGCCAAGCTAGCTTATTTGCTATTCCCTGAACTTACATTCCATTTCCCATCTCCATGTCTTTACACAGGCTTTCTCCCCTTGCTAGAATGCCTTTTCTCCTCAATTCCAGTTGCCTTCAAGGCCTAATTCAAAAGATATGGTGATTGAGCTGGGCTTCATAGGAAAGTAGGATTTCCAAGATGGCAGCCCTAAGCCAAGTTCTAAAGCATACTTATTCACTGTACAGTCCTATTCTTCTAGTTGTTAGGGATATGTTCTCCCCTTGAATATATTTTGTATTTATTTGGTTTGTAAAGAAGAAGCCTTGGAATAAGAAAGACCTGAGGTCAAATTCTGTTTCTGATACAGGCTAGCTGGGTGACACTAGGCAAGTCACTTGACCCTAGTTCTCTAGGCAACTCTTTAATATCATAAGCTTTGGAGAAGGCGCCAATCTGCTTCTCACTATAAGCTCCCTACACCAATGAAATACTAGGTCTAGCTCCTATTTCCATATTTTTGTATTTACCTATTTGTGTGTATACTCTATCTGACCAGGAAAATGTAAGTTCCTTGAGTGCAGTCATTATCTCATTTCTGTCTTTTATACTCTCAGCAGAGTGGCTGACAAGTAATATGGGCTTTGTAAATGCTTGATGACTTGAAATTTAAATATCTCTGCATTCCCAGGATATATGGTATATGGCACACACACACACATACACACACACACACAGCAACAACACTTTGCATGACCTTGTAAAAGATGTTGTATATCTGATAACCTCAGTTATTCAGAACATAGACTTGAATGAGCAAGGAAGTAAAAAAACAATCAAGGTAGTCAGAAAGTCCATACTTCTGCATCAGGCCCAGCGCCCAGTGAAACAGACAATTACAACCTTTGATGACTGGGTTGATGTTGATGGATAGCCTGGCCACCTGGAGGCATTGGTAGAAAGGACTGTGTGTGGTCTCTTTCTTCTACGTTTTCATGTTTTCTTTAACTATTTCAGGGGGGATGGCTTTTAATTATTGCAGAATTCCTTCAAATGACCATTGCTAAAAACATTATTTTTGGTTTCTGTTTTTGTTTTGAGACTGAATCTCCCTATCTCACCCAGGTTGAAAATGCAATGGCTACTCATGGGCCTAATCCCAGTACTGACCAATATGGAAGCTTTAAGCTGCTCTATTTTTTCCTGATGGATGCTGGTTTTGCCCTTCCTCAGGGGGCCTGGTGGCCCTTGCTCCTAGTGGCTCACATTGTTAGCATGGTTAGTGTGGGCATAGAATCAGCTTTAGTGCTACCCTAGTTCAGAAATGACCCATTGCTGGCTGTGTACATCTACTCTCTTAAATTACTGAACATTGATTTATGGGTACTGAAGATGGCAAATGGAAAATCTGTGGTAGTGGTAGTATGTAGTGTGTAGTAGTAGAGTGGCATGGTAGTATGTTGTAGGTAGTGGTAACTATGTCTAGAAAAGAAAAGATTGCTATCCTTCCCAGGCAAAGTGAGGTTTCTGGCCAAATGAAAAGAGAAATGTTATTGCATTGACATGGTTTCTCTCTCTTTCTCTTTTTGCGTATATGTACATAAATATGCACATGTCACCATATTTGAACCTTATAGCCCTGTGAGATGGGTCATGTGCCCTTTGGGTGCTGACGAAGGTTGTGTACACCATAGATCTGGAGGGCTGGAGAAATCTCCAGAAGTATCCCAGGGCTTTGGTTATTTTCTTTCTTTTTAACTCATCTCCTTGACCAATGTACTTTCCGACACCAGGCATCTGAATGCAGATGGCACTCCATTATAGCTCTGTATCTCTCTCCTCCCCATATCCCAAGGCCAACTTCATAAAAGTGGAAAGCCTGGCTCTTCTCCAAATAGGCAATTTTAAATGAAACTGAAACCCTGGCTAGGAATTTTGGTTTACCTCTTAGTATGATCTTATGGGCTGATTAACAACCACACACCTGCAGAACAGGTTGACTCATTCATTGGTTCTTCACCCAGACTCTCAACACCCCAGCCACTTATCCCATTGTTGACTTAGATTCTCTCCAAAAGTGACCATTTGTCAATGGGGGTGGGGGTTGGGTGGGAGGTGGATAATGACTAGGAAGCTGATTCTTGAGGGGAATTTTCTAAATGAGCAGGCACCTGGATTTATCAGGTGAAAGGCACCTAAGCTGCCACAGGGGAACATCTAGGAGCTTCTGATTGTACAGGATGTTTCAGCACATTGAAAGTGATGATCTGTAAGAAGCCTTTTCCAGAGCTTCATCTTAGTGCCTTCTGTCTGAGCCTACCCTCAAATTATCCTGTATATATCTTGCTTGTACATAGGGTTTTCCCCCCATTTTTCTCCCCTATTAGAATGAGATTTTTTAATTCTTCTTGCCTCTCTTTATATTTACAGGACTATACCTGGTACTTTGTAGGAGATTAATAAAGACTGGTTGACTTGACTCCCATGTTTTCCTCTCACAGAATCCTTTAAAGACAAGTGCTCTTAACAATCATTTATCTTTAGTGTTTTTGACACATCCTTATTTGGTCCCTTAAGAATTAGATGACTTATCACTTCCTTACACACAACATATATATCTATATCTATATATCTATATCTATATCTATATAATATATGTATCCATCCATCCATCCCTAGGAACATTACACTTACCTACAGATAACTTATCTGAGAACCTCAGTAATCCAGAATAATTATGAATCACGACAGAAGCAAAAGTGACCTTTGAGCTATCAAAATAGATTCAGAAGATTCTAGCACTAAAACATGTAAGTTTTACTCAAAAGTCTCTCAGGTTCTCCTCAAAGCCTCTAAGATCTCCTAATAAAGCCTGGTTATCTAATTTCATGATTATAACAGGTTAGGAGATGGGAAAAGTTTGATAAAGATAGGTCCACTAGTGTAGTATGAAGTGACATCTGTGACAGAAAGCCAAACACAATTTAAAAAAGCTTAACAGTATGTGGCTATGAAGGGATAGGACAAATGGTCCAATAAGTCTCAATAAAACCTTAATGAATCACTGTATTATGATGTGGTATTGAGATGAAAGATGATGATGCTGAGTTGTGGAAAATTAATTGAATAAAGCTGACTCTATTATCTACTCTGCTTTTACTCTATTAAGGAAAAAAAGTGAGTTAGATAAGGTAAGCTTTAATTTTGATCCAAGTGGCCATGTCTGAGTCTCTGGGGGAGATTTTGTCCTCAGTGTTTCTGGGTAGCTACTCAGGTTCATTGGTGGTTCAGAGCACATATTTGTGGGTGGAGCCCAGAGCATCTGTGAGGCTGATATATCTGTTCAGTACAGTTATCCCTTCCATATCTCAACTCTCCCCATTACAGTTTAAATATATGGTAGGTCAGCATAAGAAATTAAATGGGAATTTGGGGGGGGAGTTTTGTGGAAGCTACAGATGACATGTGAAGGCCAGCAGATGACACAAAAAGTATTGAAAAGCTCAGAAATCCATAAAATAGATGTATAATATTGTATAATATCAACATATGTTATCTTTAATATTACAATAATTCAGACTTCTTCTCTGTATGAAGGATGAGCCAGATCACGAGGTGAGGGAAGAGGCACCATGTCCCTAACTCCCATGATATGGAAGGGATAACTGTATAGAGGGGTTAGTGACCGCTAGTGACCACCATACAAGATACTGTAGTGTGTTTGAATGCAATGCTTATCCCCTGCAGTGGCAAAAAATATTATGTCATTCATCAGGTAGAATTGTGCTTTCTGGTCATCCCTGTGACCTTTTGCCATCAACTTAATGGGCTAAATATCTTCTGCCTGGGCAGCCCTACTGATTAACTCTTTCCTATTTATATGCCCACAGCTTGGCAATTTCATATTAATTTTACTTTTTACTGGCTTAGACTGCCAATATACATTCTGTTCTGTCTAGCTAATACACTTCACTTTACTCTATTAATTTTCAAGTACCAAGAGCCAAAACTCATTGTAAGAGGTAGATTTCTGATATAATTCCCCTAATAGAGGAAATATGTTCTAGTAATGGTGCCATTAAAAGAAAAATGTAGGTTGGATTTGGGAGGAGAGATTTGGGGTGAAAAGGGAGGCATATTCTTTTTTAATTAAGTTATAGTTCATTTGGGAGGCATTTTATGTGTTGCAGTGGAAAGAACATTGGTTTTGGAGTCTGATGACATGGGTTCAAATTTCAGCCCTTCCGTAAAGTCCGTCTCTCTCAGAGCAAATTAATCCTGGGCAAATTATTCAAACGCACTGGACCTCAGTCTCCTAGTCTGTGATATATGTACATGCAGCTAGGTGGCACAGTGTTTAAGGTGTCCCTCTTAGAGTTAGGAAGACCCGAATTCAAATTCACCCTCAGATACTTACTAGCTGTGTGACCCTGGGGAAGGCATTTCACTTCTGTTTGCATCAGTTCCTTTAATTATAAATAAAATGGGCATCATAATAGCACCTGCCTCCCAGGGTTGTTGTAAGGATCAAATGAGATGATAGTGGTAAATCACTTAGCAGAGTGCCTAGAACACAATAGATATTTAATAATTGCTTGCTCTGCACCCCTCCCCCCAAATATATGCAGCGTGGACTAAAGAACTTGTAAGGTCATTTTCAACTTTAGATCTATGATGGTATTATGCTGATTAAATGGACCAAAGTTCAAATCTGGAATCTGACCTTACTACCACTTTGGGGCCTTAGTTTCCCCACTTGTAAAATAAAAGGGCTGGAATAGATGACCTTAACGGTCTCTTTTAGGCCTAAATCCTTTGATCCAGTGAAATTGACTTTTTTTTTTCAGTTTACATTAGAATTTCTAAACATCTTGAATCTAAAGTGAATAGGAACTCAATACCTTTGCATCAGTTTTTATCAAGAATAATTAGTATGTTAAGTGACTCTCTTAGCCCTTGTTAAATGCTCTAATTTTTCATTTCTGCCAATTTGTGTTATGTATTCATTAAGAATAGAACATAGCATTTGGTGTTTGAAGAAGATTTTATAAGATGTTATACGTGAAGCCTTCCCTGGGTTTTCATTTTAAGATAGACTACAATGCAGAGATGAGTATACATTATAGTTAGATGGTTCTCTATATTCAGCACAAATATACACATTTCACAGCCATTTTGATATTTTTCTTATATTTAACAGTCTATTAAGTGTTTGGTTGGGTAGGAAGAGGTTAAGTGAAAAGAAAGCAGTAACAATAGAAAAGAGAGATGGGAATTTATGCCCATATGGGACTCCTTTATCTACTGGTACATTTTTTTTTTAGTTAGCTTCTTACAGCCGTTCTTGGGAGGCCATTATTGTTAGCTACACCCATTTTGAAATGAACTGAAACTCCAGCTGATTTAAGTTACCATTTCAGTGCCCCTCATCAATCCAGGGTTAGGCTAGCTGGGATTTGAACCCAGTGCTCCTGAACATCTAGTATTTCTTTAGCATGTTGAACTCTGTTGCCCATTAGAAGTCTCAGAAAAAGAGTTAATGACCCACGTATTTACTGCAATTAATTATACATGGTATAGAGAGAGGGGAAGACAGACAGGAAGAAAACCATTAACTTTAAGTATAGCTATCAGAAAAAAAAAGAACCAAGGAATAGAGGCTTAAAATAATTCTGATTACTTTAAAAAAAATAGCAGCCCTCAAACTAACCAAAAATGTAAAGACTTATTCTGGGTGTCTGACTTCACTTACAAAAATGTGTCTATAGTCTGAAGAATTAATCTCCTTAGTATACTTGGGATGTGAGTGATTTTGGTTGTGGCATATCTGTAGGAGATAGTTAATGAATTTTAGATTGAGGTCACTCGAGATTTGAGGCTACAACTAGCTAACAACTTTCATAAATAAAAGCTATTGTTTTACATAAAAGCTGGCTTTTCCCACCATAATATATATTCCCACTGGATACAAGAAATAAACTCCACGTTACCTCTGCTCCTTCAGGATTTTATAATGATATGATTCATGTAAAGCCTGTATTAAAAAAAAAACAAACCAGCAAAAAACTCAACCAACCTACAGAAGGCTAATATAAAAGCAAAGAGAGAGGCCCTTGGTCTATCTTTCCTTCCTGTTTTAATCATTTAAATTCTGTCACAGTTTTATTGAATCTTCAATGCTTTTACAATTTTCTTTCTTATAAAAGATGTTTATTGGTGCCTTTTGTGCTGTTACCAGGCCCCTCTTATAGACACTCCTTCTCTGAAAAGTAAGAAAAAACAGGTAAGCCAAACCAACCAACACAGTTTGTCTGACAGTGTATGTAACCTTTGGCATTCATGATTGTCCTCCCCCCCCCCCCCCCACCAGAAGAGGGAAAGATGTTTCATCATCTTTCCTTAGGGGACAAGATTGTTCACAATTAATCAGAATTTGCTGTCTTTCAATGTTGTTTTCATTTATGTTATTCTAGTAACTCCATGTTGTTTTGCAGGCTCTGCTTATTTTACTGTCTATACTATTAAAAATATTATTAACATTTTATCTACTATAACTCATGTGGGCCCCCTAAGCATGACAGAAATTATTTGAAAAAGATATTTTAAGGTAAGTCAGACTATTCTTTATGTTAGCCTCAGGACACAGTTGACCATCTCATGTATGGGCAGCCTTCTTTGTCCTCCCCTTCTCTCCCACCCCCTCTTTTCCAGGTTCTTCTGTGCTATTATCCTCGTTCTATTTCTTAGTCTTTTATTCTCCTGGCTTTCTTTTATGAGTTTTCTCCCTACTTCCCTTCATCCTGCTCAACTCTTCTCACTCTCCCAACCTTCCCATTTCTGCTCCTAGTCTATAACATTCCACCCTTTCAGATCACCTCATCCCTTTCTAGTATCTCCTGTTTGATTTCTGCCATACTTTAAAAATATCCCAGACCTCACAGGATTTTTATTTCATTACAAAAAAATTTGTTATGAACTTTTCACCAAGACAGTGTGGGACTGGGATGTCTCTCTTCAAGTTAGTTGTCTTTTAGAGACAAAATAGTCTTCCACATTATCCTATTGAACAGTGGCTCTTCAGATGCCGTCATTAGTCTGAACCCAGGTGATGGTGAGTTTGGTCTTGGTGATGATGAGTTTATTTGTCTTGTCTGTGTCATGCCCACTCCTCTTTATGCTGAACGGCACACATTTCACAGGATCCCTAGAATTTTAGTATTGGAAAGTAGACTGTTTGTCCAATTTGTGCCTGAAGGCCTCTTTTCAGGGGGAAACCACTACCCCCTGAGACAAGCCATTCCATTTTTGATAGTGTTAAATTATTAGCAAGTTTTTCCTTACATTGAGCAGAAATCTGCTTCTTTGCAATTTTCTCTTATTCTTTCTTCCAAAGTGAAGCATAACCACTCTTTGTTGGGATAGCCCCTCAAATACTTGAAAAAAATGGTTTTTGTTTATTTATTTGTGTTCTTAAACACCAAAAGAGAACATTTCAGCAGACCACAAAAGTGGATTCTATAGGAAACCATTCATCTCCATTTCATATGGCTTACTTAAAAAAAAAGTATATAATAAATTTACATTTTACTTTTTAAAATATTTTGTGTTTTCTTCCCAACTTCCCTTTGTTCTTCTTTCTGCATTAAAAATAAGTGTTCCAATGGTCCTCCTTTTGAAGATAACCCTGGGTTTGGATTCTCAATTTGAGTCTTCTCTGGTTCAGGTTAAATATCTCTAATTTCCTTTAATAAGTCCTCCTACGGCATAAACACAAATCTCTTCATCTTCTCTATTTGATTGTTTATTAAAGCCATGAAATAGAGCAATGAGAAATGGCTCATATGAGGTTCAAGTCAGACCTTTGTTGTTAGCATCACGCATTCATCCAGCGGTTACATAAGCAGCCACCAGCTGGACATGTACAGTATTCACTTTTCTTTAAAGTTCAATTTATTTAACAATCACATGTATGTATATAAGAGATCAAAATTGTAAATATGCAGATTTTTTCTTCTTTGGATCCCCTTGAACTCTAAGATATTTGTAGATATATTTCTTTTTTTAAATTCAGTTTTATTTTTAGTTCTGAATTGTCTCCATCCCAGTTTCTCACCTGATGCAGAAGCAAGAAAAACAAAACCCCTATTACAAACTTGCATAGTCAAACAAAATGAATTCTGGCATTAGCCATGACCAATTTTTTTTAAAAAGCTTCAATATTCACTGAGTCTCTATGTGAAATACTAGCAACATTTCAACAAAAGAGGCCAGAAAGGGCTCTGGCCCTTTAAGTGCTGAAAGGCTCTCAGTGGATAGTAATAAATAGGAGTAGTTTAAATTACAGCATTAACAGTTATGATTTTGCTGAAGGATCAAGGCATGTTAACAGGGAAACTTCTATAAGCTGGTCTCACTACCTCCTTGTCCCTTGGAAATACAATGAGCTCATTAATGTTTGGTTATTTGATGGAAATAAACAGAAAAAAAATCTCCATATTAGTTACCTAGGGTTTAAGGGCGTTGTATAATGCTACAGTAATATTGGTGTAATGAATTAAGTTCTAGCAAAAGTGGCCACGCTTAAGTAACAATAAATCTAGGTATAGTTTTGCAGAAAAAGCAGCTGAAAATGGGTTTGTAAATAATAACGTGGAAAGGTCTGGTATTAATCAAACTGCTGTGCACAGTTGGTTTCTGTTTTCAACTCTACAATAGACCTATAGTTAATACTGAATATATCTATATTTGAAGCATAAAGAACATAATTATGTAGTTTTTTATGAAGGAGACCTCAGTGTAAATCAGTATAGAATTGTACCTGAAATAGGATTACAAAATTCTGTTCTTCAAATGCTTTGTCGTGGAATAATTAAATGAAATTATACCATATCCTTGCAGATAACTTCTCACCCACAGAACAGGCCAGTAGAACAGAATAGTGAGAGACGTGTGTGTGTGTATTACACATAAAAATGCATGTAGTAATTACCTTTTATATTTAGGAAAGATATTCTTCACATGATAGTTCATTCTCTCTCTCTCTCTCTCTCTCTCTCTCTCTCTCTCTCTCTCTCTCTCTCTCTCTCTCTTCCTCCCCCCCTCCCGATTATGCCATCAGTTGATCTGGTGGTCTCACCTGAGAGACAGAGACAGAGACACACACGGAGACAGAGAGAGACAGAGATTCCTTTCTCATTTGTGGCTGTTAGTTTCCCCATTTGTACGGTTCATCTTATATAGTGGTTTGTCTCTGTTTTAAGGTTTGGGCTCCCTGTCAACTATGACATTGAACCACTTTCTATACTTAATTTTTAGGTACCATTGTTTCAAATTATACTTTAGTTGGTTTTTTTTTTTTTTAAAGATTTCTCCTTCTTGTCCTATCTTTCTCACTTTTTCACTCCTTGTACTTCTACAAAAAACTTTGATGCGTCATTATGACATAGAGGTGATTGAGTTGCTGAAGGCAAGGCCACTGGAGTATAACCCCAATGGCTTCTACAGATCTGGAAAGCTTTCAAGTCTCCATCTGCTCTCAGAGGACCAACCAGCTAAATGTAGAAAGACTCATTCCCAACAGATTGGTCAATGGGTGATGATGTCTTTGACTATGGTGACCTAGGCAACAAAGACAAGTATACAGTGTCCTCAGGTTTGTGTGATACTCTTCAGCTTTCATTGGTGGAATAGCGGTATAAAAGGAGACCTAAGAAACAATCCTAGTTTTTAGATTACTTATTGATATTAATATAACTGTAGGTACTCTAAAGGTAAACTCTTTGCCCATTGACAGATCAGCTAACACACAATTATAGAAACTGAACCACATCAATACTGACATTTTTGATGGAAATCAAAACAGAAGACACAAGGAAGTTGCTGCTAAAGGGAAGGAATGGTCACTAGTTTTCCTTAAAGAGACATAAGGAATTGGTTTCATTGTTAACCCAAAGACAACAGTAAAAATAATTCCTTAGGTATCCTTTTTTTTGTCCCATCTTGTTGTGCCTGTAAAGAACATAAGCAAAAGACCTCCATGAAGATAAAGGTAGCTTATAGGTGAACCTCTGTTACCGAGAAATTATATGAAGAACTTGACATCAAATCAAATCCTCTATTAAAATGTGAGTTCCTTGAGGGCAAGAACTGTTTTTGCATTTCTTTGTATCCACAGCACCAAATCAACCTGTTAAGGTAGGCTTAAGGGTCAAGATCAACACTGAACTAACATAGTCTGAGATCCTTAAACTGTGGGATGCTGAAATCTACACAGAGGTTCAATGTGTGACTAGTTAGCATCTAATCAAAGCCAGAATTGACAGTCCCTCAGTTACGTTTCCCCACGCCACCCTCCTTCTTAAACATACTAAACCAGAGGTCATATTAATTAAAAATAAAAGATACTTAATGAGGAGGCATCTAGGTGGCACAGTGGATAGAGCATCGGCCCTGAAGTCTGAGTTCAAATGAGTCCTCAGATACACAGACACTGTGGTAGGGAGATCCATCCTGCCTTACCAGAAAGTCAAAGGGGTGATGGGGGAGGACATAGGAGAGAATAGATTGGGGGAGGGGTTATACAATGGGATGGCTGTTTTGGGGTGGTGGGTAGGGGAAAGATGGGGAGAAAAATTAGTAACTCAAAATCTCGTGGAAATGAATGATGTAAACTAAAATAAATAAAAGTTTAAATTAAAAAAAAAATGAGGCCTCAGATACTAGCTGTGTGACCGTGGGCACTTAACCCTGATTGATAAAAAAATACATTTAACAAAACAGAGAGTTAGGTAAATAACCCTCTACCTTTACCCCCTACTCCCTACCCATAGGAACACAATCTCCTCCCTATTTCCAAATTACCATTAGCTGAGGGAACATGTTTAAGGAAAACTGGAAATGGTAGCAACTGTCAGGTACAAGCTGCATCTCTGTTGAAACCTTTCATTGCTCCAGTTTATGCCATCTGTTGATTTGATGATCTCATCTGTTAGGCTGCTGCTTCCTTCAGCCACATTCCATCTCTGATAAATCTACATCCCTAGCCCATTCCTAAGTATGCAAGTCCTGAGGTTCTTTTCTTTACTAGATGTGGGCTCTGGTGCTTACAATTCCACCTCTGTAGGTATGTGTTTGGCTGAAGGCCATAATTTGCTGGTGAAAGGTTAGTTCCTGACCTTAAAATGACTGAAAAGGAAGGGAATTGCCTTTTTAATCCTGTGCTTTCAAAGACTCTGTGATAATGTTAGAAAAAAGAATTACATTTGGATTTGGAGGACTTGGGGCTAAATCCTGGCTCTCCTACCTGTTCAGTGTATGACTATGGCCAAGTCACTTCTCTTTGGGCCTCTGTTTCCTAACCTATAAAATGAGGGAGTTGGATCAGATGACCTGTGAGGGCCCTTCTCCTCTAAGGGTTATGCTGGTTCTTAGAAACTTCTTTGGACTCTGAGCAGTTAAACTTATCTCTTGAGAGAAACAAGAAAAGAAACTGAAACTCACTCATGCTAGCCATTGAAAAGACCTCAAAACTTTTAACAAGTCAACTAACAAGCATTTATGAGCTCTAACCACGTACCAGGTGCTGTGCTAAGTGCTGTGGATACAAAGAAATGCAAAAACAGTTCCTGCCCTCAAGGAACTCACATTTTAATAGAGGACATAACAGCAAAGACACTGGAGATGGAGGGTACTAGAGGGAGGGCTCTAAGGCCTTAGGGGAGCCATTGAGGCTTGCACAGCAGGACTGCTGGGAAAATCTCCTATAGAAAATGAGATTTGATTTAATTTTCCTTTTTTTATTGTTCAGTCATTTTAGTTGTATCTGACTCTTTGTGACCCCATTTGGGTTTTTTTTTGGGCAGAGATACTGGAGTGGTTTGCCATTTCCTTCAGCTCATTTTACAGATCAGAAAGTGAGGTAAACAAGGTTGAATGATTTGCCCAAGGTTACACAGCTGGTAATTGTCTGAAGCCTGATTTGAACTCGGGAAGATGAGTCTTCCTGATTCCAAGTCTAATGCTCTATCCACTATACAGCTTAGCTGCCCCGGTAGGAAAATGACATTTGATTTAATAGGTTAGAGTTTTTCCTTCTGGAATGGAAAATGGGAGAAAAGGAGCTGGAGGCAGAGCTGGACCTGACATCTCCCACTTCTGTTGCCGTTAATGAGGGAATGACTTATCCTTGTTCTGCCTCTGGTGGACCTTATAGAGGCATCAAGGCCCCTTCCCTTTGGCACAAGCTTGGTGCTAGGCTTTCCTTTTGAGAATTAACCAGCCAATTGGATGGATTTGAAACTTTTTCCTCACATAATCCAATTAAATTGTTTTAGTCCCCAAGAAATCCTTCGAGATTCTGTGATCCTAGGAAATCCCACCTCAGGGGAGGGGATATCCATCAGTCACCTCAGGGGACTGCTAAAGTCTTCCAACTGGCCCTGTGGTAACTCCCGACTGGAAAATCGGACACTTCCCATACTTCCCTCTCCCTCACAATTTAATTTTACAGAATAGACTGTCTCACCAAGCCAACAATAATCTTAAAAACGGGGCTGTTAAGTCAGCCAGCATTTATTAAACATCTGTGTTTTGCCAGCTACTTTGCTTAGTGTTGGGGATACAAAACAAGGCAAAATAAACAAAACCCCTGAAACAGGCCCTGCTTTCGAGGAGCCCAGCCACAGTCGGTCTGATGGGGGAGACAATATGCAGACAACTCTGTACAAACTAGATGGTAGGCACTGGAGATAATCAGCAGAGGAAAGTAATTAGCGTTAATGGAGAATGGAAGAGTTTCTCACAGAAGGTGGGGCTTTAGCTGAGATCTGATGTGGTCTAAAATTGACCCAACCAAGCCCTCATTTCTTCTGGACAGTTTATCCTTGCGGGAGGTCAGATACTGGTCCTTGGGCCCGTGACTCTGGGAAATCCTCGACTTGTTGTGAGATTTGTAACCTGAGTCATTTTGGTGGGTTTCTTTTTTTTCCTTCTTGGTTTGGCTATTGGCTCGAGTGACAGCTTTCCACCTTCCTGTTCCCCCTCCTCCTTTTTAGTCGCTTAGGGAATATTTGAGAAAAGATTTTTGTAATCTTAGCCCTCTTTAGACCACACAAGTTAAAAGGCAAATGGCTTCTTGAACTTATCTGCCCTTACTTTTTTCAGGACAGATGATAGGGAAAAGTAGATGATGGTAGTGTTGGGGGGTGGGGAAGAGGGGATCAGGATTTATACAGGGGGTGGTTATAGAGCTCATACTTAAGAGATCTCTGCTGTAGAGCCTTCTGTACAAGAGCCTATTGTCCAGGTATTTCTTATTAGCTGACTTAGAAAGAGGAGTGTGTGTGTACGTGTATGTGCATATGTGTGTGCATCCTTGTGGATGTATGCATGCTTGTGTGTGTGTGTGTGTGTGTGTGTGTGTGTGTTTGCAGTAGGGAAATGGGAAATGTCTGGCTCCTCTAAGCTCTAAATGCATTCATTGAATACCTGCTGCGAGCACTTTCCTTTTGGGACTTTTCATATCGTGTGTAAGACCAACTGCCCAGCGTTAGGCTGGAAAAAAAAAATGGAGATGTGAATAGGATACTATGAATCCAGTAGGGAACCAATTCCGTATACAGTGGAGTAAATAGAAGTGGGGCATGGGGAATGAACTGTTGGGTTGTTCAAACTGAACTAAACAGCCCCCTGTAAGAGTGCAGGGCCCACAAACAAAAGTCAGAAAAAAACTCTTAAAAAGTGTATGTGTGTATTAAAGCTCAAATACCTAATCATAGAGGAAAGAAGGACACCAGGGCAGTTAGAAATAGGGACTTTCTATATGCAGGCATCCTTCCACCTCTGCTTGACAAATAACTCTTTCTTCCCTTGTGGAGCTCTGCCCTGATGTGCTTTGGTTTGCCTAGAGCTTTGGGGTGAGGTCAAAGAGAGACATTGCAACGTTTAGCTTATGATAATAATTTGTTGTTGTTTAGCTGTTTTCAGCTGTGTCTGACTTTCCATGACCCTTTTTGGGGTTTTCTTGGCAAAGATAATAGAGTAGCTTACCATTTCTTTCTCCAGCTCATTTTACGGAGGAGGGGGTAAATGACTTGCCCAGGGCCTCACAGCTAGAAAGAGTCTGAGGCCAAATTTGAATTCAAGTCTTCTTCACTCTAGACCTGGTGCTCTATCCACTGTGCCACCTAGCTGTCCATTATAATAACATATCAATCCAGTAGTCAATCAACAGGCATTTAAGGGCCTGCAGTATGTCAGGGATTGTATTGTTGAAGGATTAGATTTGATAATATTTGTGAAGCACTTAGTCTAGTGCCTGACATAACTATGTCTTTATATAGTAGGCACTATATGAATGCTTATTCTCTTCCTTTCTCTTTACCCTACTAGTCTGTGGGATTCCAATGACCATCAAAAAGTCCCTGCTCTTACAGAGCTTACATTCTATTTTTAGGAGCTGTGTGTATGTACATATATGTGTATATATATATATATATATATATATACATATATATATATATATATAGGCATATAGATAGATGTAGATACTGTTTGATAGAGAGAAAGAATATATATGTGTATATATATGTACATATATGACACCTGGTATTTAGTCTATATATATATAGAGAGAGAGAGACAGAGACAGAGAGACAGAGACTAAATACTAGGTGTCATTTTGAGAGAAGTTCTAGTAGCTGGGAGTAGGGTCAGCAAAGACACTGTTCATACAACAGGTAGTGCTTGAGCTGAGTTCTAAAGGTAGCAAGAGATTCTAAGAGCTGGAGGGAGTGCATTGCAGGAAGAGGGGATGGCTTTTGCAGAGGTGTAGAGGTGAGAGATTCAATATCATGTGTGGGAGATAGGAAGTAGGCCAGTTTGGCTAAACTGTGGATCACATGAAGGGGAAGAATGTATAATAACTCTGGAAGGGTAGATGAAGCCAGATTGAGAATGCTTTAAAGGGGGAACAGACAAACAAAGAGGTATTTATATTGATTGCCAAGGCAGTAGACAGCCACTGGGACTTCTTGAGCAGAGGAGGGCCATGGACATACCTGTGCTTGAGGAGTCTCACTTTTGTAGCTGTGAGGAGAGGGGAGAGACTTAGATGGGGCTGTGATTTCATTGGAACGGGAGCTCATTCCGTGGGTGCAGATTGAAACCTTTCTACATTTTCTTGTCTTGTGCTAGTCTTGTTTGGGTATTTCCTCCATAGAGTATATGCCCAAAGAAATTGTTTTTTTTAAATTCAAGATACAAACCCTTGGGCTTTCTGTGAGTTATCTTGCATTCTTGTTAGAGGCAAACCCCCTTGCTCTCTCAGTGGATAGAGTGCCAGACCTGGAGTCAAGAGGACTAATTTTCCTGATCCAAATCTGCTCTCAGATACTTACTAGCAGTGTGACCCTGGGAAAGTCACTTTACCCTGTTTACCTCTGTTTCCTTATCTGTCAAATGAACTGGAGAAGGAAACAGCAAAACCATTCCAGCATTTTTGCCAAGTAAACCCAAAACAGGGTCATGAAGAGTCAGACGTGACGGAATAACAAGGAATTTGGACTTAATTCGGTAGTCACTGGTAAGTTGGTGAAGTTTTGGAGCGGGGGAGCAACATAATCAGAACTTTGTTTTTGTATTAAAATGTCCTTTATCCCATTAAAGCCCTTTGAGGCATCTCATCTCACAGTTTCAAGTCCAAGGAAACCCAACCAAGTAAATTCATGCATCCCTTCATGCATGCAAAACAAATTAATGAAAGCAAAAACCATTAGGCAATTGTATAATGAGATAATTAGCAGACTTCTTAGTAACTTTATGCTAATACAGCCAGTTACAACTAGAAAATAAATCCATTTGCCACCTGATGGCACTTTAAGGACTGCATAAGGAAATGGATTTTACCCTAGCTAGGTTGTAAAAATTTAAAGGTGAAACTTCACTGTAATATGATTATTACTGCATCTCTACCTGGTATTTTTTGTTAGGCTGTTCAGATAAGGGGAAGCACATAGAGTCCTAGTGAATCTACTTTCCCATGTTGTGTTGTCAGTTGTGTTCATGAATACATCCTCTTTCCAGCCTGGCCCAGGCTGCCAATAGGGTGAGGTTCAACAGCTGCACTATCAACTAATCAATCAGCATTTATCATGCTTCTGCTACTTGTTAAGTGCTGTTCTAGGCACCAGGACCAGGAATAAAAAGATTCCTGTCTTTAAGGAGGGCAGCTAGGTGGTGCAGTGGATAGAGTGCCAGACCCAGAGTCAGGAAGACCTGAATTCAAATTTGGCTTCAGATTCTTATTAGCTGTGTGACCCTGGGTAAGTCACTTAACCCTATTTACCTCAGTTTCCTCATCTGTAAAATGAGCTGGAGAAGGAAATGGCAAAGCATTTCAGTGTCTTTACCAAGAAAACCTCAAATTGTGTCACAAAGAATCAGATACTACTGAAATGACTTCAACAACAACAATCCTCAAAGAACTTGCATTCAAAAGCATTTTCTATATAGTATCCCTTCTTTTCCCTTCATTACCTTAGAGCACTGGTTCTCAACCTGTGGGTTGCAACCCCTTTAGGGGTTGGGGGTCGAACGACCCTTTCACAGGGGTCACAGGGGTCGCCTAAGACTATCAGAAAACACGTATTTCTGATGGTCTTAGGAACCGAGATGCCGCTCCTCTGTCTCCAGGCAGGTTCACCCACATGCAGATACGCCCACATATGAGTATTAAAGGGTCGCGGCATTAGGAAGGTTGAGAACCACTGCCTTAGAGGCAGAAGATGGCAGTTCATAGGTGGAGAGGAATATCAAGAAAAACTACCTATAAATCCACAACCTACTGCAAATTTTTCTTGCCTTGATAGTTGTATGAAAGTGATACATTCCATCCTGTATTCTGATTTATTTTGAAAAGCAGCTCACCCAATTCCATTGTTTTCAATGGAAAGAATGACCCCTATCATTCAACCTTTCACAAATAGTTGAAGAAAATAAATAACCACATTATTACACAATTCCACTTGACTAGTGATGTCCTGGAAATAGTTCAAGCCAATTGTTAAGTTTTTAGTCTGAGTATTACCCCTCAGAATTCAGTGGACCCTGCAAATCAGGGTTTGATTTATTGTTTTGTGTGTTGTCTAAACTTGAAGTGGTGGAGAAGTGTCAGTAGCAAATAAACTTAAAAAATGTTTCCAGTACATACACATACACGTATATATGTACACACACATGTATGTATATATGTGCACACTTATTTGTGTATATATGCACACATGCATGTGTATATATGTATATGTATTTATAAGAGAGTGTGCAGGTGTGTATATATACACACATGTATGCATATATGTGCACACTTATTTATGTATATGTGCACACATGCATGTGCATATATGTGTATATGTATTTATAAGAGCGTGTGCAGGTGTGTGTATATATATACACACATGTATGCGCACACACACACACATATTCCTTCTGAGAGCCAGTTGCTAAATGTTTACCAACACATCCCAGCACTGGGGGGTGGGGGGGTGTAATAGTAATTAGTTTAGCAGGATACTTAGCACTTAATACTAA
>CM053586.1:259244808-259270306 GCA_028646515.1 Pseudochirops corinnae
AGTGTTCACTATATTTTGTAATCTGAACTCTAAAAGCTGTTCACAGTAGCATTCCTTTGGGAATCTGCTGGTGCATGGCATTTCAGGGGGTTATTGGCTCAGTGGCGATCTGTTTCCTTGCCCAGTTCAGCATATATTCAGTAGTGTTTGCACTGGCCACATATGGGGTCAGCTAACTTGGGAGCTATGTTGTTCAGTTGTTTCTCAGTTATGTCAAACTCTTCATGACTGTTTTCTTGGGGTTTCCTTGTCAAAGATACTGGAGTGGTTTGCCATTTCCTTCTCCAGCTCATTTTACAGATGAGGAAACTAAGGCAAATAGGGTTAAGTGACTTGCCCAGGGTCACATAATACATATCTGAGAGTGGATTTGAATTCAGGTCTTTTAGACCCCAAGCCCAGGACTCTATCCACTGTGCCACCTAGCTGCCCTAGGAGCTCTATAGGACTTGTTCTTGTTCTTCCATTGTTCAGGGCCAATGACATCCTGAAGGTGATGTCTTAGGTTGTATTTGAATTGGATATAATGAGGCAGAGCTGTGTAGAGGCGTCAGCCTCAATCTCTCCTCCAGAGTCTTAGACAAAAGTCAAGATGACTGACTGTGGTCCAGGATGTGGTGGGTGACCTTGGCCTTTCTAAATCCAGGTCTTTCCCAGGTCTCGGTTTGTCTGACACCATGCCAGTTCAATGACCAATAAATAGCTGAGTAAGAGTTGAGACAAACTATGGCTCAGTTTACTATCATAACATATCAGTAGAGGAGGGGAAAACCCCAAGAGTTTTTGGCCAGAACAGTAAAGATTGCTGGATTTGGAGTGGACTTATGTTCAAAACCTGTCATCCTTAACCAAGGAGAGTGTGTGCCAATCATTTCTTGGTTTCATCCTCATTTGTGAAATGAGAAGACTTGTCACATCCCTTTCACCTGTAACATTTCTGGGAGTCTGTCCCCTGATCCTATACATTCCCTACTTTCTTCTCTAGGTCTCTGAGCTTTTGTTTTTGCACTTTCCTTGTCATTTTCAATATCCACGAAGGTTATTGAGCGGCTAACATGAATGGGGAATTAGTGCCTGGCAGATGCATACCTAGCAATTTTTACACCTGGGGCAAGCTGTGCAAAATACACCCTCAAACACTGAGGCTGGTAGCTGGTAGGAAACATTGCCACATGGTGGATTATTTTTAACAGATTTTTCATGCTCACTAGGCATTAAGCTCAATTATTTGTGCAGTGCTAAAAGACTTCAGGTATTGTCAATGCTCCCTAAATATTGACACCCCAGACAAAACTCTATTGTTTTGTCCTAGTTACAGCCTTAACTGTGGGTCGGGCATGGTGCTGTAAGCAAAGGGGTATAATATCCTGGTCCTTAAAAAGCTTACTGTGTAGCCTGGGAGCCAGGAAATGTTGCAGGATATTTTTTTAAAAGGCTTTATATAGTTATGATTAACAACACCTTTCACAGTCTTTGGAGTAGTTCGTGAGCAGCTCCCAGGAGGTTGAAGTGTGAATTAGAATTATGCTTTCTGAAGATGGAAAAAGTCAAATCACCTGAAACATTTTTCACAGGTTTCTGCAAGCTGCCATATCAATCCAACTCCCTCCTTCCGCCTTCATATGCAGCCGCCTCTAATGCATAAACAGCCACAACCTTCAGACTGAATTTTCATGTGTTATTTCTTGGTAGGACTCTGTCTCTGTGTTGGAGAGCTAGGTGGCACAGTGGATAGAATGCCAGGCGCAGGGTCAGGAAGATTTGAGTTCAAATCTGGCCTCAGACACTTACTAGCTGTGTGATCCTGGGCAAGTCACTTAACCCTGCTTGCCTTGGTTTCCTTATTTGTAAAAGGAACTGGAGAAGGACGTGGCAAACCACTCTAGTATCTTTGCCAAGAAAACCCCAAATAGAATCATTAAGAGTCAGACATAACTGAAAATGACTCAATAGCAACATATAGATTTAGACGTCATCTGTGAAATAGTAAATCCAATGAATCCTGGACTTGAGGCCATGAAATCCTGGAGTTGAATCCCGTCTCAGATACTTACTGGTTATATGACCCTGGGCAAGTCCCTTAGACTCTCTGAGGCCCAGTTTCTGTATCTATAAAATGGGGATGATAAAAGCAGCTCCCCCACCAGGTTTTGTGGGGATCAACTGAAATTATTTATGTAAAGCACTTTGCCCATCGTAAATGTAAGGTGTAATTATCATAATGACTGTTATCTGAATAGCATTGATTATTTTGACTGTCTTTCTCCCATTAGAGATCAAATAAGATAAAATATCAAAAGTATTTTGCTGAACTGTCAAGCATTGTTGCATGTGGGCTATTATTTATCATTATTACCATTGTTGTATCTGTTATCTTTATAGATTTTCCCTGGACAGGGCCTGGTAGAGTTCATAAAACGTGTCCTCAGACAAATCTTTATCCTTCTACTCTTGTTCTAGCTTTGGATTTCCTATTTCATCTATTGTTCTTCAAGCTCTGCCTAGGACAGCTCTGCATGTATTTTTTTTTTTTTTTTTTTTTTTGCTTTTTTGGAGGGGGAAAGGCAGGGCAATTGGGATTAAGTGACTTGCCCAAGGTCATGCGGCTAGTAAGTGTTAAGTGTCTGAGGCCAAATTTGAACTCAGGTTCTCCTGACTTCAGGGTCAGTACTCTATTCACTGCGCCACCTAGCCAGCCCTGCATTATTTTACTTAATAAATATTTATTGAACGGAATTGAATTTATATCTATCCCATTTTAAAATCATAACAAGTGCTACACAGATCTGGTATTTCCCATAAAATGTATATGTGTATTGAAGCCTTGAATGACATACACCTCACAATATGACAGTATTTATTTTTTCTATGTTTAAATCCCATCTTTGACACTTACTACTAATGTGATATTGGACAAATCATTTAACCTCTGTGGGTCTCAATTTCTTCATTTGTTGAATGAGGGAATGGGACCAGATGGACTCAGAGATCCTTTCCAACTTTGGGTCCCTAATTTTGTAAATCTGTGAACCACTGAGGTCACTACTTCAGCAAATGACCATTTATGTTTAACCAGCATCTCTCTGAGGTGATCATTTGCTTTGTTGATGGAAACATATTTATTTCTGAAAGACTGGGAATAAGTTCCGGTTTTGTTTATTTGATTATCTGTAATGTATAGATTATATAGATTCAATGTGGGTTAATTAAGTACAGTGAATGACAGTAATAGCTCACGTTATAATTGCAAAGTACTTTACATACAGGATTGCGTTTGAAGTTCCCACCGTTCTGTGAGAGTAGATAGTACAGATATCATGATTCACATTTTTACTAATGAAGAAAGTTAGACTCAGTAAAATTAAGTGACTTGTCTGTAGTCGCACAACTAGTAAAGTGATGGACTCAAACTTAGATTTTTTTCACTTCAAGTTCAATGTTTTTCCATTTTCCTTTTGTAACTAACTTTAAGTTGGGAACAGACTGTGGATTATTAAATCCTTCTCTCTGCAGTACATTCCTTTCTTGCCCCTACCTCCAAGTTTCAAGGCTCAACCTGGGTGCCGCCTCCAAAGGGAATTCTTTTCTGAATCCTCCTATATACCTTGAAATGTTTGCTTTTGATGAACAAAAATCTTCCCTTCCACCTCCCATCTTCCTCTCTGCCTTCCTCCCTTCTTGTATTTTCTGTACCTATCATACTGCCATGCACATGTTGTTCAGTCATTTTTCAGTTATGTACAACTCTTCAGGACCTCATTTGGGGTTTTCTTGGCAAAGATACTGTAGTAGTTGGCTATTTCCTTCTCTAGCTCATTTTACAGATCAGGAAACTGAGGCAAACAGGGTTAAGTGACTTGCCCAGGGTCACATAGCTAGTAAGTGTCTGAGGCTGGATTTGAACTCAGGAAAGATGAGCCTCGCTGATTCCAGGCCTGGTGCTTTATCCACTGCACTACCTAGTTGCCCATACCATGTACATAGTAAGCGTTTAATAAATGCTTATGGTGGTTGTCCTTGAATTTATCTTGGTTACCCTCTCTAGCAAGGAAAAAAAAAAAGACTTTTTCTGCTTCCGCACGTATGGAAAAGAATGAGAATGAAATATAAAGGTAGGTTGGGGAATGAACATGAGGAGATGAAACATCTGGTTGAAAAGGTTCCATCTATTCACGGATATTTTTGGATTATATGAAGATCTCCATACATGGAGGAGCCACTGGGTTCTGACTCCACTGGGGCTTTCTTATTTGACCAGCGGCATGTTTTCTACTTCTCCATTTCCATGTGAAAAGAAGCAAGGCATTAATATTGACCTCATGCCTAATGGGGATAGAATAGTCAGGTAATAAATGTCAGGGATATTAAGATAAACAAAAAGGAATATTGTTGGCTATTCTGGGGGAAAAATGAGAACTGAGATGTGGAAAAGATGCAAGTGATGCTGAGGGGGAGGCCCATTGATCTGATGGGAAGAAACCAGCTGTGGGGAACAAATAGATCATGCTCTTCATGTGGTCCACCATTCAAAGTCTCATGGGACATTTGTGTAGGGGGAGAGTCTAGGAACAGGGTGAGAAGAAAATGCCTTTGAAGAGCAGCACAAATCTTGTTGAACCTGTCACTAGAGGCTCTTGGCATAATAAGCAGCAAGCAAACATCAACAAGAATTCGTAAGGCAAACCCTGAAATATTCACTCCAGTTATTGGCATCGTGACAGACCCATTCGGCCTTAAAGGAGCACACGCTGAGGCCATTTTGGACTTGAGCAATTTGGAAAAGAATCCCTCGTTCCTCAAAAGTGGCATTTGCATTTATTGCTGGACAACTTGCCCCTTGGAGGAGAATGAGATGAAAGAAGAAAGTGATGAGGAACATTAGGGAGTGACCTCGTGGACCCATACAGTGGCGCCCGATTTCTTGCTCCCATCATCATTATCCCAGACATGCACAGTAGAAGTTGGCAGTCTATGTGATAAAAGATAATTATAACCACCCAACGGTTTTGATGTGTATATGTCCTTTCTGAGCTAGTCACATCACTTCCATTCCACAGATGTCTTTTGGCAGGCTTCCCTTAGCTCTCTTTTCACTGATTTGTTTCTGAGGTGCTGTGATAATGTCGGGAATGGTACACAGAACTAGGATTCAGGAAGACCTGAATTTGAATCCTGCCCCAGATGCTTATTAGCTGTGTGACCCTGGACAAGTATCCCAATTCCCTTGAGCTTCAGTGTTCTCACTTGTAAAATGAGAGGGTTGGATTCCATGGCCTTTAAGGTCCCTGCTGACTTTAAATCTGTCTTCATCCTGTGATCAGGCAGTGTGGCATGGCTTGAAGGCCTGAGAAAAATCCCAGGCATATATATTCTCCTGGACTGTTTTAAGAAAACTCACGGTGGGGCAACTGGGTGGCACAGTGAATAGAAAACCGGCCCTGGAGTCAGAAGGACCTAAGTTCAACTCTGACCTCAGACACTTGACATTTACTAGCTGTGTGACCTTGGGCAAGTCACTTAACCTCAATTGTTTTGCCTTCCCCTCTCCCCTCTGCCCCCCCCCCCCAAAAAAAAAGAAAAGAGAAGACTCAGGGAAAACTTGGAAATCTTTGAACCCTGAGGCAAGAGAAACTATTTCTAATAGTTTATTGGAGTTTGGGGTAACAAGAAGATAACTGGAGAACCTTAACTTACTGATGTGAGGTCGTTTAGTTAAGGAGAACACACAGTTAGTAAGTTCATAAACATTTATTGAATGCATACTGTGTGCTAGGTACTGTCTTAGGGGTTAGAGATACAAAAAGAGGCAAAAGATAGTCCTGCCAAGGAACTCACAATCTGGTAGGGGAGACATCAAGCAAACCTAGGAAAATTACAGTAAAGACATTGAGGTCAAGAGAGTTCTTAGGGTGTTTTCCCTCAGGTTTCTAATGGCCCTTCTCTGCCTCTCTCTTGTAATGTGCAATTCAAGATGGCCCTGGGGGAACTGGATTATCTTTTAATCTTTCTTTGGTATCCCCAGCATTTAGGAAATGCTTATTGAGTGACTGACTGGTTGGGCTAAAGCTCAAAGACTAATTTTTTTGAAAATCATTTCTTTTCATTTTGATTTAGGACTCTATGTCTGGTAGAAGGGTAATTCTCCATTGAGTCATGACCTCATTGGAGGGGGCAGAGTCAAAAGGTGTTTTTCCTATTTGATTTTAAGGAGAGGGGTCGAATTCTTTCCAGATCTAGAAGCAAAAAAATCAAAATAAGTTGCATGTGTTTCAATATACAAATATATGTAAATAAGGTCTGTGTAAGGTAACAGCGTTGGAGTAGTGTGTTGTGTGTGTGTGTGTGTGTGTGTGTGTGTGTGTGTGTTTTGGAGGAAACGGGTTATGTAATTTACCGAGGGTCACATAGTAGGTGTCTGAGGTCAGATTTGAACTCAGGTCCTTCTGACTCCAGGGCTGGTACTCTATCCACTATATCACCTAGCTGCCCTTCTTGTGTTAGTGTAGAGAAAAAATACTCTGTTTAAAAGTAGGGGACCTAGATTTGAGTTCTAACCCTATCACTTGTAAGCTCTGTCATCCTGGATGAGAAACTTCTCCAATCCTCTGTTTCTCTGTGTGTGAAATGGAGTTGTAAGGATCAAATGAGATGATGTATAATATACAAAATGCTATTTAAATGTTGGGTAATTGGGGTGGCTAGGTGGCGCAGAGAATAGACCACCGGCCCTGTAGTCAGGAGGACCTGTGTTCAAATCTGGCCTCAGACACTTAACACAAGCCATGTGACTTTGGGCAAGTCACTTAACCCCAATTGCCCTACCTTCCCCCCCTCCAAAAAGCCAAAAAAAATGTTGGATAACATTATTGGTAGAATATGGAAAGATTTATAATTTTTCCAGTGTCGGAATTCCTGGGGCGGGAACTTCTTTCACCAAAGCTCTCTAATCCTTCTATGACAATGGAGAAGTCTTAGGGGCTATTTAAAGCCCATAGAGGTTAAGTCCAGTGTCAGAGATCTGAACCCAGGTCTTCCTCCACCCAAGCCTAGGACTCCATTCACTAGCCTGGTATTGTTCATTTGTTTCAGTCATGTCCAACTCTTCGTGACCCCATTTTGAGGTTTTCATAGCAGAGATACTAGAGCAGTTTGCCATTTCCTTCTCCAGCTCATTTTACAGAAAAGGAAAGTAAGGCAAACAGGGTTCAGTGATTTGTCCAGGGTCACATAGTTAGTAAGTGACTGAGGCTGGATTTGAACTCATGAAGATGAGTCTTCCTGACTCCAGACCCAGTGCTCTATCCACTGCGTCACCTAGCTGCCCATGGACTAGCCCTAGCTGCCTCTGTTATTGGTAGAAATGATACTACTTTTACTTTATATAGGACTGGACTTGTGCTTTTACATGTGTGGAGAACTCTTGATTACACCTTTTACTAAAGTAAATGAACAACTTTTTTTTTTGTTACAATTTATAGTCTTAAACAATTGCTGGGGCCATGGTGCCCTTCAGAGCTGGCATTTCATATAGTGATTCAGTATTTGCAGAACACTTTGCATATATTATCTCAAAATAATAAACATCATTGCCCTGAGTGGTAACAAATTAACTTGGCATGCAGCAATGAGACTCTATGCCATCTTGCAGCTTAGGAAGCAAAGACACAGATTCTTGGCCACAGTGACTTCCACCTCAAACCAAAGACTGCCTGGCCTTCATATGGACAGGGCCCTCCCCTGCCTGTCAGCCCTTTCAGGTACAGCTGCACACACAGATAACAATGACACCTTCCAATTCAAAAGATAACCACATAATGTGAACTGAAATGACTGGGTAGAAATGTCTTCTACCTGCTGCCTTGGGGTCAGTAAATAGTGGGGATGTCTGAAAAAAAGAAAAAACTGTGATAAAAATCAACCAGCCTCAGGAACATTTGAACCGAGGAATTTAATAGCTTCCTGAGGCCTTGTGGTAGTCATATCTAAACCCTGACTATTTCTGTGAGGCGAGTGCTACTCAGACCTGGCCCCACAGCCAGTCCCCTTGGCAGTGAGGATTCCTAATACAAGGAAGGTAGTCAGCGAGAGTTTTTATTAGATTTACAAAGCAACAATCAAAATTACTTTCAGTAAACAGAGCTTTCCCTTTCAAATGTGGATAGTTGGATAATTTTCTGCAGCTGTTTGCAGGGTGTTACTAATACCACCCTTTAAATTCTCTCTTAGTCAGGTGTCAGGGAATCTCTGATTTGGCAGCTGTTGGCTTTTAGATTTGAGCCCCTTTGAGGAGGGGGATACTCGGACCGTTCCGGCCATCTCTGACAGAATGGAAGCTAGATAGTGATGACTTCTCTATCAGCAGAACCATAAACATTAAGTCTCCTATCCAGTGACCACATTCATACGCATTTTTCAACTCTTTCAATTTAATGATAGATGGACTGAAGGTCAAACCACAAAAGAGACCTTAGATCTTCTGCCCATGTGGATGCTCCCATTTCAGAGCATGAATTATGCTGTTTCCTGACCTGTAAATCCTAGGTCAGGAAACAAGGCTTTTCTCTTTGCTCATGAACAGCCCACTCAAATAGGGTATAAATGGATCCTCGTAAATATTTCATGATGATGAAGATTAGGAAAGGGTAAGGAGTTACAACTTTTGTTCCTTTGAATAATAATAATGGTGATGATGATGATGATAGTAAGGCAGTTAGGTTGTCTGGTGGATAGAGTGCTAGGGTTAGGAAAACCTGGGCAAATTACTTAACTGCTTCCTGCCTCAGTTTCCTCATCTATAAAATAGGGAAGATAGTAATACCTACCTGCCAAGGTGGTTATACAAATAAAATGAGATACTTGTGAAGTTCTTTGTAAATCTTAAAATATAGTATACGTGTCCTCTGTCCTTTGAAACTCACCATCAAGTCCCTGTCCCATAGTTCTGAGATAAATGGGAGTGAAAACATGTTATAATATAAGTTCCTATTAACTAAAATCCTCTTGGGGTCGGGAACCATGTTTTCTCTGTCTTTATATCCTGGCTCTACCACTTACTACTTCACCCAAGTTCAAATCCAGCTTTGAACACTTGCTCAGCTATCTACCTCAGGTTCAGTGTCTATGAAGTGGGAATAATTCGAGCCGTACCTCCCAGGACTGTTGAGGGGATAAAGTGGTATAATGTTTTTAAAGAGTTTTGTAAACCTTTAAGTGCTATAAAAATACTGGCTATTCTTTTAATCATTATGTTTGTTTAGTCATTTTTCAGTTGTCTGACTCTTCATGAGTCAGGAAAAAAAAACCATTTGGCGTTTTCTTGGCAGAGATACTGGGTTAGTTTGCCATTTCCTTCTCCAGCCCATCTTACAGATGAGGAAACTGAGACAAACAGGGTTAAGAGACTTGCCCAGGGTCACACAGCTAGGGTGTCTAAGGCCACATTCGAACTCAGGTCTTCCTGGCTCTAGACCTACTTCTATCTATGGCACCACTTAGCTGCTTGTAAATAGATAGCTACGATCATTTTTACCCTATTGTCCACAGGATATAAAATATGATAATAATATAAAAACTTGTGTTTGGATCATTTCTATCTGATCTTCATCAAAAAAAGATGAGAGCCAGATAACTGATAATAACAGCAATGATGCCAATAATATTGCTGAAGGTCGTTCGGGTAGTAAATATCCAAAGGCATATTTAAAGCCGGGTTTACTAATCCCAAGCCCTCTTATAAGATCCTGGGTTTAGAACAGGCAGGAACCACAGAGGTCATCAGTCCACCCACCTCATTTTCCAGATGAGGAGACTAAAGTCAAGAGAGGCTAAATGATTTGACTGAGATTTCATGGGAATTAAACATTAGAGCCAGAATTTTCTCCTAGGTTCTCTTATGCCCGGTTTGGTGGTCTTTCCCATACCATACTACCTTCCTAAGAGTAAATGCTTGATAAATGGTTGTTGGATAAATTATAGATACTTGTGCCTAAATCTAGAGGAAAAAGTGATTATGCAGTGTTTTTGGCCACCTTGGCCTGTGAGATGACTGAAATTTCACTGGACAAAAATATTTACAGTAGCAAGTATCCCACAGGCCAGTTCTCATATAGTGCTCATGATGGTGGGAGTCTGTGGACTCTGTCTGCTTGAGATTTGATCAACCATGACCCCCTATTGTTTTCTATAACGTTATATGGCAGTCTTGAGTTCCTACCTCCTGAGCCTCTACTGTTAGCTCCTGATTTATTAATCAATTAATCACTGAATACTGAAGAACAGCTCACAGCAGTTAAACAGTGAAAACAAAATCCTATAGTTCGTAATGAATTTACTCCCATTGCCCCCCCCACATACATACTTCTACCCCCATACTTCCTCCCAGCAAGGATTTCTTGTTCTACCCTCATTCCTCTACACCTTCTGTCTTCTCTTAGCCATTTCATGGTCCCTGTATTCCTCCCCTAATTTCACATCTCACAGTCAGAGTCTCTGTTTTATGGAAATCATCAGCAGGCTTTGGCTGGCCTGGCTCGTCTGCATTTTGATGGGATGAACCTTGCTAGTTATTCATAGAAAGCATCACATTGCAGGAATTCAATGTGGCTCCATAAAGATGCAGTGGTGCTGCCCATGTTCACTTCTGTTGTATCCCATAGCCACCACCATTCTCATTTCTCCTACTTCTCCTACAATCACTAGATCAAGGGAATATGGCCACCTGCCTTCAGCAGATACAGTTGTACACGTGTTATTCAGTCGTGTCTGGCTCTACGTGACCATGGGACTTTCTTCGCAAAGACACTGGAGTGGTTTTCTCTTTTCCTTCTCCAGTGTGCTCCCATTTTATAGATGTGGAACTGAGGCAAATAGGGATAAATGATTTGCCCAAGGTCACACAGCTAGTAAGTGTTTAAGGCCAGATTTGAACTTGAGAACCTGAATCCAGGCCCAGTACTCTATGAACCACACTACCTAGCTGCCCCAATAAGAGCTATCCAGGAGTGGAAAGGGTTGCTCTGGGTGTAGAGTCCCTCTTGCAGGTCTTTAAGCCAAGGCTGGATTGCCATGAGTGGGGTGTATTGCATACAGGATTCTTGTATAGTCATGAATTGGACTGGATGGTCTCTGAAGTAATGGCCTTAAGATAACTCTCCACACCATGATTGGGAATCAGAAGACAACTTATATAGAGAAAATATGTGGGAAATTTTAAAAAGAGCTAAGAGAAACATAGTAGCAAATTGGGTCATAGAGGTGTGGGTGAGGAGGCAGAGAGCAGGGACTATCACGACTTGGCTACTGTTGCCTTGGAAGAGAAAGTGATCCATCACTGGTTTCCATGGCAGTTGAGGAGGGGAAAACCAGCCCTAAGAGAAGCCATAGCAATAGAAACTCTGTGTGTGTGTGTGTGTGTGTGTGTGTGTGTGTGTGTGTGTGTGTGTGTGTGTGTGGCTGGCCGGCTGGCCATGGCCCTGACCAAGGGAACCATAGAGAACTCTACAAAAAAAGTGTGATATAAATTTGAGCTATTAATAGCTATTTGCAGAATAAATGCTTTT
Organism: Pseudochirops corinnae; assembly: GCA_028646515.1. NCBI lineage: Eukaryota > Metazoa > Chordata > Mammalia > Diprotodontia > Pseudocheiridae > Pseudochirops > Pseudochirops corinnae. Next base: position 259,256,367 of record CM053586.1, read on the forward strand.
TTCCATAGTCCTAAACTCCATGTCTACATCCCTTCTTAGCTATCCCTCTAACATGGATCATCAGTCATAAGGAGGAAGGATACAGATGACTTAATTGTGAACCTGTTCATTATGATCACTGTGGGTAAAACACCTCCACCAAATACAAGTGTATCCCTGTATAAGTGATCAAGTAACTCTTCTGCTCAATAAACTACAGTGTCTTGCTCATGTCTCTAGTATAAATTACAAACTCTAGCTTTTAAAGGCTTTTACAATCTCATCCTTACCTTGCCTTTCTGCCCTTATTACACATGACTCTCCATCCCATCCATGATCTAGCCAAACTCTCCTCTTTCTCATTTTTTAGACTTTGGACTCTATTTGCTGTCTCTGTATCTTTGTATTGACTATCCCTCCTGCCTAGAAAGCACTCTTATCTTGTCTCCACTCTGCCTCATAGAATCCCTGATTCCTTCAAGATTAGCTCAACATCTGCCTTCTCCATGAAGCCTTTCCTGACTTCTACCTTCTCTACCCTGCTTCCCCCTCTCCTCCATGACTGCTAGTACCCTCCCTCTCAAAACTACCCTATACTGATTTTGAGGGTTTTTTCCTGGTTTATCCTAATATATGTGAATATTCGTTTTCTAATAGAATATAAGCAACTTAAAGGCAAGTCCATTTTTGTCTTCATATCACTTGTGTTTAGCTCAGTTCCTGGCACATAGAAGGTACTTAATAAAGGTTTACCAATTGATTGAATTGACTGTAGATTGGTAGCTAAAGAAGATTTGACTATCATTCTTGGGTGTCAACAAGGAAGAAGATCGGGAACACTTACTTTTGACTGGTCTAGGAAAGAGGGTTCTTAAATTATTTTCTGAAAATTATTAAAAACTTTTGCTGTGCAAGGTTTATATCTGACTGATGCTAATAGCCATCAATGCTTCACCTACCTGTGGCAATTCTTTGGTTGTATCCCAAGTTTAGCTCATCAGCTGGTCATTGAAGTTGAATGGACCTGGTGGCTCCCTCCTCCTTTCCCACCTCCTATTCTATTGTACGGTAGCAACCTTGAGTTAAATATCTCTCCTTCTCTCTGTTTGTTTGTCATCTAGGACCCTGCATTCTCTTCTGCAATCCATGACAAGCTTCAGGTTCCCAACACCATCCGGAAAGCTTGGAATGAACGGGACAACCGCTGTGACATCTGTGCAACTCACCTGAACCAGCTGAAGCAGGAGGCCATCCAGATGGTGCTCACCTTGGAACAGGCAGCCAACAGTGAACACTATGATACATCGCCCAGCTCCCCTCCACCCCTCTCCAATATCCCTGCCTTGGTGGGACCCCGACATGTGGGTGGCCTCCAGCAGCCCCGAGACTGGGCCTTTGTGCCTGCTTCCTATGCCACCTCTAACTATACAGGCTTCATTACCAACAAACATGGCAGCAAGCCCAATAGCCTTGGGGTTGGCAATGGGGCAGAGAAGAAGAATGGATCACCTACTCACCAGGCCAAGGTCAGCCTCCAGATGGCCACCAGCCCCAGCAATGGAAATATCCTCAACTCAGTGGCCATCCAGGCCCACCAGTATCTGGATGGCACCTGGTCCCTGTCCAGAACAAATGGAGTCACACTATATCCCTACCAGGTAAGTGACTATTGGGGAAGAACAGGGTTGGCTTGAGGTAGAGTTGTGAAGAAAGCAATTGGTCTTTCCTCACCCTTTTTCCCTTTTGGCACCTACTCTAAATCAGGTGTATAGTTCCCAGAGGCAGTACAGTGGGTCAGAAGTCAGAGGACCTGTGTTCAAATGCTAACCTCTGGTACTTACTATCTGTGACCATTAGCATGTTACTTTGGGTCTCTAAGCCCCAATTTCCTTTTCTGTAAAATGAGAGGGAGTGGACAAGATGGTTCCTAAGTTCCCTTTTAAATCTAAATCTGTGATTCATTCTTATGAACTACTGGTTGCTCAAGGCTCCTTCTTTACCCTCCAGTGCCTTATCTCCTTGGGGAAATGCCACATGCACCAGGCCTTCCACTCATGACTACATCCACTACTGATTCTTATTTATTCAGGATTCTGCCAATCACAGATTTCTGGGGTTCTATATTTTCAGAACTAAAAGATTCTCAACAGATCATGTAATCTAATCCCTGTGAAATGGAATCATTATTTTTTGCAGTTTACCCCAGCATGTGGTCATTCAGCTTCAAACTGAATGGTCCCAATGATCAGGAGCTCATGATTTTGTGTTACAAACTAATCTGGTAAATTAATCTGTGCTAAGGTATTAAGGGAGGATGATGGCTACCAAGTGACAATGGGTAAGTTTACATAATCTAAGACAATGAATGCCGACCTCTTTGAGTATAGGGAACCATTTTTGACATAAAATTTCTGAGATGCTCATGTACTATGTAGTAAAAGGATTTGTACTACGTAGTAAATCTATTGATAGTGAAAATTCATGATGACAGAAAGCTACTATGAATTTCGTTGTTTTTCAGTTGTGTCCAACAATTCATAACCCCATTTGGGTTTTTCTTGGCAAACACACTGTAGTGGTTTGCCATTTCTTCTCCAGCTCAGTTTACAGATGAGGAAAGAGAGACAAACAGGTTTAAAGAACTTGCCCAGGGTCACATAGTTAGTAAGGTCTGAGGCCAAATTTGAACTCAAGAAAATGAGTCTCCTTGACTCCAGTCCTGGCACTCTATCCACTATACCACCTAGCTGTCCCACTATGAATTTAGTAACCCTTTAAAATGAATTTGTATTTTATTAATCATAGAGAAATTTGCATATAATTAAAATAGCAACATGTTTGCATAACACATAGAATTTATTCAATAGGTATAGTTTTCAGTTCCCTGGGAATAACAGGTGTCCTGCATCTTATAGGTTAATCTAGGGTCTTTTGACTCCAAAACAGGAATGGAAAACAACTTTTTCTAAGCGCTGGATGATGTACTTTTTCTTACTTCAGTTTGTTGTATCTGAAAATTTTAAACTTGGATTAGAGTTTGACAATGATTATCTTGTCCAGCTTAAATGAAGTGACATGTCCACAATCACACCTTAATAGAACTGAAACTAGGATCAAGTCCATAGTATCTGCCTCCCTGATTCTCTTCATTTGCAAAATTTATTAAGTGAAGCTTGTAAATACCATCCAATTCTAACACTTCATGATTCTAAGGATGCCTCTAACCTTTGCCTTAATTGGGAAACAAACAGGGCAATAAGCAAGTTGGGCCTTCTTTGTACTTATATTAAATATCATCAAGTGTCTTCTGTTTGCTTCTCTCCGCCCTCTCTCCCCAACACTTGGCTTCTTTCCAGTTCCCTATTTTAGTGCCATCACCAAAGCTAAACTATAAACATTTGCAGTTTATTATTCTTTGACAAAATTGTACTGGGCACTAAACCACAGCATTGCAGCTTGATACTTTAATAAAAAAGGAAATAAAGAATGGCCACTACTTGTAGCAGGTTTAGGTAGGAAGGGTAGACTTAAAAATATTACCTAAAATTATGTTTGAGGATTATTGAAGTTTTTTTTTAAAAATAGCAACAGATCCTTACATAGCCCTTTATATTTTATAAAGCACTTTATATTTATTATCTCATTGGAGCCTCACAAACCTATGGATTAGGTATTATAGAAATCATCATCCCCATTTTTATAGGTGAGAAAACTGAAGCACAGAGAGAGAAGGATGATTAGCTCATGATCGTGTAGAGAATAAATGCCAGAGGCCAATTTCTAGCCCAGGCCTTCTTACTTTCGATTTATTATTCATACCACCCTTTACCCCTTCCTCATTTTCCTGGCTCTCTTTTTTTCCTCCCTCACCCATGGATAAGAAAGAAATGCTCATATAATGAGATCTTTGTCTTCTCAGCTTGAGACCCCTGTTCAATACAACTTACAAGGACCACCAGCTTGAGAAGGTTTGACTTGTGAATTGTCTTTCTAACAGGTCTTTATTGCCTCCTTTCAAGTCCAACACATACAAGGTCACACATTTCCCTGAGCCAAAGGGACCAGAGGAAATCTCTCTGGGATAAAGAGATTTGGTATCTGGCTATGAATCGGTGTCCTCCTGTGTCATGATTTTGTCAGGCTGATGCCCAGGGACAAGGGCTATGGGACTGGCTAGACTTGATGTCTCCTGCTGTGGGCATCTCCCTGCAGTAAATATACTTTTAGTTCAACAGTCTAGACAACTTGTCAGAAATGACTGAATGCTCTGATAGCTGGCCTTATTTTCCTGCTCACACTTTGAAAAAAAAAAAAAGGAGCAAACCCTTCCTCTGGAAAACTGCCACAGGTCGCTGCATCTATACAGAGGTGCCCTGAGGATTGCCCCTCCAAAGGGAGAGAGTGTGTTCTCAAAATTCCCTGAAGGATCCTTTTCCCCCATTTCTATAGTACAGCTTTCTGAAGAGAAGAGGAGCCAGTGAAGGTCTGCCATATTGGAACAATTGGGGAAGAAAGATAAGATAGTACTTTTCTGATAGTTAGGCTTGGTCTAGGTTTCCAAAGGACCTTGTGAAATTTCTCTGAGGTCTTTAAAAATAGGATTGATTCTCAGTGCTCTGAGGTGGTTTATAATCCAGAGGTTCTTAAGTTGGAGTCCATGAACTTGCTTTAAAAATATTTTTGATAACTATATTTTCATACTCTACATATCTTATTTTTTGCATTGCAAAACATTATGCTGAGAAGTAGTCTCTAGATTTCACCAGATTGCCAGATGCAGTCCATGATGCAAAAAATATTCAGAGCACCTGCCTTATAGTGAAAATTGTCCTGAAGGAAGGGGAAGAGACTTGATAACCTCTCAAGATCTAGAGCAGAGGTGGGGAACCTGTGGCCTGAAGGCCACATGTGGTCCTCTAGGTCCTCAAGTGTAGCCCTTTGACTGAATACAAACTTCACAGAACAAATCTTGTACACTTGAGGACCTAGAGGGCCACATGTGACCTCGAGGCTACAGGTTCCTCACGCCTGGTAAAGATTCTAAATCATCTCCTGGAACTATATTTCTGAAACATATAGGCAGGAGCAAAGTTGAATGAGAAGTCCTTTACTTGAACACTGGGAGTTTAGAAAATACCATCTGGAGAGGCCAATATGAGGTTACTGGTAGTGAGTTGAAAGTGAAGTTGGTTCCAGTTACAACCCAGAGGCCATTGTGCCTTTAAATATCAATACTTGGGTACTTTGAAACACCTTGATGTGTATTCTCTTCACCAATGCAGATTAGAACATCTCCTTCCATACCCTTGATACCTGTGTAATTCTTTCTAAATTATTAAAAAATCAGTCCTTTATGGAGGATCTACCCAGTGCTAGAGATCTTCCTTTGGTTCTTTCAATAATAAAGACCTAAATACCATCTCAAATGTTTGATTTCTTGGTAGACAGTGAGATGACCCAATTGTATAGTCAAGGAAAGAAGCTGCCTCTTAATGGCTATGTTAGTGCAGCTGGTATCTCTCTCTTTCTCTCTCTTTCTTACACACACACACACACACACACACACACACACACACACACACACACACACTCTCTCTCTCTCTCTCTTTCTCTCTTTCTCTCTCACTCACTCACATATATACATATACATACACACTCTCACAATTCACTTTCAACTCACTCTTGGTGTATCATCTACCTATAGCCAGTTACCTAGGTTGAGAGAGAGATACAAAATCTATATAGACGTCTAAATATAAAAAGATAAATCTCTGTACATATATGTTGTATATGTATACTGTCTGTATATATACATATATGTATATATGTTTTCTATGAACAAAGCAGAATTGCAGTAACTCAAAGGAAACATGGGATGTGCAAATTTAGAGACATCTCCATTCCAAATGTTCATATGGACGATTTGTGCCCGACCTGTAGTAGAGCCTTCCAAGCACATGTTGGTCTGTTAAGTCACAGTTGGACACACTGTACCTTGACCCAACATAGTGATCTCATTTTGGTCCTCTTTGGGCACAAAGGACAACCACCAACATATATGCACACAGATGGATATGTGTATGTAAATGTCTACATACATATATGTAAGCTAAAGTAAAAATTTAGGAGCAAAACTAAAAATGAGCTTGATATCTTTTTCATCAGGTAGTGGTGTAGAATGACCTGATTATAGGGATCTCTTTTGCACCAAAAATACCCTTGAACTTATTCTTTTGCAGCAGATCTTTCTCAGTCCAAAGTCTGCATTTCTTGTTGATGGGGAAGATGTATCAGATGTCACTATCCCTAAAAATATATGGATCATTGGCATCTTCCAGGTTCTTTCCAGGTTGTTGCATTAGAGGCAGTGCATCAAGGGGCATGTGTCAGGGGAGTCAGGTTGGGAGGAGGGTAGGGAGGGAGGGATCAACTATATATCTTTTTCCACATGTACAATCGGATTGTCTTACTGTCTACCAAGACATCAAACATTTTTGAGATAGCTATTTAATGACACTTGGGCCTCCATTATTAAAAGAACCAGAGGGATACCTCTAACATTGGGTAGATCCTCCAGACATACACACACGCACACACACACACACCCACAGCCTTGTTAAACTCATCTTTAGTAGAAAAGGGTACAGAGACTTTACTGGAAATGGGCTGAGTTTGGACCTTGATAAGAATACCAGCCGGCTTGATATCCTGATAATTATCACCTTCTTTCAATCAATGAGCATTTATTACACATCTGCTCTCGACCGGGCACTATGCTGGTGGACACTCAGAATACAAAGACAAAAAAAAATGAAATAATCCTTATTCTTAAGAATCTTACCTTCTATTCCTTTTTTTCCTTTTTTTCCTTTTTTTCTTTTTTTAAATTTTTTTAATTTTAGTTTACGTCATTCATTTCCATGAAATTTTGAGTTACAAATTTTCTCCCCATCTTTCCCCTACCCATCACCCCAAAACAGCCATCTCATTGTATCCCCCCTCCCCCAATCTATTCTCTCCTATGTCTTCCCCCCTCACCCCTCTGACTTTTTGGTAGGGCAGGATGAATCTCCTTTACCACAGTGCCTGTGTATCTCAAGTTCCAGTTGGATGTAGTTAATAATAATAATAAATTGTATGTATATATTCATATATATTTTTAACATTGGATTATAGAACTTTAAATTCTAAATTCTTTCTCTTCCTCCCTCGTCACCCACCAGTCAAAACTCAGCCTATTTCCAGTAAAGTCTCTGTACCCTTTTCTACTAAAGATGAGTTTAACAAGGGTGTGTGTGTGTGTGTGTGTGTGTGTGTGTGTGTGTGTGTGTGTGTGTGTGTGTGTGTGTGTGTATGTCTGCAGGATCTACCCAATGTTAGAGGTATCCCTCTGGTTCTTTTAAGGACAAACAATCAAATACAGGCTGAACATGTCTTACCTTCTATTCAGAGGGACAAAATATTTACCTGTAAAGTACATATATAAAACAAAGAGCAGCTGGGGAATGGGAATCAGAAAGAAAGGAAAGTAGGAATTCTAAGATACAAGAGACCCTAGGCAAGGGATGGACAATGGCTAATTCCTTCTTTCTGTATGGCAGCTGCTTTTCCTCAGTTTTCACTTAATAGTTACAGTAAATAAATGCTCTTGAAGTCTGTCCTCATAGCACTTATGGTAATAGAATTATAGAATGTGGGAACTAGAAGAGATCTTGGGGAACAACTAATACATTCATTTTATAGATAAGGAAACTGAGTGACCATCATGGTAACCTGATAAAACTTATTGGTTGATAAAAATAAAACTATTATTCATGATCCCTTAAGATGATAGCCTCAACCTCAGGAAAGTGCTGAGGTTTCCCCTAATGATTGATTACTATGTGCAGGAAGAAATTGTGTGCCAAAATGTCCTCCTCTGAGTCCAAAAATAAGATTTCTGATTACAGATTAATCAGTTTAATTACCAGTTAACTGATTTGAAGCCCAGCTTTTCATGGAAAACTTTATGAATTCCTCTAGCACATCTTAGAACAGAGTTTTAGAGACTGAGGACATTGATATCAGATTTAAGAGAGAAGGTTGAAAAGGGAGAAAGAGGTTAATTTTTTTTTTTTGATAGGAGAACAGTACATTGTAAGTAGCGGGAAAAATCCAAGAAAGAGCTTGCTAGTTTATAGGCTCCACAAAGAGGCTATAAACTCTTATGTCAAGTTTCTAACTTCCTTAGCATCCAGTGCACAATAGACACTTAAATAAAATGCTTGCCATGTATTGCATTGTATAGGTTTAAATAAATTTATGGATGAATTATGAAAAGAAACGAAATGTTCAATGTACATCTAATTTTTGAGCAAAAAAACACATGAAGGGAAATTGCTGTCCTTCTTTACCAAAAGCCCCACGGGGTCAATATTAGAGATAGGGGCGGGGATAATGTGGCCTCGAGGCCACATGTGGCCCTCTAGGTCCTCAAGTGTGGCCCTTTGACTAAATCCATACTTCACAGAACAAGGATTTGTTCTGTAAAACTTGGACTTAGTCAGAAGGCTGCACCCAAAGACCTAGAAGGCCACATGTGGCCTCAAGGTCATAGGTTCTCTACCCTGGTATGGATATTTGGTGTGATTTAGCATTGTATATGTTTCATACACACTTAACTTGTGGATCAAATGAGGTAATATTTGTGAAGTGCTTAGCATAGTGCCTGGCATACAGTAGGTGCTTGATAAATATTTATTCCCTGTCTCTCATGGATTTGCCGCCTGGTCTTTGTTGTATAACAGTCACCAAATGTGAATTAATCTGAGCTCTTAGTCTAAACCTTTCTCCAATCATGAATCCTATTTACATCATGGCAATCCTAGCTCTTCTTTTTTTTTGGAGGGGGGAGGGCAGGGCAATTGGGGTTAAGTGACTTGCCCAAGGTCACACAGCTAGTAAGTGTTAAGTGTCTGAGGTTGCATTTGAACTCAGGTCCTCTTGACTCCAGGGCTGGTGCTCTACTCACTGTGCCACCTAGCCACCCCAGTCATATCTCTTCTTGAAGACCTCTAATGACAGAAGAAATTAATATTATTTTATGGAATCAGCAGCTATTTCATGCCATAAATTTCTAGTTGAATGGTATGGGCTCTGAATCTAGCTCAGGTTGTGAAGTATGTGAACAAATCGTTTTGCCCTACTTGCCTGACAACTGTGTACTGGTCTTGTTCAGTTGTTTTCAGTCATGTCCAACTCTCTGTCACCACATTTGAGATTATCTTGGCAGAGACACTGGAGTGGTTTGCCATTTCCTTCTCTAGCTCATTTTATAGATGAGGAAACTGAGGCAAACAGGGTTAAGTGACTTGCCCAGGGTCACACAGCTAGTAAGTGTCTGATGCCAAATTTGAACTCAGAAAGATGCATCTTCTGACTTCAGGCATATACTCACTGTGCCACCTAGCTGTCCATGTACTGGTCATCATAACCTAAATATCTTATTGGCATCTCAAACTCAGCAATTGCTGTGAAGAAGGAGCCAGCTACCCCACCAAAGGCCAACCAACTGCCACCCACAGGGCAAGAAAACCAGTCTACACTGAGGCCGCAGTGTCCTCTGAGGGAGATAGAGGAGGCATATACTAAGCAGTCATCTTTTCTACCATTTCCTTTTAGACGCTAATGGAGACAGCCTAGTACTCTGACCCTAGGATTCTTTGGGAATAGCAACTCCACCCCCAACCCCAGACTTGCTTGCTTGTATCCCAACACTCAAAGCCATCATGAAGGAAAGAAATAATTGTGGAGCCACTTTCCTCATATAACCAGCAATGGCTACGGGTCAAGTGCTACCAACAGATGGCTGGATTTTACTCCTGTTTCTGTTGCCCCTAAACAGCATCTTAGGATGTCACACCGCTGAACCAATTTCTAACTTTGGAGAAATTGTTGGTTAGTGGTGGAAACAAACCTTTTCTCTCCCTTTGCTCTTGCTTATAGAAAACCAAAGAGATGCTAAATTAGTTAATGTTACTCCTCATGGTTTAGCTTTGGCAAATCCATGAACACAGGAAAAGAAATCAATGTGTACAGCTTCTATTGAGACAGAGCATTTTGTAGAAGCCAATAATATTGTTATATAAATGTGGTACTTAATGTGAAATACCAGTCATGTGGGTATTTCACACCATTTCCCAATGGCTGAAACCTTTGTCTAAAAGTAGCCCTATTAGGACAGTTAGGTGGCACAGTGGATAGAGTGTTAGGCCTGGAGTCAGGAAGACCTGAGTTCAAATCCAGCCTCAGATATTTACTCGCAGTGTGACCTTGGGCAAGTCACTTAACCCTGTTTGCCTCGGTTTCCTTGTCTGTAAAATGAGCTGAAGGAGGAAATAGCAAACCACTCCAGTATCTTTGCCAAGGAAACCCCAAATGGGATCACAAAGCATCAGACAGGAATGAAACCACTGAACAACAACAAAAGCTCCCTTATGCTTCAAAGAACAGCTGAAAAATGTTTAGACATAAAATATAATAGGACAGAATGTCCTGTAGATACAAAGAATGCTCTTTAGGAGGCATGTGATGAAGTGTAAGGGTTCAGAAGCTGTTACTAGAAACCTATCAGATAAACCAGGGACTTGAGGTTTCTACTATACCCACGACTGGTGAAATTTTCAGTGATCCCTGAAAGTGGCTGTCATTGACTTTCATCATTAATGGTATTACTGCTAGTTAGTTTATATTTTATATAAGCTTTTTAAGTTTTGCAAAATTTTCTACATGTATTATCTTATTTTATCCATTGGATTAGCAAATCTTGGGTTTTTTTTTGGGGGTGGAGCACATTATGCAATAATGGCTAGTCATTCATCATTTATTAAGCCCTTACTGTATACAGAGCATTGTTATCACATAGAGATTGCTATTTTTGTTTGTATAAATCTTTTCTGTTGGTATCATCAACAAATTACATCCATTATCTATTCCCAGATAAGTAAAGGCACAATGCTGTTAAATCGATAGGAGATATGAATAAATTTTTAGGATTTTATAACATGCAGAAGCTTTAGAGATCTTCTCCACCTTCCTCATGTGACTTTTGAAGACATTGGGACCTAGAGAATTAAAGTCACTTTTCAAGATTCTGTAACTATTTGGAATCAGCCTTCCAGTTTCTAGGCTCATAGAATTTTAAAGCTGGGAAAAGTCATAGGATTACAGAGATTTAGGGCTGGAAGGGCCCCGAAAGACCTCCTATTCTCTGGAGTTCTTAACCTGGGCTGTATGAACTTAAAAAAATATTTTTATTACTACATTTCAATATAATTGGTTCCCATTGTAATCTTACATAGTTTATCTTACACAACTAAAAACGTGATTCTGATAAATCCATCAATTTTGTCTGATTTGAGAAGGTCTTCAACACAAAAAAGATTAAGAGCCTTCACTGTAGTCCAACCTGCTCATTTTACAGATAAGGAAATCCTGGTCTGGAGAGATTAAGTAATTTAGGATTATAGAATCATAGATTTAGCCTGGAAGAGGACTTGGAGGCCATCTAGTCTGACCCCCTTATTTTATAGGTGAGCAGCCCAGGGTCTAGGGAAGCTGAGTGGCTTGCCCAAAGGTCCCACAAATAATCAGCCCCAGGGGTGGGGATTTAAGTCTAGATACTCTGACTCCTCTGGGCACTGATGCCTAGAACACAGGCCACCATGCCCTCCCTGGCTATTTCTAAACCATGTTGCCTAGACCCTGGTCATCCTTCTACCAGAAAGAAGACTCTGCTCTTCGGACCTTCGATCCCAAGATAGGTGGTCTTTTGCTTTGTTTGGCTTGGAATCCAGCCGTGCTTGGACTTCCTAGCTATTTTTAAACCATGAGCAATACTCTTCCCTCCCTTCACCCTATTTCCAACTCTACATGTTGTTTTCCCCTATTAGAATGTAAGCCTCTTGAGGGAATGAATCATCTCGCTAGTATTTGTATCCCTGGTGTTTGCCACAGTGCTTGGCACATGAGTGCTTTATTAATGCCTTTTAATTAATGCATGAATTTATTCCATAGTCAGTATTTTTTGCCCCTACTTCATAAGAAGAATCTTTTTAACAATTCAAGCCAGGATTTTGAGACCCATATAAATGTATCTTTTTCCTTAGTAAAGAGCCTGGTTGCCACCTTTTCTCTGAAGCTTTCCTTCTCCCCATTTCTTTCCCCAAAGAAAGTCCTCAAAAGAAGTCTCTTTCAGTTATGAGATTCTTCAAAATGGGAGCCCTAGAGGGTTTTGAGGGCAGAATTAAAACAAGTACCTAGGTCTCCTGGTTCCCACTTCTTTTTGCTATAAAATGTTGCTTCTAGGCTGAGAGAGACTGAGCAAAAAAAGGTTTCCATCTTCTAAACAGGTTCTTTTTGGACCTTATAGGAATAATAGGGATGGGGAACATGTGGCCTTGAGGCTGCAGGTACTGGTCTAGAAGAAGACCCTTTGATGGTTTGAGTCTAGATTGAAGCCTGGATGAGCTATCATGTGTCCAAGCCACTAGGTGGGCCATCTGGACATTCTGTGCCTGTAGCTATTTCCAGTAGACTCTAATTTAGGGAATACTAGTCAAGGTAGAATATTGTTTCCTTCCCCACCTGGAGAAGAGTAGACTAGCCTGGGCTCACTTGAGCCTTGCCCCAGAAGCGCTGTTGGTCCAGCTCAGTGCTACGTGTTCACCAAAAAAGGAGGCCACCAGGGATATATTTATTTGCCCAATGGGGAAATCTGATTTGATCCATTGAGAACATCTGAGTTTGAGAGGCTACCACCTAGAGCGCTGAAGAGTAAGATATGATGGCTTTCTAATTGGGAGACTCCTGTAATAGTATGTTAGGTATCTTAGTTTTCATGATTGGCAGTGTGGCATAACGAATAGAGACCTGGCATCCAAGACAGGATGGCCAAGTTCAAGTACAGCTTCTGGCACACACTGGCTGTGTGACCCTGGGCAAGTCACTCAGCCTCTTAATGCTCTTAAGACTATAATTTGCAGAGAAAATGCCATCCTACATCATTAGAGGGAGTGTCCTTATCTGGGAATTCCCTATAACAATGAAAATGCAGGTCCAATTCCCATCTTTTAACCTTAGATGATGTTTAGATTGGCCCTGTAATTTCGTTCAGTCATATAGTAAATATTTATTAACATCTACCTTGTGCCAGGTCCTTTTCTGGTATTCCCCTGTTTGGAGGTAATAATGTCCAAGGGAGCAATCTAGCCTGTTCTTAGGCAAGTGGCTTGGTCTGGCAAAAAGAATCAGGGATTTGGAATCAAAGCACCTGGATTTGATTCCTGGCTCGGTACCTTACTACCTATATGACCTTGGGTAAGTCACAACCTCTCTATGCCTCAGCTTCCCCATCTCTAAAATGAGGACGTTGGACTAGATGGCTTTCAAAGTTCCTTCTGGCTATAAAGGTATCATCCTATGACTACTTGCCATCACTTTAGGAAAGATCAAGTGAGTCACTGAGTGGAAGCTACGTAAGTGTCCTGGGAATTGACTTCTTGCTTGAAAAACTTGCCGTGCAAAAACTTGTGCAGGTGTGCTTTTGTTTGTGGTCTTCTGTGGACACACAGAGAGAGCAGTTGCTTTGCCTGACAGGTGTGGGGCCCCTCCTGGACTCCCATTAGGGATTTCCAAATACATAAGAGTTTAAACTCCTTAGCAACGAGACTTACAATAACAATATTTGCCTGAAAGTTAATTGGGTCCAGATCTTTCGTCCACAGAGAGTACACTGAGTCTGTAAAAGTGTCTGACATGCTGATTTTATAATGACTCCCTGGCTTTTCCCAGATAATAAAAGTTCCACGATTCAACACCCCCTATACTCACTCTCTCTCTCTCTCTCTCTCTCTCTCTCTCTCTCTCTCTCTCTCTCCCTCTCCCCCTCTCTCCCCCCCCTTTCTCCCCCCCCCCCCCCCGTT
>CM053586.1:259270406-259300420 GCA_028646515.1 Pseudochirops corinnae
TTTTAGCTCACCTGCATGCTACATTGGGTAGGAATTCAATGACAACAGCTCTTACTTTTGGACATCCCCATCAATTCATGACTGTGTAGGGTACAAACTGCTTTTTATCAGTCATCACACCACAGAATATGATACAAAGCATTGTATAATGTGGATCATATGAAGGTAAAGAATGACAATCTAGGTAACATGATCTCTAGTTCTTCTTGTGAAATGGATTGGGCATGTCCAGAAAGGGTGGCGGTGGGCAACTAGAATCAACCAGAAGAGGAAGATTGGTTAGGCTAGGAGTGAGGAACCTGGGTCCTTGAGGTCACATGTGGTCTTCTAAGTCCTTGGGTGCAGCCTTTTGACCGAGTCCAAGTTTTATAGAACACATCTTTTTATTAAGGAGATTTATTCTGTGAAGTTTGGATTAAGTCAAAGGACCACACTTGAGAGCCTAGAGAGCCATATGCAGCCTCAAGACTGCAGGTTCCCCACCCTTGATTAGGCTTTGACAGTCCCTATGATAATAATGCAGGGCGGTAGGTATTCTGCCTCAAGTACTCACTCTGACTTCCAACACTTGAATCTCTCTCCCAAAATCTTAATGTGGATATTTTCCAAGACTTGGTCTGTCTTTGGGGCCTTCTTCTCTCTGTGCTCTTCCTTGTCAGTCTTATTCACTTCTGTGGTTCTTCTGAGTTGCAGACCTCCATCTCTGGCTGCCTATTGGCCCCTCCATTTACCTGGATATCCCATCTCCACTTCCAACCTCAACACACCCCCTACCCAAGCTCATTATCCTTCTCAATATTACTCTGCCTCCTGACTTCGCTCTGACCTCCTTATTCATGACTTATGGTTATTTTTACTCTTCCTTTTCTTCTAATCAGTTACCAGGTCCTATCATATCTACATCCAGCCATTTCTTTCTCTTCCTATTGCCATAAGCCTATTTAGGCCCTCATTACCTGTGTTATTGAAATAGCTTCCTTGTTGGTCCTCCCACATCCTTTTCCTCAGTCCAGTCCATCTTGCATGCCACAGACAGAATGATCTTTCTTAGACACTGGTCTCACTATGTCACTTTTCTGCTAAAAAATCTTCAATGGCTCCTAGATAACTATAAAATAAAGGTCAAATTCCTTTGCCTGGAATTTAAGGCTCTTTACAACCCACATTCAATTTATCTTTCCTCTTTCCTTTTCCATTCTGTCTCATCTCAGCTAATTTCACTAATTTTTCTTGCCAAACTCTCTCCTCAAACAACACAGTAACTTCACTCATGCCTGAAATGTCCTCCATTCCTGTTTTAACTGTTGCATGTATCTGCTAAAGCCCAACTCAAAAGCCGTTTTATCCAGCAATCCTTCCCTGATCCTTCCTCTTGTTCTCCCCTACTTGCCATACCATTTCCTCAGTTGTTAAGGAGGCAGCCAGCTGGTACCATGGCTAGACCACTAAGCCTGGAGTCAGGAAGACATGAGTTTAGATCTGACCTCAGATACTATGTGCTGGGCAAGTTACTTAACCTCTGATCGTCTCAGTTTCCTCATATGTAAAAATCATAATAGTACCTACCTTCCAGGGTTGTTGTGAGGATCAAATGGGATAATATATGTAAAACACTTTGCACAGTGCCTGGCACAAAGTAGTTTCTGTATAAAGGTTAGCTGCTATTATTATTATTTTTATTATTATTATTATTATTATTATTATTAAAGAACTTTCCTCTTCTGACTTCATATGACACCTTGCTTTGTAACTCCTTGTCTAATATTATAGATTTTAGCTCTCTCCTTGTTGGTGTCCATCTGACTGGAACCTTCTTGAGGGCAGAGATGGTGTTTCTTTTTCTACTTTCTCTTTCCCTATACTCTCTGCATATAGTAGGTATATAATAAGTATTTGTTGATTACAAAGTATTATTCTTCCTTTTAGTCACCAGTCATCTCAGAACAATTCCCCTGGGGTTTGGTCAACTTGCAGTGAGGGTCAGAAAAATTAGGACACTTTGAAGTCTTTTTTGTGAGAGTCTGTTTTGCTTTTCTTCTTTCTCAGAGTATGTGGACAATAGCATTCATTGCTAGCTGATAACCACTCAGGAATGTGCACTTAACAAGGGTTTTCATGTTTAAGTTGCTGGGTTGGGGCTGAGGTTTGAATCCGTTTGTGCCATAGTAACAACTACCCTATGCCCACTTGTCTCTGGTAGTCCCAGTTTCGTAATGGGCAGAAGGGTTTAGGGCCAAGATGGGCAATTACTCTAGTGCATGTAAGCAATGCTGCCATCTAGTGAGATTGGAATACTGTAACACACCAGAGAGGAAGGACATTTTAAAAGGCCAAATACTAAAATCCCCTTCTCACATAAAATTTATATTCCATATGAACAGGAAAAAACACCAGCTTTCCATTAATAGAGTAGTTTGAACTTATATGAAATTTAAAATTAGATTTTCTTCTTTAGGAGTATGCTTCCTTCCCTGTCACCCACTTTGATCGCAGAATAACAACAATCTCTGAGTTAGAAAGAACCTTAGAGGTCTCTATCTTGTCTAATCATGACCTGAGCAGGAATCCTCTTTACAGTATCATGGACAAGTATTCTTTCAACCACTCCTTGAAAACCACTGATAGAAGGTCCATAAGGCTACCTATTCCATTTTGAGGGAACACTAATTATTAGGGGGTTTCCCTTTACATTAGTGGTTCTCAACCTTCTTAATGCCGTGACCCTTTAATACAGTTCCTCTTGTTGTGGTGACCCCCAACTATAAAATTATTTTTGTTGCTACTTCATAACTGTAATTTTGCTACTGTTATGAATCGTAATGTAAATATCTGATATGCAGAATGTATTTTCATTGTTACAAACTGAACATAACCCAACAGTTGAGAACTGCTGCTTTACATTTACATGAGATCTACCTCTCTGTAGCTTTCACCCCATGAGTTCTCATTTTGAAATCTGGGACCATCAGAACAACTATAATTCTTCATCTACATAATAGCTCTTCAGATCCTTGAAGATGGCAATCGTGAATCCTCTCCCCTACCTCCCCAAACTGTTTTCTTCTCAAGCCAAACATTCTCTTTCTCTCAGTTAATTTTTGTATGGCATGGTCTCAGGGCCATGCACCATCTTGGTCTCCCTTCTCTGGAAACACTCTGGCATGTCAATGTCTTTCTTAAAACATAACACCCGTAATTGAAAACAGTGATCTCTATCTTCTTTGTTATGGATGCCATTTTTTTCTTAAAGCTGTAGCCTAAGATCATATTAGCTTTTTTTTTGGCTGTCCTATCACACTTCTGAGTTATATAGAGCCCACAGTTCATTAAAATCTCCAGATCTTTTTTCATAGAAACTGTTACCTAGTCATGCTTACTTCAATCTGTACTTGTGAAGTTGCTATTTTTTGAACTCAAGTATAACACTTGACATTCATCCCTATTAAATTTCATTTTCTTAGATATGGCCAATTGCTCTAGTCTGTTGAAATCTTTTTTTTTGGATATTGATTTTTTTTCATCCCAAACATTTTCCAAGTTTTCTCTGCAAAGTGCATAGTTTTTTTTTTTAAATCACACTTAAGAATTGATTTTAACTGGAGATATAACCTAAATTCTAGGTTCCCAAGCAAATCTTTGAGAAGGCAATCTCTTACTTTTTGCTCCTCACTGGAGATGAAATACCCCATTTTCCCAGTGGTATTCTATCAGTTCAGGGCAAGCCTAGATAATTCTTGATATTTGGGAAAATATTTCATTGGCACAGGGATTCCCTTAAACTGTGCTGATTACAACCCTTCTCCACATTTCATAAGTTGATAGAACTGAAAAATCCATCACCCAGTGCCTTTTTTCCAGATGAACCTCTCTCTAAAGTTCAACTAAGCCAGGACTTAGGTAGTGGACACCTGATCCATCACTGGGCCCATATTTGAGTCTTTTCCAGCTTGGTTAGTTCTATCAGAATTTTTTGATTTAGCCTTTGAGAACCTCTTTGACATGAAGGTACATTAAAGTAGGACATAAGTTTCAATGAGCCAAGACTGAGCCATAGTTGGATGGGTAGAGGCTGTTTGTGAATATTGTTTTCCTGGTTATGCTAGCCTCACTTAATGTGCTTATAGAAGTCTTTCCATGTTTTTCCATCTTCTCTAATGATTTTTTTTTAGACCTCGTCTTTCTCTGTCTGTGCTATATTTGACGCTGTTGATCACCCACTTCTCCTGAAGACTCTCTCCTTTCCGTGTGCTTTTATGACATTACTCTCTCTCCTGGTTATCTCCCTACTCAAATGTCTTCTCCTTCTCAGTCTCTTTTCCTCATTCATTATCCAAATCACATCTTCCACTGTGGGTACTCCTCAAGGTTCAGTCGAAGGCTGTCAACTCTTGTTATCTTCTCCCAGTGACTTTATCAGCTCCAGTGGGATTAATTATCACCCACCCTCTTTTCTCTGTTGATGACCATCAGATCTATACATTCAGCCCCACTCTCACCTCTGAACTTCAGTCTTAAATCACCAATTGCCTATTGGACATTTCAAACTGGATGTCCCAAAGGCCCTTCAAATTCAATATATCTTAAAATAGAGCCCATTATCTTTCTCCCATAAGCCAATACTCTCCTTAATTTCCCTGTATCTATCTAAGGAGTCACCATTCTTCCAGTTGCCTAAGGTTCATAACCTTAGATTATTCTTGTCTTCTTGCTTTCCCCCACCCCATATATCCATTCATTTGCCAAACCTTGTAGTTTCCACCACAGTGAGTCAATAAACATTGTTAAAGCATCTGTTATATGCCAGGCACTACTAAACATTGGGGGAGCTGACATGAAACAGAAAGACATCCCTGTTCTCAAGGAGCTTCCAGTCTATTGGGGTACTTTAGTTTAGGTCTTTGTCATGCCTCCTAGATTATCGCAGTGGTCTCCTAGTTGGTCTCACTACCTCTAGTGTGTTCCCTCCTCTCTCCTCAATTCAGTCTGTCTTCCATTTTTCTGCCAAAGTGATTTCTTTAAGTACAGATCCTTATATGACTCTTCTAACCAATATGACTTTTCTACCCAGTCAAATCCAGTCTTGGATGCTCTTAGCATCAAATCTAAACTCCTCTATTTAGCTTTTAAAGTTTTTTTCTACCTTGTCTCGACCTATCTTTTCAGTCTCCTTACACATTACCCCCGAATTCTCCATTCTAGTTGAATCCAACTCATTGTTCCTCACAAATCTATGCCCTTGCACAGCCTGCCCTCTCGCCAGGAATTCATCCCCTTCTTACCTTCCTCTTGGAATCTTGTTCTTCTTTCAAGACTCAGCTCCAGCCCCACATCCCACAAGAGCCTTTCCTGGTTGCTTGAACTACTGGCATCCTCCCTCTCAAATTACCCTATATTTAACTCCTTTGCATTTATTTGCATCTATCCCCTTTATTTATTTATTTATTTAATTTATTCTCTTTACACATATGGATGTTGGATATGTGTGTATAAACATGCACATGTATGTATACACACATGTGTGCATATCATACATGCACATGTATGCATATATAGGTGTATGTATGTATACATGCCTATGTATGGAGGGTACACACATACATACCTGTGTGCACATATATTTGAGAATATAAACTTTGTAGGCTCTTTGAGAGTGGAGATTGTTTCATTAATTGTATTTGTATCTCAATGCCTAGTACAGATCCTGGCACTTAGTAGGTGCTTAATAAATGCATATTCATTGATTGACTGCCTTTTCATATTTATCATTTTTTTCTTTTGCATTATGATAACATCCTATAACAGAAGCTTGCAAATCATAATGGACCCTTTTATATTTTTATGTAGAAGCCATTCTTAGCTTGCAAAGCCATACAAAAAGCAGGTGGCGTGCCAGATTTGGCCATAGTTTGCCAATTCCTGCCCTGTAGTGTTAATTTACTATAATCTGATTAGCCATTCCCTGAATGATGGGCACCTACTTTCTTTCTAGTTTTTTTGCAAATACCAGTTGTTTAGATGGTATTGTTTCATCAAATAAAGACCAAGAGCCTTTTTTTTGGGCTGGGGGGGGCGGGGAAGAAAAGGGTTGAATCACATAGGGAATTCTGTGGGTCAGCCCTGTGTTACAGTGCTGAGCTTGATGCTAGGAAGACCTGAGTTCAAATTCTATCTCAGACACATGCTAGCTGTGTGTTCCTGGGCAATTCATTTAATCTCTCAGCCTCAGTTTCCTCATCTGCATAATGGAAATGATACTAGCACCTACTTTGCAGGGTCATTATGTGAATCAAATGAGATAATATTTGGAAAAAGTACTTAGATTTAGTGCCTGCCCCATAGTAGGTACTATATAAAGGCCTATTCCCTCCTTCCCTCCCCTCCCTCCATGTCTATCAGGCATACATTTTCATGCACTTAGCTCATTTTTAGCTTGTTCTATTTTGTAGTCATTCTGGAGTACCAATATAGACATTCATCTCAATAGAAACAAGGGACCAAGCAGGGGAAAGTCCTTGAAGTAGAAAAATAGTGGTGAAACTTTCATTCTTAAAACAGGCATCTGTGAACCAGGTCATAGAAGATCCTCGGATTTAGTTGAAAGAAGAGTTCTTTACAGCTCTTTGCTTTGTTCATGATCAAAAAGGTCCCTCACTAGCCAACCACATATGGCAACTGATCTCATGGTGTGGGAAGAGTTTTTGTTGAAGACATTGAATTGTTTTTTTTTTTCTTCTGCTTTACGAAGGAATTGAAAGCAATCAAAGCCCACTTCATAATATTGTCCATCTTCAAGCGTCTAGAAGTCTCTCTTGTGTAAGAGGAATTAGACAACAGGCAGCCTGGCATGGTAGGAAGAGTCCTGGTTCTGGATCCAGAGGGGAAGGGCTCCCATACTAGCCCGGGCACTACCTCTCTAACCTTTGGAAAATTACTTAACCTCCCTGGCTTCTCTGGATGATGTGGGAGGTCGGACTAGGTGGTTTCTGAAGTCGTTTCTACAACTATGATCCTATGATCCTAGGTGCTTAGGAGAGATTAACCACCTTGTTTAGTTAAATTTGATCACAAACTCCCACTGAAGTTCTAATCTTCGGTTTTTTTGGAGCTGGTGCTTCAGAAGCAACCAGCCTATTGGAATTTAAGAGTGGCAGAGCGGAGAAATAATCAGTTTTGTTAGTGAGCAGCAATAATAATAATAATGTTTATAATAAATTTATTTAGCACTTACTACATGCCAAGCGCTGTGTTAAATATTTTATAGATACTATCTAATTTGATGCTCACAACAACCCTGAGAAGGAGGTGCCATTATTATCCCCATTTGACAAATGAGAAACTGAGGCAGACAGAAGCTAAGTGACTTGCCCAAGATTACACAGTTGCTAGATGTCTGAGGCTGGATTTGGACCCAGGCTGTCCTAACTGCAGTCCAGTCACTCTATTTGCTGTGCTGTTTAGCTATCCCAAGGCCCCTTGTAAGCTGTGAAAACAAGGAAGGGGACAAGAACAAAAGACATATTGTGGGGTCTCCTAGTATAAGCAGTAGATTATTGATTCTGTCATTGTTTTAGAGCATCTGCTGATTTGTAAACATAAACCCAAATCTGACACTCGCTGGGAAGGCTTATTATTTGGTATGTGTACATATTCCTGGGGCAGCTATGTGGGCCCAAAGTCAGAAGACGCATCTCCCTGAGTTCAGATCTAGCATCAGATACTTACTAGCTGTGTGACCTTGGGCAACTCACTTAATCTGTTTGCCTCAGTTTTATCATCTGTCAAATGAGGCAGAGAAGGAAATGGCAAACCATTCCAATATCTCTGCCAAGAAAACCCCAAATGGGGTCATGAAGAGCTGGACATGAATGCACAACAGTAAAAATTCCTGAGTAGCATTTTGGACAGACATTCAGAGAACATTTTGGGGGGACCTTGAATTGACATTAAATTTAGAGTTAATGTGGAGACTGTAAAGGGATACCATTGGGTAAAAATGGGGAGGCCCGTTCCAAATTGATAGCTAATAAACATTATGCCTACTATGTGCTAGAAACTGTGCTGGGGATACAGAAAGAGGCAAGCCTCAGCTCATAAGTTGAGAGTTGACAGGGACCTTACAGGCACCTCGTACCACACCCACATTCTGTAGATAAGAAAATTTAAGCCCAGAGAAGTGCAATGACCTATTAAGAATCAGAGATGAGATTTGAAACAAAGACCTCTGGTTCCCAATGTAGCATTCTTTCCAGGGTACCATATTTATTCCCACTGTGACCAGGAACATTTTCCTCATCTATAACACTGGAATATTATAACTCATACCACCTGTTCCCTTGGATAGCCTGGTGAGTGTAAACTTCCCTGATCTTTGAAAATTGGATTTTCCTCTCCTGCTTCCTTTCTTGTCATTACTCACATCTCTATCCAGTACAAGTGCCTCTTCCAAAGTACCCATCTCTCCTTAGAATTGTTCTCTTTTAGTGCTGTTAGAGAAATCTCATCTGCCCCATTTAAGGTTCAGAACCAGCACCTTCACAGAAAGCTCCGTTTCATAATTCTGTACTGTAGTTAACATTGCTGCTTTTTAATGTTGGTCAACAAATCTTTCAAGATATGCACTGTAGCAGCAGCTTATTCTTTAATAGTATTATTGAGGCCTGGATTTTATCAGACTTCCAACATGGAAATACTCACCTTCACAGTATAGTTGGTATTGTAGAAACATGCTTTCTTGATTTTTTAAAATTTGTCTTTGTTTTTGTTATATGCTCAACTTCTGATAAATTTAAATCTAGATAATCTACTTAGTAAATCTTTCTCGTCCTCTTCCCTTGGCTGCCAGCCTTGAACACATTTGCATCACTATGAATAGGTAGGCCAGGAAATTAAAGGACTTGAAATAGGAACCCACTCATTGTGTCCTCAGCAGCTCTAGGAAAAAGCTTTGGTGAGGAAGGAGGAGAGTTTTGAAAATTCACTTATCGAAATTGGCAAATATCCCTTGTCTTCATTTTCATGCCCATGTAACTACTAACACAGCTACCTGCTCAGCAGAAGATGAAAGAAGGAAAAGTTTGGGGTGAGTACTGTGCGATAATTACAGTAAATATTTGTGAAATGTCTGCCGAAGTCCCCATAGCACAAAGCTTTATGTCCACAGGAAGGTAACGGGATGAAAAGGGTCCTCAAGATGATGCCATATGAGGATTCTTTCAAGGAACTGGGAATGTCTAGCCAGAAAAAGAAAAAAACTCCGAGGGGATATGATGGTGCCTTCAAATGGATTAAGCTTCTTTTGCTTTGTTTCAAAGGGCAGAACTAGAAGTAATGGATAAAAGGAACAAATATAAGCTTAAAGTAAGAAAAGCTTCCCAAAGGCAGGAGCTCTGTAGAAGTTGAATGAGCAGCATTGGGGCGGGGAGGGGGGTCATACTCACTGGGGATCTTAAAGCAAAGACAAGCTGACCTCTGGTTGGGCATATGGTAAGGGAAATGTGCATTGGGTATATGCTGGACTAGATGGTCCCTGAGGTACCTTTCTATTCTGAGATTCTGTGTTAATAATTGTTGTCCATACCTATGGCATGTTCTGTTTGTCACAAACATTATGTTTGGAACGTTCATTAACTGCATGAAACTATGTCTTCAGTATTTCCAGACTATGGTCTGGAAATTCCAGTTCAGTGCATTAGTTTGGCAATAAGAATTTGGGAGTTGATATGAGGGGAGTGGGGCACAAAGTCATTTGAAATAAGACATGGATGTCATTTGTGTTATTAATCTTGTCTTATGAATGACTGCTTCTGGAACTCGCATTTTACGTATGTTGTTCCATTCAATTCGATGAACATTTACCAGCTGTCTATCATATGCAGACACTGAGGATGAGACGCAACACGGTCCCTGTTAGCCAGAAGCTTATAGTCTAATATTGTTGCAAGTAACATACGAAGGCCAGCTGCTCTTTCATAGTGCTTTCAGAAAAATGAAATTTTTTTTCAAGGGCAAGGAAATATTTATATTTGTACATTTAAAAAAATGAATCAGCAAATGCCTTTTCATTCATTCATTCACTTATTCATTCAAAGAGTAGATGGGAAGTAGTAGACTTGTTGCTCCCCCACTAGGGTGTCACACAGAAGAAATGTGCAGAACTCTATCAGAAACAGAATTTGATCCAGAAGTTCCAAGGTTTCAAAATGGAAGGGAGTGGATCCTAGAGATGGTTCTAGAGTTCAAATTCCATCTTTGATGTGTTAGTTTTCCTAAATGAACTTCAGATTTCTCATCTGTAACTCAAGGGGACTGGACTCAATGACCTCTGAAGTTCCTCCTAGCTCTAGACTTATGAGTTCAGGACTGAGTAAATTCTGATGCTTCATAATTATCAGTTCCCCTATAGAAAACTTTCTCATCTTATGGTTTAACACAATTGTTGTCAATCCTCTCTCTTATCTAATCAGACAATGAACATGGGCACAGGGACCCTAGGTAAAGAGGTATTTCCTTCAGGTATGGTAGTTGTGTTGACTGTCTTAACTTGGCTGAATCTTCCATTTTCAGTGAAAGCATAGCTCCACCTTCCTTTGTAGACTTAATCTTAAAATATCTGGAATACATGTATAATACCTCAATGTGCCGTTTTATAGGAAGATAAGATGAAGCCTAGTGATTTTCTCCTACATTACACTCTTACACTGTTATTCCTACTTTTTGGTCTACTGCTATTATCCTTTCCCCTCTCTCCCCCCCCAGTTCCAAGCATGTGTTAACAATTTTATTCCCAAGGTCTCCAAGGTAGTGTTTGTGTTCATTTATACTCAGAGTTGTTTCACATTCCTGAAAACACGAACATGGTTTCAGACTTGGAACTTCACAATTAATTTACACAGGTCAGCCTTCCCTTCCTGTTTCTCCTTCCCTCCAACTCTCTTTCCCAGAATTTTTTGCATAAATTATTAAGGAATATCAGCACTTTCATACATTCAACAAAATACCCAAATTCATCAGGTTAGCTCATGAGACAAGAATTTTCTTTCAGATAAGCAGCCACACATTGTTGTATGTAAAGGGCCGCCAGATGGTTGCTGTGGATAAAGCACCAAGTTAGCAGTCAGGAAGACCTGAGTTCAAATTTGGACTTACACACCGACTAGCTGTCTGACCCTGGGCAACTCACTTAATCCAGTTTGCCACAATTTCCTCATCTGTAAAATAATCTGGAGAAGAAAATGGCAAATCACTCCAGTATCTGCCAAGAAAACCCTAAATGGGGTCACAAAGAGCCAGACATGCCTGAAAACAACTGAGCAACAACAGCATTGCATGTAAATTATATTGCTAAGATTAGACAACCTAAAATAAAGTTATGACAGAAAATAGTTCTTATGAAGTGTAAGTTGAGATGTGTCCCTCCTCTGCTGAAAAACCTTTGCTGACTTCCCATTGCTAATGGACTGAAGTCATAGGATCACTGAAGTGTCCTGGACCCAGCTTGTAAACAACTCAGGAGAGCCAATTATTAAATCTTCAAAATGAGCACTTATACCTTGGAAATGGACAAATGCTACAAATTAGGGTTTGATTCATTGGTTTTTTTGATTGTCTAAACTTAAAGTGACAGAGAAAATATTAATAATGCATATTAAACTTAAAAGTGTGTTCTAGGAACAATTTCTTTTCCAGTAAGCTGGTTGTTACATGTTTTACAGCAGAACTCTTAAAGAGACCTTAGCGATCATTGAGTCCAGTCTCTCATTGTCTTCTCTAACCCTGAGATTCTCTGATTCTGTTTGCATGATTTAGTCTATCCATGGAAAATCATCTTGAAAGCAATGATTGGATTATTGTTACAATTATAGAATTTTCTGGTAATTTGCTATAGGTGAGGCTCTAGAAAGCTCCATCAAGATTCTCTGATTTGGAAAGGCTTTGTGTATAGACTAAACTGCAGAATAGATTCTCATATGCTGCTCTCAGACTGACTTTGCCAGATACAGAAGAAGTGATCGTCAGAAGGCCAGCCACTAGGTCATGCTTTCTTTTTTGTCCGTGGCAGCCTGTGATCTGTGCTCATCAAGTCTTTACCGCTGACCTTCCAAGGATTTACACATATTTACTTCACCACTGCCAGATCTGTGGGTTCACTTCTATGGGTAGTTAGGCTCTCAACTATTGTAAATAGTGAACATTCTCTGCCATAGACCATCATGGCTCTTGTGGGTTGTTCATTTGTACCATACAGGTAGATTTCTTGAGAATCTAAGATCACTTTCACACCATGATAGTGCCTTGAAGGGGGACTTTAAGATTGTAGTAGAATACCTTATACAATACTTAATAATTGTTCAAAGTTTGTTCAGTTGGATTGGTGGCACAAGCAAAGTTGAAAATGGTGGAGTGGATTAAGCATGGGACCTGGAATCAAGAAGACCTGAATTAGAATCTTCTCTCAGGCATTTTTCTCGCTGTGTGACCCAGGGCAAGTCACTT
Organism: Pseudochirops corinnae; assembly: GCA_028646515.1. Taxonomy (NCBI): domain Eukaryota; kingdom Metazoa; phylum Chordata; class Mammalia; order Diprotodontia; family Pseudocheiridae; genus Pseudochirops; species Pseudochirops corinnae. The sequence continues at coordinate 259,282,899 of CM053586.1, forward strand.
AATCATTCTATAACTTTTACAAAATGGGGATAATAATACACTTACTTTACAGATTTAATTTGAGGATCAAATGAGAAAATGTAGGTAAGGAGTTTTATAAACCTTAAAGCACTGCATAAAAAGCCACCACCACCACCATCATCATCATCATCTTTTTGCTTTTTGGAGGGGGGAAGGCAGGGCAATTGGGGTTAAATGACTTACCCAAGGTCACACAGATAGTAAGTGTTAAGTGTCTGAGGTCACATTTGAACTCAGGTCCTCCTGACTGCAGGGCTGGTGCTCTATATACTGCACCACCTAGCCGCCCCCATCATTATTATTATTGTCAAATGAGTTTTCTCCCTGAGTAAGGAAGATTTAGATAATCTCAGAGGTTTGTTTGAGTTCTTGGGTTCTATGATTAGTGGAAAAGTCACCAACAGATCAAATGATCTGACTGGACTTTCTTTTCCTTTTAAAATATTCTCTTTTATAAGATCTGATTAGGGATGATTTTGGATTGTAAGCACCACACCCCTTCCAGTTCTGCTGTGTCTTCGTCCTCCTCCCCTCCCTCCGCCTCCACCTCCCTGCCCCCCCCAGCATCTATCACAGCACTCTACACCACAGGTATTCAAATCTGGTTGACTTACTATTGAACTCTGAGGAGAGAGGAATGGCTTATTTACAGAAAGTTACTGGTAATTAGGCCTAAGGTCATCAGGCTCCAGATGACCTCAATACATACACGGAAGGGATCTATCAAGTGTATACATTTGTGTATGCATTCGTTGACCCTCACATACATTAATTGTCTGATTTTATCTGACTTTTTGAATTTTTAGTCTAGTCATAACCTTAACTCCTAAGACAATCAAGAGGGGAAGCTGAATTCCATTGCAATTGTAATTTTAAAGAAATGATGACTCAAGTGTATTTTGATTGAAAATGACAGCTTCATGCCTGCTTTCATGATGCTAGAATCATTATTTTTCCCATCATAATACCTTGTTGACTAGTGTGTACAAGATGTATCTTGTCTTCATATCCCTTTTTCCCCCCACTTACCCTGTTATAGGAATTGTCAATTAGAAAGAGCTTATGATACTTTTGTGAGAGCTCCTGTTTCTCCATTGTAATGCAGGCCCATCATTTCCAGAATTCTAGCAAAATCAGTCCTGTTGCTTAGTTAGAAAGTCATTAGAAAATGGATAAAAAGACCATAAATCTTTTGGCCCAGTTGATGCAGACTTTTAATTCTATTTCACCTTCTCTGCTGGCCTGAAATGACCACCACTATATTAGAACCCACTGAAAGGTGTGGGAAACAAAATGAAGGATAGTCAGGTTTAGGATAAGTGGTACTCGATTTTCTTAAGTGATGCACACATTAATCAATTTCATTACTTTATAGTTGAACTTATCCATGTTTCACATGCTTGTTTGCTCTTGGGATCTATAATTCAATACTTAAAAGAGTCTATGATTTCACTGATATGAAAATTTTCCCCATGATGGTAGACCACAATTCTCCTGTGCCTTCATGTTTCTTCATGTTTCTATGACCACACACACATACACACACACACACACACACACACAAAATCATCACCTGATGACCTTTCTATCACATTGCTGATTCTTTCTTTTTTTGGTTACTTCTCAGAGTTGGATCCTGCTGGTATAGCTTCCTACAACTCAGGCTCATTTCCATGGTTCCTACTTTCTTATGCTGCCAATGATTCAGTTTTGCTTCTAAAATTATTTGTGTAGCGATAGTGGGATAATATTGGATTAATTCTCCTTTATCTGAGGTTCCCTGATATAGGAAGCATGGTATACCTTAGAGCTGAGCCCAGGATACCATTGTTTCTTGGATCCCCCTGCATAACTCCAGCCACAAATTAACAGCTTACATAAATACAGAGAATAAACACAGAAATCTAGCTAACGGCAAACTACACACTCACATAAGTCCTCTATATACACCTAGAATGTTGTTGTTGGGTTGTGTCCAACTCTTCAAGAACCTCTCTGGGGTTTTCTTGGCAAAGATAGTAGAGTGGTTTCCTGCTTCCTTCTCTAGCTCATTTACAGATGGGGAAACTGAGGCAAACAAGGTTAGGTGACTTGCCCAGGGTCACACAGCTAGTCAGTGTCTGAGGCTGGATTTGAACTTAGGAAGATGAATCTTCCTGATTTCAAGCTAAATGAATGAATAAAAAAAGCATTTGTGAAACACTAATTATGTACCAAGCACTGTGGTAAGTGTTGGGAATGCAAATATGAAAACAGATAGTCACAATTACTGTATCTGTGATCCTGGTAAATCATTCTCTGCCTCAGTTTCTTCATTTGTATAATGAAGCTAAGATCAAACACACCTCTCAGGGTTGTAGCGAGGGTAGAATGAGGTATTTGTAAAATGCTTTGTGAATCCTAAAGCACTATGTAAATGCTGTACATGACCCAGGAAAGGGCACTTTGGTTTGAAAAATCACAATAATGATGAGTGGAGCCATAGGGAATAGATTGTCACACCCTTTCTAGCAGCGGCAGTATTGACTTAATTATGATGCCAGTACCACAAAGGGACAAGGGCATCAGGGTGTCTGGGAGAAGAAGTGTGGTTCTGGGGGAGCGACTCACCAGTTGGGACAGCTGGGTGCCAGGGTGACAGTTCTGAGCCGAAATGCTTAGGTCCTCCATGGCACAGTCTCTGGACTAGGGGCAAGGTGACTGGTGAGGCATTTTTATTGTACTCGTAATATTTACAATGCAGTTGTTTTCCAGTAACTCCATGAAGCAGTTAGTGGAAATATTATCACCCTCATTTTATAGGTAAACCTGTTGCTTCTTTTCATAAGCACAAGATGCTTTTGGGGAGACTGTGGCTTTTTGGGAGGTTAACAAGGATCCTAACTCAGCTGGATGGTGGGCAAGTGTATGTGTCAGTATGGCAGATAGAATGTTCCCCTGTTGCCTTGGGCAAGTCATTTAACCTGGAACTTGTTTCTTCATCAGTAAATTGAGAGCTTTGGACTAGAAGGCCTTCAATATCCTCCCGCCATGATTTTGTGATATTCAGATTGTCTGTAGCAAGGGTGGGGAACCTGCGGCCTCAAGGCCTCTAGTTTCTCAAGTATGGCCCTTTGATTGAATCCAAACTTCACAGAACAAATCCCCTTAATAAAAGGGTTTGTTCTATAAAACTTGGATTCAGCCAAAATGCTAACCCAAAGACCTAGAAGGCCACATGTGCCCTCGAGGCTGCAGGTTCTCCATCCCTGGGACTCTGGAGTCATCTTCTTGCTCCATGCATTGGAGAAGAAATAAATGTCTGCAGACCACTAAACTCATACAGGTGTCCTTTGAGTTGCTCAAGACAGACTAGATAGTCAGGAAGCCTTGTTTCCCACTCACAGTGACAGGAACAGAATGGTTTTCAGCATTCCTAATAGCATCGCTTTTCTTTTTTTGTCAACCCACATGAAAGACTGCCATTGATAAGGTTAGCAATGAGCAACATTATCTGTATAAACTAAGACAAATACCTCCACCTATTCTGGACCAGTTTCCATTCCTGTAAGGAGCAGGGAAACATAATAAACATGTATAATGATAATAATCTCTATTTTTATGCTAGTGATTTACATATATGATAAGTGGTTGGCCTCACAGCAGTAAGCCAGAGACACATCTGTATGGTAGCCACATAGCCCAGGGAATGTATATGCTTTTAGATATATGCCATTCAAAAGGCCTTTAACCCAACTTAGATAGCATTCTTTCTGTTGCATGATATGCATCTCTACCAATGTAACTATAGCTATATTTATATTTATTTATCCATATAATTTATTTATATTATTTGTTATTTATATGATCAATTACATTGTTTATCCATATTATATTTCTGCCTCTATGTATTATATTTATGTAGCCATACATATATCTCTATATCTCAGACTCTCTGTCTTTACCATTCTGTCCCTTAATATATGTGAACACACATGTGTATGTACATGTGTGCATGCGTGTGAAGCAGCCTCAGAGTGAGGGAGACTTAGGTTCAAGTCCTGCCTCTGACACATATTGGCTATGGGACCCTGGGCAAGTCACCTATGCTCTACGCAACTCTGAGACATAAGTTGCAAAGAAGGTGCCAACCTGAATTTTTAAAAATTTCATTAATTTTATTCTCAACTTAAAAAATAAAACAAGCATTTTTATAACATAGAATAGAAAAAGGATTGCAAATTAAACTGCAAATCTTTTATGTGCAACTTGCTATTTCTTTTAAATATATAATAAAGCTGTCATGTAATTTTCTTTTTTTCCCCTTTTTTTCTCCCCGCACCCACCCTGGAGAGAGCTACCATTAGACACGAATATATGTAAAACCATTCTATGTGTACTTCTATTTATCAGTTCTGTCTCTGGATGCAGACAGCATCTTCCTTCATAGGTCCTTTGTAGTTAATTTGGGTATTTATAATAGTCAGAATAACTTACTCACTCAAAATTGTTCTTAAAGCATATTGCTATTACTACGGTGTATGACATTCTCTTGGTTCTGCTCATTTCGCTCCCATTATTTTGTGCAAGTCTATCCATGTTTTTCTAAAGTCAACGAGCTCTTCACATTTCTTATAGCACAGTTGTATTCCATCATGATCATATACCACAAACTTGCTCAGCCATTCACAGCCTGAATTTGTAGAGGGGGTTTCTTCACCTGAAATTTCCCTGTACTACATCAATGAAATAACAAGCCCAGTCCACATACATATAGTTATATATGCATAGTAGGGATTCATTTTGTGTATAAGCAAGACTCCATTACGCGCGTGCGCGCACACACACACACACACACACACACACACACACAATCATTCTTTCCCCTCTGTCTTCTGCCTTTTCAAGGTAGAAATGATGGTAAACTACCTCTGAGAAATTGGTGTCTCTTCCATTCTTCACTGGGAAATAAGACACCGCCTCTCTTGGTAATCCATTCTTTTGACCTTTAAATTGTTTGTCTCAGACTATGTTTCTCTTATATAGATCTCTTAGATACATCAATAAAATTTGAGAAGAGAAGGAATCCAATTGAGAGGCTGCCTTTGCAGCTTGTGCCATCACTAGATGTTTTTCAAGAGGTCAGTGTGATACGGTTAGCCATGAACATGGGTGAAATTAGGCCTCTGTGGGCTTTGGGTAGCAACAAACTCTATTTCACCTTTTATACCATCTGTCTCCTACTTCTCTACTATTACTTGAGAACGTAGAAGAATCTAGGAGAATAGAAGGCAGTGGCTTCTTAGATTTGGAAGGATTTGTCCCGTCAGATTATATTTGACTTGATATAAGTAAGAAAACTTCTTGTATATAGATTTAACTCTCTCTTGAAAAAGGGGAGGAGAGGATGGGTAGAGGTGAGGTGTTTGTACCATCAAGTACTTTCTAATAATTTGAGGCATATTTCTAAATGCATTTAACACCTTCATGCCAAGTTAGGACTAGAGGAGGGCAAGGTAGGTAGCTACTTGAGGATGTTCAAGCTTGGGGAGGGGGATCTTTCAGATCTAGTTCAGACCTCCTTGTTACAGGTAAGGATACTTAAGTCCAGAGAGAAAATGCCTTGCTCACCATCACACATGCAGGTTATGGGAGTACTGAGAGTGGCCTCCAGGTTTCTTGATGTCCAGTTCCTATTCCTTCTGCTATAGCCCCTAGACTGAGCAGGATAACAGGCACTGGGAAGACTGATGATAGGGGAAAAGGAGGTGGAGAAAAGGGTATAGGATGCAGGGGATGAAAGAAGTGGCACTTTTACATGTTACCTTTGCTAAATTCATATATCTTTAACACCAGAAAATGCCCCTCTCCCTGGATCATAACTATTTATCTTATGATAAGTGAAGTTGTCTTTGCTGTAGCCCTGACCAAAAAGATTCTAGGGGACTCACAAGAGGACTGGTTATCAAACTTTGTCAAGTATAGGTGACTTGCACAGGGTCCCATAGCCGATTTAGAAAAAACTACATACAATAAGCTTTCTTACCCATTTCAAATCAAGTGTTATCTGAAGGGGCAAATCCTTCCAAATCTAAGAAGTCACTACCCTCTATTCTCCTAGATTCTTCTACATTCTCAGGTAATAATAGTCAAGTAGGAGACAGATGGCATAAAAGGCAAAATGCAGCTTGTTACTCCCCAATGCAGATAGAGGCCTAATCTCACCCATGTTCCTGGCTAACCACAACCTCTGGTGGCCCAAGCTGCAAAGGTAGGCCATCAATTGGATTCCTTCTCTTCTCAAATTTCCTTGTCATTGGTTCTGCTGGCAGGTACACACACAGACACATACACAGACACACGCAGATACACACACACACACACACACACACAGCTCTCCTCTCAAAGAATGAGAGATGGGGATTTTAAAGGAGTCACTGTGTTTATAATTGGAACTGGCTGTAAAAACCCCAAGCCCCACAAAGTATGGTGTACCTTACATCTGAGTTAAGGAATCAGCTAAATTTGAACCTTATGGCTCCGTTCCAACCTATTCCTACCTATAATTGAAGCATTCTGGGAGAAACACACAAGTCATTTGCAAACATTTGGCTTAGTTGCTTATAGTGTGAATGCATACAATTTACTGAAAATGTTATTTGAAAATCTAGGAAGAGCACTGGCTCCTCGATTCAAATCTCGCCTTTGGCATTTTCACACTGCCTCTTCAAATTTGTGTGAGTTATCTTCCTGGATCTCAGTTTTCTCATCAGTAAAATGAGAGGACTGAGCCAGATGTCACTCAATAATTTGTTGGCATTTTGCTCGACACACAGAAGGCATATTTATCCAGTACCTACTACGTACCAGGTATAGTTCTAAGCACTGACTATAGATACATTTTTCCTGTAGATACCCTTTCGCCAATTTTATCAGTATAGATACAGATTAGCATTATTTGTAATTTATATTGATAGAGAACTTCCTAGGGAAAACTGACTTGCTAGCTAATGCTCTTTTTCCCAAACAACCTTGATTTTTAACTATTTTGTGTTTGTGTACATTTATTTTCTGTTTATACTTTATACACTTAGAAGGTTCATGTGTGTACACACTGTTTCCTTTGCTGTTACTTGTACCTCTAGCACTTAGCAGAGAGGCTGGCACGTAAATAGGTGATTAAGAAATTATTGATTGATCAATGGACTTGAATCCTGGTCTTTCTGATGCCAAGGCTCATGCTTTATTTAATAGGTTATGCTGTTTTTACATCATCTACAGATAAGTAGAAGGGTTAAAATCAAGGTACTTTTGACCTATCTGGGAAAAGCAAGCAGTGAAGATTTCTTTCCTAACATTGATAGCCAAAAAAAAAAATGAATTGAGTGGGATAATGGATAGTGAGTGACAAATACCCTTTTAGTTTTCCTCAGCTCTCCATTTCATTTTTCTACCTCTACTCCTATTGGGAACCTGGATGTCTATAAAAATAAAGACACTGTCCACTTCCAGAAATGCTGGGGTTTGTGTGTGTATGTGTGTGTGTGTGTGTGTGTGTGTGTGTGTGTGAGAATTTTCTTCCAAGATGACCATGCTGTAATCTCTTAAATGAAGCTGTGTTGTTTCAAGCAAAGAGACCAGACAGGTCCTGTCAATAGAAAACATTGTTTCTGGAAACAATTCAAGTTCCTTGTTGTATCTACAGCCTTTGGTTTGATTCAGTTAGGTTCATTACAACTTGATTTTACTTGGTTCAGATTTCTTTATGGGAAGTATTGTCTGCAATAGTTACATACTCCAAAATAAATACTCATCTTTATGGTGTAAAATTTCAGGCTATCTATTCTAGTTCTACAGGAGAGAGAGTGAGTTCCTCCACATAAATAAGAGATTCTCCAGCTGCAATTAGGTGTTGAATCTCCCTCCCCCCCAAAAAAAAATTCATTAGAACAGAACTGGAGTTGGATATGGACATGTGAAAGCAAAGTGATATAACTATTTTTTAAAACAAACATATTAGAACTTATACAAAAAAAATCCAAAGCAGCAGCCATTTATTTTCTATCTGTTGTGGCGCAAAGTACTGTACCTGGGCTGCCCTCAAGGAGCTAGCATTCACTAAAGGGTAAGCAAATTATATAGTAACTTCAGTAGTGAGAAACTTACAGCTTGGGGTGTGCTAATAGATTAGGAAAGACTTTCTGTAGCAGGTAGAACCAAGCTGAGTTTTGAAGGAAGCTGGGACATTCTAAGAATCACAACTAATGTGGCCCTTTTTAGACTAACTCGAGGGGGATCTCTAAGCTCATTTAAATGGTGCTTTCATGGCTAAAGGCAGTTTAAAGCTTCAGTGATGGAATTGCTGTCTATGCCTGAAGCACATTCTTTCATTCTTTGGAATGTCCTCTGTGGTGGTCAGTATTCATTCTTTGATTCTTGGAAGCAGCCCAAAGTCATTTGGAAACAAGTCTGATGAAGAAAGTGAATGATTAAGCAGGGTTATACCATTTTTGGTCAAAAGAAAAATGGAAAAAAAGATAAGGTGGGGCTAGAAAGTAATGGGTCTGGTTTTCCTGTCTGCCTCAAACTGGTTTTAAAAGGTAAATTCCAGAAAATGTTTTGAGCAGTGGTATCTTCTAGCCTCTCTAGGCAAAGGACTTGAGACTCATTTTGATGTATGACTTCCCCTTGTTTTAAAAATCAGCCTGATTACTTTATAGTCCTACACCTCAGGAGGCTCTGAGGTTCTGAGTGCGAGTGGCATGACTTATGGTGCCTGGACCTTTAAGATTGGAGTCTGCCCCTTTGATCTCTGTGAATCCTAATTGGATTCCATAGCTTCTAGAATCACCCAAGTCATTGGCACAATTATATTGCAGAGTATGGGTTTCATCAGAGGTTAGATGTGGGTTGGGAATGGCAAGGCCATAGGACAGGATTAAAGCTAGCCCAAGGGATCTCTTTGGGCAGCTAGGTGGCATGATGGATAGAATATTGAGTCTGAAGTCGGGAAGACTCATCTTCCTGCATTCAAATATAGCCTCAGTCTCTAGCTGTGTGACCTTGGGCAAATCACTTAACCCTGTTTGCCTCAGTTTCCTTGTCTGTAAAGTGAACTGGAGAAGGAAATAGAAAACTACTCCAGTATTTCTACCAAGAAAACCCTAAATGAAATCGCAAAGAGTTGGGCACAACTCAGCAGCAGCAGCAGCAACAACAATAGAGATCTCTTCTCTAAATACAGTCTGGTTTCTGTTCTGGAGAGATCTCAGAAAGTGGATTGCTAATCCATTTGGTTTCATTAAGAATCATTACTTTCCATCTTTGCTTCTCTTCTCCCCAAAGTAGATAAGAACAGTAAGAATATTTAACAATTTGGGGAAAGGATGTGGGAAGGTGGACAAAACTAACTTGCTTCTGAGGAACCAACCCAGTTGCAAAGTAGAGCTCCTGGATTGACTTCAGGAACTAAAGTCCCATCCCAAGGCAGCCTGGTGAACTCCCAAAGACCAACAGTCAGGCATGGGTCTAGATTGAGAAGAGGAATGGGGAAGGAATGGAAAGTACAAGAAATATTCTGCAGTTTGTAGGCTCCCTTGATGTATGCGTGTTGACCACACCGAGTTCTTGCTCTTTTGCCTTGCTTGACATTTCTTGATTAGTGTGGTTGAATTTGGCTTATTCAATAAATATTTATTGACCAACTATTCAAGGCACTCCTCTCAGTTCTTTGAGGATAGATAAAGAATAAAGTATGAGTTTTAGTCTTTAACAATGAAAGGATCATAGATTTAAAAGTGAAAAGGATCTTGAAGGTAAGTCAATCCAGCCCCTCCTTTTACAGATGAGAGAACTGAAGACCAAGAGGTTAAATGATTTGGGATCATAAGCCCATACTTAGATTTATAGTTGGAAGGGACCTTAGAGACTATCTAGTCCACCCTCCCCCCTTTACTTTACCATTGTGGAAATTGAGACTCTTCAGAAGTTAAATGAATTGCTCAAGGTCACACAGTCTAGGAAGTGATGGAGGCAGTATTTGAACTCATATTCTCTGTCTCCAAAGTCAATGTTCTTTCCACTATGCCAGACTGCCAAGATCACAGAGGGTAATGGTAAGTGGCAGATTCTAAATCCACCATGCTTACAGTTGAATATAATCAATGAGAGGGCCATGTCAATGACAATAATAGAGCACAAAACATATTAAGTACTGGAGAAGAGCAAACAACATGAGAGTGTTCGGAGGAAGGAGTAGGCACGTCTGTTTAGGGGGGATGGCAAGAATAGGATGTTGACATAGGAGGCATCCTTACCAAGTCTAAAGATGACACAGAGTCGAGAGAGATAAACTGTAGGTTTGGCGTTAGACGCAAGGCTCAAAATAATCTTGGTGGGCTGGAGCCTAGAGCTGAAAAAAATGAACACTAAATTTAACAGGCATATATGAACATCATTGTCTATGTACAGATATCAGGTTTGGCTGCAGTATTAAAAAAAAATTCTGTGTTTCCTAGTTGACCACAAATTTAATAGGAGCCAACAGACAGATGCTGATACTTAAAAAAAGGCAAACACATTCTTAACCTGAACTAACAAAACATATAGATCAGAAACTGGGGTTGCTTAGGGTGTAATTAAGAAAGTTTTAAAATATTACTTTAAAAAATAAATGTACACATTTTCCCCTTAATTTTTTGTCTTTATTAATTTTGTACACATTTTTAATAGCAAAAATTTCTATTCTCCACGTGTTAGAGTGAAGATTCAGAGCCTGTAGTGGATAGTAACTCAGAGAGGGTACAAGTTTCACAGGTCGGGGAAAAGGTTAGGTTAGTATTTTATAGCCTTTCCAAGGATGTAGAAATGCCTGGTCCTTGCTCCAATATAGTGTCTAGTCTGTACTGTATTCTGCACAATTCAGACCACTTCGGAAATGCTGTTTTCATTGCTGAGTATCATGTTTCAGGAGGGTTGTTAATTTCAGGGGAATGGGACCAAGATGGTGGTGAGTCTAGAAACCATGATGCCTGCAACAATTACAGGTAGTGAGATTGTTTAACTTGGGGAAAGAAAAATAAAGGGGGAAAGGGCATTGGAGGGTCTCCAGATATTTGAAGGTCCATTACGTAGACAAGAGAATAGTACTGTGTTGCTACAGAGAGTGGAACTGGAATAAACATTGTTCATTCAAACATTGTTCATTGAATGTCTACTTTATGTATTGTGGGGGTGAAATAAAACTTTGGCTTTTCTTTAAAGATTAGTTAAATTTAGGTTGACAGATTTCTGCTGAATCTAAGGAATAACTTTCCAAAACAAAAAAAGTGGTCCAAAAATTGCATCAGCACACTGCCTGGCATGTAGTAGGCAATTTAAAATGCCCACTGGTCAGCTGATTGATAAGAATACCAGATGCTTTACAAAATAGCATGTTTCCATCATGAAAAGCATTCAAGCAGAGGGTTGCAAGATCCTCTGTTAGGGAAGCCATAAAAAGAATTCTTGCATTAAAAGAGAGGTTGGATTCCATGACCTCTGAGGGCCCTCTATAGTTTAAGGTTATATTTTATTTTATTTGAAGGTTTAGGTGCTAAAAGAAGGGGATTAAATTCATTCAAGGTAAATGGGGATGATTCTCCAGCGGGGGAAAAAAAGCAATAAAAATTCGATCCACTCAGTCATCGTCATTGAGGGCATTTTACCCTCAATAATCCTAAATGCCTGTAGCACTGTTAGCAGCTAAGGTTTAACTGGACCACTGATTATCTCCCCAGAGCATTATCACTTTTTGGAGGTTTCTTAAGAATTGCTTTAAACATTGACAGAAACCCTCTTTTTCCACTGAGCTGAGGGTAGGAGAGGGACACCTGGGCTGGGGCTGAGATCAAGTCCCATGACCTCTATGACCTGAACTCATGGGGAGGGACTTGGCTCTTGGAAAATCTCTTCCCCATGGATCAGACATGATTGAAGGGACCTTTTTTTGTCACAGTCTGAGTGTAAAGATTTGTTATGGACATTCATGCTGGTTTGTTGCCTTCCAAACCTGGAATTGGAAGCACTTTAGTAGTTATCAGTAATAATTACCATGATTTTAAAAATTGAGTATCCTTGAAACTTATCCTGACTGCCTGCAGATAGGTTCTGGGGAGTACCTCCATTCTGGAGCCCTCTCTTCTTCACTTCCTCCCTCCCTCAGAACTCTCAAGTTCCTTTTTGCTGATTCTAAACTACTCCAATCCTTTGGCAATTGCTTCACCTGCTTCTCAGGGTTGTTGTTTTTTAATCATTGCCTGGTATATGATAATTCTACTTCACAACTGAGTCAGCTTCTCCTTTATCTGATCTAAATCATGCAAAACATGCCTTTAGAAATGTATGTGTAAAACCCTAGCTGTCACCCTGACTTACTTTCAAATAGGCTCTCCTTCCTTACTCAGGAGTTAGAGAAGAGGGGTGAGGTTGGTCCTGTATGTTTCCTATCAATGAAATAGTAAATTAAGCAAATACGGGTTTTGTCCTCTATAAGAAAACATCCTTGTTTGTTTGTTTGTTTTTAAATATGCTGACCTGCATGACTAACTATAATAGCAGGATCAAATTTAGGTAGCAGATACAATAAAAAAGACACAAAATGGGGTCAGTAAATCTTAGGATCATAGGTTTTGAGTTGGAAGGGCCCTATGGGGCATTGAGTTCTACCTCCTTATTTGACAGATAAGGAAATGGAAGCTTGGAGAGGTTTAAGTGATTTGCCTAGGGTTCTGCTGCTAGTAAGTAGGATTGGAACTCATGCTTTGCTGCCTCCAAGTCCAGTGATCAACAGGCATTTTTAATGTATTCATTCATTCATTCAGTTATTTATTTATCTATCCATTTATTTAAGTATTTATGGCAATCAGGGTTAATTGACTTGTCCAGGGTCACACAGCTGGTAAGTATCTGAGTTTGGATTTGAACTCAGGTCCTTTTGACTTTGTGACACCTAGCTCCCCTAACTGGCATTTATTAAGTTCCTCCTAGGTGGCAGGGACTGTGCTGGGCACTGGGAATATATATATGTATATATATATATATATATATTATATAATATGTTATATATGCACATATATATACATAAAATAAAAGTGAGTATCCTCAAGGAGCTATGTCCTACTGAGGTATTATACTATACTGCTTGTTTACAAATGGCAATATTTAGAGACGCAGATTCAAATGTAAAATCAAAAGTCTTAACTGTGGTAAGTAGGTCCTCACTTGGTTACCTACTTTATTTTTTAAAAAATTAACTTTACTCTTTTATTCTGAACTTAAACACTAAAAAGAAAAAAAGTATTTTGGTATATAGAACAGAACACAAAAAGAGGATTGTGTATAAAACCATGAATTTCCATTTTATACCACTTTCTTTTATTAAAAATGTATATAATAAATTTCACATGTTACTTCAAATCTGTCCTGCTTGTCTGTGCTTCCTACTGCATTTTCTTCTGGTTAGTTTTGCACATTGTTAAAGTGTTTCAGTGACCTTTTGGGGCATTAGTTTTGTTAAGCTCCCTTCTTCTCTTCCCTTCTTCCAATTAAAAAAAAGTAGGGTGGACTACCTTATAATAAATAAGCATGGGTAAGCAAAATGGATCTACACAGAGGTCATATACAAAAATGTACATCTCTTTCTGCATCCTGTAACCCTCACCCTATCAAGGAGCTTCCTCATAGGTCCTCTGGAGACATGTTCGCCATTTCATTGATTAGTGTTTTTAAGTCTTTCAAAATTGAATTTCTTTATATTGCTGTTTTTATTAATTGTTCTTTTGGTTCCTAGCACTTCACTCTGCATTAATTCATACTTACCCAGGATTTTTTGAAATTGTCTCTTTTGGCATTTCTTATGGAACAATGATATTCCATTATGGTCACATGCCAAAGTTTGTTTGGCTGTTCCCTACATGATGGGCAACCCCTTAGAGCAGCTGTTCTCAACCTGTGGGTTATGTTCAATTTGTAACAATGAAAATACATCTTGCATATCAACTATTTACTTCATGATTCATAACAGTAGCAAAATTAGTTATGAAGTAGCAACGAAAATAATTTTATGGTTGGGGGTCACCACAACATGAGGAACTGTATTAAAGGGTCGTGGCATTAGGAAGGTTGAGAACCACTACCTTAGAGTCTAGCTCTTTTCTCCTTTTAATATCCCCTTTAGTATCAGGAAATTTGTTTTACTTGCAAATATTCCTTCCCTCTTATTCCAGACCCTCATTCCTGCTTGTTTTCCTATTTAATTTGATGTATTTCTACACCAAACTTTTGCATGTACACGTGCAAGTGCATATGTGTGTTTAACCCAATCTGGTATAGAGCCTCTAAAAAAAATTTACATGGAATGAACAGCTCCTACAACAAGGAGCTGTAGGTTTGCCAAGGGGTGTTATGTAAGTATGCTCTAAGGAAAAAAATACTGAATGGGAAATAGAGATATGTGAAATAGAGTTTTTGGAATAGAAATATGTCATCTTGTGTGACTTTGGAAACGTCACTTTGGACCTCTGCTCATCAGGAAAACACAGCTGAACTACAACATTTTTAATATTGATTTTTGCTTTAACAGTCTACGTGAATATAATCCTTTGATATGAAGTAGAGCTGTGTTTATAATAGTACTTGAAGAAAGTCCAATTTTGTAAGCAACAAGTTAACATTTTCCTAATTTCCCCCTGGATGGTTATTACTGGGGACCTAGTATAAGGTATTTTTTATTTATATAACCAAGTAGTAGCAAAACTGGGAATGGAACTCTGGGTCAGCTCCTCTGAATATTTCTTATTTATCCTGGCCTTCCTTTCCCTTTCTCTTTTGTTCTTAGCCCCAGACAGAGAACCTCCCTATGTCCCTTCTAAATATTTTTGTGATTTGTCTTTAAAATGATTCTCCCCCACCCCTGATTTTGTTGCATTCTAGATGTATGATTATGGCAGGGAGGATGGATTTGATCAATTACTGAAATCAAATGAAATTACTTCAAAAGATTTCTTCCATAGAAAGAACTCAAAAGTACTTTCCCCTTGAATGTCATTGTCCAGGGGGAAAGAACCATGAAACTTGGTGTAATGTAACTCAGAGCGTATTACTGAAGTCAAGGCTGCATCTCTGATGATTCTGTTTGTTGTTAGATTTAGATTCCATTAAAGCTCCTTTAATTAAATCTATTGTAAATCTGCTCCAAGGTCCCAGTTGGTAAATTAATTGAATCTTTTTGTTTGCTTAAAAAAATATCCAGCAAAACCCTGAACTCATTTTCAAACCTATTTATTTTTAAAAGCTTTCCATTGACTGGGAGCTGAAGTCTGATAGCAATTGCCTTTTCAAGGTGCTGAAGAGATTTGAGAATTAACCAGAAACTCCTGTAAGTGTCCTTCCATGCTTGTAGAGAGAAGCCTCCCAGGACCCAAGGGACTTATAAACCAGTGGCTCCCCTTCTCTTCTTGGATCCTTCACACCTTCTCCCTGCCAATAAATTAAGAAATTGAAAAAGATAAAATATTTATTCTTAAGTGTCTATAACTGGATTTATGGAGGCAACTTGCCTGATATTATTGCCAGGGTAAACCCATGCAAATGTGCAAGTAAAGCATGTTTTTATTAGTTCCTACATAAAATTTTTATGATAATGGCAAACAAAGGACCAATTCAGTTTAGCTGAGTTTGTTATTATTACTTCAAGCTCAGAATAGATAAGCAAGAGTTTAAACCACAGTAAGTCAACAGGGAGGAGCCCAGGACTAAAAATCTGAGGACAGAAGGGAATATGGAGTAATGCAACCTTCATAAAGCCCAAGGAGAGAAGTAAGCCCTCTCCTAATAGAAAAGTGATGCGCTCACGGTGCAGAATGTGACATATATTTTTTGGACTTAGCCAATGCAGGAATTTACATGACTTGATTACGACTATTACAAGGGTTGTGGGGTTTCTGTTATTGTTGTTTTGGTTTTTTTAAACAGAAGGGTGAGATTAGGAAGAAGAAAGAATAGATTTTTGTTCATTGAAAAATTATATTTTTTTTTTTTAAAGAAAAAGGTACTGCTGGGCAGGGAAGGACAGTAGTGGCCCCATTAGTTTTTTTTTCCTTTCTATTCTGATTCAGGAGTTGTATTTACAACAGGCAGCTTCGGAGTATTCAAATCTGTAGTCTTTTTTTTTTTTAAAGCCTGCATGCTTGCTGTTGAAAGAACTCCCACGTACTATATTTCAGCTCGAGACTTTGACTGAGAAAAAAAGGTTCAAGTGACTTTATTGTGGGGCATCTCCCACTCTGGGATTTAAACAAAGCACCAGCAGAACAAAGTTCTTTTAACCAGGGTGCCTTCATCTGAATTTCTCCTGTCTGTGTGGCTCTGGCAGGCCTGCTGGAGAAAGAGTGGGAGCTGACACTCTCATTCCTCCTGCCTTTTTATGTCTGACCCCAGAATATAGCAAATGATCCCCAGGTTGACCCCTATACAGTGGAGAATTGCTAGGACTGGTGGGGGAACTCTTATTTTATAAATAAGGACAGCCTTGGGTTTCTCAAATTTTATAGCTTAAACAATGGACAGCAATATAGACAGACATCTAAGGCTATAGGATATTAGCACCTGCAATCAATGAAGACAGAAATTAGCTTAGAATTATTTTTGAAAAAGTGAGTGATTGTGGTATGTACAGGCTTTTGAAGTGGGGGGGGGGGGGCGGAGAGAGGAGGGGTAGTCAGACACTGTGCAAAAGTTACAGCTTGGCTGGGGTTAGGGAGTATGATTGTGCTCCATACTCCATATCCACTTAGGAAATCTTGGGATCCTTAATACAAGGCTGCATTGGAGACAGTTTTATAATTTGGGGAGGAAGCCTTCCCCTGGAAGGGTCGTCCAGAGGGCATCTGGTTTATCCCCCTTCTTCCAGATGGGTCTACACTTTAGTCATCCCAGACAGCTGGTTGTTTATCCTGGTCTTAAAGATTAGTAGGGAAAGAGATTGCAAAACCTCCCTGAACAACCGGTTTCAGTGTTCTAGCAACCCTGTCTTTTAGAATCTTTTCCCTCTAGGCCTAGTCTAATTTAAGCCCCTTTCCTCTTGTTCTGTCTCAATGGACAGGTTTGCTGATCTTGTAACCATGATTCATGTAAGTACATGAAGACACTTAATTGGGTGTCCTTTAACATTCTTTCTCTATGTTTTAGTACCTGTTCTTTATTTTAAAAAAATCTGAACTTAAACATCAAATAAAAGCGACCATTTCCTCTATACACGAAGTAGAACAGAAAAAGAGTACTGTACCTGAAACTGGGAATCTCTATTGTTTATAACTTGCTTTCAGCTACATGATATATTCAGTATGTAACTTTCAAAGCTGTTGTACTTGTCTGGGTTTCCTTTTGGACTTCAGTTCATTTAAAAAACATTTCAATGGCTTCCTTCCTTCCTTCCTTCCTTCCTTCCTTCCTTCCTTCCTCTTTCCTTCCTCCCTCCCTCTTTC
>CM053586.1:259300920-259330376 GCA_028646515.1 Pseudochirops corinnae
CTTCCTCCCTCCCTTCCTTCCTTCCTTCTTTCCTTCCTTCCTTCCTTCCTCTTTCCTTCCTCCCTCCCTCTTTCCTTCCTTCCTTCCTCCCTTCCTTACTTCCTTCTTTCCTTCCTTCCTTCCTTCCTTCCTTCCTTCCTTCCTTCCTTCCTCCCTCCCTCCCTTCCTTCCGTCTTTCCTTTCTTCCTTCCTTCCTTCTTTCCTTTTTCTTCCTTCCTTCATTCTTCTCAGTCAAACAAAACAAATTCCCACATTGGCTGTGTCTAAAATACGTCTCATTTTGCCTCTTGAGTTCATTATGACCTCCTTTTCTGGAGGTGGGTAACATACTTCATTATTTGTCCTTGGAATTATGATTGGTTGTTCAGTTGATCAGAGTTCTTAAAGCCTTTTAAAGTTGTTTTTCTTTGCAATGTTATTTTATATTTTTTTCTGGTTCTGCTCACTTCACTCCAAATCGATTCATCTAAGTCTTAATTGGCTTCTCTTGAAATGATCTCCTTTATCATTTCTTATAGAACCATAATATTCCCTTATTGTCATATACCACAATTTGTTCAGTTATTCCTCAACTAATGGGCACTCAAGTTGTTTCCAGTTCTTTTCTACAACAAATAGAACTACTCTAAATATTTTTGTGCATATTAGTGTCTTTGGGGTATAAGCCAAAGTGTAGATCTAAATCAGTGATTCTCAACCTTCCTAATGCCCCAACCCTTTAATACTTATATGTGTGTGTATCTGCATGTAGGCGGACCCACCTGGATAGAGTGGTGTCTCGGTTCCTAAGATCATCGGTAATATGTGTTTTCTGATGGTCTTAGGCAACCCCTGTGAAAGGGTCATTCTGTCCGCAAAGGGGTCGCAACCCACAGGTTGAGAACTGCTGGTCTAGATCAAAGAATATGCACAATTTAGTGAGGATCATTGGTTTAGAGTTGACTCAGCAGAAGAGGCTAATTCAAAGGTTAGCATACACTCTCTGCCTTCATGCAGTTTGCATTCTAAATTAGACCCACTGATTTGAAGTGACTGGATGTCATCAATTACTATATGTGATATGGGTTGTAATTTTGGTTTGTATTGAAATTCCTCACAAAGAATAGCCAGATTTCTTTCAGATTTTCCCTGGTTGATCTCAGACCCAACATATGTGGGGCTAAGTGAATTTAGTTACCCTATATAAGTAGAATCCCTATGGATGTAAAAATTGCTCCATGTATCAAGTCCTCTACTGGTGTTTGAGGGAACAGGTAAAGAAGGGAAAAATGTTGCTATAACTTTTAATTTTTTTTCCCCCTGGACACAGGGCATTCATTATTGATCTTAACAATTTAGTCTCAGTTCTTGGAGAGGTCTAGAGAGACTGATTTTAAAAGGAAAGCGAAGTCCAGTTTACAGTCGTTTTTACCCACGTTTAAATGAATAGCTTTTCAAGTCTGTAGGAAAGAGGAGAATCCCAAACAATTCGTTCTGTTTTACATAACGGTCTCCAGGGACAGAGGGTTTGCAACAAAGTAGTAGATATAGAAGAGATGGATTGGAGGTACAACTGTTTGAGGATAAAAGCATGGCTGACTGGCATCTCTAAGGTGTCAGGAGTAAGTATGCCAACTGACTTTATTGGTTTTTGATTAAGAAAAAGCCATTTAATTAGGTTTTTTTTCCTGATTGGTAACAAATTAGTTGGCAATGACTTGGTTAAGTGAATTAGACTCACATTACTAAAGGAATCCACAAACAAGTAGAAAAATAAAGCTGAGATTTGGGGAAAGAAATGGCATGCCCAAATGGAATAGAAAACCGAAAACTTAAATGGAGAAGCCGGAGAAATTTGAGCAGAGCCCTTCTCAAAATATCTGCAGAGCTCAGCAAAGTATTTAGGACATAGGACGGAATGTCACCAAGAACAGAGAAAGCAGAGTATTTATTTAGGGAAGACATAATGAGATTATACAATTCTCTGGTGTCAACTCAGAATTGTTGTCTCTTTGTAAATAGTTTTAAGTGGGGAGGGCTGGGAGAAGGGAAGAAAATTATGCAGACTCGAAAATTCCTGACTCTCAACTAAATTAAATATTTGAGATTTAGTCTCACAAGTTGTGAAGTAAGTTTTCTTCTTTAAAAACAAACAAACAAACTCCAAACTTGAAAATCCATTGTTAAAAAAGATTTCAAGAATACCCAGCACTTTTGGGGTTCCTAGTTAATTTGTGATTTTATTTTTAGGAGTGAATGTAAAGAGTGAAAAAATTATTTTAAACCATCAACAACTGTGGAACTCAATTCAACAATTTCACAAGTATTTATTAAGGATTCACAGTGTGCTAGAGTTTGGAGATATAAAGATAAAAACCAAAACACACACTGCCTTCCATCAACCAAACATTTATTAAGTGTCTATTGTATGCTATGCCCAGAAGCTTGCAAATGCAAAGAATGAAACCATCCCTACTCAGAAAGAGCTAGAGGAGATTATACTATCATAGGGGAAGCAATATGTTCACAGAGATTGGCAATCACTCTTTGAATATGTTATGGTGGGGATTAATCGACAATTTTTGAGATCCTTTCCAACTCTCAGTTTCTGATGATTCTGGAAAAATCCAAGGAGAAACAACAGCAGATCTTTCTTTTTTCTCTGTCTCAGGTCACTACAGGCAAACAAGTAGAGACCAGGAGGCATGGGGAAATCTTTGAATAGATTAAGGTCCTAGGAAGTTAAGGTATTTGAGAGTATATACTAGGGGGCTTCAACTTATGACTTATGCTCAAGTCCCCCTAATATGAAGGCAGGAGTTGAGATCAGGAAAAAGACTTGTGAGCCAGACACTGAACTCATTATAGAAAGAAGGAGAAATAACCTGGGGGTTCAATGAATGGGGAACACTAGGATCTGTTGGTCTGATAAGCAAGAACCTCAGGAGAGGAAAGGTTGCTAAGTGACAGTGGTAGAAGGGGAGTCTGGAAATGGCAATGGGATGCAAATAATATTTGGACTAGTATGGGTATGAGAGGAAGTGCAACTACTATTGGAAGAAAGCTGGAGTTGGTTTGGAATCACTAGAATGGGGAGAATATAGGGAGGTGGGAATATGCTGACCATGGAGGGGTCAAGGCTGAGATAAGATTGGAACCCAGATAAGATTGGATTCCAGAATTAGTGCTCTTTCCACTGTGGCATATTGTCACACGCTTTTAAGTAGAATTGAATGAAAAGTAATTTGTTGTTAAAAAGTTGATAGTTAAGGTCTTTTTGTGGGGGAAGGAAACAATGATTAAAAAAGCAAAAGCAAAATCTCCCTTTCCCTCATGCTGGACATTTAGGGGCTTTGTAGCACAAGCATTGGCCATTGCTATGGTAGAGCCCCCAAGCTTTCCAAAATGCAGAAGATTTGGTAAGTGGGCTAAAGATATTAAAAATGGACAGCAGATACCAGTTTTCAGAAACCGTGGAGTTTATTGGCAAGAAAGAGTAAATTGTGGTGGATGTAATGAGCTCTCTAGTCAAATAAGTGGCGCTATATTCTTAATTTCCGTGTCTAGTAGAACCCAAAATTATTCCTCTATGAGAAGCAACTGTATGGCAGAAAAAGCATTGACCTGGAAGTCAAAGACGTTTCCCTGCTCCTAGCTTTCTCTGATATTTGGGAAGTTTTCCTTTTTGAAGGGGGGAGGGTAGGGCAGTTGGAGTTAAGTGACTTTCCCAAGGTCACACAGCTAGTTTTTTTTGTGCGTGCGTATGTTAAGTGTCTGAGGTTGGATTTGAATTCAGGTCCTCCTGATTCCAGGTCCAGTGCTCTATTTATTGTGCCATCTAGCCGCCCCTTGGGAAGTTTTTTAACCTCAGTCTTCACATCGCTAAAATGAAGAGATTGTGATAGTCCAACAAACATTCATTAGGCACCTACTGTGTGCAAGGGCATAGTTCTAGACAAAATTGAAAAACTGTCCCTGTCCTCAGGGAGCTTAAATTCTCCTGAGGGCAATATAGCATGTGAAAAGATAAATATATGGATTATAAAGGGAGAAAACTTATGATTGTTTTTGAGATGTTATTATTATTAAATCTTGCAACATGAAAAAAAAAGGAAAGGGAGACAACTAATAGCTTAACCCCCCCCTCCCCAACAGATCAGGAGGGGCTTCCCTGATCTCCAAGATTCCATCAGCCTCTGAAATGCAGCAGTCTTTTCTGTTGGGGCATTTAGGAGTTAGCAGATCTATCAACCACAGAAAGAAGATGTGGGCTCAGTTTAACTTTGGAATTATTGCAAGGCAGTATGTTCACCTTGGGAGAGCAAGATGAAACTCAAACAAAGCTAGTTCTTTGTTCAGTGTTGACCATCTAAGTAATTTTCTCTCAAATGTTCAGGAAGGACTTGGGTAGGGGACATTCCACATATCCTACTGGTGAATGCCCCATAAATTCCAGGCAAGAATCTACTGAGAGTTTCTTTACAAGTTCTCCTAAAGTTAACCAAGGCCCTTGGGAAAGAGCTTATTTGGGGGAAGAGATGCTTTCTTGCAGATAAATGATAATGACCTATGCAGACATAAACACAGGAGATTAGATAGAGTTGGAAAAGGCCATCATCTGTATTTGAATTAAATAAAAAATCAGTTCCATATAATCTAATGTTCTCCTAATTTCATTGTGTTTACCCTGGCCAACGTCACTAACAAACACTGCCATCTAAAAATTACCATGTGCATGAGCAAGCATATCATTCACATTCCATCTCTTTGATAAATTCAACTCTCTCCACAAAATAGTTCCTTTTCATAGGATACGCCCAACTCTTTTGGAAAAGGTAGAAAGAGAAGCATTTTAAATTGCAAAGGTACAAGGCAGTCTAGTGTCATGGAAAGAATCCTGGATACAATCAGAAGACTAGGGTTTTGTTTCTTACCGCCTCTATGATCTTGCAGCTAGGTAGGAGGTACAGTGGATAGAGGGCTGGACCTGGAGAAAGATTCATCTTCCTGAGTTCAAATCTGACCCCAGACACCTACTAGCTGTGTGATCCTGGGCAAGTCTCTTAACCCTGTTTGCCTCCATTTTTTCATCTATAAAATGAGCTGGAGAGGGAAATAGCAAACCACTCCAGTATCTTTGCTAAGAAAATCCCAAATGGGGTCACAGAGAGTCAGACAGGACTGAAACAACTGAACAACAATAATTTATAATCTTAAAATAAAATGCATTCAAATTTTTATTCTTCTATCAAAACCAAACAACAATGAATAAAAACCAATACTAATATAGGGTCATTCCTAAATTCTTAGTGCATACTTTTGCTTAAAACTTTTTCGGGGAACCTATATAAAGAGCTTTTTATTTCTAAAATCCACAGATTGATTCCTTTCTTCCTCTCATGTAGTATTTCTCAGTATATAAAAAGGTTCTCTCCCTACCCTGGATCCTAGGCCAACTGGCTTAGGGGTTCCCATATTCTATCATTCCCTACTCTTAGTGGTCTAGATAGCTAATGGATTTGATATTTAGGGAAGGTGTGACTGTTGCTGTATCATTTGGGATTACCGCATCACCTTGACCCTCTTGGTCAATTTTAGTTGCAAAATGAAATACAGATAAGGGCCATTGGATTGTTTAATAAAATCATAAAACCAGGAGGTACTTGATAGAGCATTATAAAATCCTGACTTTGCTACTTACTCTTCTGTGACCTTGATCAAATAATTTCTCTTCTCTGGGCCTCAGTTTCTCCATCTGTAAAATGAGGGAATTTTACTAAAGTATTCTTAAGGTTTCTTTCAGCTTTTCTGGTTTTTGAGGCTGTCTATACTCTTTCTTCATCTAGTAAGCTACCTTCCCACCCTAGGCCTGGGGAAAACAGTGTACTCAACTGTCTCTTTTGCATCATTTTCATTTGAGATGAACACTCAGTCAAGAACAAAGAATAAGTAACGATGGTAGGATTCTTAGTCTGTCTGAGGGAAAAAACAAAAACAAAAAAGTAGTCTCCGTATCTCTACCTAAATGAAAACTTTCATATTAGACTGAGGCTAATCCCAAGGATAAGGGAATCCCTTTGAGCATTAAAGGAAAAATACTTTATTAAAATGTGAAATTGAATGATGGAAAATATTATAGTTGAGCATACTCAACTGGAAGAGTTAAAGGATTGTAAGATTATAGAGGCAGCTAGGAGGCACGGTGGATAGAGTACGGGGCCTGTAATCAGGAAGATTCATCTCCATGAGTTCAAATATGGTTTTAGATGGTGACCAGCTGTGTGACCCTGAGTAAGTCACTTCACCCTGTTTGCCTCAGTTTCCTCATCTGTAAAATGAGCTGGAGAAGGAAACATCAAACCACTTCAGTATCTTTGCCAGGAAAACCCCAAATGGGGTCACAGAGAGTCAGTCACAACTGAAAAACCACTAAACAACAACAACAACAATGAAAAAGAGCTAGACCCGTGACCTTTGAGGTAAAAAAAAAAAGGTGGGCGGTGGGCCCTTTCATTTTATAGATGAGGAAAAGTAACTCACTCAAGGACTGGATTCAAACTCAGGTCCTGGGACTCTGAGTTCAGTGTACTTTCCCCATTACTACTCCGGTAGACCTTGTAGAAATATTCCAAACCTTATTATCAATCTTAATTACAGTCAGTCTAAATGACAAATCTAACATTCTGAGCTGGTTTTGTGGTCATTTTTATCTACCTAAGGATGAATGTCTTCTGATGGAGAGATCTGTGGGAGAGCCAAGGTGGAAACACAAAGGAACTATTTATTGCCTTTCCTTATGTTGTGTGTCCCCTTTCCCCGAGGCTACCCTGAGTGCCTCCCCCCAAACTTTTCTTCAAAGATTACACACATCTCAGTAGAAAGTGAACAGATATGAGGTGCTGCAAGATCTGATTTAAGCCCTGATAAAGGGTAGAAAGAAATATGATCTATCCCTTCTGTTTGCTCAGTCTCATTACCCAAGGCTAGGACACTTGATGAAGGTAGGAGCTATAAATTTAGGGTGAAGAAAAGGCAAGCCCTCCTTTAGCTTCATAGTATAGGAACTTGGGGAATTCACAATTGCAAGAGGTCATTGAGTCAAATGCTGTGGATGGGTAATTTTATGACCACTAATAAAATTTATAGCTATAGCAATCCAAGATAATAAGGGTAATCAAACATTGAGCCTCAGGACACAAGAAGTGCATCTTGACCCATAGGAGCTTGCCTGGGTAGAAGGTAGGAAGGGCTACGCACAACCTGCATGACCTCTAAGTAGGTTCCTTGGAGGATGCTCTAGGAACACAGGACTAGCCTGGAGCAAACTGAGAATTAGGGAATCTTCCTCTCCACCATATCCCTCCTCTTTTCCTTTGACTCTATGCTTGTAGCAATTGCAAAAGTAAGTTAGTGTTAGTTTAAACTGCGTGAAGGGAGACCACACAATTACAGACTAATGAAGCTTATGAAGAATGTCATCAAAGAAATGTATGATCCATAAAGGAGATGGGCAGGAAGGTGGACTGATCACATGGCAAGGGTTGGTGATGACCAGTGGACATCTTGTATGCTCCACTGATATCCCTAGGATGTTGGGAGGAAGAGGGAAAGGCTCCCAGTATTTTGAGTTGACTCTCTGGCCAATCTCTGGGAGGACATAAAGAAGATTCAGACAGGATGGCCAGGCATGGGTAGGTTGGGGTCCATTAAATGTGTGTGTGTGTATATATATATGTATATGTATATATGTATATACATATATATGTATATCTATCTATCTTGATCTATTTATCTATGGAATGGAAGAAAGGAACTGTAGTTTATCTTTATATCTACAGATATATGAAGACAGATATAGATCACTCTAATATAAATATCTATATTTATGGATAATATAATTATCTACATTTATAGATATCTAGATCTATCTACCTACCTATCTACTGATCGATCAATTATGTTAAGAGAAAGGTATGGCTTTTTCATTTCTGTGGTACAGAGAAATATTATAGTTTTTTCCTAGAATAGGAGTACTTAAGTTGAGGTCATAAACTTAAAAAATATTTTGATAACTATATTTCAGTACAATCTGCTTTTCTTTGTAATGCGATGTGCTTTATTTTTATGAATTTAAAAACATTATTCTGAGTAGGGGCCCATAGGCCTTATTTGACTGCCAGAGGGTTCCAAGCCACACGAAAAGATTAAGAACCCCTGTCTTGGAACATGTGCTGTTGTGTATCTGTAACATAAATAAACACAGAGGCATACCGACATAAATATCATGACTCACACAATTTTGTATTTGTTGCTTTTACCATGCAGAGGTACCATGGGATCTCCTTTCAAGGGTCTTCTTTCTTTTCAAGAGGCAAAGTAAACCAAGCTAACCAAATAATCCCAGAAGGGAGTCGTGCTGAGGCAGGGGCTGTGGACTCAGGAGGATAAGCAAGAAGGAGGAGGTCATGCCACCCCTACACATCTGGTGGCAACAGG
Organism: Pseudochirops corinnae; assembly: GCA_028646515.1. NCBI lineage: Eukaryota > Metazoa > Chordata > Mammalia > Diprotodontia > Pseudocheiridae > Pseudochirops > Pseudochirops corinnae. Next base: position 259,309,396 of record CM053586.1, read on the forward strand.
AGGGAGAATGTTTTCTGTTCTCATCTGAGTTTTATTTAAATTTCTAGTGACCTGGTGATTGGTGTTGTTGTTCAATTGTTTTTCAGTCATATCTGACTCTTTGTGACCCCATTTGGGGTTTTTTTGACAAAGATACTGGCATGGTTTGTCATTTTCTTCTCCAGCTCATTTTACAGATGAGGAAACTGAAGCAACCAGGGTGAAGTGACTTTCCCAGGGTCACACAGCTAGTAAGCATCTGAAGCCAGATTTGAACTCAAGAAGATGATTCTTCCTGACTCCACACCTGGCACTCAATGCACTATGGCCATACCTAGCTGCTTGTCACACTAATTACCTGAGAGCATACCAAGTGGGGGGATTAAGAAGTAGCATAGGTGTAGGGAGAAGCTACTTTGGCATTTAAAATTAATTGGTGATAATTGAGAATGGATATTTATGAATACTTATTGACGGCTCACATAGCCAGCCATACACACTTATCTAGTAGGGGAGCTGAAGCACAGATAAGTGAGAAATGATTTCAGTCTACAACATTTAGAGAGGGCCTACTATGTGCATTGAGAGGGCCTACTGTGTTCACTGTATAGTGTTTAATGCTATAAAGATGCAAAGAAGAAATAAGACTAGGCCTCTGCCCTTGAGGAGTTTATAATCAGTAGGGGCAGTGAAATGCACATGAAAATAACCACAAAACAAGACAATATGAAAAATGAACAGATTCTGGGTCCCAGGCAGGAGAGGTCATGGGCAGATTCACAGAATCAGAGAATCTCATTGACACAAGGGGCCTCAGAGAGATTCCCTGGTCCATTCTGAACCTCTCTGTAGCATGCTCCACAAGTGTGGGCATCAGGTCTTTGCTTGTATGGTGGAGCCTGGTTCAGTTTGGAATTATTCTAAGTGCTAGCAATTTTTTCCTTACATTCCACAGAAATCTTCATCTTTGCCCGTTTCACCAGTTGCTCCCAGTTCCACCCTCTGGGGCCAAACAGGACAAATCTAATCTGTTTTCCATGTAACGGCCCCTTGAAGTACTTGAAGAGAGTGGTTATTCCCCGACCCCAAGCCTTTTCTATTATAGACTAAATATCCCCAAATCCTTCAGCCCATCACCTTAAAAGCCCCTCACTATTCTGGCTACCTGGAAGCTAAATCAATAGGCAATGATGTAGGAGCTGCCATAGTGGAAGTCCATCCTATGACTGATTGGCAGGAATGGTATAGACAGTAATTGCGATGAAATGTCATTTTTCTTTTTCTTTTTTTTTTCCCTTGGTAGGCCTTCATCAAGTATAGTTTATTAAATAAAGACTGATGATGCTGAATACAAGTTTTCCCATACAGAGAACAGAAACAAGTTGACCTTCTTGGCTATCTTTGCCTACTCAAAAAGAGAGATAACTTTCCAGGCCAATAAAACCATTTAAGATGTGGTCCTATGCTGACGTATTCTGGTAGCTCCTACTCTTGTGAACAAGAAAGTGCAAGGCTCATAGTTTGCAGTTTGTGATGTAGAAAGAGGCTGTTATCTTTTGTCTTCATACCATGGTTATGATAGAACTGGTGATTAAAACAACTGTTTGAGGATATTCTAAATAGACCCCTTGGTCCAGGGATTCTTAACTTGGGTTCCGTGAATTTTTAAAAAATATATATTTTGACAACTGCTTTTTGATATAATTTGCTTCCTTTGTAATTCTCTGTATTTTATGCATTATTATATATAGATATATGTATATGTGTACGTGTGTTTGAATACTTTCCACCCTCCCCAACTACATGTTAAAACAATTTTTTTAACATTTGGTTTTTTTTAATTTTTAAATTCCAAATCCTGTCCCTCTTCTCTTCCCTCCCTGAGACAGTAAGCAATAAGATACAGGTTATCCATGTTTTTATGTGTTATTCTGAGGCAGTCTGTAGCTTTCTCCAGACTGTAAAAGGGATCCATGATACAAAAATGGTTGAGAACCTCCGCCCTAGTTGTAGTCTGTTATTTGTGGGGTAAATTTAAATTTAGTGAAGGGAGGCCCAGTGTGCCCAAGTTAGAAACACATATGCCCAATTTGATTCCCAGAACCTGTGTGAGTCCAGGAGCACGTGGGAAGACACTGGGTGGTTCTCACACCTATGGAGCAGCCCACATGTGCAAACAAGTACATTTGTCAGCACCTGGGCAAACACACGTGTGCATCCTTTCCCCAAGGCCTAGTACTTTTTACTGCCATACTGTATTTAATTTAGCAGCCTGAGCAGCAAGAATGTGATTCCGTGTTTGGAAAGTAATGGGTATCGTTAAGAAGTAAAATGTCTCTGCTGGAAGTCAGATAGAATCCTGAAAGAGAGCTTTAATACAAGTGAAACCAAACACAAGCCCCAGGGTGAAAGTCTGGTTCCCAAAACAGTTGTCCCTTAACACTGCCCTGCCAAGTTTTTGGCTGTCCCTTTGAGGATATGGCCATGACACCTGCCTATTAGGGATGAAGATGATTTGTGCTGTTCTCCCAGATTCTTAGAGTATTGTGAAACCATGCTCCTGAAGGGGACTTCTGGTCCACGTTGTTTTGTTCAAGTTCTCATTCGTCACTCCTCTATGTATATTGTCTCCCCAATTAGAACCCAAGCTTTTATTAACTGCATCTCCAGCATTTGTCACAGGACTTGCTTTGGCACATAGTAGGACTTTTAATAAATGCTTTCATTCCTTCATTTGACATGATAGCGGCTCATGTTTTGCATAGCACTGTAAGGTTTGCAGCATTCTTACAAAGTAGGCAGTGAAAATATTATTACTCTCATTTTTACAGATGGGGAAATCAAAATCCTAAGTGACTTGGTTCTGAAATAGGGAGTGAGCAGAAAGCTTCTGTGGAACCCTGACTTGGTCAAAGGGTCAAGAAAAAAGAAACTCTCAGAATTGCTCTACTTGGACTTGGAAAGGTCACACACTTGGAGCCACACACCTGTGGCACCAAGGCCCACAGTGCTATGGCAGAGTTAGAGAAGACAAGAGGTAGGCAGTGGAGGCTTCCTGCTCAAACTTAAGGCACCTCAGATGCTTCCAAGGAGCTTTCGGACTGAAAGCATCTGAAACCGAGGAATCCAGAGAGAGAGAGAGAGAGAGAGAGGGGAGAGAGAGGATTTTAGAATTGCTCGTGCTCATAGAAGACTCTTTCTGAGTATGAGTTATAGGACAGACAGCCAAAGTGAAGGAATATAAGTTAGCAATTTCTTCCTGCCAATGCAACATTTATAAAGGGTGCAGCCCTCTTTGGGGATGGAGGAAACAAAGGCATGGAATTAGATTAAAGGACTCTTTCTCCTTTTGCGGTTTAGCCTTGGCTCTGTGGGCTAACATTGGGTGGCTTTAGGCAAGGCATTTAGCTGCCTCCAAACCTGTAAAATGGGGCGTAATAATATGAATCCTGAGGAGGTTATTGTGAGGATGGGGTGAGATAACATGAGTGAGAACAGATTTAACCATGAAAAACATTCCATAAAAGAAGGCTTAACTATAACTCCTTGCAAATGCATTCTGCCCCATACCTCTGCCCTAGTTGTAGTCTGTTATTTGTGGGATAAATTTAAATGTAGCTAAGGGAGGCCCAATGTGATTGTCTCATTTCCACGGGTCATAGTGAAGAAAGACCTGAGAGGAGTTCACCAGAAGATATACGAGGATCCCAGTACTCTATTTTGGTCAGTAATGGTATAAAGTGAGAATCAGCTGAATTATAACAATGACGAATTATATAGGAATTCTATTAATATAATTAATTATCATATGTTTATGATTTATATTACATCATATGTCAATATGTTGTGTTTACATTAATTATATTGATAATTAACATTAACTATAATAATATTAAAATACAATAAAATACAATGAATATAGAAATATAATAATAAAAATAATATAATAAATAGCTACCATTTATTTGGTACTTTAGGGTTTGCAAAGTGCTGCACTAGTATTGCCTCACTCGATCCTCAAAACAACCCTGGGAAATAGGAGCTATAATTATTCCTGTTTTACAGATGAGGAAACTGAGGCTGATGCAGTTAAGTGATCTGATCAGCGTCACATAGCTAGTAAATGACTGAGGCTGGGTTTGAACTCAGGTCTTCCTAACTCCAAGACGCTCCTCCACTTAGCTACCTTGACTTAATCTACCTGAACAATCAGAATAATTTGGAATGCACCTTGATGTCATCTGGAACCATAAGTAGCCATTTCCTAAACCATGAGATTAGCTAGAATAGACTGTGGTGGCGAGAGAAGACTTGGGGGAGGAACAGGACATGTTCAATATTTGGAAACCTGTCATGTGAAAGAGGGACTAACCTTGGTCAGTTTGGCCCCAGAGGACAGAATGAGGAGGGTCAGTAGAAGTTGCAAAGGGGCAACTTTTGACTCCGTGTACTGAAGAATTTCCTAACAAGTGGAGCTGTGTGTGGGCTGCCGTGTGAGATAGTGTGTACCCCTTCATTAGAGTTCTTTAAACAGAGGCTAGAAGCTTCAGATACTACTGTTATCTCTTTCCCATTGTGGGGATTAGGGGTGCAGCAACCCTAGGATCTGGAAAATCCCCATAAAGTTTTTCACTCTCCCTTTGTATCAGAGAAGTCTGAATTTTCCCTTTTTCTTTTATAGGGTGTTTACAGTACCTTATTGTAAAATTTGGGTATATTTATGGCATTTAAAGATAACATATGTTGATATTATACTATTCATTATACATTTCTGAGTTTCTAAACTTTTTCTGTGTCATCGGCTGTCTTCGTGTATATCTTCTGTGGCTTCCACAAAACTCCCCCCAAATTCCCATTTATTTTATTATGCCAATCAGCGATATATCGAAACCACAATTGAGATGTGGGAGGGATAACTGTAGTTTAGTTACATGACCCTAGGCAAATCATGTAACCTTTGTCTGTCTCAGTTTCCTTACCTGTGAAATGGAGAACCTCCAGGGTTATTGTGAAGATAAAATGAGGCAGTATTGGTAATCGCTTTGCAGATTCTAAAGAGGGATATAAGTGCTTATTATTGACTAATTATCATAGCTGTTGTAGAATAGATTATTCTTAGCTTGACTAGTTGTCACATCCATAGTAGAATGGATTCTCATTAGGCATGTTTTGGGCTTGATAGCTTGTGAAGTGTCTTCTAATCTTGAGATTTTGATATTTTATGACTCAGATTTCTCTGGAAATCCCATAAAAATAGTTACTTGCTTGGATGAGACCCTATATGTATTTTGAAAATTCGATGGCATTCTTCAGGCTCTGACTAAGCCTCCAACTCTTACAATATGTTATTCTCTTAAAAAATTTTTTTTAATGTTGTACTTAAAAAAAAAAAACCCACCCCCAATGCTAGAAGATAATGTGTCCCGAAAGTCAGTGTCAGAAGATGGTATTTCCCTTGTGTGATTCTTCCTCTCTTCCTTCCCAACCATCTGTGTGAAATGTTCCCTTTCCAGTTCCTGATAGATGATCATGCACATTGTAAAAGGTTGACTGAGACTCCTGTTGGTGTTCCTGGAAAGTGATCTGAGATCTTTGTAGAGCAGAGGTGCCTACACGTGGTATACACCACCCCCCAGTGTAGGCTGAAGCAGATTAAAATATAATTGAGAAAGATTAAAAAAAATAAAAATACAATGAAATATGAATAATGTTAATATGTGGTTTTCCAAGTCAATATGCAGCATGCAGGGATCCTTAAGTAGGATTTAGTGGCCTTCTATCTGGGTTTTACCTCACTCTTGTAGTGTCTAGCCCCCAGAGGGAGATCAGTCTAGTTTAGTGGAGAATCCTGGGTCATTTCTTATACTGCCAGATTCTGTCTCAGGGGAGGAGAATAGCAGTCTCCCAGGGACGAAGAGAGGACTTTTATTTTCAAAACTTCATTCCATATACCCCAAGGAAATCAAAGCTAGAAGCAAAGGTTCTGAATATACCAAAATATTCATAGTAGTTTTTGTATAGCAAGGAATTGGAGGCAGAGTAGGTGCTCCCCAAGTAATTGGGGAGTGCCTAAAAAAAAATCAAATGAACTATGATATCTGGGTTTAATGGAATATTATTGTGCAGCACGAGGAGATGAATATCAAGAATTCAGATAGATTTGGGAAGATTTGTATGAATGATTCGGGGTGAGCCAAACAGAACCAAGAGTGTAACATACACAGTGACTATAGTGGTATAAATGATTAGTATACTGACCACTAGAAGGAAAATGGATTTTGGTTAATGGAAGAAGAAAAAAGAAAACAATGAAAAGGCAATAAGAAGAGATAACAAAAAATTCCTCTTCCCTTGCAACAGAACTGGGGGACTCCTGGAACTAAATATTGTGTATTGTATCAGGCAAGGTTTTCTGTATAGGATGTTTTTGTAGAATTGGTTCTCTTTGTTTCAAGAGAGAGGGTTCAGTCTCGGGGAGTGGGCTGGGGTGGGAGGTGACTATAATAGAAACACACAAGGCATAAATAAAATGTATTTACACATACACACACGCGCACGCGCGCATAAACTGTCCCTCTATTTTTCTATCTTTCTATATGCCATACCATTCCATGAAGAACCAGGTCAGAATTTAAAGAGAGAAAGTCATTTACTTACAATTAAAATGCTGGTAAAATTATATAACTGCCAAAAGCTCCTGACGTCCCTCTCTGCACAGCTGCTCATGGTAAACATGTGGCAACTTTTTATGGGTTTCTGGAAAATCTTAAGGCAAAAGCCCCTACATCCCAGCTGTGCTTCTTTGACCAGCTGACTGGCCTGGGTCAGCAGAGGGCAGCCGATTAGAAAGAAACATGCAGCTTTCCCAGGGGTCCTGACAGAGGACAGAGGCCGGTGGTCCCTGAACATAAGAAATTGCTTGTTCACAGTTTCATCCAGTATCTTACATCCTGTGGTTCACGTAAGTCATAGGAGTTGGGGGGCTAACCCTTAGCTGCATGTTCATGCTTTTCCTCCTTCACTCTTTAGCCCTCATCATAGCTCAGCATTCTTACTGTAGCTGCTTTGCGCATATGGCTATATAGGAAACACATTTTTGAGTCACAAAAACAAACAAAAACCCCCCTAGCATCCATTCATAGTTTGCTTTACTGCAAGCAATTGACTCTTCTTTGTAGCTCAGCAAATCTTAGTTTCATCCGTTTCTGTAAAGCTGTTTTGGCAGGAGCCAAGTGCCATCCCTGACACATTCCTTAATTCATTATGCATTCTCAGGCAACTTGGTACCTCTGTTTTTCTGTCTGTAAAATGAGAATGAGACCATTAGTGTACAACTTTTATCTACTACACAGACCATAGGAAGAAAGAGAAAGATGTTTCTTTAACGGATGTTGTAAAAGCATAGATTTGGAGTTGTAAGGGGCCTTAGAGAGTCTCTATTCCAATCCTCTCACTGTTCTGATGAGGGAACTGTGACCCGGAAAAGGTTAGAGCCCAAGATCATGTAAGTGAAAGATGACTGAAATGGCATCTGAACCTTGGTCTTCTCTCTTTCCACTGAGTCATTTAGTATGCGCCATCCGTTCAAACTTTGTTGTTATTGTTTAGTTGATTTAATTATGTTCAAGTCTTTTGTGACCCCACTTGAGGTTTTCCTGACAAAAATAAGGGAGTGGTTTGCCATTTCCTTTTCCAGCTTATTTTATAGATGAGGAACTGAGGTAAACAGGGTTAAGTGACTTGGCCAAGGCCACACAGCTAGTAAGTGTTTGAGGCTGAATTTGAACTCAGGTCCCCAACGCCACTCTATCCCCTCTGTGTGTGTGTGTGTGTGTGTGTGTGTGTGTGTGTGTGAGAGAGAGAGAGAGAGAGAGAGAGAGAGAGAGAGAGAGAGGGAGAGAGAGAGGGAGAGTCAGAGAGAGTATGTGTTTCAGAAATAGGGAGAGAAGAAAAGGAAGGAGTAAGGAGAAGAGGGCATTATTAAATAGTGGTCATAAGGAAGAGGAAAACAATTTCAGGCCATTCTGTGACTCTCTGAGCTCCACCTCATTATTTCACTTCCCCGATACCACGCCGTCCAGAGGTTAATATTTATTTATGTTCTTTTTTTTTCATGAAAATATAGAGTGACACGAGTGCCTGTCTAATCTCTTCCCCCCACCTCTTAAAGACTGAGACCAAGTACGTTTTTATTTTCTTTGCTGCTTCAGTGCCTCGTTCCAGGCCTTGTACAAATCTCCTCCGTGATTATGGTGATGAGGATTGTGCATCAATAAGTATTGATCTCAAAGATACTTCAGCTTTCCCCATCTTCAGTGTAGGGATCAACTCTTAACAGTTGTAGCATGTAAATAGTACTGCCTTATAGGGGATGGACAAATTTTGAATCTCAATCATTCTAAAATCCGATGTCAAAAGCCACATGAGAAGTGCTGTTATAGGTAAGGCATGAACTCTGAATGCTCTCTCTTTCCTTGCGCTGTGTTAGCTGCTCTTTGTAAGTACTTAGCAGCCAAGTGAACTAGCAGCCATTGGCAGGGACTCAACTGGTAGTTTTCACATTCATAATGAGGCCTTTATTATTGTCGGGCACCATAAAACAAGCAGCTCTTATTGTGGAGTTGTGTTTTTGAAAGGAGGAGAGACTGTCCCCTCTCACTGGAAGGAAGGGAGGGCCATTGCCCTGGAAATGAAGTTCAGAAGCCAAGAGAAGAATTGCCATCACTGAGTGAATGGTCTCCTCATTGGGGGAGGAAGGAAGAAGGCAGGAGAGACCAATTGACAAGCCATTACTAAAATTTCCTTTAGGAGAAACCCCAGGAAGCTAAAGGCTCTTTTAAAAGTGGTCATCAGTTGCGTTCCTGTGAGCAGGCTTCAGCGGTGAGGCATGTGAATTGGGGGGAATTTATAGGTCAGGGCTCTTTACTGATGGGGACTCTCAATATCTTCTCTCTCCTACTGGTGTCTCTGTGAACCAGCAGCCAAAGTCATCGAGACCAGATTTAGCAGCTTGCATTGACTCTCTTCCTGTACACCAGGCCTGGTGAGCTACTTAGTTTTAGGTACACTGTTGTCCACCTTTGAGGACCCAGTGAGTGCACATGGAATGCCTTTCTTCCATATATTCTCTGTAGAACCCTTCCCTGGCCCACCACCTTTGGAAAACTTTCCCCATACCCTTCTGTCCATTCAGTCTGTTTTTTTTTTTTCAGTCCTGTCCCCTGACTCTTAATGACCCCATTTGGGGTTTTCTTGGCAGAGATGTGGAAGTGGTTTGCCATTTCCTTCTCCAGTTCATTTTACAGATGAGGAAAATGAGGCAAACAGGGTGAAGTGACTTGCCCGGAGTTACACAGCTAGTAGGTTCCTTGAGCCGCATTTGAACTCAGGAAGATAAGTCTTCCCGATTCCAGGCCCAGCATTCTATTCATTGCCCCACCTAGTTGCCTCTGTGTTGTCCACAGGTTATTTTTATTTATATTCTTGTTTATCTTTTTAAAAAAATAAGTTAATAACGACACAAATATTTTTCTAATCTTTTATAAACTTCTTGAAGATCAAGTACAATTTTATATTCTGTGATCCTTAGCGTCTAGTTCTGTGCCTCCTGCTCTATCAGATTTCATATATGATTATGGCAATGAGGATGGCGTATCCTTAGGTACTGATCTCATAAATGAGGCCCTTCAGTCTTTGGCTTTTTCACTGTCCAGTGTGAGGACAAACGAGGTCAGTTGGAGAGAGAGAACTGGGGCCATAATGCTTCCAATGGCAGTACTTATTCTTACTTGTGCAAACATACTTTCCTGTTGGTTTCAGTTTCTGGATAAATTCTAGTCCCAGCTGAACTATTGTCATAGTGCGACTTAGATGGTTTGTGAAGAGAGAGTGTGTGTAGTGTCATATGGAACACTGGAGACAAGTGATCCTTCAGGGGATCAAAGCCAGTGCTCTTCATCTGCAGCCCCAGTGATGGTGGGATAAATGAGGACTGACCCAACTAAGGATCCCTCTGTCTTCTCTCATACTTGACCAACTGAAATCTCAAAGGTCCGTTCCAGCTCTAAAACCTGATCTTGTGAAATTATTTTTTATAAAAATGGTCACAAATTAAATGATAATAGATTCTTTAAGATACCAAACCCTAATTTGAACCATCCAGTTCAGATTGTGAAGTTTTAGTAAACGTGTAACAACAGTCCCCTTTGGCAAGTTGATCCTTGTGGACTTTGTGGACCTGTTTTCCCATCTGCACTGAATAGCATACAATTTAAAAGACCAGAAATTGGGATGCCAAGGCTCTGTCCTCACTGTGGGAGTCTTTTTAATTCCAAGGCTAGTCCCTTTCCCCTTTTAAAAAAAAGTGTTATTAAAAAGTTGACATTGCCCATAAGTATATCCATTTAAACTTGCTTAGTAATTGTCTGTTGTTTTTGTTCCCTTGTTTAAATGTGTCCAGCTCTTTATGACCCTGTGAGTCGTACCATGCCACAACTGTCCATTAGGTTTTCTTCACAAAGATACTAGAATGGTTTGCCATTTCTTTATCCAGTGAATTAAGGCCAACACTGGTTAAGTGACTTGCCCAAGGTCACACAGCTAGTAAATGTCTGAAGCAGGATTTAAATTCAGTTCTTCCTTAGACTCCAGGCCCTGTGATCTATCCATTGAGCCACCTAAACTGCCTCCTAGTAACTGTTTACATTTAAAATAAATTAATTTCAGTGTATAAAATTTTAAGATCTGGGTTCAAATCTAGTCTCAGACACGTATTAGCTGTGTGACTCTAGATAAGTTATTCAACCTCAGTTTGTCTTAGTTTCTTCATCTGTAAAATGGGGATAATAATAGCGCTTACCTCCCAGGCTTGTCATGAGGATCTAATGAGATAACAGTAGTAAAGCAGTGCTATATAAAAGTTACCTGTTACCAATATCAACAATTTTTAGTCTCCATTTATATGGTCTTTGTGTCTACTCTTTTTCTGGTTCTGTTTTGTTTTTTGCTTTTTGTTATTTTATACCTATTTATCTACATATCTATATTTTGTTTATCTGTCCAAATTTCCTCATACCTGTTGGTCGTCACTGCGCTATAGCATTCCACTTCATTAATGTACCACACTTCATTTAAACCTTCCCCTAGTGTTAGACATTTAGGTTGCTTCCAGGTTTTTGCATTATATATAATGAGGCTTGCTCACTCTGTAATTGCATGCACTTAGGCATAGCATAGGCAAAGAAACAATCATTGATGGTGAATAAATGTTTTCTCTCTGAATATTTATGACTTCTAAAGACAGTTTCAATATAAGCAACAGCTAAAGGTATGAAAGGATTTAATTAAACTTTATATCTCCAGTGGCTACAGGGTCTGGCAACATCAGTAGGTAGGAGTGTAATAGAGGGAGTTGCCTACCTACAATAAAATGGCCAGTCTTGGATCAGGCTTTAGAGAAGACTCTAGAGAAGTTGTAGAATCACAGAATTTTAATGTTTGGTGCTCATTTTGTCTGAGACAAGGACCACCTTGCTCCTGAGATTCAGTGAGGTGTTGGAGAAGGATCATGGAAACAGGACTTAGGTGACCTGTGTTAGAATTCTGGTTCTGTTATTAACTCAGTATGTGACCTCAGATAAGTTTCTCAACTTCTCTCATCTGTAGAATGAGGGGGTTTACAGGTGAGGATATGACATTAAGAGAGTCTGAAGATCAAATAGGAAAACACATGTAAAGACCTTTGAAACACTTCCTAAAATACTAATCTGGCTCTTGGTATATCAAAAGTCATCCATGGCTACCCATTCCAAGAAGCTTTTTTTTTTTTTCCCATATCCTGCCATAAGTTTACCATTAAAGGATTTTTGCAGTGTTCCAAAAATCATCTACCTCCCTTTCCTCTCCTGTTCAGTTCTGGGCCTAACTGGCACATTTGTACTGTCTCTGCATGGATATACCATACATGTATATGTATGCAATAAGTGTATGGAATGGCTCTTACACTGTGACCCCTTACATGGGACATGGGATATCTACTTACTTTCTGGGCTGGCTTGCATACCCCTGCCTACTCTTACATGGGCAAGCCTAAGTTCCTGGAGAATGACCATTATCATGCAGCTACATTAAAACTCTCTCAGGATCCCAAGAATAATTTGTAGTGGGGAAATATACTTTCCCTCCTTAACACAACATCTCATGAGCCCACAGTGGAACACTTCCATTCACACATAACCAGCTGCTCACAGTGCTCACATTAGATCTTGAATGTAACCATTTACTTAACAATAAGCAAAAACAGTAATAATCAATACATCACAGATATATGAGAATCTACTCATAGTCTTGGGTCATATCCTTCCACTAATGTACTCAGTATCTGTGAGGAAGAATGGGCTCAAATAGAAATCTGGCTGGGAAGCACATGAATGAGGAAAACCCATGTACTCAGAGTAACTCAAAATTCTGGACTCTAGGCTTTGAGATCCTTTATTCATTCAGGAATATCTGTGCTATACAAAACGTCTTCTCTGCTAACTCTGTTTCCCTTCTGGTCCTTGCTTATTTCTAGCTGGCCAAGTCCTTTTCGCTTATACCCTCAAATTGGTGAGGCATTTCCAAGAAAAGACTTTGTGTCAATAGCAGATGATGTTTGAACTTTATCTTGAATGAAGTCAGGGCTTCCATGAAGTAGAGGTGAGGAATGGAGTGAGTGCATCCTATGCTTAAGAGTATGGACAATGCAAAGAAAGATCAAGAGATAGGAAATGAGTACCACATGGAAGTTAATCTGGTTATCCCTCTTCAGGAGTTCTTAATGTGTTTGAATTAGTTTTATTTGATATTTCAAAAACATCTGTAACACCTTTCTCTTTGCTCCTTAGTATAGCCTTGGGCACCTCTCTTAGCCTTTGTCTCCTCATATGGAAAATGAGGGCAGTGGACCAATTTTAAATGGACCAGGATGTGAACCAATTTGAATTCTCTGAACCTCTGGTCTTAAAATAAGCATCCAGGTTCTTTCTCTATGTCAGAATCTGGCCTTTATGCCTTCTAATGCAGGGGAAGGACAAGGGTGGGGAACAGCTGAACATGGAACAGAATTAAGGTGTGCCCACCTTTAACCCTGTATTCCAACAGCCCTTTCCTTCTGATCTTAATTGGTCTCAGGATAGCAAAAAACAACAAAAAAAGACTTGAACTAAACTTACTTCCATTAGTTCAGCTGGGAGAGCAGGCATGACTAAAGGGGATTAAAGTGCAGGGGATTTTATATCTATTATCTCTCTCAGTGATAAATGTGAGAGGAGGAGTCTGGGAAACTAGGTCTTAGCTAGAATAAGGAGAAGGTAGAGGAGGGGTGTGTGTGTGTGTGTGTGTGTGTGTGTGTGTGTGTGTGTGTGTGTGTGTGTGTGTGTAGGGGAGGGAGCAATATCTGTGTGTCATGGAACACTGTTATCTTAGAAGAATCAAAATTGTAGATGACCCAAGGGCAGTGGAAAGCTACATGATTGGTGTGTGAGCAGGCTGCAGTGTATCACCAACAATGCCTTCCTCCGAGAAGTAGCGTAAAATTAATTTCCTTTTCCCCTTGGTTCTGAATCAGAATCAGACAGATAGCCCTGTCCTTTCTTTACATGCTCACTTAAGAAGGCACCAGATGTGAGAGCCTTTGAGATTCACCACCAATACTGAAGTGGTCTGCTCTCAGAATAAGATGCTGATCTGCCTAGAGCCATTTTTTCTGAGTGTGAAACCCTCTCTCCAATTCCCCACTTGTTCTGGGAAATTCAAGGGGATTCCTTTGTAGATCAAGAGGCTTGTTTGTTTTAGTCTCTCACTTCTGCAGTTGTAATAAAACTTTAGTTTTCCCTTAATTTCCTCTAGGAAAGCTACAGTCTTATTTTAGGAACTAGGCCTCCTCTTATATTACAAACAACCATAGGCTAAGGGCCTCTTCAGCTCCTTGCCATGTGGTCCTCATTTTCCCCAAGTGTAGAATTATAGCATTTTTAGGGTCATAAGATAATAGCTTTAGAGCTGGAAGAAGAACACCAGAGGTCAATCTAGACCAACTCTTTCCACATAAAAATTAAGAGACGGAGGGTCAATGAGACGGGGTAAAATGATTCACCCAAAGACATATAGATAGTAAGTGGCAGTTCATATGTGAACTCACACCAAATCTACTTCCTTATGCCTTCTCCTCCACTTACTACTTCTTGATAGTGATATTCATCTATTCATTCTACCCATCCACTTGATTTTCCATCAAAGCATTTCTTTATCCTTGAAATGCCCTCCCCTTCTACCACCTCCATCCTCTCAGACTGCCTCATTATTTTACTCCCATCTCTGGAATAACTACAGAAATTCCATCTCCCCCATGAATGTGACTGGACTAAGCTGAAATCAGCTCTGATTAGAAGCAGCTACTCCTGGCAATTTGGTCTACTCAACAGCAGCTTCTAGGTAGCTTTAGTCCTATACATAGATAGATAGAAAAGGGATATAAGGCAGCTGACCCATTAACAGGTGCTAGTTCAGGAAGAAATGCACAGACACAACCCAGGGAAAAGGCAGACCCAGACTCTAAATGTCATAGGACAGAGAAGGGGAGGGAAGAGGTTTTTAGAATGAGCACAAGGTGGCTTGAGTTGGTTCTTAACAGCTGTGCTTGTCTTCAGTTTCCCAAAGGGAAGGTTGACTTCCATGTGGCCCTTGTGTTAAGTTTTGGTGGCCTCCCTGAAGTCCTGTGATGGCTTCTGAGTACTAAGCTCTTCCTGTGACTACAAGGCATGAAGGTCTAGAAGATCTGGAATGGCCAGGGTCCAGGAGTCCCAAGTACAAACATTGCCTTAGGACAGGCGATTGGCTCATAGAGAGTGAGTATTCTCAGGGCCAGGGTATTTGCTGACCCTGAACATGCCTTTTCATCACATTCTCTTCTACTAGGTTGACCTCTTAGTTCCCAGGCAGGACTGTATGAGCATGGCAGCCCGCAAAAGACACATCACGATGACAGGCATCACACCTTCACTGTACTTTTTCCAAAAGAAGGGCCATCAAAAGAGCAATAAACATGACTAGAAGTACTCCCCCATTGTACATCTATAGGTGCTATAGTTGTTATGTCCATTTTACTGATGAAGAAACCAACATTCAGAATGGTATACAGATAAAACTAAAAACTAAGTAAAACTAAACCAACATGTCTACTGGGCAGCAAGGTGGTGCAGTGGATAAAGCATTAGCCTTGGAATCAAGGAGACTCCTCTTCCTGAGTTAAAATCTGGCCTCAGACACTTACTAGCTGTGTGACCCTGGTCAAGTCACTTAACCCTATTTGCCTCCATTCCTTCATCTGTAAAATGAGCTGGAGAAGGAAATGGCAAACCACTATAGTTTCTCTGCCCGAAAACCCCAAATGGGGTCACAGAGAGTTGGACATAACTGAAAAATGATTGAATGACTGTTAGAAAGGTTGTGACTTGCCTGTCCTTGCCAAGGTAGGACTTTGAACCCAGATTTTCCTTGTCTCCAAGTCTAGCATTCTATCCTGTATACAATTATTCCTCTTGCAATGGCTTATGAAGTCCCTTCTAAGCCTGGATCCTGTAAAATGTATTATAATGCTTTGTAAACCTTAAAATGCTATACTGCCAGCTGTTATCAGTACATTTTGTGTAGCACTTTGTAGCATCCAAAGTACTTCCATGTTCATGTGCCTGCCTTTCAAACCTACTTAGCTCTGATCTACCTTTCGGATATTATTATATATTACTCCCTTTCATGTATTTCTCAGCCCAACCAGACTAGCCTCCTTGCCATTCCTGACACATGACAATCCATCTCCATCTCCAGACCTTTCCACTGGCTGTCCCTACACGTGCCTGGAAAACCTGACCTCCCCTACTTAGAACCCTTAGTATCTTTCAGAGCTCAGCACAAATACCACCTTCTACCTGATTCCTTATCCTTCTAGCTGTTAATATCCCCCAACCTCCTCCCAGCCATTACCATATGTATGTGTGTGTGTGTGTGTGTATAGGTATTTTTATATGAATGTCAAGATGTTAGGAGACACCCTGTTTTCTAGAGCTGAGGCCCAGCAAGCGAGCTGTTCCCTGAGCTTGGCATAACAACAATTCTTTGTGCTCACCGTCTGGATGATCTCACTCTCTGGCAAAATCACATAATTATTGTATTGTTTTCATTTTCTGAGCTCCGACAAGTTCTGGTCATGAAGCCTTGCTATGAATCAAACTCATCACGTTTTGCTGTTACCCCTCATTGTCAGGGCTACAGCTCACTATGCAGCCCTTGGCATAAGTATCGAGGTTCCCCCCTTCAGGTTCCCTCTCCCACACCAGGGGTGGACCTTCGCTCTAGAAAACAGGGTGTCTCTAAGATCTTAACATGTCTAAATTGTCTCCTTGGATGGGATGTGAGCTCCCTGAAGGCAGGGGCTGCTTCTTTGAATCTAGGGCCTAGAACAATGCCTAGCACAAAGAAGATGATTAATAAATGCTTACTGATTGATTAATGGCATCCTTTGATCTCAAAACAATCCAAGGACATAGGCAAGGTGAGTATTATCAACTCCATTTTTCAGATAATGAAGTTACTAGATGTCAGAGTTGGATCCTGTGTCTTTCTCCTCGTATAGTGCTTAGCACAGAACCGTCCCCAGCTGGATTCTTCATAAATACATTTTAATCATAAGGCCAAAGCTGTGTTCCTCAATTAGTAGCTGCCACCATCTGTCTGCCTCACCTCTGTTTGCATGGAACATGCTTCTCTTCTGAATTTAGGCAAAGACCTCACTCCAAGGATAAAAGAAGAAGCCACAGAAATGTTGTGGCACATACTTTAGCCATGCATGGTACTCAGGCCTCTCAGCATAAGGAATATCTTTCCAAGAAGAGACACTTTGGTTATCCCACAGCGAGCTGACTCTGTATCCCTCCTTGCTCTCCTGTTTTTGTAACTTGGATTGAATGTCTTTACAGTGGGCTGAATCCGACGGAATTGCAAAGTGCTAGTTAGCAGGATTGCATTTCAGTGATGCCAAGTCTCTCAAAATAGAAGCATGAATCGAAGGAGAACAAGATTTTGGGGCAGCATGACCCAGAGTGATGACTTCTCTGTTAATGATGAAAAGTACAAATGTCTCTATGCAAGACGATTAGCAAATGGGATTCCTTGGCTGGCCTTCTGGCCTGCTCAGTTACAGGGCAAAATCTGTTTCTAATTTGTCCCTTACCCCATTTGTGTTGTCTGGGCAATTAGAAACACCAGCTGATTTTTCTCCTCAGCCCTTCAGGGGATTTTACAGGTCTAAGACTTTTTATTGGACTGAATTTCCCTTTTTTGTTGGACACATTTTCCTCTTTGTCCTGTGGGCTAAAGTTTCTAAAGTTAAGGCCCTATGTAAATGTCCTTTTTAGATTCTGGCTGAGACTTTATTGTCCTTACAACTGAATTGGTGCTTGGAATATAGTAAGCATTTAATAAATGCTAACTCACTGTGATTAGCACTTCCTAAACATGGATCTTTCCACAAGGGTACCACCTTTACACATGGAAGTAGGGAGGTGTTTTGTTTTGTTTTGTTTTTATATCAAAGGAGGCACATAGAGAGAATCAAGGCAAATTTAGACAGGAAGTTATCCTTTGTCTTACACTGAGGCTTCAGTTTCTAAATGTAGGGTAGTGCAAAGAAAGACGAAATAAGTTATCTTAATGTGTCATCTGGACAAAGAAGTTCATTTAAACCATTGAAATCCTCCAAGAAAATTCTGAACAATTAAATTGGTTTAAAAAAAATCACTTCAGTTGCCAAGAGAACTAATATGGTATATTTCCCACTTGGCCCCAGCTGAAGACAGAATTTTTCTCCCTTGAATTTTTGGGGGTATGTTAGAAAAGAAGCCATGTGAATGGGAAGGTTGACTGTGTTCTTAGGGCTTTCTCTCCTAGCAGTAGATTTTGCTGATTTCCAGTAACAACAACCAATATTTTGTCAAATTCTTCCTGTCTTTCATCCCCCAATTCATTTTCTTCCTTTGTAAAATTGTGGGTGTTTTTTTTTCTTTTCGGTCCCAGGCCTGCACTCTAGAGTATTTGTGGCCGTAGTCTGTAAGAAATAAGCTTTGGTTAATGTCACCATGCCTCCGGTGTGTTGTGAAAGAGTGTAGGGAAAATACTTTGTGCTTTCTCTTCCAAATGGAAGGAAGACCACCGATGTAATTGAAACTCACAATGTCAGGGGGTAATTTTATTCCATTACTTTTAATGAAAATGAGGTTGGCGTCCCAGCAAAAGTGCTACCAAATAACCCCCTAGAAGGAATGGGCGCATTCACATAACTGAACACACCTGAGAGAAACGTGATTCTCTCTTTCTATTCACCCCCCTCCCATTTTCTCACTGGCCCTGCCTCACTGCCCTCCCCCAAAGAGGTGACAGGAGTGGAAGAAGGAAGTAACTGCTCCATCTAATGAGCCTGGCCCTCTTTCTGTTGTTAGATTTCCCAGCTGATGACTGAACCTGGACGAGAGGGACTAACAGAAGCTGCCCTGAACCGATACAATGCAGACAAACCCTCGGCCTACAGCTTTCCGGCCTCCCAGAGCCCCTGTGCTGCCAGCGAAACTTCCCCGGGCACCTCAGTGGCAACGTCCTTCTTTGCCAGGTAAGAGAGGTCTTAGAACTTTTAAATCTATCATGTGAAATCTGCTGGGTCATAATTGATATGAATGAGTGAAAGCCCTGCAAGAGATCCTCTCATCTTTCTTTGGCTTCATTTTTTCAGAATGTCCTTCTAAAGACTGTCCTGACCACAGATGCTCATTTTAGGGGCTTCTTAATGGTTCCTGCTTCCAGATGGTTTCTTTGTGGTACAAAATAAATGGTTGGGAATATTGCCACTCCAGTTGTATGCCCCTGGCTGGTTCAGTTATCACACTCTACCTAGTTGATCCAGGTGAACATCTGTAATATCTAATATAAATAGGGAATAGAGGTGTGATTTCACTGAAATAGACAACTCTCAGTTAAAGAAGGGGCAGCTAGGTGGCTCAGTGGATAGAGTGCCAGGCTTAGAGTAAGGAAGACTCATCTCCATGAGTTCAAATCTGGCCTCGGATACTTACTACCCATGTGACCTTAGGCAGATCACTTAGCCCTGCTTGCCTCAGTTTCCTTATCTGTAAAATGAGCTGGAGAATGAAATAGCAAACTTGTCTAGTATCTTTGCCAAGAAACCCCCCGTACTTTTAAAGCCACTTGCGTCATTGACTTGGTTTGAGCCTCTGCTCTGTTCTTAACGCCTTTTATAAATCGTATTTGGAAAAATTTAACAAGTTTCTGACATATCCATAGGAAATGTTACATAACATTTCTTATTCTCCTGGCCATTGGAAGAGGAGGGGGTGGTATTCAGCAGGTGTGGGAGGCAGGGGGGAAGCAGGGGATGGCAAGAACATTGGCTTGAGGGGCACGTGGACTCTGTGGAAGGAATTGTTTCTGTTTTGTGCTATTGTGAAATTGCCCCTTGTACAACTCCGAGGCGGAAAGGGTGGGGTAAAGATGTATATATATTCAGCAGCCATAGGTGGTCGAGTTATGGAGTTGAAACTTTGTGAACAAAGATACTTGAATGTTCCTTAGCCCCCCGAGCAGAGAAACCAAGCTTCATGAGAAACAAAGACAGGGAGTCTCAAGTCTCAGCATGGTATCTAATGGATAGAAAAGTTTATGGGGGCATGCCACATAGAAAATTGTGGCTATGGAGGAAATGATGATGATGATGATGATGACGATGATGATGATGATGATGATGATGCATAATAACACACATCTTATTGTTGAGTCATTTTCCGTCGTGTCTGACTCTTTGTGGTCCCATTTGGGGTTTTCTTGGCAGAAATAGTGGAGTGTTTTCTTCTCCAGATCATTTTACAAATGAGGAAACTGAGGTAAACAGGGTTACCGTAAATCAGGCCAGATTTGAACTTGGGAAGGTGAGTCTTCCTGACTCCAGGACCAGCATTCTATCCACTGCTCCACACATACCCACATACCCACATACATACATACATACATATACACACACACACCCCTACACAATATATTATACACACATGAAGCAGTAGAGTAATTGTTATTGTTGTTATTTCCTCACCCAGAGTTTACACCAATGAGATCATAGGTCTGAACTACTTTAATGCTTACCTGTTAAGGTAAATGGATTTTCCTTTTTTTTTTTGACAGCTAAGTAGCTCAGTGGATAGAGCAATGCACCTGGCATCAGGCAGACCTGAATTCAAATCTGGCCTTAGACACTTATTAGCTCTGTGATCTTGGGCAAGTCACTTTACCTGTATCTACCTTAGTTTCCTCATCTGTAAAATGGGGATCATAGCAATACCTCCTCCCCAAGATGGTTATGAGGATAAAGCAAGATACTTGTAAAGTGTTTTATAAACCTTAAATCTGTATAAATATCATTGTTTTTTAATATTTTATATAATTTTGTATAAAATACCATAATTTATAATAATTACTGTTATTATTATATGTGTGCATGTATACAGGTAGGTGTGTAGATATGCGTATATGTGTATTGTTATTATTATTTCGTCAACCCAGAGTTCATATCAATGAGATCATAACTCTGAACTATGAATGCTGTAATGGTTACAAAACATATGTGTATGTTTGTGTGTGTGTGTGTATGTGATCTCAGACCTTACTATGTGTGACCTTGGACAAGTCACTTAACCTTTGCCTGCTTTAGTTCCCTCAACTGTAAAGTGGGGGTAGTAGGACTCACTTTCCAAGGGTTGTTGTGAGGTATTTGTAAAGTACCAGGCTGTAATGCCATGCACCAGCAGATTCCCAAAGGAATGCTACTGTGAACAGCTTTTAGAGTTCAGATTACAAAATATAGTGAACACTCTGTTTATTCCATTACAAATCAAGACAAACATTCAAAA
>CM053586.1:259330876-259347402 GCA_028646515.1 Pseudochirops corinnae
TCCCTTCAGCAGGAGCAGCATTCAAATTCTGTCTCTTAGATGCTCTCTGCCTCAGCTGGCTTCAGTCTTCTGGATTCTTCCTTCAAGGGGAGCAAAATTCGAATTCTGTCTCTTTGTCTCTCTCTGCCTCAGCTGGCTTCAGTCTCCACAATTCTTCCTTCAAGGGGAGCAAAATTCCAATTCTGTCTTTCTGTCTCTGGAATTCTTGCTTATATATACACCTCAGCCAATCCCCTTCTTCCACATCAACAGGGGAGTTCATGCCTTCTCAACAGTGGGACAGAGTTTTCACCTTCCACACTTAGCACTTAGTACTAAGTGCTAAGTATCCTGCTAAACTAATTACTATTACACAGGCATATAGTAGGCGCTTAATAAATATTTATTCCATTCCCTTTCCCCTACGTGGTGATGTCATTGTTCCTGTCTGAGTACAAAGGATGAACAACAACATGGGTGAATATCTTTACACACCTATATATATGTGAACATGTCTCTTTCAGTCCTCTCAGGGCCCTGGCAGGTGAGTGCCGTTGGTGGTGGCCTCTGTTCAGCAGAATGCAGTGGTGATCCAAGAACCAGGGGCTATCCCGGAACGAGAGGTGGAACGCTGGGGCAGCTCTGCTTCCTGTGGCAATCTCGCCTCTGCCTCTGTCCACTCTCTGAAGCTGCCACCAGCAGCTGACAACCCTGGAGTAGGGTAAACAATCGCTAAACTCCTGGACAAACTGAGTAACTACAAAAGGAACAGGTTGGAGAATTGCTGAATAGAAAACAAAGGGCTTGATTGAGGCCCAACTTTACATTAATCTGGGAGGTTTTACAAGCAGGCGAACAAAAGAATGGAGAAGTGACTGGTTGCCAAGGATCTTCCCCTAAGTCTCTTCTTTTGTCTGGACAAACAGGCCTGGGAGAAAACAGTGACACTTGACCTGGACGATTTGCTGAAGGTTGGGG
This sequence comes from Pseudochirops corinnae, assembly GCA_028646515.1. Classification (NCBI taxonomy): domain Eukaryota; kingdom Metazoa; phylum Chordata; class Mammalia; order Diprotodontia; family Pseudocheiridae; genus Pseudochirops; species Pseudochirops corinnae. The sequence continues at coordinate 259,331,834 of CM053586.1, forward strand.
AGGAGAGAGTGGGGAAGGTGCCCAGCCATCAAGGAGAAGTCGCAGACCTGGGAATGCTAAGATGCTTTCAGTGCGGGATGAGCACTTAAGCTGATGGGAAACCAACCTGCTGAGTTCTCAATTGTCGGGGCTTGTTAGATGAGCTTTCAAACATCTAGGGAGGCTCTCTCAGGCTGCATAAATCCTGATGGACTCTTTATTATTTGGTGAGTTCTGACAGCGTGCTTGGTCCTTCGTGGAGTGAGGCATTGATAGCGTATGGCATGGCGTGTGCTCGAAAGGCTTACCATCAGCTGTGGGGAAGAGCGCCATTTGGAAAGGGTCATACTTGGTATTTATTCAGAGCTTTTAATCCCACAAGCGCCAACTGCTCTCAGATCATTAAAACTTGGGCATCACACCTCTCTGGGGTAGGAATAAATGTGAATAAACACATTTCTTTTTTTTTTAATCTTTTTGGAGGGCGGAAGGCAGGGCAATGGCAGCTAAATGATTTGTTCAAGGTCACACAGCTAATAAGTGTTAAGTGTCTGAGGCTGGATTTGAACTCAGGTCCTCCTAACTCCAGGTCAGTGCTCTATTCACTGTGCCACCTAACTGCCCCAGTAAATACATTTCTTCTTGCCAAGTGTGAAGCGATGCACAGAAATGAAATGACTTGACCAAGGTTATGCACAAAGTTCACCTCAGAGTCAGGGATGTATCTCATCTCCTTGAATCCATTTGTTAAATCCAGCAGCTGTGTTAATCTTGTCAGCAATCTAAGTGGTCTGGAGGAGACATCTTTAGCTAAACTAAAAAGCTGCTCTGTATTGATAGTGGCTGGGAACTGCTAATGCTAAGACCCAGATCAGAGTGGAGTGTCAAGGTCAGAGAAAGTGCAGCTGCCAAACTAAGTTCTAGAGAATAAGATGTGGGAGGCAGCTAGATGGAGCAGTGGATAGAGTGCTGGGCTGGAGTCAGGGAGACTTATCTTACTGAATTCAGATCTGGCCCCAAACATTTACTAGCTGTGTGACCCTGGGCAAATCACTAACCCTGTTTGCCTCAGTTTCCTCTTCTACAAGATGATCTGGAGAAGGAAACGGCAAACCACTCCACTATCTCTGCCAAGAAAATCCCAAATGGGGTCCCAAAGAGTCGGACATGACTGAACTGAAACAATTCAACAACAAAAAGATGTCGCATTGAATTTTGGAGCATTTTTAAAGGAATCTTTAAGGATCAAGCCTATCCTCCTCTCTTTTAGTTTCTTCTACTTGATCCCAATGAGGAGAAAAGAAGACGTTTTGTATGACACTCGATTGTGTTTCATACATAACCCATGCTTAGGAAACAAGGACAATATACTTGTAATCTGGTCTGTTTGATGGACAGATGAGCTGTGCATCATTGTAGAGGCTGAGAACATCATTAAATACCCCAGAGCTACACTGATGTATTTGATACTATCTGTGAGACTCTGGGAAAGACATGAACGTTTCCGTATTCTCATCTCATGTAAAATGAAGAGAGACTGGGCAAACTCTGGGGTCCAAATCTGTGATCCAGTGATTTGACTCAGAGCACAGCTAAATCCAGATTTTGACGTTCAGTACTATCTTCTGAGCGAGAACCACTGTCAGTGGAAGACTAGGACTGTTTGTCTGGCATGGTGTCTTCTGCATGATAAACATTAAATACATATATATATTAAAGCAAGAAAAGAATGAATGGAAGAACACTGGCTTTTGAATCAGAAGACATGGGTCCTGTGTTTATGGCCTTGGCCAATTCACTCAAATTCTTTAAACCTCAGTTTTCTCAACTGTAAAATGACAGGACGGGTCTGTTCATTTGGGTGGCATAGTGGGCAGAATGCTGGCCTGGGAGCTAGGGAGACCTGAACTGAATTCTTGCCTCAGACATTTATAGCTGTGTGACCTGTGTGAGTCTCTTAACTTCTCCCAGTCTCAGTTTCCCCATTTAAAAATGAGGATAATAATAACATTTATTTCACAGGATTGTTGTGAGCATAAAAGGAGCTGTAAAACACTTTGCAGATCTTATCGTGCCATAGAAATGTTAGTTACCATCATCATCATCATCATCTTGGAGTCTGATGAATGAATGAATAAGTGGGGAGCAAATGGAGGCTAAGAGAGAGAGAAACCAAAATCTGCGAAAAGCAATATTCTGACGAGGAGTATATAGCAGGGACTGCTCAGCCATTGACCCTATGCCATAGAGTGAAAGATCTAATCTCACTTTCCATATTTTCCTTATTAATGTTTTTATTTTTTTACCCTGAAGAAATACTGAGCAAACCTTTCTACAGCTCATTTTCTAAATTTGTAAAATGGGAATCCTAATCCTGAAGCATTAGTGAGGGATGAATGATTTCATGATATGTCCCGTACCTTTTTGAATCTCCTGTGACAAATTTTGAAAATAGTGTTTTCTACCTCTTTCCACAATGGTTTCATGGTGTTTTGCCAACACCCTTTTGAGCTGCTTTGCTATGGAACTGAAGGCACCCTAATTCAAATGAACAAGCATAACCAACAGAAAAAAAGACAACAGAAAAAAAAAAAGAAATGTATTGTCAGTGGTTGATTAACTCCTAAATTCCTCTGGATTCACAGGTTGACTGAGGGACCCATACATAGCTGGTTGTGGAATCATGATGTTTCCCAACGGGGAAATTTCCTTGGGATGATTCCAATAAACAGTTCTAAAATCAGGAAAGTGATTTTTCACATTGGTTGAGAGTTCTTCTTGGACATAGCTTTTCATGTAAAGTAGGGAAATTTGCAAATGCAGGGAATTCAGTCCATTTTGACAATTTATTAAGCAATGGTTACTGTCCTCAAGGAACTTACATTCTATTGGTTGGGGGAAGGGAGAATAGGAACAACATTAAGTACAACAGTGAGACTCACTGACAATGAAGTCAGTGAGATTTCCTGAAAAATTAAATACTTGAATTCCTGCAGGATTTGTGATTTTGACACCAAAGCCAGTCCTTCTCTAACTTAGAAGATGGTCTGTGTAGATTACCTTGGCCTAAAATTTCTTCAGCCCTCTTGCCAACATGGTGATAAGCCTTTCCAAACTTAGTGAACTCTGTATTTTAAGTGGAGTGATTGAGAGATGGTTTTTAGAACCGAGTTCTCACGTTGGATCGCTTGGAATCCTTGAAAGAAAATGCAGCTTCTGATAGAATTCCATCTTCTTATTGATTTTGCCTTTTGTGTTATTTATTCATGGTGAAAATGAGAAACTAGAGAGCATTTAGTCTGCCAATTTGGGTTCAGAACAAGGGTTTCAAAATTAGCTAAAACAATCAATTTGTCCACAAGCTTGTAAAATGTACCTGATGCTATCTCATCAGATTAACTCTCTGTTGGGTGTTGAGACATCAGTTGTTGGGACAAAAGCAGCTTGAAACTTGATGTAGTCAGAACCCTGTGTTCACACAAACCCACTCTTGTTGGGCCCATGCCTATTTCTCTGTAATCTAGTAGAAAAACAGGACCTGCTGTTTCCCATTGAAGTGCTGATGCCCTTGGGTTCTGATAGGTGCATGTGGTGTAATCGTGAGTAATAGCAAGGCTATGTTGTGCAGGCCAGAAGAAACTGAGAATGGGATCTTATTTTTAGCAGCTTCTCCCTCCCTCTAGTACATTTCTGTGTTCTATTCTAGATCTGTGCTCAAAAAAGAGTACCTTAAAGGGTGCATGTCATTGGAGAGAAATTCATCTACTGCAGGAAGGAAAACAAGCCAAATGAATTGGCCCAGTATGTACCAAATCTCCATGGGCTGGGCATTGCACAGTGGAGAGGAGAAGTCCAGGGAGCCAAGACAGGATGAGAATGAGAGAAACTGAGGTCCTAGGGTCTTGCATAACTAGTGGGTCTCTGCTGGTTGATTGTCTTCATTTAGTGTTTCTTAAGAAGTCAATTTCAACTCCCGCTTTACAGCTGAAGAAACTGAGGCCCAAAGGGAACTCAAACAGCTGATATTTTGCCCCCAAAATGTTTTAGTCTGATTTTTGGCTATTTTTCTCTTTTGTCTTAATTACTATAAAATATTTTAAGAGTGTCAATTATCATATCTCTCTCCCCCTGTACTTAGGCTTGTGAACCTAACTGTACTTAAGCCTTAGTCTCCACAGCCCCTTAACTTCCCTTTCATTCCTGAAAAACCTGTCTTGCCTGTTGTTCTCCTTTGAACTTTATCCAATTTTTCTAACCTTTAAAATTTTTTAAAAATTTAAACATTTTTTTAGTACCCAAGACTCACTGTAGAATCCCAGATGTATCCCCTTCTGGGATGGAATAGTAATTGATAAAAAAAATATAAGTTAAAAATATTGCCATTTATTGTTACCTTTTGGCTTGTATGTTGTTAGGTTTTTTGTTTTTTTGTTTTTGCTTTGTTAAAAGTTCCACTTTCTTCTAAGAACATAAATTTGCATGTAACTGAGATTAAATTTTCAAGTAAACTTTGATAGGATAGTTTGTTGATTTTTGGTAAATTTCTTTAGATATTTTCTTTGTGAAAATGCTGTTTGTCAGTTTTTAAAGAACATCTGCACAAAGATCCTTGGCTGTTACTAGGCTTCGGCGTTTTCATATTGCTTCCTGTCTCCAGTTGTTTTATTTATAGTACGCTCCCTCAATATTGGCCCAACTTTGTAAAACCTGAACTATGATTTTGTTGGGATTGTAATTGGTGTTTTGTGATGAGGAACCTCCCTCCACCAATGAAGCCCAGCAGGTCTCTTCAGCTTGCCCGTGACTTGCCCGAGGTCCCACCGTTGACTGGGATAGCAGCTACGCTGCTGGGCTGGGAGTCAGGGACACTAGAGTTTAAACTCTGCCTTTGACATTTACCTTTGACACTGACGCTGGGCAATCCACATAGCCTTTTCCAGCTTTGGTTCCCCTATGGGCAAAATAGTAGTATATTATTAATAATAAATAAATAAGAGTAGTAGTAGCAACCTCACAGGGAGCTTGATGATCAAATGATATAAAGTACCTTGTAAACCTTAAAACCCTATTCGAATGTTAGCTATTGTCCTATTGTGTCAGGGGTGGACTTCGAACTCACTGCAATCCAGCTCTCTCTACTCGGCCTTATTATGTTATTAAATTCTATTTTGGAACTTTACAAGGTAACCTAGGTAGAATGCTGGAATCAGGAAGACCTGAGTTCAAATCTTGCCTTAGACACACACACACACACACACACACACACACTCACTGTGTGACTTTTGGTAAGTTACTTAATGTCTTTCTGCCTCTGTTTTCTCATCTGTCAAATGGGGATCATAGCAGCACCTACCTCCCAGGGTTGTTGAGAGGAGAAAATGGGACAGTATTCATACAGTGCTTTGCAAACCTTGAAGCTCTCTATTATTATGTGATTCCACGTCACTTTATCTGGGAACAGCATTACCGTCCTCTGAGAATCCGAGAGAGAGCGCAGCCTCTTTTTCTTCTTTTTTAAAATTGCCTTTTGTGTGCTATTTCATAAATGTGCAAGCCCTGGGCTTGGGTTCCCTTGATAAAGAAAGAGAGGTTTAAAGGTGAGTTTTAGAATCCCAGTCCATTTAGGGGCACTTCTCAGTTCACTTCCTTGGGTATCCGATTTGCTCAGCTTGGTGTTTTTCCCTTTCCTGACAAGATCTGCCTTGCTTCCCTTCACTGATTCTTTTTACCTGTGTCCAAAAGGCTTCTATTTTTAGGTGCTGGCCTTATTCTGTCCCTGCATGCTTTCCATGGCTTCCTCCACCTTCACTTTCAAGGCTACACCCCCAACCCCCAGCATTTACATAACAGCTTTCTCCAAGGAACCTGAGCAGGGCAATTATCTAATTGATTTTCCCTTTGTCCTTTTGAAGCTGGAGGGAGTTGGGGAATCAACCCCCTGACCCAGTGGATTGGGGCAAAGTGGGGCTAAGAACACAAAAGCACTTGAATCTCAAGATCTAATTGTAAAGCTTATAGCTTTTTCTGTGAACCACCTTAGGGGGCCCCCACTTGGCAGGGCTTAGATATGTTTGCATTTTTACAGGCAAAATCCTGACAGTCGCGATAGTCTCAGAAGAGTTCTGTCCTAAAAAAAAGTCATTTCCACGGCTGAGGCAGCAGCTAGCCCCAGTAAACAGTGTTTAATATGGATACAACTAATTCTCTTTATTGATAATCCTATACGCCAAAAGCTCTCTGTCTTCCATGGTCCAGTAACAGTCCCTTTCTATAAAGCCTAAGGAAGGCCTCTACAGTGGGACTGTTCCTTTCAGTTTCCAAAGGAATAGGAGGGCTCAGCAATTAACTCTCAACAACTTACCTGTCTCCTTGTAAATCATCCAGTTCCACAAACGTTTATAAAGTACCTACTACGTGAATGTCTGGAGAGGCAGGGGCTGCAGTGCTACTTAAACTGTGGGGCGTAACCCCATATGGGGTCATGAAAACTTTGACAGTGGTCAAAGGTTTCTGAACATGCAACGACCAAAAATGAATTAAAAATCAAGCAGCAGTGAATCTGAAGTGTTTCTGGAAGCACTCGTCTGTGTTACATCCTGCAACTTTCCTGCAGCCTTGGTTCTGATCACAAAGCAGGCACCCTTTGCTCTGGCATGCTCTCGGGCCATGCAGGGCCAACCAAGGCTGTGGAAAGTGGTGCCCCAAAAAAAGGTGCCCCAAGTGGAAAAAGCTTAAGCAGCCCTGGTACAGAGCGCTAGCCTTAAATAAGAATAAGTAATAGCAATTACAATTTATATAGTGGCCTGCTGTGTGTCAGACACAGTGCTACATGTTTTGTACTTAGTGTCTCATTTGGTCCTTAAAACAACCCTGAGAGGTAGACGTGGTTATTTATCCCTGTTTTACAGATGAGAAAACTAAGGAAAATAGGAATTAAATGATTCACCAAGGGTCATGTAGCTAGGATGTATCAGAGGCCAAATTTGAACTCAGGTCTTCCTGACTCTGTGTCCTGACACTATCCCCTGCACCACCTACTTACTCTGAACAAATGAAACCCAGGAAGAACTAGGTTCAAGCCGCAACTTTGACATATCCTGAATGAATGACCTTAGGCAAGTCATTTACCCTTAGGACACCTCATGCCCCTGTGTGAAAAACTGATTAAGTCAATCTACTCTGATGAACATGATAGGTCCCTTTAAAGAGATATAATGTACATAATATGTATTTTTCATATCTATCTCTGTCTGGATATGTGAAAAGCACTGTGTTTGGCCCTGGGGATATAAAACAAAACAACACCCCTCCAAAATAGTCCCTGCCTTCAAAGAGCTTAATCTATATCAAATCATGGGAATAAAGCTGATGGGATATTAATATCACATAATTTCAGAAAAGTATATGATATTTAATTATACTGGATTATACATAATAATGTATTATGTGTAATATCATTAAATACAAAATAATTTGAGAAAGGGGGAAACACTAACAATTTGGAGGATAAGAAGAGGGTTTTGATGTTGGTGGCAGCACCTGAGATGAACTGTGAAGGAAGCGAAAGACTGTAAGAGGTGGAAATGAGGAGGGAGTGTATTTTAGTGATGGAGGAAGACAAGCCCATTCAATGGAATGGAAGTGGTCAATAGAATGGTGAGCATTGACAATATCCATTACCATAAAAATGTCCAAGGCTTCCTAACCAAAGATGAAGATGAAATTGTGTTTCTGTGGCTCATTGATCTCCTTACTGGTGTAGATTACATCCATGCCTTTTTGTCCTCTGTAATCCTAGCCCAAGTCTTTCTAGAAATCCTTCTTTTATGATATACCCAAGGTCCTGGTGGCCTTCCTCTGGCTCCTGTGTCATCTTCTCTTATTAGACTATAAGCTCCTCAAGATAAGGGAGCAATTTTATTTTTGTATCCCTCAATGTTTGGCAGATTCTCCCTCCCTCCCTCCCTCCCTCCCTTCCTTCCTTCCTTCCTTCCTTCCTTCCTTCCTCCCTCCCTCCCTCCTCTAATTCCTCCCTTGGTTGTGGTTTGTCCTTCATTCTCAAAGAGGACCATGACTTGCAAATGAATTGAATTTAATTAAGGGAAGGCTGTGCAAAGTTATCAGCCTCACTTTCTTCTTGAGAGCCATCTGAGTCCAGTGGCCAGATATAGATCAGGATGACTGGAGATGGCCTTTTTAAGCTGAGGTCTTTCCAAGTTCTCACTTTGACCAAGGCAACACCCATTCAGTGATTAGGGCTGGTTAAGAAGTTAGCCAAGGGATGGCTCCTCTTCTTCTCCCAATTTGATTATGTAATATCCCTACACTGGACCATAAACTCCATGCTAAACTTTGTATCTTACAGTTTCAGATTTAGAACTGGAAGAGACCTCAGAGAATGAATCTGATTCCCTCATTTTACAGCTGAGGCCAGAGAAGTGACATACCTAATGTCACATGAATAGTAAATAGCAGAACCTGAACTGAACCCATCCCCTGGCCATCTTCTGCTGAATCAGGCAACCTTTCTAGTAGGGGCTCAATACATATTGGATGAATTACAAAATGATTTCCAGATTGCTTACATCCTTGCTTCTCTTGTCCTTCCCAGTTCTTTCCTATATACTCATCCTTTGCCTGAGACTAGGTATTTCTTCCATTTCCCCACATCTCCCCCCCCCCCCCCCATTTTTAAAGTCTACTCATCTCTCCGATTATGCTTCTTCTCACAAAGCATAGATGTGGAGTCAGAAGATTCCTTAGAGGTCAGTTAGTTCACCCCTTTAATTTTACACATGAAACAAGTGAGATGTAGCATGGTTAAATATCTCTCCAATATCACTCAGGTAGTTGTGTTTGTTCTGGCATTTGTCCTCTGCCTTCAGATTCCATAATTTTTTCAACTGCAGTACCCTGTCTCCTTCCCATTCCTTCCCAGACTGAGTAGCCATCACCCAATCCTCAGGTAGGATAGGCTGCATTTGTTCCCTAAGAAGATTTGCCTTTGGAAGCAAACATCCAACATGTAAGGTTTCAGGTTTGTTCTTGGCTGGTTAGAGCTCAGTTTTTCTTAGAAAAAGGGTTTCTTAGAAAAGAAAACTCCTTTCCCACTCATGCATATTGATGAGATATATAGAAATCTTTAGTTATAGAGGAATTGCAGCCGCATGGATCTAGTTTCCCTTTAAACATCCATAGGTGTCAATGTGAAAGGAACATAGAGCAGTAGCCAAAGACATCAATTTCATCAGATTGCAAACCCAAAGGAAAGCAACTTGGGGTGTTTGTGGCATAAAAAAGTATCCCTCATTGCTTAAGGGACTGGTAGGAGGCCATGTAAGGAAAGTGGCAGCAACATGATCTCTAATATTACTCTCCCCCTGCCCTCCCCTTTTGAATCCTATAAACTTGGCAAATTGATGCCCATAAGATCCTTAGGAATATCTAATACCTGACGCCAGCAACCTCCAAGTCCACTCTGTTTCAAGGTTTGGGTAAACATATATGTAAGCCTTTGATGTCCAGCCTGTAACAGAAATGCCATTCATGTCTTGGAACTAGCTGGATGTTGCTGGCAATCCAGGTTAATAAAAACAACCAGTGTTTGCAGCCCCCTCCCCTTCTCATGCTACAGGCAAATGTGCAGAATGGGGGCATTCTCGCATTAAACCCATCCTTTGCCTGACTGATTGCCAGCTGGAGTGCTGGCAATCAGTCCACAGCATCTGGGAGTAATTTGCCCAGCTTCTCCCAGGTTAAAAAACTTAATTCATAGCTGCCCAGTGGAGTTTTGAATGCATAGCTATTGAAGTCAGCCTGGGCGACCCCAGTTCCTAACTGTCAAATAATTTGAAGGTATAACTTTCAAACCCTCTTTGTGTGTTTTGAAAGATTTTTCTTTTCCAGCTTATGTATGTGTGTGTTGTGGGGCAGTGGGAGGTTAAAATGGAGAGAGGGGAATGATTCAGGAAGATGAGTAAAGCAGCCCACCTTTTGAATCATCTGCCTTTTCTCCAAACTTGGCTTTCCTTGTTTGACCCCTACTTGTGAGCAAAAATCAAAACTAGGGTCAAAGCTGGTTTGTTTTGTTCTTTGCACCTCCAGTGTCTGAACTATGCTTAGTACACAGTAGATGCTTAATAAAAGCTTTTGAATGACAGTACATTTTGAACCACAATACTCGCAGTTGAGGAGTTTTATTCCTAGCTAGGTGGTACAGTGGTTAGAGATCTGGACCTTGAGTCAGGAAAACATGAGTTCAAATCCAGCCTCAGGCACTTACTAGCTGTGTGATCCTGGGCAAGTCACTTAACCTTAGTTTGCATCAGTTTTCCCATCTGCAAAATGGAGATAATAATAGCACCTACCTCCCAGAGTTATTGTGAGGATCAAATGAGATGGCATTTGTAAAGCACTTAGCACAGTTTCTGGCACATGCTGTTGTTCATTTGTGTTAGTCGTATCATTTGGCATTTTCTTGGCAAAGATACCTGGATTGGTTTGTCATTTCCTTCTCTAGCTCATGTTACAGATGAAAGAAACTAATAGGGTTAAGTGACTTGCCCAGGGTCACACAGCTAGTAAGTGTCTGAGGTCAGATTTGAACTCAGGAAGATGAGGCTTCCTGACTCCAGACCCAGCACTCTATCTACTGCACCACTTAGTTGCCCTCAGCAGTATGTGCCCCTAGCACATAATAAACACTATATAATAATAATAACATTCATTATTATTTTTACTATTATAGCTTATAGATATTACATTATGTTATTTTATATCATATCATATCATATTATAGCTTATAATTATAATCTAGTTTTAGCTAGATCCTAACTCAAGATGGTCCTCTGGTACTTTGGGATCTATACTGGAATAAAACGAGGCCCCCATGGAACATTCAGCCAAGGCAGAAGAAGGATCTGTAACAAGGCTGTTCCGCCAGGGCGCCACATTGCTTCTGAGCACAGCTCTCCTTCCTCTGTATTGCCCATGGTGCTGGGCTGATCAAGCATCAGTGTTCATCTTATGCCTTTTTGTACTCAGATGACCAGGAAGCCATGTTAATAGCTTAAGTCTTAGTCACCTGAGCCAATTAAATCCAAAGGAAAGTCTCACTACCTCTTAAGGAAAAATTGACCTGACTGCACGTGGTGGGGCTAGAATATTGCTCCCACCATACTAGCCCTCATTGGGGAGTTTGCTGAAGTTCTATTGCAGCTAATTAATGATAGTCAATGGTCAATAAGCATCTAGTAAGTGCCTATACTGTGTGCCAGGCAATGTGCTAAGCACTGGGGACACACACACACACACACACACACACACACACACACACAGACACTCCTTGCCCTTAAGGAACTTACACCCAAATGGAAGACAATATACAAAAAGAAGCTGAAAAGGGAGTGGTGGCCAGACAATACCTGGCTTGGGGGTGGGAGCATGATTTTCTTGCAGAGCAAGTGGAAGGAAATGGAAGACCACGTGGAGAACAGAGATTTAGACATAGAAGGGATATAGATAGAGGTTATCTAGTCCAAACCCCTCTTTTTGTGCATGAAAAAACCAAGGCCAAGAGAGGTTACATGATCTGCTCATGATACAGATACTGCCTGAGATTTGGACCCAGATCCTTTGATGCTCCAAATCTAATATGCTTTCCACTGCATCAAGCTGCTGCCATTTTGTATGAAATACTTTTCAGTGGTTTTCGCCATGCTTTCCTCATGTTCACAAAGCCTTTTTATAGATCCTGCCTCTCTATTCCCAAAGACCCATTTGGTCACAGTAATGACAATTAAACTGTGGCTCAGGGAGTAATAATAAAAATGTAGTAAGTTGGTGGTTATAAATGTTCTTACCCCTCCCTTTTCTCTGCTGTGAAATGAAAATATTTTCAAAAGATATTGAAGAAAGTAGCCCATTAAGTGGATAAAAAATTTTCTAATGTTATAAATATGGCGTATCTGGATTTCAGCAAGTCTCTTGATGAACTTTCTCATTATATTCTTGTGGACATAATAGAGAAATGTGGTTTTTTGAAGTTGGCTCTGATAAGTGAATTTCTGACTGGTTGAATGACCAGACTTTAAGAGTACTGAGGGATTCTTCTTGCGGAGTATCGCAGGGTCTGGTTCTTGGCTCTGATCTGTTGGACATTTTAATAAGTGATTTAGGCATAGGGGGAAATCAGATTTTCAGATGACACAAAATTGAACTGGTTCACTAACCCATTGAACAATGACAACCAATTCTAGGGGAAAAATTAAAATAAAGATTCTTCTTTCAAGCTTATACCTTTCACTTGTGATCCTCTTTCTATTCCAATCTCTTGTCCTCTTTGAGATATGTGTTGTTAATCATTCCAGTTTTCTTTTTCCTGTTTGTTTCAATCTTCCTCTCTCTTCATTGACTCCTTAGTTTCATGCACAGAAGTATTACTTTCCCCTATTCAAAGAAAAACTACTCTTGAGCCTTCTGCCATCTTTAACTACCATTGGATTCCTCTCCTTCCTTTCATTGCCAAACATAGGAACAAAGAATACCTTGATGCCACTCCCTCACTCATTCCTCACTTGTCAACTTCTTGGGGTCTGGCTTCTATCTCTACCACGTAACTAAAATTGCCCACTGAAGGTAACCAATAATCAGATACTAGAGTTTAAGCTTTTCTTTAGGTGTGATCCTCCTTGATTTCTTGGCAACATTTAACACTATTCCATTGCAGCATCATGAGGGAACGAATTGGCACAGTGAGTAGAATGGAAGGCAGAAAGGCCAGGATCTGAATCCTTACTAGCCATATAACCCCCGACAAATGATTTAAATTCTCGGTTTCATCAACTGTGAAATGAAGAGCTGTCTCACAGAATCAATGTCAAGATCAATGAAATAAAATATGTAAAGTACTTTGTAAACCTTAAAGCCATATATGAATGTTTTTGTTGTTTAGTTTTTTTTGTCGTGACCCCATTTGGGATTTTCTTGGCAAAGATACTGGAGTGGCAGAGGGATGATTGACTTTCATAGACTTAGCCTTTTTCAGCAATGCAAGCACCTAAAACAATTCCAAAAGACTCATGATGGAAAATGCCATCCACATCCAGAGAAAGAACCATGGAGTTGGAATACAGAGCAAAGAAGATTGTTGTCTTTTTTGTTTTGTTTTGTTTCTCGTGATTTTTCCCATTCATTATAATTCTTCTATGCAACATGACTAGTGTGAAAATGTGTTTAATAGGAATGGATGTGTAGAGCCCATATCAGATTACAGGGGGGAAGGGAGGAAGAAAATTTAAAATTTATGGAAGTGAATGTTGAAAATTAAAATAAATAAACTAATAAATTGGAATAAAAGATACTGGAGTGGTTTGCCATTTTCTTTTCCAGCTCATTTTACAGATGAGGAAACTGAGGCAAACAGGAGTAAGCGACTTGCCTGGGGTCACACAGCTAGTCAAATGTGTTTGAGGTCACATTTGAACTCAGGTTTTTCTGACTCCGGGTCTAGTGCTCTATCTGCTGCTTCACTTAGCTGCCATCTAAATGTTAGCTGTTACTATTGTTATTAATGTTAATATTCCCTCCTCCCTTGACTTTAATGATGTTGCTCTCTCCTGATTCCTCTCCTTTGACATATTCTTTCTTTATCTTCTTCCTACCACTTACTTAGTGCTTCCTGAAGTTCTGGCCTTCATCTTCTTATCTTTGTTCTGTATATAATTTCTCTTGGTGATCATGTCTGTTTCATGGCTTACTTAACACTTTATCTTGAATATAAATGATTCCAAAATCCATAACTGTGAGTCTGACCTCTCTATATCTCGACTCTAGACCTGAATTTCCAGTTGCCTACCACCTGCCTCCATCTTGGTTTCCTACAGACACTATCAACATGTAGGAAATGAAACTAGAATCATAGGATAGATTAGGAGGTAGAAGGGAATTGAGATGTTATCCATTTCAACCTTCTCATTTTACAGGCAAGAAACCTGAGGCCCAGAGACGAAAGGCAGTGATTTATTCGGTTACACAGGTAGTAAGCGACAGAACTGGTATTTGATTCCAAGTCCTTTTCTTGCGAATCCAAAACTCTTTCCATTGCACCACACTCTGAAAGCTGCCCATTTCCCAGGTTTCCTTGAGTCCATTGATTGTTTGACCATCTTTCTTGTCATTTATACCTGAAACCTCAGAATTTTTGATGAATACATTCTCTTTCTCTGGTCCTCCACCTCTTCTCTGAGTCTTAACTGATTTTTCTTTCACGATATTTGTCATGTTTATCTGCTCTTTACCATTCCTACTGTCACTACCTTTGTTCGTCTTTGCTTGGACTACTGCAAGTCTTTTAAGGACCTGCTGCTCTAGTCTCTCTTATTGAAAATTCATCATTTACAATGCCACCATATTGATTTTCCCATAGCACAGCTCCAGCCTCTTTATTCCCCACCACCTCTGCTAAAAAATCTTCAGTGGTTCCTCATTACCTCCCAAGTAAAAAGTACTTCAATGAAAGGAATTGTATTCCTTGAATATAACTCCAAACTGTCACTTTCTGGTGCTTTTGCTCATATGGGTAGGTGGCTGCATGACATCAATGATAAGAAGATTAAGTTTCAAGGGCCATGACATGGCTCTTGAACATTAGAAGGGAGCGTCAATTTAGCTCTAGAAGGAAATTATTTTTATTGATTTTTTTTTTTGTTTTTATGTCACCTTAATTTCCAAATTTCTTACTCTTTCCTTCCCCAGTGAGCTTTTCTTTGAAACAACTATTAATAAAGAAGGAAAAATGGAGCAGTTTGGCAAAACTAACACATTGACATATCTGACAGTATATGTAATATTCCACATTCATAGTCGCTCACTCCTGAAGTGAAAAGAGGGAGCTGTATTTTCTGAATTGCAGAAGTAAATGTGTTTTTTTCTCAGTACTTTACTATTTACTAAGTGATTTTGATTTTAATTAAATAGTGGGACAAATAGGCAGATAGTCCTCAGATTACCTTCCTGGGAAGGGCAGAAGATCAGCTGAAGGAATTGAGCATGTTTTGCCTGCAGAAGATAAGATTTGGCTGGTGGGGTCGGGGTAGATTTGCTTGTGTTCTAGAATTTGAAGGACAGTCATCTGTCCTGTGAAGGAGAGATTGGGCTTCTTCTTTTTAATCTCAGAAGGCTGAACCAGAAACTGTGGGGAAAATTGAAGAGAGGCTCATTTAGGCTTGATGTCAGGAAAAACTTCCTAAATTAGAATTGTCCAAAAGTGGAATGGGCTGCCTCTGGAGGTGACTGAGTTTCTGTCCTTGGAGGTCTTCAGGCAAAGGTTGGATGACTCCTTATTGGGTACATTATGGTGCAGAGGCATCAAACTCAGATAGAAATGGGGTCCCTAAATCATGCATAAGGGTCTCTGTGGGCAGCATATTGATTTAGAAAACCACACATTGTTCCCCAATTGATAAATGGTCAAAGGATATGAACAGGCAATTTTCAGAGGCAGAAATTAAAGATATCTTTAAGCATATGGAAAAATGCTCTAAATCACTATTGATTCGAGAAATGCAAATCAAAACAACTTTGAGGTACCA
>CM053586.1:259347902-259371236 GCA_028646515.1 Pseudochirops corinnae
ATAGATATAGATATAGATATAGATATAGATATAGATATAGATATAGATATAGATATAGACATAGACATAGATACAGATACATACATATAACTATCTATATATAGATTATACCAACAACTGAGTCAAAGATCTACCCATCCACCTACAAGTCATAATCTGGACAGTGTGCTGCCAGACAATATAGCTTTTAAATAAGAAAAAATCTCAGAGCACAAAAAAAATCAAGGGATTTTTTTCTTCCTATCTGCCCTCCCTTTTCTTCTTTCACCTTTTCCCTGTCTCTCCTCCCCTATATCTAATCCCTAACACATACATTCACTTTTAGCCTCAGAATTTCCATGTTAAATAGTATTCCTCACTTACTGCAAACCATTTAATGTTTTCTCATTCTTCCTTTCCTTCCACTGCCTCACATTCTTTTTGTTGCTTCTGTTTTAATTTTTTATTCTGAACTTAAACACCAAAAAAAGAGCATTTCCATACACACAGCAAAACACAGAGGATTGTCTGTGAAACCATGCATCTCAATTCCACACATTTAGCTTTTTAAAAAAGAGAAAGCATATAATAAATTCTACATTACTTTCAGAACTGTCTTGCCTGGCTATGTTCCTTCTTAACTTCCTCGTAGTTGTTTTCTTTCAACAAAAAAATGTCTTACACTGACCCTATTTTTGGCAGCATTATGACTAGGCTCCCTATCCTCCAATTAACTGAGAGAAAAACCATGTTAACAAACGAGCATAGTCAGTCCAAGCTTATCTGCACAATGGTCATATCCAAAAATCTATGTCCCTGTGCCTTGGGTCCATCATCCTTCTCTGTCTCAGAAGGTTGGTAACATGCTTCATCATTTGTCTTCTAGGGACATGGTTGGTAAGTGGTGATCCCACTGCCTCACATTCTCACAAACGTATCCATGTGCCTAGTGGGACACTTGTCACACTTTCAGTGGGGCTCCCTTGCCATAAAACACCACATCTCTTATGAGTGGCCAACTGTCACACCCCACTCAAAAACTGTTTCATGGGCTGTCAAGTATTTAATACTAAATAGCCAACCTGCTGCTGATGAACTACTACAGACTTAGCTGGGCAGCTACATGGAAACAGATACAGTCTCTTGCTAGACTCATACTAGAAACCTTACTTGTAGATTCACAGTACAACTAACAAGAGTCTGGTCCACTGGAAAAGCCTTCAAAAAATCAAGGCAAGTCTCTGCTTACCATCCTTTCCCACACAAATTCAGTTTATTCAAAACATGTTCGGATACCTCTGGAAAAGGACCCTTAACTAGTCTGTAATGGGAAGGAAAAGGGTTGCATAAAAAATTTTTTTTTGGTGTCTGAGCACAAATCCCCCCTTTGTCCTCTATAATTTATTGGTGCAAAGGTCTTTAGTGGTACTGAAAAGAAACCACATCAGTAGAGAATTATCTCCAAGTCA
The DNA here is from genome assembly GCA_028646515.1 of Pseudochirops corinnae. Lineage (NCBI taxonomy): Eukaryota > Metazoa > Chordata > Mammalia > Diprotodontia > Pseudocheiridae > Pseudochirops > Pseudochirops corinnae. Next base: position 259,349,351 of record CM053586.1, read on the forward strand.
AATGAAGCGAATTTCAAGTTGTCACAAAGAGTTTTTGAGGGAATACAATATTACTGGTTCTCTACCCTCCCTGGAAAAAGTTTCAAAAGTGAGTTAACTCTAAGCGCCCTGGTCACCTGGCTCTAATAAGTGAACTTAGAAACCATGTCTCCATGCCATCTCCTTGCTGCTCTGTACACACCCAGGTCATCATCTTCATCTCTCAACCACCACAACCTTGGACACCATACCTAGGCCTTTCCCCCACCCCTACCCCACCCCCCAGCTCTGATAAGTAAGTTTTAGCCTTATCTTTGGCACGTAGGTGGCATAGTGAATAGAGTACAGGACTTGGTATCCAGAACACCAGAGTTCAAATCCTGTCTCAGACACTTACTAGCTGTGTGACCCTAGGCAAGTCACTTAACCTCTGTCTGCCCCAGTTTCTTTATATCTAAAACAGGAATAGTAATTATACCAACCTCCCAGGGTTGTTCTGAAAATAAAATAAGATAATATTTGTAAAGTATATTTCAAACCTTAAAAGTGCATTATAGAGATGGTGGAACTGAATCTTATAAACTAAAAGGAAACAAACAAATTAATAATAAAGACAAAAGGAAAAAAAAAGATTACTTTCTGTCTTTTATATTTATATTCCATATGCTGATTTGTGTATGTGGCATGTTCTTCCTTAAAATATAAGTGCCTAGAGTGCAGGGGCTATTTTTGCTTTTTGCTTTGTATCCCTAGTACTTCACACTGCCTGGCATTGAATAAAAGTTTGTCGATTTATATCATTATACTTTTTCTCTTACTAGCAATTTTAGTTAAATTAAGTTTCCATTGTCAATTAAATAAAAAAGCATTTATTGCAAAAAATGCTTTATAAATGCTTGTTATTAATATTACTATTATATCTTGCTGAAAGCCAGGCCTCTATGCCACTTCCTGTCCATCTCACTTTTTCTTACCTAGAACCAGGCCTCTACTCTCCAGCTATTTCCACACCACACCATGTAGGTCTTTCTACTCTCCCCTTTTCTCCTCTCCTCTTTATATGTTATCTTTCCGCAGAGAATCTAGGCAAGATAGGGATGATCTTGCTTCTTGCATCTGTAACCCCAGCACTTAGCATAGTGCTTAGCACATAAGTGCTTAATAAAATACTTTATCTAGTTACATACAAGCCAAAAGCAAATGTCTTCAGGGATTGCCCAACCTTGATCACCTTCCTATGCATCAGGTCCTCAGATCTAATCTCCCCAGAGATCCCATCAACTATAGGCCCTTTATCAAAGGAGTCAGCTGTCCAAGAAACATTGCCAACCCTTCCCAAACGATATTGATTAAAATGTCAGTAGGATAAGTTCTCTTAGGATTTCAGATTGAGTCCTACTTTGGAAAGGAATGCTTTTCTTTTTTCTTTTCTTAACCTAATAAAGTCACGAGCATTAATGTACCCAAACAATGCATATATCTTCATGAAGAATTAGACTGTCAAGAACTGAATATCTTTTTTGGCAAGGATGAAACATACATGGTACCGTCACTTAAACAGGGCACACCATCGTGCTGCTCTAATGACTAAACTGAAACCATGAAAAAAAAATGCTATCATCTTTATCATGTTACTTCCTTTGTTCTTTTCCCCCTCCCCCCAATCAAGAGAAGTCCTATCTCCTAATATTAAGCAGAATTTGTTTGTATGTGGCATGCTCAGACTGTTAATAACTCTAAGAGAATTCAGAGATAATTCCATCTGCCAGAGTTCCAAAGCTTCACTGCTCTGGATATACTGTGAATTTTTTGCAAATGCAACATATTGCAAAATGGCTGTTTCACTAATCCATGGAATACTCCAAGAGAAGCATTGGCATTGTTGGTAGTGGAACAGCCTTGAAGTGGGGAAGAACTTGAGTAAAATCTTTCCTATAATATATAATTTGCTAAATAATCATGGGCATTCACTTAATTTCTCAGTGCCCTCAGGCAACTCTGTAAGACTATATATTACAGAGTCCCTGAATTGCAATGGTAGAAGGAATTTCCATTAAGAGAATTCCCTACACAGGCCCAAAATTGGACTGGAAGAGGAGAGAAGAAAAATTGGTCATTATGGGACTCATCCACAACAAACTTTAGACTCAAGCCAAGCAATGGCAAACATGGTTGGGCCATTAGAAAGAATGCTAGATTTAGAGGCTGAGCACTCAGAGTTCAAATCCCAATTTGCAATGCAAATGATCTTAGGCAAATCACTTTACCTCTCCAGACCTCAAATGGCTTAATCTTTAAAATGAGGGGAATGGATTAAATGAACTTTCTTGTCTCTCTCAATCTTAGATTCTATGATCTTCCTTACTAAGGTTCATATTAACTCTATAAAAAAGAAAACGGTTTTGACTCAGCTCAAATACCACCTCTTTTTGTGAAGTCTCTCTGAATTTCTTCTGTTACTGCTTTCTTCCTCTTCAAATTATCTTATATTTGCTCATCTGTGTACATGTTTCCTCAAAAAGAACCTAAGTCTTTATGGGCAAGGACTGTTTTTGAGTCTCCTGAAGACTGTAGGTCTTTAATAAATGTTTCTTAAATTGATGTTGAATTTTTATATATTCAATGTTGAGCCTTACAAATAAATATCTTCCCCCAAATTCACCTTTTGATTAGAAAACTAACAGGGGGCAGGGAAGCAAGAGCTCATGAGTCTTATCTTTTCTACCCTTACTGTAGGTAATATATAAACGACTTTCATGTTCCAGATGTACTGATAGCATGTTTTCATTTTGTGTATTTACTTTTAATATCCATCCTGGGCAACTCTCCCTTAAATCATTTATATATGTGCTTCCATTTTATCAGATTATTTCTTTCCCAGGGCTGATCTGTTTCTTTGGGTAACAAAGAAACAAAAAGTCAAGGTCCAACCTGTGCTCCAGTGGGCAGCTGATACAGTTCTGTGCCATCTGTTCACTTAACTCTATTAGAGGTTTGGAGGAGAATACAAGTCTAAGTATTTTATTCAGAGTCTCGACTAATGTTTTCCTACAGCAGTAAGCGTGGTACAATCACGAAAAGAAAGGTATACTCACAGACCAGATGCTTAAATGAAAGCTTAGGTTTGAAGAAAACTGGATAAAAAGGAAAATCAGGCAGTGAGCCTAAAGAAAACTGGCCAGCATATTTTAAAGAGATTTCATCTGCATCTTTTTTCTGCTCCCTTTGATCCGTGGCCAGTTGGTTCATTTGGTTAGAACATGGTGAAAATAAGGCCAAAGATGTTGGTTCTTAAGTTCAGGCTCAATCTTTTTCATGGCCTTTGAAAGAAAGGGCAGATGTGACTGGGGAGCCATTCTTGAAAACTGAAGTCAAGAAAAGAAGTAACATAAAACTGGCGATGGGCAAATGTCCTGATTTTTTGAAAAAAGGAAATAGTATTATTTAAGGAAGCTTGACTCCAATTCCTGACATAATTCTAGAAATAATATAAAAGGGATGTCTGATGAACACAAGAGAACATTCATCATTATAAACAGAATGGGTTCACCAAGCACAGGTCATGCCAGAACATAACCTCATTTCCTCTTTTAGATTGGGTCACAATCTAAATATTTAGATCAAGGCACTTGCCAAAGTCCCTCAGAATATTCTCGTAAGCACTCTTAAGAAATGTGACTTAGGCAATAGTATAGATTCAGAGCTGATTCAGCTCACAGTCCCTCCTCCAAAATGTATTAATCCATTACATTATGTCCTGCTCAGAACACATATAGAGTAGCACACATAGTAGTAGTATTCTGATACTACATTTTAAGGACTTGAATACATTCTAAAGAAAAGCAACCAAGATGTTGAGAGTCCAAGAGGTCATGCAGTTATAAAGATCTGCCCTGTAGAGAAGAGCCAATAATAATGGGTAGGAGTTGCAAAGAGTGGATTTCAACTCAATATAGGGAAAAATTTCCTAAGAATTAACGCCGTCTGAAAGTAGAACTGGTTGCCTCAGGAGATGTTGGATTTCCAGAGACTAGACTATATGGTGGACTACGGTAGTCTAGACAATGGGTCTGCCATCACTGGTGGTCTTTTTTTCCAGTTTTTAAAAACATTTTTATTTAAAGTTTTGAGTTCTAAATTCTATCCATCCCTCCCTCCCTCCTCTCTCCCCTCATTTTCTATAGTAGATCATCTCACGGCATGGATAAAGTCTCTTCATCATCCTAGTGACCCTTCTAGAGATGTTCCCTAGCTTATAAACATCCCTTCTAAGAAGTGGTGTCCAGAACTGAACATAATACTCCAAATGTGGTCTGACCAGGGCAGAGTACGAACTTCTCACATCCCAGGTCTCCCAGGATATCATACCTTTTCTTTAACTAGAGACTATTATTACATCAGCTTAGGAGAGTAGCAGATTAGCACTGGTTTTGGAATCAGAAGACTCATCTTCATGAGTTCAAATCCAGCCTCAGACACTTACTAGCTGTATGACCCTAGACAAATTACTCATCCCTCTTTGTCTCCGTTTTTTCACCTGCAAAATGATCTGGAGAAGGAAATGGCAAATGAATCTTGTGTCTTTGCCAAGAAAATCCAAACCGGTTCACAAAGAGTCAGACACAACTTAACAAAAACAATTTTACATCAGTTGTTTTAATTGTCATCTCAAACTAAGTTTACAGTCAGCAAACCCCACATATCTTTCATGTGAATTACTGTCTAGCCATTTTCCCTTCCCATATTTTACCCAAGAAGCTGATTTTAACCCAAATGTAATATTTAAACATTAACCCTTTTTAATTTATTTTTTTTTTTCCAATTTAGGCCAAAGTTCTAAACTCTAGCTCAATTCTGTTGCGATCTTTTCAGATCCTAAGCTTGTCACCCAACATATTGGCCATTCTTCCCAACTTTGTGCCATGTGCAAACTTGATAAGCATTCCAGCTGTGCCTTTTTATCCAAGTCACTGATAAAAACGTTAAATGGCAATGGCAAAGTACACTCCTCTAGAGACCATTAATGACCGTTCCCTGAGTCTAGCCATTCCAGACCCATGCATTAAGGCATTTGATTTGGGTAGTATGGGCCTTTGTGTTTTGTGGATTTGATATCTTTCCTCCTGTACTTCTATGTCTGTATCCTCATGCCTTAGTGATATAAGGAAATGGTGGAAGGGTATTGAAGGCTTAGGAAGATATAGGTAGCATTATTAAAAGTGGGGAAGGCCAAAGGACATTTTGCCTGGGAAAAGATGGAGGTAATGGTTTTGAAAGCTATTTGCAGAACAGCAATAACACATCACTAATTGAGAAACAGATCATGAAAAAATCATTACAGGGAAGCCCTCTTAAAAAAAAAAACAAACCTCCCTTAGCAGTACCCCCAGATAAGTAAGTGGGTAATAAGGATGGGTTTATCCCAGTGCAAGCTGTATGTAATGGAATCCTACTTCTGCTCACTTTCTGCTCTGTTCAGCTTATAGAAAATACCACTACTACCTTCTTATTCTATTTTAAGCCTAAAATGATCTCATTTTCCAGACCAGAAGACTAGAGGTGAGAATAGCTGCCAAATGGTTAATGGTGACAACTAGTTTTGAATCACAATCTTTCCAAAGTGGGGGTAAAAAACGTTGGACTCACATCTGTATAGCATAGACAAATTCTAAAATGACTTATTCACAACTGGTGGTGATAGCATCCTTGGGAAGTCTCAAGTGACTGATTTATTCCACAAATTGGGAATCTGGCTCCTTCCCAAAAACAATTTAAACCAGCTATTCTTTCTAAAGTGTTCAAACTTGTCTCATTCTTGATTAATGATTAGGAAAAGAAATCTAATTGAATTATCCTATTATTGATTTCAATATGATATCATCAGTTTTCTCTGGGGTAGTATGGGTCCATTGGGGAAAAAACTGTGCATTATAGTACATTGTAGATACATACTTATAAATCTCAAAACTGTTCTTCCTGATTGGCTCACATAGAATACCAGAAGGAAAGAGTTGGAAGAAATCTATGAGATTATCAAGTCTCATTGTCTCATTATGCTGATGAAGAAAAAGTTCCTAGAGGTTCCTGGAGGTTAAGTGATTGACTCAAGGTCACATGGCTAACAAGCAATAAGGTAACAGGCCCTAGAAAACAGGCTTTCTGACTCATTCCTAGGATCCTTCAATTCTAAAATGTTGTCTTTTCCAATCTGACTGCACAAATTTCTTGAATGCACCTCAATCAATATCACTAAATGCTTACATGTTCCAAGTACTGTGCTAAGAGCTTGCTGTTGTTGAGTCATTTTCGGTTGTATCTGATTCTTCATGAAGCCATGCGGGGTTTTCTTGACAAAGATACTGGAGTGGTTTGCTATTTCCTTCTCCAGATCATTTTACAAATGAGGAAAATGAGGCAAACAGTTAAGTGACTTGCCCAGGGTCACACAACAAGTAAGTGCCTGAGACCAGATGAACTCAGGAAGATGAGTCTTTGTGACTCCAGGCCTGGTACTCTACCCACTGGGCCACCTAGCTGCCCAAGTGCTAAGAGATGGGGATACAAAAAGAAGCAAAAGACCCTCCCTGCCCTCAAGGAACTTGCAGTCTAATGAAGGAGACAGCATGCTAACAAATAGACAGATATAAAGAAAGCAATATACAGAATAAGTAGGAAATAATTAAGAGAGAAAAGGCACTAGAATTAAGAGAAAGTCACAGAATAATATTTCCAGAAAGCTATAAATTAGATTATGTTTCATAAATTGAATCATATTTTAAATACACTAAGATAGCTATTATTCAATTTTGTAATGTGAATCATTCCTTAATTTGTTTGAGGGGGTATCTCTGGATTTTCACATACTGTTGAGATTAGGTTCACTAAATTGAAGCTCGAGATGAATTTTTTATTTTAATTTTTTGTAAAATAAAAACTGGCTTTGTGATGTAATCCATGATTACCATCTTGCTCATTAGATTCCATTATATAGCTTGTCTCACCTCTACAGTAGAGAAACTTCCACTTGGTGAAGTCACAAGAGGTTAGTCTCTGTGACCCCAGTAGACCATTGTTAAGGACATCTGGAGCCTTCAACCATGGAGGCTGCTCTTTCAGACCAGGCCAAATTGCCACTGCTAAGGAGGGGAAATACCCTTTTTGCCACCTGATTGTGAATTGTATTTTACTGTTTTCCTGCAGGCAAAGTTATATGAGGTAAACACAGCTGTATACCAAATGGGAAGCAGGGATGAAGCAAAGGAGGGAAATAATCGGAAAAGAGAATGCCAGAAAGCAGCTAAATTGACAAGCCATAGGGGAAAAAAAATCATGGGAAATGAGAGTGCCAGAATGAATTGATTGAGTAATAAGGGCAACCAGAGAGAAGTCTAATGATTAAAGGTAAGTCACCTACAAAATGCTTCATAGTGGAAGCTTGGGACCCCTGGAGAAAACATAATGGAGAGTGAAAAGACTATGCAAATCGGCTATGTGACCTTGGGCATGTCTCTTAATCTCTCAGTCTCCCTCCCTTCTACCCCTAGACAACTCTCTGAAACTATAAACTATTGATTTCCATCAGTGGAGGGCCTTCTTCATCATGAATTCCCCATGCCAATTAAATCATGGGTCAATTCTTAAAAAAAAAAAAAAGACAAGATTGTGGTCTTTGGAGGAAAAGGACCCAAGCCCTAGAATGGCGGTGTCTGCGCATTAGCAATAACAGGGGCCCCCTGTGGCCACTCACAATAGCCCAGGTCTATCAAGGCTTAGCGTAGTACCCAACACACAGCAGGAGAGTAACAAATGCTAGCTAGCTGACTGCCTGACTGAAAGTCCCATAGAGCATCAACAGGTGGCTGTGAAATAGATTGTCCTCTAAATTCCGGATTTTTTTCACACTTAATTTTGCTCTGTGGAAAAAATGGGCAAAATTATCAAGGACCCCAAACTTTTCACGTGTCCAAACAATACGATCACTGATGACCTTAAATCTGTTGAGGCCCTGTGTCCTCCATCCCTCAGCCTCCCTTTTAAATGAAAAAGGGAGAAAGGACACAGCACTACCTCGTTTTCCTTTTAAGTCCTGTCCAAAAAGAAATCTCTTTGCTAACAGTGTTCAATCTTTAGATAGCTGGTTCTTGACTTAGAAAGCACAAGCATGGGCAGGTGAAGAATGTACTGTCTATAGCATTCCTCTATCATTCGGCATGCTCTATTACACCTCATTTTTTTCATGGTTAAATAAAAAGGCAGTATGGAACAGTGGAAAAGCACTGGAATTGGAGCCAGAAAGACCTAGGTTCAAATCTCATCTTTGATGCTTATCAGTTGAGAGACCTTGAACAAGTCACTTACCCTCTGTCAATTACAGTTTTCTCATCCGTAAAATGGGGATAATAGCAATACCTTGCAGGTTATGAGAATCAAATGAGATAATGTGTTACATGCCTTGCCAACCTTAAAGCACTATAGCAACACTAGTTTCTGTTAGTACCTTGAGTTCCAACAACAAGGGCCTTCTTGCTCTTCCTCAAACAAGATACTCCATTTTCTAGCTCCAATCATTTTCCCTGGCTGCCCCCATACTTGAGATGTTCTCCCTCCTGACTTCCATAGCGTCCTTCAAGGCCCAGCTAAAATGTTATCTTCTACAAGAAACCCTTCCCAATGTCCCTTAATGCTAGTACCTTTATTCTAGAAATTAATTCCAATTTATTCTGAATATAGCTTGTTTGCACATGTTTATTTGAATGTTACCTTTCCCATTTGAATGTGAGCACCTTGAGAGCAGGGACTATCTTTTGCCTTTCTATTCCCAATGATTAGCACAGTGTCTGATGTGTTTTGCTGCCCTTTGGGTGTTTTTCTTTTTTGCTTTTTTTTTTGGAGGGCAATTGGGGTTAAGTGACTTGCCCAAAGTCACACAGCTAGTAAGTGTGTCAAGTGTCTGAGGCCGCATTTGAACTCAGGTCCTCCTGACTCCAGGGCCGGTGCTGTATTCACTGTACCACTTAGCTGGCCCCCCCCTTGGGTGTTTTTCAATCACGTCCCATTCTTTGTGACCCCATTTGGCATTTTCTTGGCAAAGATACCAGAGTGGTTTATCATTTCCTTCTCCAACTCATTTTGCAGATGAGGAAACTGAGGCAAATAGGGTGAAGTAACTTTGCACAAAGTCACACAGCTAGTACCTTGTCTGAGGCTGGATTTGAACTCATAAAGATGAGTCTTCCTGATTCCAAAACCAATGCTCTATCCACCACCTAGCTGCCCTACCTGACACGTAGTAGATATTTGGGAAAGGTTTACTTACATATACTGTTGTTATTATTATTATTATCATTCACGTGACCATTAGAAAGTTACTTAACTTCTTTTGATATCAGATCATTCAATAAGACTCTAAGTTATAGATGGGTTATAATCTGTGTTGGGGGGAAATAGTGGATATTTATCAATTAAAGGGTGGCTGAACAAATTGTGTACATGAATATGAATATAATTGAATGTTAGTAAACTATAAGAAATAATGAACACGAATAATTCAGACAAACTTGGGAAAACCTGAACAAATTGATAAAGAGTGAAAAAAGTAGAATCAGGACAACAATTTACATAACCATAATTAATGGAAAGGAAAACAATTCTGAAAGACTTAAGAACTCTGATCAATGTGGGGATAAATCATGACTTGAGAAGATTAATGATGAAGCAAGCAAATCTTCTGCCTCTTGGCAGAGAGATGATGGGTTAAATGTACATAATGAGACATGTGATTTCAAACATGGCCAATGGGTTGAGTTGGTTTCCTTGGCAATACTTAGTACAAAAAAGTGCTTTAAAAGGGAAATAGCTGGGAGAGATATTAGATGGTCACAGAGCTATGAAAAAGGAAAAGTTGATGAACAAAAAAAATTAAGAGACAAATGAGGCGATTTGGTTACTTGTTAAATTTAATGTATGATATTTTAAAAACGAAGTATCAGGAGTTTATGGTATCATATACGATCCTCTTTCTTTGTTGGTCTTTATATATTGGGATTTTGTGCTTTGATGATAGAGTCCCTAACATGAATTTTTTTTAACTCTTTTAAAATTTGACTGAGTACTCAGGAAAATATACGAATGTATGTGTGCATTTCTTGTATTTATGTGTTATGTATACATTCTGTCTCCACAACTAGAATATGAATTCCTAGAGGCAGGGAAGGTCAGTTCTTAGGACAGTCACGTGTAGTAAGTTCATTCAATAAGTATGTATTAGGCACCTACTATATGGACAAGGAACTTTGTCGATGATGTTGACCTACCGTATGGACTTCACTGTTAGGAGAATGACTAACTTTTTCATCCTTTCACTACAGAAGATTATTTCTTATCTTCGTCTTCTGGCTGCTTGTGCTTGGTGGAGATTTTCTGTACTCTGCAAATAGCCCTGCTCTCTTTACTCCACAACATGATTGAGAAAATAAGACTTTAAAATTTTGAATTTTTTTTTTTTACATTCACAAAGCACTTTCTAGAGGAAAAGTAAAACCATTACTTTCAACTACAAATATAAAGAGTGCAATGGGGTTTGGTCACATTCAGCCCAACTTCTCTTTCTCTACTTGTGCAGTGGAGTAATAAGCTTTTGATATCATTTCATAATCTCCACAGTATTCCAGAGGAAATACAACGCTCATAAGATTTTGCAAAATTATTGTTGTTACCACTAAATTCTTTTCTTTTGGAAACTTAAAATTAAATAAAGGTTTCCCTGGGCAATAAGACTTCCATGTGAATATCTTCATTCCATCTTCAATTAATACATTATCTTTGTCTGGATAAATTTTGTCATTTAGCCATGCTCACAGCAAGTACTTCAGAGACTTGAGATCAAAATGGAATTTGAAGCAAAAAGTTCTAAGTATTAGCAGAAATGCAGGCTAGTGTCACTGGGGAACCTCTCTGATCATTTCTAACTGAGGTTTAAGCAGCCTGAGATAATTGGAACAAAAGAAAGACATTAATTTCTTTCCCCTCTCTAGGGCTCCCTCAACAAATTATCACTGACCATAGTCTGTGGAATGCCATTAACATGCTGTGTGACGTTGTACAAGTTACTTCACACTCTGGGCTTTGGTTTCTTCACCAAAAAAAAAAAAAAAAAGAAAAAAAAGTCAATCAGTCCACAGCATTTATTAGACACATATGCTGTGTTTATGTTATATGCAGTTGGGGATAAAAAATCCAAAACAATCCCTGCCCTCAAGGATATTCCAAAGTGGGAAAGAAACATGAAAATAATTAGGGATAAAGAGAATAGGTACTGAATACTGCGTAGATGGAAAGCAGTCTCAAATGGGAAGGCATTAGTATCTGGTTCGACTGGAAAAGGACTTCTATAGAAGGGAGGTTTTGAACTGATCCTTCAAGGGAACCAAGGTAGGGGTAAGGAAGGAGAGCATTTTCATTATGGGAGAAAGCCAGTGAAAAGACACAAAGACTTGCAGATGGAGTGATGTGTGGGAGGATACACTAGGTCATGTGGCAATAACATTTATTGGCATGTTCCCCACCCTGTGTTGTTTCCTCAGTCATGAAGTATGCCTTTTCAAAAACAAAATCCAAAGCAAGGAAATGCTCAGTTTTAAAGCCATGAATACTTTTTGTCAATGCCATGTGAACAAAGAGAAAATTCAACCATGTTGAAAATAGTCACCTATTCTGCCTCAGTCTTCTCCTTTCAGAGGGGACTTTTGTGAAAAAAGGGAAATGGAAATGGGGCTCAATGGGTCATTTTGTGACTGACTCATGGCCTCTTAGAAGAGCCGAGAGACCACGAGTGGTTTCACTGTCACCAGTTTCTAACACTAACAACATTAATAACCCTATGGAAATTACACAATGGGAGATTTAATTCTATGCCTGTTTTTGTAGGCAAAGGTCTCCGCCATCTCCTCTAACTGGGCTCTTGTCATAGTTGACGAATGTTCAAATGCAACTGCGCCATTAGTATTTTCTCAGAAAAACTGCAGTGAGTATCATTAGTAAGTGATGTCCCTTGGGTCCAAAATCTAGTCAGAAGCCTGACTACAGTGATATCAAGAGATGCAACAAATTAATCCTAAAACTTTGGCACTAATGATGGGGATCGAAGGGAAGTAATTAAGACTTGTATGCACAAAATTGCATCCAATATGACGGCTAAGCAAGCTACGTGGTATAGCAGATAGAGAGCTGGGCCTGAAGTCAGAAAAACTCATCTTCCTGAGTGCAAATCTGACCTCAGACACTTACTAGCTGTGTGACCTTGGGCAAGTCACTTAACCCTGTTTGCCTCAGTTTCCTCATCTGTAAAATGAACTGGAGAAGGAAATGGCAAACCACTCCAGTACGTTTGCCAAGAAAACTCCAGAAGTGGTTACAAAGAGTCAGATTGAAACAACTCAACACCAGCAATATGACTGCTAAAAAATGTATTTGACTTTTCTATTCTATCTTTCAGTACCTAAAGAAATTAAAAACACATAAAGAAGTAGACGCAGGCATGGAAAGAGTATGATGAGTACACTACATCTAGAAACTGGGATTAAAATCCTAGATCAAGTCTTGGCCTCAAATCAATTAACCAACCATCTGATTCTCAGTTTTCAAATCTGTAGAACTCTAGCGATGCTAAAAGGCTATATACCTTATGATCACATCTTTATAGGCTTAGAAGTAAAAAAAAATATTAGAGGTCACATAGTCACCCCTCTCATCTTACAGTCTAGGAAGCTGAAGGCCTGCCCAGTGTTAATCCATGAAGTGGTAGAGCAGGATATGAACCCATATTCTCTGATGCTAAATCCACTGCCATCCCCACTGCACTCTATTCTTTCTAGGGGTAGTATCTTTTTTTTTTGTAGGGGGGGGGGGAGGACAGGACAATTGGGGTTAAGTGACTTGCCCAAGGTCACACAGCCAGTAAGTGTGTCACGCATCTGAGGCCAGATTTGTACTCAGGTCCTCCTGATTCCAGGGCCAGTTCTCTATTTACTGTGCCACCTAGCTTCCTCAGTAAGGGTAGTATCTTTAAAATAATGGTATCAAACTCAGCTAATGCACAGAGCACTGGGACTGATGTCAGGAAGACTCATCTTTGTGAGCTCAAATCTGCCGTCAGACACTTAACTAGCTGTGTGACCCTGGGCAAGTCACTTTACCCTGTTTTCTCATCTGCAAAATGAGCTGGGCAAGGAAATGGCAATCTCTTGCACTATCTTTGCCAAGGAAACCCCAAATGGAGTTATGAAGAGTCAGATATGACTGAAAGTGACCGAACAACACTCAAACTCAAATAGCAATGGAGCCAACTAATCCATACATTAAGGATGCCTACTGGGCCACATATTAACTTAGTTTTAAAATGTGACGTTATTCCTGTTTTATTGTACTTTTATTTATTTTGTTAACTATTTTCTAATTTCATTTTAATCTGGTTCTGGCCACTCTGAGAAGTGTTGCCAACCCTATGTTTGACACCTTTGCCTGAAAACCCCAGGAACTGCATGTAAAAGACATCCAGGAAATAAGAAACCTAATTGTAAAGTTCTGCTTTGGTTTGATGTGTAATTGTTGTCTCATGCTAGGGCTGTGTCAGCAGAATGCCACAGAGCTAGGGACACATTTTTTTTTCCCTTATTTTTTTCCCCTTCTTGACAGAGGAAAATCCAGGATGATTCATTTTTAAAAGCCTTCATCTAGCACATAGCTAATTTACACAATTCAGCATTTTACAAGGGTCTCATTTTAACTCTATCCACCTACGCTGCACATAAATAAGCAGCATTTCTCAGGACAAGAAGCCATTTATTAGCAGTTCATTCAAGGACCATTTATTAGGAACCTACTAGATATACACCACTGGCCCAGGCAATGGTCAGTGGGAGAAAGTGACATGATGAAGAAGCTATCATAACATGTGCATGTTAAATCAAAAGAAAAAACCACTTTTGATTTAGGGAGGGCAGGGGTGGATTCTAGCTTATATCAAAACTTTACAAATGCAAGTAACATTTGGGAAACTGGGTTTAAGTTTTAAAATTAGGATTCCAGAGCTAGAAAGGCCCTACTTTAGTTCTTTTATTTTACATAGGAGGAAACTAAATCTTAGTGAGGTTAAAGGACCTGCTCTCATTAGTGAATAGAACCAAGAATGGGGAAGGAGGGTTCTTTTGGCTGCTAATCTAGTATTCTTTCTATCAGGTCACACCTTTAGACTTGTGTGGGGGTACTATTGCATTCATGCAATAGAAAGTGCACTAGATCTAACAGTGAAAAGTCAGAAGACCTGGATTCAAAATGTAATTCCATCATTTACAACCTGTGTGACTGACAGCTGACCCCTCTGTACCTCCATTTCCTTGTATGAATGATGAGATGGACTAGATGCCATCTAAGGTTCCTTTTATTGGTAGCAATCACAAGACCCCTGTTTTTCAGGGTGCCATTCTGAAACCTGATGGGCTAAGGGGAGCCACTTAAGTTTCCCCTGGCTTTGCTATCATCCACTGTGTACCAAATCCATTATCCTGCAACATTCTCCTCTTCCTTCAAAGTTCGGTCATGATCAGTCAGATCTAGCCCACCAAGTAAAGGAGGAAACAGCCAAGTTTCAGCGTTTTGTCTCCAATTTCTTGACTTCCTTTGATATTTACTAGAACTGAAATCCTAAATAGAGAGCAAAGTCACTGCAGCTTTTTTAAAGTGACTAATCTTCAGTGGTCAGGAGAAAGGACAGACCCACCTAATGTCATTTTTCAGTTCCACAAAAACACAAAATTTGGTAGAACCAATATTATGGGGGTGGGGGATCAGAGTCAGGTTTTATGCCTTATTTTGTGTGGTGATGTCTGGACACTATGTATTAAGTTTTAAAACTAGGATTCCAGAGCTACAAAGGTTCAAATCCAACCTCTGAGACTTAGTATGTGACCCAGGGTGAATCTTTTAACCTCTGAACTTTGGGCAACTCCCTAGGACTTACCTGTTAAATCATAGACTTGCAACTCACCTGTGGATATGAGTCTTGGAAGAAATACTCATACCCTGAGGAAAATCAAAGATTCATTATATTTTAAAGTCATATGAAACAGGGTAACCTTTTTTTCCAAAGTATTTCTCTATTTCTCTTCTCAGTGCGATTTTACCTTTAAATTCTTTATGATCAAAACTATGGTCTATAGGAGTACATTTTATTGAATTACTAAACACACACACACACACACACATACACACACACACACACACACACACACACACACACACTACACCAAACTGACCCAAAATATTTCAGCATTTTTTCTACTTCAACAAACAAGGCCTAGTTCAATAGTTATTTTTATTTATGGAAAGTTCTCACGAGTGTTTCAATAGAAAAAAAAAAGGGGGGGGAAGAAAGGAAAAAAAGGAAGGCAGCAACTTTCCCTCATAATTATACTCCTGGCTGATTTCCCTGCAAAAGAAGTAGGACAGTTTCTAGGGCAGATCAGATCCTACCTATTGAAGCCACCTCAATGGTTTTCTCCATGCTTGCGTGAAGCAAGAGTTTGCTGACAAAGTGCTCTTAAAGGCATTGTATGAGGCCTCTCCCGCTGGAAGGTATCAAAGAAAAACACACTGCTTTGTTCAGCCAGGGCTCTTCCTGCCTTTGACCATGCCAAAGACAGACAAAAGGAAGTCATGCATGCTGGCCTTAACAGACTTTTTTTTGGTGAATGTAACAAGGTGTGTAGTGAGTAGCTAGAATGCTACTGGAAAGAACTGGCAAGTCCTAGATTAAGCTTTGTTTGATTTTTCCCTACTAATTTTTATTCTACTTTGTTTGATTTTCACTGCACACAGTAGGTGCTTAATAAATGCCTGTGGTTGACTTGACTTTCTGTTTTTCATCCTCTCTATAGTTTTTAATGCACAACTAGGATATTTGCTGTTATTTTTATTCCCACGATTTGATGGTAACTCTATTCATTTCCATATGGACATGTATGGAGGTGAATGGTATTACAAGGGAGAGTCAAGGAAAGCTTTCCATCACCTCACCATGTTTGGGATTATTAGGCCTTGCACGGTAACATCAGGAAGTGTCAACCAAGTGTTCCTTAGGATGAGGAAATGTTTCTCGTTTCTGTCTTTGTATCTGCGGTGCCTAGCACTGGACTTGGTACGCGGCAGATACTTAACAAATAATTGCTGAAATTTGGAACTCTGCCCCAAAGGGTTACAGAACTGTGCATACCCTTTGATCCAGCAATACCACTACTAGGTCTGTATCCCAAAGAGATCATAAAAAAGGGAAAAGGGCCTACATGGACAAAAATATTTATAGCAGCCCTACTCATGGTAGTAAAATATTGAAAACTGAGGGAATGCCCATGGCAGAACAAGCTGTGGTATATGAATGTAATGGTATAAGATTGTGCTATAACGTGACACACAGCAAAACCTGAAAAGACTTGTACAAACTGATGCGAAGTGAAATGAGCAGAACCACTGCAACACTGTACACAGTATCAACATCATATGATGGTCGGCTATGAACAACTCAGCTTTTCTCAGCCACACAAAGATCCAAGACAAGTACAAAGGACCCATAAGGAAAATGCTATCCATATCCAGATCAAGAGCTGATGGACTATGAATGCAAATAGAAGCATGTTTTTTTCACTTACTTTGTTCCTTCTCCTGCTTTTTCTTCTTTTTGACCTGTTGTTTCTTCCACAACTGTGATGAATACAGAAATATGTTTTACATGATAGCACATGTATAAACTATATCAAACTGCCCATCATTTTCAGAAGAGAGGAGGAGAGGGAGGGAAGAAGAAAAATTTGTAACTCAAAATCTTGTAAAAAAAAAGAATGCTAAAATTTTCTTGATATGTAATTGGGGAAAAATAAAATATTATTTAAAACATAAAAAACTAAATAAATTCTGAATGAATGAAAAGCATTCAAGTCATTTAATTTTTATTTCTTCACCCTATGAATGAGCTATTCTAATAGTCTTCAATGCTCCTGAAGCTGTCAGTTTCCTCAGCTATTAAAGAAAGGGGGAAGAGGAAGGTATAGTCCCTTTTTGCTCTAAAATACCAGACAGGAAATCATCCCAGAATAGTCCTTCTAGCCTTATGAAGCAGTACCATCGTTCTCCCCATTGCTCAGATTACAGCACTGAGCCACAGAGAGGGTACATGATTTACTCAGACAGGAATGAAATTAAAGTTACAAATCCATCTGTATTCTGGTGGATTTTTCGTTAGGCAATGAATTATATTGCTCCCCTATTTTGGTTGACACATTAAACCTTGAAGGATAAGATGCTTTCAGGAAAGAATATATCTAGTGGTTTTCCCCCTCTGCTGTAGACATGTTTTTGGTTTTATTTTCTATTGAATACAAAGTTGACTGAACAAGAATCAAGTTACCCTTTGGAACAACCAACATTTAACTGGATTTTTTTTTTCTAAAAAGGAAGACAGGGCAGCTAGGTGACGCAGTGAATAGAGTACCAGCCCTGGAATCAGGAGGACCTGAGTTCAAATCCAGCTTGAGACACTTAACACTTACTAACTGTGTGATCTTGGGCAAGTCATTTAACCCCAATTGCCCCGCCTTCCCTCTTCCAAAAATAAAAAAGACAAAAAAAAAAAAAAAAGAAGAAAGACTTCCATTTGTTGAACTTACTCATTCAACCAATATTTATCAAGTTCCTTCTAATATGTACAAGGCATAAAGCAACCATGGTATAGTTTGGAAGAGTGTTGAGTCAAGAATTAGGAAGACCAGGCTTCAAATTCTGCCTCTAATACTTATTACATATACGATCTTAGATAAGTCACTTATCTTGTCTATGTCTTAGGCAACCCCCTAGAACTTACCTCCTAAGTCACAAATGGTCCTCAAGACAATATCATCCATCCTTTGTGTAGACCAGTGGTTCTCAACCTTCCTAATGCCACCACCCTTTAATAGTCGTATTTGGGTATATCTGCATGTGGGTGGACCCGCCTGGAGATGGATAGAGGAGGTTCCTAAGACCATCGGAAATATGTGTTTTCCGATGGTCTTAGGTAATCCCTGTGACCCTGTGAAAGGATTATTCAACCCCAAAGGGATCATGACCCACAGGTTGAGAAGCGCTGGTGTGGACACATCTCGTAAAGCACTGATTTTGTCACTTAGACTTAGTCTCTGCTTTCAAGAAGCTTACAATCTAGTTGACTGCATGTGTTGGCTTTTACACCTTGGCTAATCACAAGCAGGCAAGCAAGCTGATCCAGCTTCACATTCTCAGTAACCTAAAAAGAACCAATGGACCAAATCGCCCAAAGGGAGCAACCTGGGGATCTGAGTCCAAAGTCAACAAAGAAGACGGTGTCTGAGAAAGAAGCAACCACAAGAGCGCAAAAAGGGCAGAACTGCAGAAGGCTGTGAGGCATTTAGCAGGACAAGTGGGGAATATAAAGCCTACAGAGCAAACCAGCAATACTCTCAACTGGCTCATTTGATAAAGTCAATTTAATTTAATATAATAAGGCAAAAGTAATATATTATCAATGGATTTTTCCTCTTTTCATCATGGCATGTTTCCCTTCATATACAACCTTTTATTTAATATATACAATCAATCAAATAAGCATTTATTAAATGCCTACTTAATCATAGGGGCAGCTAGGTGGCATAGTGCTTAGAGCTTCAGGCGTGAAATCAGAAAGACCTGAGTTCAAATCCAGGCTCAAACACTTTACTATGTGACCTTAGACAAGTCACTTTATCCTGTTTGTCTTGATTTCCCCATCTGCAAAATGAACTGGAGAAGGAAATGGCAAACTACTTCAGTATCTTTGTCAAGAAAAACCCCAAATGGCATCACAAAGAGTCAGACATGACAAACGACTAAATTACAACAAAAAGATGCCTCTTATGAGCTAGGTTCTAGGCTAAATGATGGGCCACTGAAAACCCAGCACTGGATAACTTATAACCATGTAAGTATGACAATAGGGTATGGTGGAACACGTGTGGGCCTGGGTTTGAATCCTACCACGGACATTTAGTAGCCCTATAACATGTTAAGTCAGTTAATTTCTGTAACCTTCAGTTTCCACATCTGAAAAATAGGAAGAACAAGACTTATATTGCCTCCCTACCTCCTTGGATTAGTGTGAAAAAAAATACTTTGTAAATATTATTATCCCACCCCATAAACAAGTTAAGGATATATCCGTCAGAAGTTAACTATACAATTTAAGGAGATCATATATAAATACTTACATTATGGCATCACTTATATAGACTATGAATAAAGCTCAAATGAGTTTTATTATTGATAATTAGTGGACTTCTCTTTTCATTTTGACTTGTGCTTTTCTTCTATAAGGAAAGAAACCTAACGCCATGATTTGGGAAATATTTTGTCTTTGGTTAACAAACTAATTGTTTTAAAATTAGAAAGGCTGGGTGTGTTGCGATCTGCACTGATGGAGGGCATAATTAATGTGGATGAGATCATAGATTCAATGAAGTTGAAGTCAATTTGATTATAGGAAACCTCTATAATCCAACTTAAAATGGAAAATTCATTAAAATTGCCTGTGCCTCCCCACCACCACCACCACCAATTTTTTTTTTATTAAATGCAAAGAGCTCTAGGCTAACCAGGTGCTCAGTCAATAAGTTTCCCTAACCCCAAAGTAACATTATCTGATTAGAAAAGTACAGAGTTGAAATGAGTGTCAGAAACATCCAGGATGGTAAAAGAAGAGCCTGTTGAATTGAGGGAAGTAGGTCTCAGGAGGAAAACATGAAACCCTCCTTTCTCAACTCTGGTTCATAAACAAGCAGATGAGTTAGAAAAAGTTAATGGGAAAATATTATTTCCTTTGTTTTGAGTCCAGCTTGTTTCCTGACTTAGACTTGAAAATTGCCCCCACTGATTTGAAGACAGTGCTGGGTCTTTTCACCCCCACTCTGTGGTGAATCATTTCCATATGACAATAATTCACAAGGCTACAGATATTCAGCCAACCAAAGTCCTCGATGCTTGGCCAGTTGCAGTGCCTCAGCCCATTCTCATTTTTTTGATGGACTATTTTTTTGCCTTCATTAAGGTACAGAGCCCACAATGATGTTGTTCAATCTCTCAATGCCAAAGAACTGTAACATGAGATCAATTCCTAAAATACAGTTAAATTAGTCTCCTTGAGGCCAGCATTACATATTTTCTCCTGGACAGAACAATGGGCCTGGCATCAGGAAGACCTAACTTAAAATCTGGCCTCAGACACTTATTAGCTGTGTGGCCCTGGGAAAGTCACATAACCTCTGTTTGCCTCAGTTTCCTCAACCATAAAATGGGAATGATACTAGTACCTACCTGCCAGAGTTGTTGTGCAGATCAAATATTGGTAATATTGGTAAAGTGTTCTACAGATTTTAAAGCGTTACATAAGGCTAACTATTGCTAGTATAAATAATAATACCAATTATCATCTGTATTTTACAAATAAGAAAATGGAGGCTGAAAGAAGTCAAGTGACTTACCTTGGGGAACCAAAGCTAGTCATTGTGGCTGGATTCAAACCCATGCCTTCCTGACTTTGACTCTAGTACTCTCCCCACTACAGCTCACTGCCTTGCCATATTGTTTTAAGGCTTCAAAGAGTTGCCAAGTGTTTCTAGCCTTAAAAACATGGAAGTAACCAAAAACCCATGGCAGCAAGTCAGTAATGGGCATAGTGTCATAGCTTCCCTATAGCCAGGTGAGGAGTCTAAAAGCCTAAAAAGATCCAGTCACCTGCTCATAATCACATGCAATTAGTAAAAATCTGAGCCCAAATTTGAGCCCATATAGCTCAGCTCTACATATAATGCTATATAATGTCTCACAAGAGCACAAATTCAGAGCTAGAAGTGCTCTTCAATGTATTATCCAGCCCAACTCCCCCATTTTAAAGATGAGGAAACTGAGGCCAGTGGCTGAGGCACTGAACACAGAGTCAGGAAACTCTAAATTGAAGTCCTGTCTCAGACATTAACTCGCTGTCTGAACTTGGACAAGTCACTTAGCCTTTATGAGCTTCTGCATCTGTAAAATGGGGATAGTAATAGCACCTAAGTCTCAGGGTTGTTGTAAGGATTCAGTGAGACAATATACATCAAGCACTTTACAAACTTTAGAGGGCTACTACAGGGATCCCTTTCTATTTGAGAGCACTCGGAGGCTATGTGACTTGCCCAGGATCACAAAGTCAATTCAGGTAGAAACAGGATTTGAACCTGGGCCTTGTTAACCTCAGGGCCAGCTCTCTACCCACTATTACCTGCTGCCTCTCTCTTATTTACATCCTCAAATTTTAGGGAAAATAGAGTTCTTACAGATGCACATGATCCACCCTTTAGATGGATTCTCTCAAGGTCAGGGATAATAGTTCTCTTCTCTAGGCGCCCCTCATACCCCACCATAAGGAGTCCTGTGGGCCCTTAATAAATATCAGCTAAGAAGCATTCTCAGATGCTGGTTGATAATAATGCAAAGGTACTTAACATTTTCAACTGCAAGGTTTTGTAACACAGGACAAGAGCGTCATTTGCAGCAGAATGAAAAAAAAACCTCAACTCTTTGAATTTTTCAAAATTTAAGCTGGAAGGGTTTCTTGCTCGTGTTTATTAAGTGACATCAATGGTGGCTCAGTCCCTTGGAGGTAAAATGTAGCCCTTACACCAACAACTACCCCTACTCTCCAATCCAATGATACTTGCTTCCTTGCTATTTCTTGAACAAGGCGCTTCATCTCTTGACTCTGATAGAGAAAGAATGGGAGGAAAGAAGTAGGGAAGAAGGGAGAGAGGGGGAGGGAAGTAAAAAGACAAAAAAA
>CM053586.1:259371736-259413662 GCA_028646515.1 Pseudochirops corinnae
AACTTGTTGTCATTGAGTTATTTCAATCATGTCTGACTCTTTGTCACTGCTGTTAGGGTTTTCTTGGCAGAGATACTGGAATAGCTTGCCAATTCCTTCTCCAGCTCATTTTACAGATGAGGAAACTGAGGCAAGTACGGTTAAGTGAGTTGCCTGTGGTCACACAGCTAGCAAGTGTTTGAGGCTAGATTTGAACCCATGAAGAGGAATCTTCCTGGCTCTAAGTCCTGTCGCTCTGCTGTGCCACCTAGCTGCCCTGGCACATACCTAGTACTTAATAAATGCTCTATCAATGTAATTTCTCCTCTTCTCTTTTGACCTGCCTAAGAAAATAAGTAGAAGATTTATTTAGTCTCTGACTTCAACGATCTTACCATCCAGTTGGGGAAGACCATATATAGAAACCAGAAAAATAAGAAACTAATTTAAAAAATCAGCATATAGGTTAATGCATCACAATATAACACAGATGATATGCTACAAGTCTGAGAAGCTGAGGATTACTAAAGTGATAATCCCATTGTACTCTGCTTTAGTCAAATCATACCTCAAGTACTCTCTTCAATTCTGGATAGCAGTTTCAGAAGGACATTGAGAAGATGCAGAGTAACCAAGTGAGGATTACCAGGATGGTTAAAAAGCCTTGAGTCCAAGGTATATGAGGCTAAGTTGATAGAACAGAGGATATTTAGCCTATGAAGAAAGAAGAATAGATTGTTGTTGGGGGTGTATAACAGGGAAGGCAGAACATGATGGTTTATCTTTAATCTGAAAGACTGCAGAATATAAGAAGAATGAGTTTAGTTCCTCCTAAACCCAGGAGACAGAACTAGAAGTAATGGATAGAAATTGCAGGGAGTTAGATTTAGGCTTGATATAAGAAAAAAAATCCTAACAATCACAACTATCCAAAAAGGAATGGATTGTCTGGGGAAGTAGAAGTTTGACCCTTCCTTTAAGTCTTCAAGCAAAGGCTAGATATTATAAAGAGGATTCCATTTCAGGCATGGGCTAGAGTATATGACCCCTGAGGTCCCTTCTAAATTTGATATTCTATGATTAGAGGGGGCTGGGATTAGTCAGGACTCTCTTCTTTTCATTGCCTCTTACAGACTCAGGTGAGATTAAAAAAAAAAATAAAAAACAAAATCAGTGTGTCATTTGTGTCATTTTTGCCGTCGAGTTAGCCGACCTATACCTTGTTTCTTTAGGAAGATTAGCATAATTTTATGTTTTGTCTGCTATAAAATGGTTTTTTATTGTTCCTGATTTTTAAATTGATATTTATTTTGTAATTATTTTCCTGAAAGCTCTAAATATTTCATTTTTGTTGGAATCTTGCTCATCTGTTAATGATTCAGGGACATAAAGGTTTATGACAGGCACAGACTGAAGCCATTTGAATGGGAATTAGATGATGCTAGTGATGGTGATCATATCGGGTTGGGCTAGGGCAATGGAAGAGGGTAAGGCATGACCACCAGCCCCTTCTGCTGCATGCATACAGAAGGACTCTTTTGATGTGCAGCTGCAGCTGCTGTCTGTAGCGCCTGGCTGACGCTGTTTACATCTCTGCCTCTTAGACTCAACTGCCCAAGCTGTTTGGCTGGAAAACTGCTTCCCCATTCCCAATAGTTCTGAACCAGACTGGTCTGTATGGGAGAGCAGACGGGCATATTATTAGCTCATACGTAGTCGCTGCTGGGCCCAGCCGGCGACAAGTGGGTTGACAAGCAAGGGAGGAAGCAGCTGCTCCCATTGCAGTGACTTCTGACGCCCTGTTCTTACTCCAGTTGCTGAGGGCTGGGGCAGCTAATGGCGCCTCTAGCCCCTGGGAATGGGAGGCCTGGTTGGGGATGGATGCCATTGTGTCAGTGTGAGGTAAGGGTAAAATTTAGGATGAAGCAGTGGGATAAGTTTAAAATCTGAGCTCCCAAGTAAAAATTCCTGAAGGGACTCCCTTATGCTTTTTGCTAACTGCAAAATAAAACAGATATCCAGTCCTGAGGTCTATTTCTGGGACTTGGCAGAAGAACCAAATGAGCCAGTCAATGAATACAGAAAACAACAGACTCTTTTATTTGTCTTGTTAGAAGGAAAGGCCCTGAATTAACTAGAGACACCCCTCCCTCCCTACCAGGATAGGGCAGTTAGGTGGCCTAGTGGATAGAGTGCTGGACCTGGAGTTAGGAAGGCTCATCTTCCTAAATTCAAATCTGGCTTTAAACACTAGTTATGTGACCTTGGACAAGTCACTTAACCCTGTTTGCCTCAGTTTCCTCATCTGTAAAATGAACTGGAGAAGGAAATGGCAAACCTCTCCAGTATGTTTGCCAAGAAACCCTCAAATGAGGTCATAAAGAGTTGGACAGGATGGAACAACACTGCCTCCCCCTCCCCCCCAGTGAGGGGGTGTTAGGGGAGCAGCTGCCTCCTCCTTTGCTTTGTCAACCCACTTGTTACCACCTGGGCCCAGCAGTGACTAGCTGTGTAAGGGATGGGTGGGACAAGGACAAGGAAAAAGTACTAGGGCAGTATCTACAAACTTTTATTAAAAGCATCCGGTATGTCCCAGGCATTGTTTAGGCCTTGAGATACAAAGGGACCAGCCCCTCCCTTCAAGCAGCTTCTATTCTATTGACAGAGAACACATGTTTATACAAAATAAATACAAGGTAGTTTGGGGGCATGGAATTGGCAGGAACAACTTCAGGCAGGATGTATTTCTGCTGAACTATGTAAGAAGAGACAGATGGAGGTTGCTAGAATTTGTGGAGCAGAGGAACAGCATGGTTGGATCTGTGTTTAGGATTAGAAATTTGGCAGCTGTATGGAGGATGGGCTGGAGATGGGAGAGGATGAGGAGGGATGAATGAGACCTCTCAGGGATTTTTTTTTTGTGGTGATGTCAGTGTGAAGTGACGTGGGCCTGAGCTGGGGTGGGTGACTGTATGTGTGAGTGGAGAGGAGGGAGAAGGATTCCAGAGATGCGATGGAGGTAAAATCAGTGTAAGGCTGGGCTGTGGCTAGGGACATCCAAGGAGCAGGGAAGGGATGCAACCAGGGCTGTGACCCGAGAGCCTGCACTCAAGATTGTGGCAAGAAGAGGGAATCCACAAAAGCCTTACAAGAGGCTGCAACTGGGGCTGCAGCCGTGGTCGCATCGACTCTTGCCTTTTCAACTGGTGGAATTCCTGGTTCCATTTCAGTCTTGTGTCTAGAAGCTCAGGGATCGAGGAGCTCTAAGGTGCTGAAGAGACCTAGGCCTTGTCTAGGGAGGAGGGGATTGGGCCTCTTGATTATTGTTGAGCTCACCAGGGAGAGTCTTTTCTCTGGGCAGCCGAAAGTTTCTAGTTTAGAAACTTTCTAGTTTAGAAGTTTTCAAGTGTAGATCCCAGAAATAAAGGATCCAAAAAATGGAAGAGGGGGTGGGGTTAGGTGGAGACCAGCACCTAGCACAATGCTTGGCACATAGTAGGCCCTTAATAAATGTTTATTGATTGAATGACAAGGCAGGAGAAGGAGGTGGGAGTAGGACAGAAATAGCCTGTGAACTGGATAAAGACTACCCCCCTCCCCCAAGGTCAAGGGCTTTTCTGGACAACAAAGTCCCACAAAGAGGATGTGGGGGAAGAGAGGGGAGGGTGAGTTGTCCTTGTAATACATGGATGCTTTGAATGTTCTTTGGACCTGTGACATGGGTGTGGGGTGGGGGAGGAGGCAGTTGTCAGTAGTGTGAATGAGGCAAATATGTCTGTTTGTGGGAATGTATTTTTATAGACTTGTAGGGGAAATCATTGATCTCTTTGTGCTTCTGATGGGAAGTAACTAGAAGGGGTGAATGTATATCTTGGCAGGTGCACGAAGTATGCACAGGACAGAGGAGTGCTGACGATATCATTAGTAAGAGTGGGCCAGTACATTTTTGGCAGGAGGGTCTAGTTATTGGCAGGCTCATAGGTTCGAAAAAGTGCATAGGAAAAGGTGGTTTACGGCATTCTCTTTGGTCTTGTGTAATTAGTAACTTGTCCAGGCTGCTGTTCTTCCAGTCCAGCCTCGGCTGGTCTTCTGTCTGCCTCAGCATTAGGGCCCTTCCTAATTCTGGTTTAGAAGGCCAGTGTTGGAAACTCTAGATCCGTAGCTTTATTCTGGGCACATAGTATAATAAGCCTGGATGGGAGAGAGAGGTGGTATTTCATATTTATTGAGTACCTACAATGAGCTCATGCCATGCCAAGAATATCCAGTGCGAACATTCTTCTCTCGAAGTTTATATTGGGAGGTAACAAGACAAGGGCACATCTATACACAAGCCACATGTTATTGTCACATCAGATACATGAATAGCATGTGGTGTGGTGGGGTTTGTTAACTGTGATTTTTAATCATGCTTTCATTTGGTTCCTGTTAATTAATCTTGGTTTGTCCTTGGCCAATTTTTCCCTCTCCCCTGAATCAAAAATATGATTTGTCATTTGAGGAGGTATGATTGGTGGACAAATGTTTGGAGGAATTTGGTATCCATAGGTGCCAAATTGATATTCCTAAAGCTCTACCCATGTCACTCCCCTACTGCAGGGAGCCCCTCTGTTTTACATTTAAACCCTTTACAATCTCACTCGAGCCTGTCTTTCTAGATTTATTTCACATTGCTCCCCCTTGCAAAATGTCCCCTATTCTTGGCATTCCATCTTCTGTCTCTAGGCCTGCAATGTTCTCGCTCCTTTTCTCCAGCTCTTAGAATCCCTTGTTTCCTGGAAAGCTCGCTGCCTCCTGCATGAAGCCTTTCCTGAAGCCCCAGTTCTTTTCATTAAAAAAGAATTTATATGATAGTTCCCAATTACTTTGTATTTACTTTACATAGATTTTGTTTTTGTCTACATGTGTTTACTACTTTCCCCAAATCCTGCACGGAAGGAACTGTCCTTTTTTTTTTTTCCCATATCCCCAGAACCTAATACAGCCCCTGGCACATAGTAGAGTTTAGTACGTACTTAATTAATTAAATTAAATTAAATTAGGTGATCTGACTTAACATGAATTAGTTTCCTGTAGGGGAAGTATGATGTGTATTTGAAGACCATGGAAAGTAAAGCTTACATTAAATCGTGGACACATTAGAGTATATCTACAAAGGGAAAGAATATGGGAACCATTTCACAGGAGGAATTGTTGAGGGAATTGAAGACATTTTACATAGAGAATAAAAAATATAAAAGAGATGAAAACAGTAAAATATTTTGTGAGACTCCATGTAAAAAAAAAAAAGAGTGGAATTTTTCCTTATGACTAAAGGGCAAAACAAAAAGTTAATGAACAGATATTTTGTGGATGCAGTCTTCAGTTTATAAAAATTTATTGTTATCTTTTGTTTTTACATTACTTACATTTCCCACTGTATTCCTCTTCCATCCAGCCATAATAAATCATAAAATAGAGGAAAAAATATTTCAGAAAAAAACTGGACAACACATTGAAAAAGTTGGTTGTTATATGCAATGTTCCTCACGCATGCTTCTCCACTTCTGTAAAGCAGTGGAGCTAGGGGAAGTCTTTTCATCTCTCCTCTCTGGGGCTGACCTTGGTCATTATAATTTTTGCCCCATTCATTTTCAATTGTTTTGATATTTTTCTTTCCATTTGCATTGCTGTAGTCATGTGTGTTGTTTTCTTGATTCTTCTTACTTCACTCTGCATTGGTTTATCTAAGTCTTCCAGTGTTTCTCTGTATTCATTGTATTGATTATCTCTTAAAGCACAGTAATATTCCGGTACATTTATGTTTAGCCATGCCCTATTGGTGTCTACTTTGTTTATGGTTCTTTGCAGCCATAAAAAGTGCCACTACAAATATTTTGGTTAGATGAGGCCTTTCTTTGTGTTATGACTTCCTTAGGCTGTATGTGTAATAATGGGATCTCTGGGTCAAAGGATATGGATAAATATTTTGATTACTGTCTCTGCATATTTCCAAATTGTTTTACAGAATAGTTGTGCCTATTCACAGCTCCACCAACAATGCATGTGTACCCTTCATGAAGAACCTTTGAACAATTACTACTGGCAATATAGAACATGTTGTCTAAATCAGTAGAGGTATTCAAAGCAGAACTTATAGCATTTGTTAGAGATGCTGTAAAAGATCTGCTGTACCACCTTAAAGGTTGAATCATATGACCTTTTAGGTACATTCCAACTCCAAATTCTAAGAGGCTAAAATAACATATGAATTAAATCTGACATAATGATTTCTGGAGTAGGTTTTAGCCCTTCCAAGTTTTAGTGACACCAGCACCCCCTCCTCCTTTAAATAAATAGTTACAGTTCAGGCGTGTTGGTGTAATCAAGACATCTGGGGTTGATGAGGTATAAATGTTCCAACTAAGTGTAGCCAGTAGGTCAGATGGTCATGTAACTTTGGTTTGGGGCAACTAGTTTCTGTCAGATGGAGCTGAGAGAGGTTCCATGCGTCCCTTGGACTCCATTTAGCACATACTCCACTGTGTGTACCTCTCTCGTTCACCATTTAAATAGAAACAGACAGAAATAACCCATTCTATAGTGAGGGGCCTCATTTTTTTCCCTTTGGTAAAACTGTGATAAAAGCCTTACAGACCTTTCTTATTTAATTTTTCTCTGGGGTACTACCATTCTTTCAATAAATCCTACCTTTGCGTGGTTTAGGAAAGCAGAGGCAGGATGGGGAGAAGAAAACTGAAGTTCAGAACACAGTCAACAAGCATTTATTCTTTAAAAAAATAAATTTGTATTGATATCTTTTGCTTTATGTTTTATTTTCTCCCAATATCCTTCTCCCTCCCCCCTCTCCCATTCCATATAAAAGATCTTTTTTTTAAGAAAAAAGAAGAGAAAAAATCAGTAAAAACCAATCACTACATTGAAAAAAAGCATTTATTAAACACAAAATACAAAAAGGAGACAAATCTCAAGGAGACTGATTGCATGGAGGGCAAATGAATACATGTTTGCAGATAAACAAATAAAGAATATATATATATATACACACACACATACATACATACACACAATTCAAAATAGCTTTTATGTGTACACTTATATATGTGTATGTAGGTAGATAGATATCCTGAATAACTGCCTATCTTTGGAATGCTAAGAGACAAGGGCATACCAGAGGGCTTAAAAAAAAAAAAAACCTGCCAGCTTTTGTATTTGTTTCTCTGGGGAAGCAGCATAAAAGTAGATAGCTGGTCTCTGAGTCAGAAAGACCTGGGTTCAAGTCCCACTTCTGACAAATAGCGGTCATTCAACCTTAGACAAATCATTTAAAATCTCTGTTTTGTGCAGCGATCTAGGACAATCAATTGCAGAAGAGACATTAATCAAGGTTTGGGGAGGGAGTTCCTTCATCAGAATCCTTGGTGTAGAGTTCCCTCCCTACAGGAGTGAAATCACAATCTCAGGCTAAGAAACAAATTGTTCCTCTGCAGATGGTCCCAGCAAAGTTCATGTAGCCTTTTCTAATAATAATGGCTAGCTCATATTTTTACAATATTTCTCTAAAGTTTTAGTGTAGTTTTAAGGTTCCAGAGCTTTAAAAAATTTTATTTTTAAGCCACGAAAACTTTTAAAAAGGCATTAGGACACCATGCTCAGCATTTTAAGGTTTGCAGAGTGCTTTACATGTTATCTCCTACCTCTAGGTCTCAGAGGCACTCAAAGGCACTAATCCAACACTACAAACATTTTTTAAGCACCTGAAATGTGCATGGAGTGTTCTGTGATAAATGCTGGGGGAAAAGAAGACAAAATGAAAAAAAAAAGTTTCTTCCCTCAAGAAGCTTACAATTCTTTGTTCCTGATTCCACTTAATTTGCTTTGATCTCTGTTCCCCTCTACCATGAAATCTATCAAAAGAGTTCATTGGCCCTCTAAGCAAATTCACCCTCAAACCCCATGTGAGTAGGACCATAGAAAATGAGCAGCGTAATGGGTTTAAATTTCTCCCTGGGATACTTGGTAGTATGGGTGGGGATTTGTCCTTTCTCAAGAAGGAAAAATTGCATTCTTCTCCCTTTATCCCCAAGGGGTTCTGGTGTTACTAGTGGTATCCTATGCAGTTCACATTCCCATATCTTTGCTCTGTGTTCATGAAGCTAAATTTGGAGAGCTCTTTCTCTCCCCTGAAGAGCCAGTACTTAAGTCAACTGACTGTAAAGGCAAGGAGGGCATTTTCTCTTTCAACAAGCAGGGACAGATGTGTCCAAGGGTTGACTGTTGTCATAAGGGATGAATACAAGTGTTATCATTGCTAGGCTCTACGTTTTGTTTATTTCTTTGGGATTCCCCACAGTTTCTAAATCTGGGAACCCTAGCTGAGGGACCTTGAAATTTGTCCCCTTGATCCCTGCCTTTCACCAACTACTTTTCAGAGTCACAGTTCTGATGGAGTGTTCCCTCTCCCCTCTGTATCAGTATCCCCCCTCATAGTACAATTCTTAGAACTGTGTATATTTTAACTGTCATTACTAATGAGACTCACAGAGCACTGGCAAAGAGGAAAGGAAATAGGGGACAACTGTATTTGCTTCTAGCAATAGGCCAGAACCCCAGAGGTGAGACCGGTACAATCATCAAATAGATACTTCAACAAGGAAAGACATCTATATCCCAAGACTTTCCAAAAGAGTGACCCAGAAGAGCGGACCTTGTAAATCTCTGTCTAGAGAGATAGATGTGTATTCAGGTATGCACATCATTCTGCATGGAAGTATGGAGGGCTGTATCTAAACATCATTATCCTGGCTCTTTTGAGAGTTTGGGAAAGCATTGCCTGAGGCTTCTCTGCTTTCAATGCACATAATATATTCCAGCTGCATGTAATCACCACCCTTTGGAATAACAAGAGGGAGAGGAGCTGGCAGTCAGGCTGAAAGTGGCCCAGAGATAACTCACTTCAGTGATGGGACATGGATTGCGGAGGTCCCCCCATTAAGTTTCCCCTCCCTCTCCCCTGGGGTAAGGTGTCTATACTATCTCTTCAGTTGTTTTCAGTCTTGTCTGACTCTTTGTGACCCCACTGGGGGTTTTCTTTGCAAAGATACTGGCACGGTCGATTATCTTACATTATTATTATTCATCTGTTCACAAAATGAATCATTCACCCCAAGGTACATGTACATTCAACATTGGGGGTGGGCTCTAAGACAGCCAGGTGATGGGATTTTCCTAGTGATGATTTGTAAGGAAAAAGAGCTCCTGGTGCCCTTGTATCTGCTTTATGTGTGCTCCGTATATAACTGTGCCTTCTATGTGTACATATCTCTATATGTACATGCTATAGCCCTAATTTGTCTTTGTGTTCTCTGTGCTTAGCATGTAGTAGGTTCTAAATAAATGTTTGCTTCATACGTGTAAGCATGTAAGCATGTAAGTAGCATGTAAGCACATCCTCTGGGATTCCTATCCCAACCTTCCCTCAAACTAGCAGGTGAAATCCCTGGAAGATGCACCTATTTCTCATCACTCAGGGTTTTAGGGTTAACTCAGAGGGATTGAGGAGTGTGTGTGTGTGTGTGTGTGTGTGTGTGTGCATGTGTAACACATTTTAATGAATGCTTTCGAAACAGTTCTGGAATGTAGAACTTCAGTGTTGGACTTCACTGTGGTACCCACATCACTATTATTCATGCACAGCCCATCCCTTGCTGATTACTTGCCCATTACTTCAAAAAGTATCTTTCTAATGCTATAACTCACCAGAGCCTACGGGTATGCTTTCTCCTATGATAATTAGTTGATAATTGATAGCAATTAGTAAGCTAGATTTAATTAGCATTATGTAAGGGATATTTATCAAGGTAACATGGTAAGGTAGTATTGGAGAAGGAAATGGCAAACCACGACAGCATTTTTGCCAAGAAAACCCCAAGTGGAGTCACAATGAGTCAGACATGACTGAAAAAACTGAATGTTAAAAATGGTAAGAACAGTCAGTACCAAAAAATCTCCTCAAAAGTCTGTTATATACTCCCCCACCAGAACATACCTAGTCCAAGTGAAAGTGGGCTCAAGCATTAAGAATGCATGTGACAAAGGGATTGCTCAGATCTCTTGTTTGGTGCTAGGAGTAGAGTGCTAATGAGAAGTCCAAAAATTTTCTGCAGGTAGAGAATATAGTGGGTAGAGACTCATTGCATGCTAGGCCACCTCCAGTTGTCCTGATGGAAATCTGGCCTCTAGACCCAGATGGCCCAGGAGGAGAAAGTAAGGTTGGTGACTTTGCACACCCCTCCCCCCCATCAAAATCAATTGCAAGTCATGTCATCATCTCCCTGATGTCATGGTCCTCTTTGAGAATGAAGGACAAACCACAACTTTTTTTACACAAAATCCACAGTGTGTGACCAAAGTTGCTCAACCAATCTGAACACTATTTCTGTGCAAAGTCACTATGGTTCATCCAGTGGTTTTCAAGGACGTCTACATTGATCAAGAATTTTCTTTCATTTAGTTTAAAACCTTTGATTGATTGATTCAATTAAGAAATACTCTCTCTCTCTCTCTCTCTCTCTCTCTCTCTCTCTCTCTCTCTCTCTCTCTCAGGGTTAAAGTATCTGGGTTAAGGTACTGACCTCGTCAGTCACTTTAAGTAGGATGGTGTAATTTGATGGACTGATACCTCCTTTACCTAGCTGTGGGAACTAGTAGAAGGGTATCGCAGATGAGGAACTAGCTGTGTTGGTAAATGTCTACAACCTTGGTTTTACAGAGTAGTACTTGTTGTTGTCTGTCCGTCATTCTCCAAGAGGACCAATGACATCAGGAGGGTGATATCTTGACTTGCAAGTGAACTGGATTTTAGTGAGACAGAGCTGTGCAGAATCATCCACCTTATTCTCTCATCCTGAGTCATCGGGGTCCAGGGGCAAGACAAAGGTCAGGATGCCTGGCAGTGCCCATATCACTGAAAAGCTAATTGATGTAACATATCTATCAGAGTTAGGATTTGAACTTAGGTCTTCCTAGTTTTAGGGCCATTATGTCACATTTTTCCTGTAGCATCTATGTATATTAAATGCTTCTTCATGTTATGTGTTGTATGTTGTTCAGTGATTTCCGTCGTGTCTGACTCTTCATAACCCCATATGAGGTTTTCTTGTCAAAGATACTGGAATGATTTGCTATTTCCTTCTTCAGCTCATTCTACAGATCAGGAAGCTGAGGTAAAATAAACAGGATTAAGTGACTTCACCAAGGTCACATACTAATGTCTGAGGCCAGATTTTAGCTCAGAGAGAGGCATCTTTCTGACTCCGAGGCTGGCACTCTATCCACTGTGCCACCAAGGTGCCTATCTGCTGTATGGAGTGAGTTAAAAAGACATGATCTCTGCCTCTAGAAGCCTGCATCCTAAGACTGTGTCGTGATGAATAAAGAGAATCAAGGGCATAGAACCTGGGAGTAATATCCTTTTAGCAATTGAGGGAGAAGGAAATAAACTACAAAAATTTTTCCTCCAAGAGGCAGTGGAAAGAACAGTGAAGCTGGCGTTATAGGGCCAGAGCCTAAACCCCGTTAGTTATTACCTGTGTCACCTTGGGAAAAATCACTTTAACCACTGTGGCCTGTGTTTCCTGTCAGTCAGCTAGCATTTATCAAGACCTTAGTATATGCTGAACTCTGCTAAGTTCTGGGGAGAGGCAAAAAAAAAGACAAAACAAATCCCCAAATAGTCCCTGCTATCTAGGAGAGCTCATTGCCTCCCTCAAATAGGGAGACAACCATGTACAAACAAGATTCTTTGACTGGTTCTTTTGCATCCCTTAGAAGGACAGTATTGAGTACTTACTCAACAGAGGAGCTTAATTTATATCAGCAACTGTCCTTTTGATTATGAGAACCAGTGAGAGGAGGATAAAGTTACCAGGCAGTGGCTGTAGAACCCAAAATTGTGGCCAGGCACATGTGACCATCACATGTACACGCCTGATTTGCTTTCATTGACACTAGGAGAAGCATGTTGGTTGGGGGAGGGGAGCAGGAGCTCCCAGTTTGTTGAGAGAGGCCCAACAAATATCCCAGTTATGTCTATGATTGAAATAACAGTCTGAGTGAATAAGACTTCTCTATAAAAGGTGTCAAAGCTGAGCTTTGCTGTTAAAATGCAAAATAAGAGTTGGCTGCAAGCATAAGAAACTTAGAATCCCTTTCTTAATTAAGCAATCTAGGTAAAAATGGAACTCCTTGTTAGGGGTGACAACAAGAAGGAAGAAATCTCCATTATGTCGTGCAGAAGCACATACAGGAAACAGCAAAGGAAAGGAAGACCAGAAAAGAAAGAAAGTGAAGGGGAGCTTCCAAGAGCATTTTTCAAAAATTCTGATCAAGGAACAGAATTCCTTTTTGGTCAGTCTTTCATGATTACAGAAAATGACCTGTAGGAGTATTTGCTACATTTAAAGGGGTTGGCTTAAGGTAAGGTAAGGGAGATTTTATGACATATTGAACTCACCATAAATTATTAGAGTCAACTGTTGACCAAGAAATGGAGAGTTAAGAGATGTTAGCAGAAAGGAGTCAAGATCAGAATGCCTTTGCTTATATCCTTAGGAAATAGGGTAAGAGATAAGGAAACTGAGTAAGTAAGGCAAGCAAGATGCAAATCCCAAAGAAGCTAGCTGGGGGGAAGAAGGAGGAAACAGAAACCATGGGGAAAACATGGGAAGTTGCAGGCAACCAAGGTAGTCCTTGATCAATGTTGGGTGGGCAGAACACCCATGGGCTCTGTTTGGGGCAAAACTTGTATTGCTGACTCACTTCAAACTAGAGACAGCAGGGGCTGGCAATATTCTTTAGGAGATGTTGATTATTTAGTGGATCATTCACTCATTTGAACCATTCCCTCCAGTCTTGGGAGTCATTTGACCTTTTTTTAAGTTTATTTTTTGAGCCAGCAAATGTGAGAAAGCTGTTGGTCAAAATAACTTCTGTGCTCTGAGTACATTCTATTTAATGCTTATAAGGAGAAGGGGGGGGGGGGGGAAACATTTCTTATGTTAGGGAGACAAAAGGTTTGAATCATTGGAAGCTTATCTGGGGGTATGGAGATAATTTCTCATAGTTGGGCAAAGTGAGAGGGGTATCAGATTGATTGATCTAGCTTGAATTTGTGACTCATGTGTCCCTAGAGATAAAATTCTAAATGGATTTAAGTATAGCAGACTGCAAAAAAGTAAAAGGCAATTTTAATTTTTTCTAACCTTGACTATTCAGCACTGGACTTTGGAAAGTAAACCACAGACTCTCCCTTCCCCTTTTAGGGAAAGGAAGGGAAGTAAGTGACTTGGAAAGAGAAAACCATGCCTTGGAAGGAGAGTTAGCTCCCAGGGAAATCCTGCCCCTACAAAGGAAAGAGGAAAAGTTGTTTGAGTATGTTCAATATGTCTCATGACTCAGTGCTTTATTAACAGCTCAGCCTGCCCGGTGGTACCTGCTATCTACACTTACATCTTCAGCACCTAACACAGTACCTCGCATATAACAGGTCCTTATTTCATCATCTGACAAACAAGAAGCTGGACGACACCAGTGATGTCAGACTCAAATAGATACAAGATCACTAAACTATTCATAAGAATCCCTGCAAATTGTGTGTTAACTTAGCAAACCGTATCTTAGCATTATGTTTTATTTTGTTAAATATTTCCTAATTACATTTTAATCTGGTTTGACTGTACGTATTTTAGTCCTCAGGACTATAGGATGTTTTAGGACCCTTCGAAATTCTATAGTCAATGTTTTATCATGTGGAAATTTTATCCTATTACTTGGGAATTCCGATTACTAGATTTCCAGGCACGAGGGACAGGGAGGGCACAGGACATGGATGTGGTCCTGGAAGAATGGATTTACCTGATGTGGGATATACTTGAACCGAAGACCTTTCCAAAGTTCTTCACATTTCACAGCATAGGCCACCCAGCCCCAAATTGTGAATACAGAGCCTCAGAATTGGCAACAAGCTCTGGGTTCACAATAGTGTTACCATCCCCTCATTTTTACAGTGGTCTACAGTTTATAAAGCATCTTCCAGTACATTGTCACACCAGTCCTGCCAGGTAGCAGCAGGGAAGGAATTACACTTTTATGTGTATTACAGTTTAAGAAAGTCAGGCTCAGAAAAATTCAGGGTTTTATCCAAGTCACAAAGCTATTAGTGGCAGATCCAAGAAGTGAACCCAGGTCTTCCAACACTACTTCCAGGGTAGTTTCCCCATCCTTTCTTATAAATGTGTAGGGCATAAGGAGAATTGAAGTAGGGGTTTTCTAGGGTTTCTTCCTCCTCCAAAATTCTATGGCTCTTTGCCAACTTCTTCTGTTAAAATAAAAAGGTCCTTCTGTGTGTTAAGCCCTAACTTCAAGTTCTGGTTAGATTAGAGAGTGTTACTGTACATACACTTCTGGGAAGATGTCCTTAGGGACAATGGAATCAAATTTCTTCAGCCTTTATGGCTTCTGCAGGACTTTGACCCTTCTGGGTAGATCTGAACTGCCTCTATCGGTTAAAAAGGCATTTTCTTTTTTGATTGAAGCATGCTGCATAGGTGTATTCCATGGGGTCTTAGTGTAACTGAAAGATTGTCATTTAAAAAATCTAGGTTGATAATGTCCCAACCAAACCATTGGGACATATTTTTTTTCTTATTCTAAAATTCATCCTTTGCATCCCAAATAACTTTATCCTCAAAATTCCCACCTCATCTTCTTACACATTTCTTCTAAAATTCCCTCCCCCAGTTTTCCTTTCAAACCTTACATTCCCTAAAAACAACAGCAATAACATTTCTTTATGTATTTCTAACACTTTCCAATTCTGATTCCAAGGGAGAATTCCTATTTTCCCTTTGAACAAATAAAGTATATTTAGGCAAAGTAATGAATGGTTAGCTGTATGTGACAACCCAATGCCTCATTCCATACCTAGAGCCTAGCAGCTCTCTGCTGATAATGGGAAGGTATGATTCACCTTCAACCCAAAGGCATTTTCTCATCAAACTTCAGAGTCTGGGACCAAAAGGTCAATGATTGCCTTTCTCCTCAGGACTTTTATTGAATGGGACTTTTGAAGAGTTGTTTAGGATCCACCTGCGAATGCTGATAATTAACAACATGGCAAATTTAGTGGGTCAGATAATTGGTCATGGAAGGACTAATTCTCATTATCTACCTATAGCCATTAAAATAAAATTCATTTTTGGTTTTTTTCGGCATTTGAATTATGAATTGGTTGTGGTATCATGGGACATTGGATACTTACTTGAGTTTGGTTGCCTTGAATAAATGATGATGAACAAGACTAGGCAAACTCTGTTCCTTTATGGAGATAATTAAATTTCAATTGACTTAAAAAAGATTAAGGAAGCTAGTTAAAATCATTAGGAAGTATTTGTTGCTGATGAACTTTTGCAAGAAGAGATGAAACACTTCTGTCACAAACACACAATGTCAATTCAAGCCAATAAATATTTATTAAACACCTGCTATATGCAAGGGACTGTGTTGGGGGATGAGGATGTTCTCTTAAATACTAGTGGGTATAAATGGAAAGATGCAACATGCACACAGATAAGTAAATATTGTTATCGAGTCATTTTGGTCATGTCCGATTTTTTGTGACTCCATTTGGGATTTTCTTGACAAAGATACTGGAGTGGTTTGCCATTTCCTTTTCCAGCTCATTTTAGGAATGACGAAACTGAGGCAAACAGGGTTAAGTGACTTGTCCAGGGTCACACAACTAGTAAGTATATGAGGTTGGACTTGAACTCAGAAAGATGAGTTTTCCTGACTTCAGGCCCTGCACTCTATTCATTGAACCACCTAGCTGCCCTATAATAGGAGCAAGATCTACATTACCTCTGAGGTCCCACCTTACTTCTAGATATAGTATCTTAAAGTCACCTAGTCTCCCCCTTCATCTCTTTTTAGACATGAGGAAACTAGGGGCCAGAGAGTTCCTAGGAAAGAGTTTTGTCATGTATCTTCTCTATTTTTGCCTTGTTTTTACCTTTTTTTCTGTTTCTTTCTACTATAAGTTTATTCATGCTGCTATATCTTGTATATTATTCTTTTATACATTGTCTCCCTTGTTAGAATGTAAGCTCATTGAGGGAAGAAACAATTTTTACCTTTTCTTTGTTTTAGAGCTTAGCACAGCGATTGATTGGCACATAGTATTATTAATTGACAATGATAGTCATAACTAGCATTTTTGTAACATTTTAAGGTTTTCCAAGTGCTTTACTTTTGTTATCTCATTAACTGATTGGTTGGGAAGAGCATTAGTTGAAGCTAAGGCATTGATATTCATAATTTTGTCAACACTGGCCTTGCCTGGGTCTTTCTTAATTTCCTCAGGATTTTAAGGCCATTTTAGCTCTCAAGAATTCATCTTTACCTTCTTTCCTCACTTTTAGTCTTCCCTCTACCTCCATCTTCTCCCCCACCCACATCCCAATCATCTTTTTACTATCTGTTCATAATTCTGTATTTTGTCTTTGCTAGTTCTCTCTAAATCTTCCTTTGCTAAAAACTGCTACAATGGCCCTAATTAAGTGTTCTACATTAGGCATCCATGATCTCCTCTGCTTACATGCAGATAGGATCTAAATGAGGAATGGATGTGTGAAAAATTCCTTTTGCATAAAGATTCATAAAACATCCATTGAAAGGACATTGGCATAATCAATCAGGGTAGCCGTCTTGTTTATACATCAACAGTAACTCATGCCCTTGCAAGCCACAGAAGCCAGGCCATTTATCTTATGATGGCCTATATATCCTATGATACATTTCTACTGGGAGAGATCCATCTCAAGCCTTTGTGGCTCATTGTTGAGATGTGAAGAAAGGAACCT
The DNA here is from genome assembly GCA_028646515.1 of Pseudochirops corinnae. Lineage (NCBI taxonomy): Eukaryota > Metazoa > Chordata > Mammalia > Diprotodontia > Pseudocheiridae > Pseudochirops > Pseudochirops corinnae. The sequence goes on from CM053586.1 coordinate 259,388,635, forward strand.
CGCAGGGAACTATAATTTATTTAACAGTCCAGAGCAAATTTGGAGAAAAAGGCACCAACCTGGTGAGCAGCTAGATGGTTCTGTAGATAGAGCTCCCAGCCTAGAGTCAAGAAGACCTGAGTTGAGATCCAGCCTCAGACACTTACTAGCTGCGTGACCCTGGGCAAGTCACTTAAGCCTGTTTACTTCAGTTTCCTCATTTGTATAATGAGCTGGAAAAGGAAATGGCAAACCACTCCAGTCACTTAGTCAAGAAAACCCCAAATGGGGTCACGGAGAATCAGACACGACTGAACAACAGAAAGTGATGGAGAGGCAGAATGATCTGATTTAGAAGTCATTGATTTAGAGTCAGAGGTAGAAAGGATACTGGATTTGGAGTCAGAAGGCATGAGTTCAAATCTTGGCTTGACCACTCACCACTTGTGGGATCAAGTCACTTACTCTCCCTGGCCATCTGTTTCTTCCTCCTTCCAATAGGGGAGGGGGGTTGACTTAGATGGTCTCCTAGGCCATACAGCTCTAAATTTCCGACCATATGATATAAGTTTGATGGGGCCTGGATGCCAGGGAGATAGAACTAAGGAGAATATACCGAAAGTTAGATGGACACTTTGGCCTTTTAAAGGCCATTAACCTATTACAGATTAATATGTAAGAACGAGAGTTATTGTGAAGCTACCATTTTCTATAGTCGCAGAACTGGCCAGGAACTGTTTGGACATAGATCATTATGCCTTGTTCTTACCGATAACATTGACCTTTGCTTCTAAGTCTATGATGAATAAATCAAGAGTGAGAGTTAAGGTTCCACATTCTTCTTCATTATGACCAATACTCTTCTATCATCCAGCCTGATAGAGGCATTTTGCTTTGCGGTGGTCCCCTTGACCACAAAGCTATTATCCTTAAATGTATTCAGGCGTTTAGCTAAGTATTTCTCCATCACAAACCATTCCAGAACTTTACTCAAAATGCTATTGAATTGGTTGACTGAGGTGGAGAAAAGAACTGTGGGTTCTCTAAAGAACTGTTATGATAGACATACCATTGTAAGCTGATCTACCAACAAGTGGGGGCGCTTGGTAACTATAGCCCTTTGGTCAGCTATCCACCTTTTCATCTAGCACCCTTTCCCCCACTCTCGTCCTATTTCTTCCTTTCTTTTTGCCTCTTAGATCTCATGTCTCTTCTACCTGCCGTCTCTGAAAACTTATTCTCAGAAAAGGATCTAGTAAGCTCCTTCTTACTAGGACATAGAAGACTGATAAGACTTAACAGCTCCCATAATATCTATTTAATTCTAAAGTATGAAATCTTAAGCTACGAGAATAGAGAATACCAGGCAACAATTCTTAGACCAGTTCTTAGAAAAGGGAGTTTTGGGGAGTAGGTCATTGTAGTGTAGCCCAAATTATGTTATTGTTGTTTTTCAGTCATTTTTTAGTCATATCTGACTCTTCATGACCCCATTTGGGGTTTTCTTGACAAAGACATTGGAACAGCTTGTTATTTCATTCTCCAGATAGATTTTACATATGAGGAAACTGAGGCAAACTGGGTTTAGTGACTTGCCCAGGGTCACACAACTAGTAAGTCTCTGAAGCCAAATTTGAACAAAAGAAGGTGAGTCTTTCTGACTCCAATCCCAGCATTCTATCCACTGTGCCACCCAACTGCCTCTTAGCCCAAATTATACCACATAGGTATAGACCAATTCTTGTCTGTTTGAAAGAACTCTGGCTACATTCCTTTTTGGAAGAGGGTCTGACTTCAAGTAATTGGTGATGGAGATTGATTTTAGGTGATGGTCCTGAATCAACATGGATGACCATATGCATGAATACAACCCTGACCATATCCCCATGTACCACAATGATGACGTAAAAGTAGGACGCTCATGATCTGACACTGTGGATTGTTGTTGTTGTTGTCAGTTGTTCAACTCTTGGTGATTCTGTGGGATTTTCTTGGTAAAGATATTGGTTTGCCATTTCCTTCTCCAATTTTACACGGGCAGGGGTTAAGTGACTTGCCTAGGGTCACATAGGTAGTAAGTATCTGATGTCAAATTTGAACTCTGGTCTTTGTAATTCCAGGCCCACGACCTTCTCCACTCTGCCATGTAATGGGGTAACACTGTCCAGTTCATGCTTTTCAGCTTTGATTGGTTTCTCCTCATGCATGACCTCCACCAATTCATTGAATTCTCTCAATAGCAAGTCCTGACCAAATCTCTCATTAAACTCCCTGCATACCGGCATCCCTCCTACTATGTAGCACCATTTACTAATTCAGGGAAAATGTTCACATCATCAGCTCTTACTCCACAGGGTCTGTAAATATTTATTAAGTGCTGATTATGCTCGAGATATTCTGGGTGTCATTGATTTAGGGCTAGAAGAGACCTCAGAGGTCAATGATTCCAACCTCTCCATTCTGCAGATGAAGAAAATGTAGCTGAGGGGTTTGTCCAAGGCCTCAAAGATAGTAGATGGCTGAGCCAAGATTTGAATACAGGTCCTGTGACTCTAAATGTCTTTCCCATTGCACCACACTGTCTTGCCTCCATTCTCACTCACAGCCCCTCTAGCGCTCCTGACTCCTGAACAAGTGGCCTCAAGGCTTCCAAAGGAGCTGCCCTCTAGACAACCTTAGGATCCCACCACCACAAACAAGACAGACCTCCCAAGAAGAGCCTCTGCTGCCCTGCTCTTCCCACACAATCACCAGAGGGCATTAGCTGAGAGAGCCCTGACAGTCACATCTGTCACATCTCTTTCTGAGAAGTACCACAATAGCACATTTCCTGCAGCAAGCTTGCTCACCCAGGGAATGAATCACCCTCTCGCCTGGTGGAGGATGGCGCCTTCTGGTCTGTGTCACATAACTGGGATTAGGTCTGCATCACATATCATGTCATTTAGCCCATGTGGTCTCAATGGGATGACTTTTGATGAATGAGTGACATCTCCACAGGAAAGGGGGACTTTCTGTAGGCAGCACAGCTTTCAGGAAGGTTACTATAGCCCTCACAAGGAGCTGATGCCTAGGAGACTCTCCATTTGTGTTTCGGACACATGAGAACACACACACATCTATATTAGATTAATATGAGAAAAAATATCATAGAATAATAGATTTGGAGGCAAAAGGTACCTCAGAGGCCACTTAGTCCATTTACCCAATTTTACAGCCTTAGGATCAGAGAGGTTAAGTTATTTACTCAGAGTCACACAGCTAGTGTCAGAGAAAACCCAGGTTTTCCTGTCTGAAGTCTGGGATGTTTTCCTCTGTAGCCAGCTGCCTCTCAAAGTGATTATGGGCAAAGACACTGGTAGGATACAAACCAAGATCTTCTCTTTGGTAAGAAGGAAGAGAGAAGTTATAACACTTCCTAATATCAGGCCCATAACTTTTTTTGTCCATTTCCTATGTACTTAGCATTCTCTCTTACATAGTATACTGTATAGAAGAATTATTTCAATCTAAATTAGGACCTTGAAGGCAAGGAAAACATCTCACCCATCTACTGGCATTTATCCCAGTGCCTTGCATGGAGAAGATACTAAATAAATATTTATCGAATTGGAACTTGTTGTTAAACCAAGTCTGATTGTTTCCCTACCATTGGCAGGCTGTGTGGCTGGAGGATACCAAATATTAGACTAAGACTGAAAAATTTCCAGTGGCCCTTAGAGACAGAAATGTGGGTAGAACACTGGGTCTGGAGTCAGGAAGACATGAACTGAAATCTGACTTCAGACACTTATTAGCTATGTGACCCTGGCCAAGTTACTTAACCTCAGTGTGCCTCAGTTTCCTCAGATGTAAAATGAAGATTATAATAGAACCTACCTCTCAGGGTTGTTATAGAGATCAAAGGTTGTTATGGGGGTCACTTTACAAAAAAATACTTAGCACAGTGCCTGGGACACATTGTAGGTGCTTAGTAAGTCTGTTCTTCCTTCCTTCCTTCCTTCCTTCCTTCCTTCCTTCCTTCCTTCCTTCCTTCCTTGCTTCCTTCTTTCCTTCCTTCCTGTCCAGGGTCACAAAGCCATCATGTGTCAGAGTTAGACTTGAACCCAAATTTTCCTGGCTTTGCATCCAGTTCTCTGTCCACCACACCTTACTGCCCTCCAGATTTGTGTGAGACACAGGCAGAAATAGATTAAAGAAGTCTTTTCAAACCATACGGTAGCCATGAGAGTACTGGCTCATTTTCTTACTTTGCAGTGTTAATTATTAATGTCCGCTGAATTGTGATATTTATACACTGATGGAAATAACCCTTAGGGGTTTGTTTTTCTTTAGAATTTATAGAATGGCTAATGAAATCCAAGAAATCTCAGTAGTGTTGATTGGCTGGAAGTCAGCCTGTGAGCATTATCTTAATAGGTCATTTTTGAAGGTAGTCAGATTGAATATGTAGTTAATGTACCAGCCCATCTCCCAACCCTCAAAGCATGTACCATTAGCACGTTTGACTACTTTGAGTCTTTGCGTTATATTGATACAGGGCAAAGATGTTCCAAAATTTGATCCTTTTTCTCTGATACTAGTATTTTGGCCATGCTCTATGTCAGCAGTTCTCAACTCGTGGGTCGTGACCCCTTTGGGTCATAGGAGTCACCTAAGACCATTGGAAAACACATATTTCCGATGGTCTTAGGAACTGAGACATGGTTCCTCTATCTGTCTCCAGGTGGGTCTGCCCACATACAGATACATCCACATACGAGTATTAAAGGGTTGCAGCATTAGGAAGGTTGAGAACCATTGCTCTATGTGTTCCCCATTCTGTTTCACTTAGGTGCATGACTGAAATAGAAGCATTGGAAAGAGGAGACTGATAAGCCAGATATAAGAGGGATCATAAGATCATAGCTTTAGAGCTGAATGGGAGGGACTTTGGAAGGCATTTAGTCCAATTTCTTGATTTTATAGATATATGAGGTGTGGAGTATGTCAAGTAGGATTTGAACACATTACCTCTGACTAGCTAAAGCTAATGCTTTTTCCATCATACTATGCTTCTTCACTGTGTGGCTTGATGCTGGATTAATTCAAGACATGTTTACCTTAGGAATTTTGGTCTTGCTATTAGACACTGCCAATGATATATTAATTTGAGTGATTAGATAAATAATTCTTAGATTAGGCTCCATGAATATCCTTCATATGGTCTTAAAGCTCTTTTAATATTCATGTATACAAAATGACAAGGGCTCCACCTTCATTTTGACCTAATCTAAGATGTTACATGCACTATTTGATAAAAGCAAAGGCAAGGTAGCCCAATGGAGAGAGTGTGGGCTAGATTCAGGTAGTTTTGGTTTGGGTTCAAATTCCTAAAATGGATTGTTTTTATGACCTGTGGCAAGTCATTTAATTTTTGTTTGCCTTAGGCAACTTGCCTGGGACTTACCCACTGAAATCATAAAGTGCTTGGCGAAGGGCCTTCATGCACCAACTGAGAAAAATCATAATCCGAGATAATTACAGTTTTTTATAAAAATCTTTATTTAAAAATTGCTTCTTTGCTGTCTCATCAGAATCAGTGTTATTTTGCCTGTTGAAGGATAGATTTTGGTTTGCCTTTGGCAAGTGGGCATATTTAAAATAATGGAGTCTTTGACCCATATTGAAATTGTCTATGGATATAAAAAAAAATATCAAGATCAATCAGACTGGAGGTAGGTGACACAGTGGAGAGAGTGTAGGGCCTGGAGTCAGGGGATTCATATTTGTGAGTTCAAAGCCTAAGTGACCCTGGGCTAGTCACTTAACTGTGGTTGCCTCAGTTTCTTCATCCGTAAAATGAGCTGGAGAAGGAAATGGGAGATTACTCCATTATTTTTGCCAGGAAAACTCCAACTGGGGTCATGGAGAGTTGGATACGACTAATAAAGTGATTCAACAACAACAAAATCTTTTCTTCTAAAATCCTCAAGACTTTAAATATCCTTTACAAACACACTTTCTACTCATCTGTGACTTCAGTTATAATACAGAATTAACAAAGAGTCATCTTTATGTGTTTATTACACACTTCAAAGCCCCTAAAAGTATTTGGGAATTATAATGTAAAAAGAAAGCAACTGGCCCTCCATTCTCTTAAGAGAATTTTTGTCTTTAAAGGCAACGTTGGGCCTTAGCTACTTCTTCAATGCAGGCATTTCCCGCTATGAGATGCAATGACTGTATGACTTTATATTTTTTGGAATTAAAAAAATTAATTCCTTAACATTTATTCTAACGTTTTGTAATAATTACATGTGTTTAATTAATGCTGTATAAGATGTAGTGCTTTCCACGATAAATTTCCAAGCACACTGTTGATGAAATGCTTTAGTAACCCTAAATTTTGATAGAGACAACACTTAAACATAGAGATGGATTCAGCAACTTTTCTTCCAGTAAATGTGTAAAAGTTATATGGAACCGCACATTGGTAAACGAATGCAGGTGTCTTAACTCTTTCTGACTTCCTGAAAGCCCAACACACACATATTTATATATATCCACAACACATAACTTCTCTTCATTCATTTTTTTCTTTTATTTTGTTGCTTAGGATGGGAATTTATTTTTTTTCTTCTCCAAATGACATATTTGCTCATTACCAAAATAATCTAACGAATTTTAAACCAAGATGTAAGACATGAAAAATTTAGGTCAGACCTGGGTGATCATTGACCTTATTTTCATATGGATTCTTGAATTGGAGGGAAATAACTGAATAGACCCCTTGGCTTTAAAAATGGCCAATTTTGCTGCCTGCTGTTATGGCCAAAATATACCAATTTTCCTTTGTGCTTGCCTTTTATATTCAACTTGGGTTTGTGGACAAAGATAGCCTGAAAGAATGGACTTTTCCCATATGCTCCATCTAAAGAACTTTGAACACCTTATAATACTGCTACTAACAACAATAATGTCCAGCATTTATATAGTACTTTAAGGTTTGCAAGTGCTTTATGTATATTATCTAATTTGATTCTTATGGTAACACTGTGAAATTAAAATAATAATAATAATAGCTAATATTTATTCATCATTTGTAACATGCCAGGTGCTGTGCTAAGTAAGTTGATCTTCACAGTAACCTGGAGAGTTAGGTGTGGTTGTTATCCCCAGTTTTATAGTTAAAGAAACTGAGGCAGACAGAGATTAAGCAGCTTGCCCAGGGTCACATAGCTAGTAAGTATCTGTGACCAGATTTTAACTGGAGTCTTCCTTTCCCGACTCCAGGACCAGTGCTCTATCCTCTGTGCCACCTCGCTGCCTTATAGGGACTGTTATTATCCCTGTCTGTATAGAAGAGGAAACTGAAGTTAAGAGGTGAAGTGATTTGTTCAAGGTCACCTGGCCAGCAAGAGTCTTAGGCATGAATCAAATTCAAGTTTTCCTGACTCAAACTCCAGCACACAATCTGCTACTTTGCCTTGCTGCCTTATGGCAGAAGGTACTTTACTTTTATTTACTATTAGGTGGGTCAGTCCATGTCAAAAGATCTGGTGAGGCGAATCTTCACCCCCGCAAAGGCACTAAAGACTGGCTCCTAGAAACTCATCTTAAAGGGTAATGGAGAGAATACTTGACTAGGATCCAGGAGAATTGGTTTTAATTCTAGTTTTGCCAGTAATTCATTGTGTGATTTTGGGAAAGTTACCTCTCTCGGGTCAGGGGGTGTCTGGGATGGTTTTTAGCTGTGGTTCAACATCCAGGATCCAAACTAGTTACTTCCTGAAGTTTACAACTCCACTAATGCTTAATTATAGACTAATGACGTTATATAGCCATGATGGTATTGTTAGGAAGCACTCACCCCTGATTTTCTATACTATTTAGCTTTAGATTTCAAGAGGAGGTATACGTTTACTTCCTCCTCATTTCTTCTATGTGGTGCCCAGGGGAAGTTATGTAAGTTGGGTCAACAGCAATAATAACAGTAATAGTAGTAATAGCTCATATGATGTCCTATTAATTCTATTCATTATTTTCCTAATGTTGAACCTTCTTTGCATTGTTAAAAAAAATTCAACTTGGTCCTTGTGACTTTGAAAGAGGTTTCCAGTGAATATCAAATCAGACAACAAATATTTATTTAAGTACCAGCAATGTGGGGACTGTACCTGGCGTTGGGGACATAAAGACAGAAATGGAACAGTCTCCAAAAGGAGTTGACTTTTTATCAGGAAGACAGCTTGTATATTGAAAATATATGTACGATTCCCCCAGCTGGTAAATGGTCAAAGGATATGAACAGGCAGTTTTTAGAAGAAGCAATTAAAGCTATCAATAAGTACATGAAAAAATGCTCTAAATCAATGCTGATTAGAGAAAAGCAAATTAAAAGACTCCAAGCTACCACCTTACACCTATCAGATTGGCTAATATGACAGATGTTGGAGAAGATGTGGAAAAATTTGGACACTAATGCACTGTTGGTGGAGTTGTGAATTAGTGCAACCATTCTGGAGAACTATTTTGAACTATTCTCAAAGGGCTATAAAATTTTGCATGCCCTTTGACTCAGCAATATCACTGTTAGGTCTGTATCCCAAAGAGATTAAAAAAAGGAAAACGACTTTGTTCTTCAGAAATACTTACAGCAACTCTTTTTGTGATGGCAGAGAATTGGATATTGAGGGAATGTCCATCAATTAGGGAATGGTTGAACAAGTTTTTCTTGGAATTTTGATGGAATATTCTTGTGCTATAAAAATGATGAGCAGAATGGTTTTAGAAAAACCTGGGAGGACTTACATGAACTGATGCAAAGTGAAGTGAGCAGAATCAGTAGAACATTGTAACAGCAATATTGTAAGGCTGAACAACTGTGAAATCCTCGATCAAGACTGATCCAACAGAATTCCAAAGGATCCATGATGAAAGAGGTTATCTGCGTTCAGAGAGAGAGTGAATGAATGAACTCTGAATGAAGATTGAAGCATACATTTTCTTACTTTCCTTCTTTTTGTTGTTTGTATTTTCTTTTACAACATATCTAATGTGGAAATATATTTTGCATGACTTCACATGTATAATTGATATAAAATTGACTTCTCAAAGTGGGGAGGGCAGGAAAGGAGGAAGAGAATTTGGAACTCAAAATTAAAAAAAAATGTGATAAAATTTTTCTACATGTAACAGGAAAATATTTAGTGAAAAGAAAATAATTTAAAAAAGAAAACATGCAAGAGATATACATGAATACAAGGTGATGGGGGTTAAATAAATGATGAAATATTTAGGCTTAGATGTCATAGAACGTAATAACTAGAACGATATCATATAGTCTAACCCTGTTAGTGTGCAGATGAGGAAAGTGAGGCCCAGGAGGCTTGCCTGAAATTATTACAGATTTGTAACTAGAAGGACCAGAACGATGGAAGATTAGATTTGGAAGGGACTACAGAGATCATGTGGTATAACATCCTCATTTTATAGATGAGGAAACTTAGGCCCAGAGAACAGCTTGTGATTCATAGTTAATACATGGCAAAACCACGATTTGAATCTCAGTCTTCTACCTCCGAATCCAAAGCCCTTTTCTCTTACACTACACTGAAAATTTATCCATTTTACCAATGGCAAAATTATGTGCATTGGAGCATATTCTTATCTGCTGAAAGAAATATTATCCTTTGCTAACTTAGGATAAAGTTCAAAATTAAAGCATCGATTAACAGCTTATTCTGTATTTGAATCTTGCCTCAGACACTTTCTAGCTATGTGACTCTGGGTAAATTACATAACCTGACTCATCCTTAGTTTCCTCATCTGTAAAAAGGGAATAATAATAATAATAACACTTTATGTAGATTGTTGTAAAGATCAACTGAGAAAATGTATGTAGAGTACTTAGCAAACCTTAAAATGATATTTGAATGCTGGCTTCCATAAGTGCTGCTGCTGTTAAACTTTGTATAGTGGTTACAAAGCTAGCCTTGGGGCCAAAGAGACCTAGGTTCAAGACCTGCCTTCTGTACATACTGGCTGTTTGATTCTGGGCAAATCAATCAGTCCTTCAGTGCGCTAAGCAGCTAAGACTAGAAATTTCAGAGAAAGGATTGACCTGCATTAGTAGAAGGAATTTCCTTTCTCCCAAAAATTTCTTGTACAAGTGAAATCAAAGATGTAATTCCTTTCCCCTATACTTGTCTGTCTCTTGGGAGTAGAGGAGAGGATAAAACCATGATAATCTAGGCAAGTTGTGACTCTAACTCCAGGAAGTAATGAGTTCCACCTCCCAAAATGTCTTCAAGCAAAAAGAAACTGGAGGACCACTTATAAGGTTGTATGAAGATGCAGTATGTTGTATTAGACACCACCAGATTCAAAGCCAGGAAGATCTGGGTTCAGATTTGGCCTTTCAAGGCAACTGGGTGGTGCAGTGAATAGAGCATTGGCCCTGGAGTCAGGAGGACCTTAGTTCAAATCCAGCCTCAGACACTTGATAGTACTAGCCATGTGACCTTGGGCAGGTCACTTAACCCCTGATTGCCTTTTCCTCCCCCCTCCAAAAAAAATACCCCCCCAAAAAACCCAAAACAAAACAAATTTGACCTTTCATACTTAATAGTTGAGCAAATATGGGTGTCACTTCTGCCCTTCAGTTATTAAATCTGTCAAATAGGGATAATAACACGAGTAACATGTACCTTACAGTGTGGTTGTGAGGCCCAAAAAAGTTAGCATCTGTAAAGAAAATCTTAGTCTGGTCCTAGAGGAACAGCCCTATATTCTCTGGTGCTGGGGAAGTTAGAACTGGTGGATCTCTTGAATTTAGGAGTTCTGAGCTGCAGCCAGGCTAAAGCAAATTTGAGTATCCATATTAAGCGTGGCATCAATATTGCAAACCCCCCTCCGCCCGCATGCTGCCTAACAAGGGATGAACTAGCCCAGGGTGAAAAATAGAGCAGATGAGTGCTCCTGTGCTAGTTGGCAGTGGCCTTACAACGTGAGAGATCACTATACTTCCAGTCTAGGTAAGATAGGGAGAGGAAGGAAGGAAAGAAGGAAAGCAGAGAGGAAAGAAGGAATTAGGGAAGATAGGATGGAAGTAAGGAAGGAAAAAGGAAGAGAGAAAGGGAGGAAAGTGGAAGAAAGATGAAGGAAGGAAGATGGAAGGAAAGAAAACGGAAGGAAGGGAGACTGACCTCAAAAGTGCCATATAAATGTCAAATTATTATTAGGGGATATTGTAGTGGGGATTCCGGTTCAGGGACATATTGAACTAGATGGGGTCTGAGACTCCTTCCAACTCTGAGATTCTGTGATTGAGGGTGTGAATATTTGCAAACCGATTGCTTTAAAATGTACACAGAAGCTGAAAATTGAATCAGAGACCTCTAGGGCATCGAGAATGGTGAGTCAGCCAGGAATGTGAAGGTTATCACTATTAGCTCCATATGCTTAATTAGAGTGGAGTGGAAGATTATCGTTTATTCCACCAGAGTGGCAAAAAAAAATCTTTACTCGAAAGGAAACTCTGATCAGGGAGAACATGCTGAAAACAAAGTTTGTGAACCAGAACCAGAACCTGTTTATCTGGAGCAACCATTGGAAATAGTAAGGGGGGAAATGCTGCAGTGAGCATTCTTTCTACAAGGAACGTGCCTGTGCCATAAAATAATTAGTTTGCAGTGGTATCCTGTATCACGGGCAACTTTGCAGGCTTTTTTCTTATGGAAAAGACCTTTTCATGAATACTACCTTTTCAGCTGATGTCATTTTATCATTATAATTTTATTGCTGTTCTTAAGCACTTATTAAGTACCTACTATATACCAGTGTTAAGCTCTGAACATACCAAAAAATATAAAACAAGCAAATGAATAAATACATAAAAATAGTTCCTGCTCTGTGGGAAAGGGCATGCTAACAGCTATGTACAGACTAGATTCCTGTAGGACAAATTAAAGATAAACAACCGAGGAAAGGCACTAACATTTAGGGGAATGGGAAAGGCTTCTTGTAGAAGGTGAGATTTAGCTGGGACTTGAAGGAAGCTATGGAGGAGGGCAAGAGATAGAGGTGAGGAGGGAGAGAATTCCAGGCATGGGAGATGGTCAGTGAAAACACATACACTGGAATTGGATCATGAATATTTTATTTTCTATTAGCCTTCTGTTTTCTAATCATTTAATAATCAACCCTCCCAACCTCTCTCCAATACTCCCGTTAGCCTCATTTCCTCTGTGTGTATCTGTGGCTCTTATAATGACTCACCAAAAGAATAATAATAGTTCACATTTAAGCACTTTAAAACAAAGTATTTTTCTTCACAGCAACCCTATGAGATGGATTTGCAAGCTGAACTGTAATAGTTATGGGGGAGAATGGAGATTTGCTCCAGGGAGTCATCTAAGGGGACAAGGTCCTTCCTCACTGTGGCCCAAGTTCCCAGTGGCTCATCTCAGTCCATCACCAGCTTGGTACAGTCACCCCTGGACTGTCACTACAGGCGTCCTGGACCCATAATCTCTCTCTCTCCCCTCCCCCCTGCTTTTTTTGTTTACCTCAAGTGAACAATTCCAAGTTATGATTGCAAATATGATAATCCCCATTTTACAGGGGAGTTAACTAAGGATCTTAGGTTACATACCCATGGTTACTCACCCAGTAAAGTATCAGAGCCAAGCAAAACTCACACCCAGGTCATCTTCTACTTTCAAGGTCAATGGCTTTTCAAGTTCAATCTACTGCCCCTCAGGAAAGAGACAAGTTGGGGGTTAGTCAAATGCACACACACATATACATGTAAGTATATGCAGGAATGTAGTGTGTATATGTGTATATATATATATATATATGTATATATATATATGTACACATTTATACACACATATACATATATATATGTATATAAAAATTCTATTTATTCTGTTCTTTCCATTAGAAAGAACTCTAGCCTTGGAGTCAGGGGGACCTGGGTTTGAATCCTGACCCAGACACTTATTAGCTGTGTAACCCTTGGATAAATTAATTAATCTCTGAGCTTTGAGAAAATGATGATACTGGTACTATCTACTTCCAGGCAGACAAGTACTTTGCAAATTTAAAGTACAATTTAAATGTGAATAATAATAATAGTAATAATAATACTATGACCACTTGTTAAATTTAATTAGCAGCTTTTTCCTTTACTTTGCAATGTTTCTCTTGCACTGAATTATTTGAATGCTAGTGTTGGAAGGGACCTTTGCAACTAGGTGGTACAGTGGATAGAGCGCTGGGCCTAGAGTCAGAAAGACTGAATTTGGATGTGGTAGGTCACAGCCTTTGTTTACTTGAGTTTCCCCAACTGTCAATGGGTTGTGGTTAGTTCCAGATGAGATGATGTTTATAAAGCACTTGGTACCAATGCCTGGTGCATGGTAGGTGTTGTATGAATGCTAGCTACCATTGTCACCATCTAGTCCAGCTGTCATTTTACAGAGGAATCAGTTGAGGCCCAGAGAGAGTGAATGACCTTCCCCCAAGGTCACATCAGCTGGGCAGTGATAAAGCTGAAATTAGAATACAGACCTTTTGACTCATGTTCTTTGCAAGATGCTTCCATGTTCCCTTTTAAAGAACTAGTGATAGCAATGAAAGGAAGGTTTTGTTAATGTGGCGTGGAAGAGAGAAAGAAGAAAGGAGTCGTGGTTGTTCTTTAAGCAAAGCTTTGTCATTGTTATTTAGTTGTTTCAGTTGTGTCTGACTATTTGCGACCCTGTTTAGGATCTTCTTGGCAAAGATACTCGAGTGGTTTGCCATTTCCTTCTCTAATTATTTTACTGATGAGGAAACTGGAGGCAAACAGGGTTAAGTGACTTGCCAAGGGTCATACAGCTAGGACATATCTGAGGCCAGATTTAAACTCAGGAAGAGGAGAAGAGGAGCCTTCCTGACTTCTTTAAGCAAAGTAAAAGTATTTAAATTGAATTAAAAAGTATTTAAATTAAAGCATTTAAATGCTGGACCTGAAGTCAGGAACACCTGAGATCTAAACCAGCCTCAGATACTTACCAGCTGAATGACCCTGAGCAAGTTACTTAACCTCTCTCAGTTTTATTTTTCTCATCTATAAAATGGGGATGATAATGATTGCTGTGAGGATAACATGAGATCATAATTAAGTGCTTTGTAAACCTTAAAGCTCTCCATAAATACTAGCTATAATTATTATTAAATTCATGAGGCATTAAGTAGGATGTCAAACTTGTATTTGCTGCAAGTAAAAGTTGATCATTCATGTCTACCATTTTAATCTATACTAAATCTTTCTTCCATTTTTATCTATATTAAATCTTGCTACCTTCGCTCCTTTCTATTTCAGGGTCAACAAGTGACTCATGGTACCCTAACAAAGAATGGGCTGTATGTCAGCTCTCATCCCAGGGAGAAATCTCATTCTCTCTCATGGAGTGACCCATATTGAAGACTGGCCCGATGAGAACATTAGCATAATTCATTTTTATGTTTATATACTGCCTGTCCCCAAGCAATTCAAGTTCATGCTTCATGATGTCATTGTGTTTCTGAGAAGTTACGCAAACTAAGTTAAGGGAGTTAGCTAAGGCTACCCAGTGAGCCAAGGGCAGAGCCAAGGGCAGTTCCTGAGAATGCTGAAATCCCTTCCAGAGCTGCTCTATAAGTCATTCTATTCCCCACAGGGTCCCTTGGGAAGCAAGATGCTGTGTGTTACCTTGTGGAAGTTTTCTAGGCCAGGTGGGATTGTTTCAACCTCTGGGGCACACAAGTGGCTTTTCCTTTCAGAGTTTCAGACATTGATGGTGGGCTGGCTTTTTCCATAAATAGTATAGTTGGCTGATTGATAACACAGTGAGGGTGAAAGGCTCTGAAAAACCTCCGCTCCTAAAATAGTTATCCTTATTTTGTTAGATAACTAAGGCAGAGCATTGTATGTAGAAGTCTATGGCCACTACACACACGTACATACGTGCATACTTGCTACACACATATATACACACATACACACATCGCTTGAAGATAGGGACTAGACCTATGGAAACTCTACCCATGTAGGTCAGCACCTACCCAACTTATAGCCTTGGAGGGTTGCCTACAAGATTACTGAGAGATGCTGGTGACTTGCACAGTGTGACACAGTCAATGTGCCAAGGGTAGGATCTGAACCCAAGTCATTGTGACTTTGTAGCTGGTGGTTCTCTAATGCCTTATTGCCTCTCATCACTCGGGTTGTATACCAATTAACACAGATTTATTTATCAGCTTACTGGAAGGAGCCACCAGATCTTTGAATTTCAGAGTCCAACCTGTGCCTTGCCCATAAATGAACAGGAATATCTTCTATATAATCTGTAAGAAATCATCCACTCTCAGAAACAGGCTTGGGGAGTTCCAGGGTGGAAGATTAAAAACAACGAGAGTAAAACTCATTTACAGTATACTCTACAGTTTCAAAGTGCTTGATAAATGCCCTAGCTCAGTGGTTCTCAAACGCTTTGGTCTCAGGACCTCTATATTCTTAAAAATTATTTTAGATCTCCATGAGCTTTTGTTTATATGGCTGATATTTATTGGTTTTGCTGTATTAAAATTACAATTCTAAAATATTTATGAATTTATTTAAAAATAATAATACACTCATTACATGCTAAAATAAATAACATTTTGTGAAAAATAACATTTTCCCAAAACATTTTAGTGAGAAGAGTGGATATTGTCTTACACATTTTAGCAAATCTTTTTAATGTCTGGCTTAAAGGAAGACAACTGGATTCTTATTATGTCTTCTGCATTCAATCTGTTGTGATATGTTGTTTTGGCTGAAGCATTTGAAGAAAATCTGGTCTCACCCAGATATACAGTTGGAAGAGAGAGGAGCATCGTAATAAACAAATAATGTCTCAGTATTATTATGAAAATAGTTTTGACCTAACCAACCCCTTAAAAGGTCCTGGGAACTCTAGGGATCCCCAAGCCATACTTTGAGAATTGCCACCTTAGCTCCTTTGAGTCTCACAACAACCCTGTTGGGCAGACCATCCACATCATTTTATCTTTATTTTACAAATGAAGGAACTGAGGGTCAGAGGATTTAAGTGAATTTCATTGTCTGGTTTCGCATAGCTAGCACGCAGCAGAGACAGACTCCAAACAGGATGAAATGGAAAAATATAGTGGAAAGAGCAGTAGAATTAGAGGATCCTACTTCAGATTCTGCTGCTGAGACTTATTTCCTGTGTGATGATGGGCAAGCTCCTTATGCTCCCTGGACTTCCTCATCTGTAAAAGTGAAAGGCTTGCTCTAGTTGAACTCTGACTTTTTTTTTCCAGCCCGGAATCCTTGATCCAATGATCTTGTTATCCCCCACTGTGTCTGATACACTGCCTTGTACTTGGCTAACTGCTGAGTAAATTGCTGAGTAAATAATTGCTGATTAAATGAAAGGCCCTGGGGGAGTCAGGGGGACCTAGAAGGGAAGGCCTGGAATTATGGTAACTGCCAAAGACAAACTCTCGTCCTTACACTTGGCCGAAGAGTGAATATTAATTTTATACTCTGTTCTGAATTGATTTATATAAATAAATTCCAGAAAAGTTAGCTCTCTGTTCTCTCTTAGCATGTAGGAGGAAAGGCTAATAGTGTCCCGTCCTGAAAACATGTTTGGTATTAGGCACCATCTTCTCTTTAAATGTATTTGTCAAGTCGCACAGTAACACCTTTGGAGCCCTTCTGCCTGGTTCTGAATTCCTTTGGATGAATTCCGAAGTGGAGAATGATCTTTAAAGAATTGAAAGGGTCAAACTCTCTTTTTATCTCCTGGTGAGTCTTAAGATAAGCACCTGTCTGCATCTTAAATTTTCAAATTTGGAGGGCTGTTTTAAGCCAAGAACGTACAAAGAAAAAATTAAATCTTGTTGCCAGTATCCTTAATTTCATTCAAGGGAATGTTGTGGACAAAGTGCATCCAGGTCATTTGACAAAGTCTATGTAATATCCTTTTGTTTAAAGCAGAGAAATGCAAGTTAGATGATAGTAGTGTTTGGGGGCTTCATAGCTGGTTTAAAAACCAGACTTGAAGAGTGTGGACTGATGAGTGGATGTCAGCCTGGAGGGAAATCTAGTGTTCTGTGCTTGGCTGTGTCCTGTTCAGCATCTTCATTAGAGGTAAGAATGAAGTCATTGATGTCATACATATAACATTTTCCACTGACTCACAGTTGGGAGGGACACTACATCAGGTGACAGAATCAAGATTTTAAAAGATTTCGACAGCCTGGAACAGGGGAATGTTGGGAGATGAAATTTAGTAGACATAAATAATTAGGTTGGGAGGAAAAAAAAGCCCAACCCACCCACAATGAATACAGGATGAGAGAAAGCTGACTTTTAATGCAGTTCGTGGGAAAAACTTAAAATTTTAATTTACCTAAAATTCACTATGTTTCAACAGTGGGATAATGGGGCTGCTGCCAGAGAGGCTGATGCAATTTTAATGTCAGGATCAAAGGAAGCTATCTTCTCACTCTACATATTTCTAGCCAGACCACCACTAGGGCATTATGTTTAGTCTGCATACCACATTGTAAAATGGATGTTGACAAACTAGAGTATATTCAGAATAGGAGAGTTAGAGGTACCTAGATAGTTAGAAGCAAGTAGGTGGCACAATGGATTGAATATTGAACTTGGAGCCAAGAAGAGCTGATTTTGAATTTTGTCTGTTATACTTACGAAACTGGGTGACCCCAGATAGTTCCTTCATCTTTCTGAACCAATTTTTGCTCATCTGAAAAATGAGGGGTTGGATTCATTGGCCCCTAAGGTCCCTTCTAGCCCTGAATCCATAATTGTGTGAGAAGTGGAAGTCTTGTTGAATGAAGGAGTTTGAAGGACCTTGGGGGGTAGGGAGGTGGGGTGGTTCTTTAACCTAGAGAAGAGAAGACTTAACAGGGCACACAATAATTGTCTTCATATATTTAAAGAACCATCATGTGAATGGAAGAAATAGATAGCTTCAGAGGTCAGACCTAGGAACAATGACTGGTAGAAATTTTCAGGATGGCAGATTTCAGCTACATGTAAGGAAGAACTTGCTGATAATTAGGGCTGTCCAAAAGGGAAACGATTTACCTTAACAAATTTTCTGCCATTGTGAACATTGTTGTCGATTGGATGGCCATTTGTCAAGAGTATGAGAGAAATCATTCCTGATTAAGGTAGAAGTTTGTACTAGTACATGACCTTTCCAGATTTAAGATTCTGTTATTCTAAACCTTTCTTAAACCTTTTGTAACTATTTGCTTATTTCTACCTTCTGCATTCCATGTTCTATTTTGTGTTATAGTTATTTGTGCATGTGTCAACATCTCTCATATTTAATTTTAAATTGTGTGAATGCAAGGAATTGATCTTATGTATGTAGGTGTCCTAGTATCTGCTGTGTTATATGTAACATATATTGATTTTTAAATAAATATTTCTCAGATGTAAACTAGAGCCCTGGGATCCATGACTCTGCCATTAATATGACCTTGTAATTAAACTGGATGGATGACCTCCAAGATTTCTTTAATCCGTGGATCTCTAATTCTGTGGGCCTTGATGACCTCCAAGGTCTTTTCCAGCAGTAGAGTCACTGAATTGAAGATCACTCGCAAGATCTCTTCAAACTCTAGATGTGATATCCTATGAGCCTATGACTAGTTCATCTTCAAGGTCTCTTCCAGCTTTGTAGATGTGTAAATTGAATTGAAGTGGCCAACATTCTAGAAACAAAATTATCACTACTCTCAAAGCTCTTTGAATTAGATTAGGCTCTTCTTTCTCCATGAAAACCATAACTTTGTAGAGTGGTAACTATAGGAAGAGAATGGAGTTTGTTGTAAGTAACGTGAATGGAATCTGGTATAATACGTGCTAACATTCTGAATGCCCGAGGCATGTTGGTGGGGACATCCCCAACTTTTGCCAGTAACTTGTCAGAGCTGATATAGGGTTCCTTCTGAATGCTCAGAAGAGCATCCAAAACAATGTGGTTTGTGTTGTCCTAAAATTCTGCCAGTGAAAAGATTGGCCACAAGCCAGCTGTAGAAGGAAGGCTAGAACGGAAGAACAAAATTGGAAGGAGCATCAAATTGTTTAGATTCTGATTCAGAAAGTGGTGTGTCTCCAGAATGTCCCACTCCTTCCTTGGTTCCTAAGAGCCTGTCCCAAGAATTGTCTATGACTGTGTATACTAATCATTATAACTCAAGAAAACTTTTTAATACATCTAACCTCAGATCAAGAGAAATCATAGACATGGAAGGAGGTCAACGTATAAGTCCTGGAAGGAAGGGAATGATACAGGTAGAGTCTGATATTCCCAGGACAGGAATGGGAACCTCTCCTGATGTGAGGCTTACTTGGCATTTAATTTCCTACCTTTGTACAGACTTTCTCCCTCTGCACCTCTCTGCCTCTTGGAATCTTTAGCTTCTTTAAAGGCTTAGGTATCACCTCTACCTGTCCCACCTAATAGTGCTCTCTGACTCTCTCTCTGTCTCTCTCTCTCTGTCTCTGTCTGTCTGTGTCTCTGTCTCTGTGTCTCTCTGTCTGTCTGTCTCTGTTTACATTATACCCAATGCAGTATTAATTCCTGAAGGGCATGGGCTTTATTTGTCTTTATATCTCTAGCACCTAGTAAAGTGCCATGTACGTACTAAAGCCCTCAATATATACTTGCTGATTAGAATAGAAGAGAGTTCTGGAAGAATGGAACCCAGACATAGAAGTCAATCAGTTCAAAATAATCTTCCTAGCTTGGCCTTAGACTCCTTCTGTGGCTAAGTACAAGATAATGAAGTCTTTTTCCTCTCTTTACCTGGAAAGTGAGATGATGATACTGGCCATATTATGTGGAAATCATGGGGATTAATTTTCATCTAAAAAGGATTTTCAAGACAATAAATACTTAGCTGAGTTAGGAATGATTTTTTCATATCAAAAATAAGATTTTTATGACTCAAACCATTAACAGTTATATTTCTGCTACCTCTGGTCATATATTCAGGGGCTAAGTAACAGTTTGGGATAGCTCTCGCCTTATGCTAGATATACATAAAGGGTCTGGCTGAGCCAGGCTGAACTATTTGATAAATCTGCTGGACTTTAATACTGTCTTTAATAACAGTATTATGTATACATTGTTCTACAGGTATGCTTTAATCACCAATGCACTACTCCACAGTCTCAGGAACCAAGTATACGCCCTCTGTAATTCTCAGAGAATTTGTTCATTGACTGTGCAAGGTTTATAGGTGGGCCAGTTGGAACTCTATAGGACAGATTCCTCTGTAATGCATTCACCAGCCCCTTGAATGGAGGAAACATAGGTTAATCATATAGAAGGGCAGGTGATTCAGTTCTCTTGGTAGAAAAATGAAAGTGGCCCATTAGTCTTGGCATTATCACTTTAGAGCTGGAAAGAACATTAGCAGTCATCTTATTTCCACCTTTTATATTTGAGGAAATGGAAATTGAGGTTCAGGACTTATTCAGGGTTGCACAGGTAGTAAGTAGCAGAGCTGCGATTCAAAACCAGATCTTTGGCTACTAATTTAGCCTTCTTTCTACTCTACCATGCCGCCTCCATTGGGTCTCTACCATGTTCACAATTCCTTGAGTAATATGGTATATGTTATCTATCACAGGATGCCTGTTTGATTCAGTTAAGCTCAACAATTTTTCCTGCCAATGTTGACTTTATTCACACTCCATATGTAGGATTCTTTTGGCTTAATTTTCTTGGAAAGATTCTTTTTTAGTAAATAATCACCCCTTAATTGATATTTTTAAACATCTGGATTTTTACATACAGTATTGCATTAGAATATAGGATATATGCAATGTATAGCTCATTTAAATGAAGGACTTTTTATGCTTTGTGTAGTTAGTGAAATGGGCTTTGAAATTTTTGTATTCACATGAACCACACAACTTGGGAATCTCATGCTCCTTTTTGGTAGTAACCACCACCCTTAATACACCAGCCACATCTATAGGCAATTCACAAAATAAAAGAAATTGCCAAGGCACAAGCATTTCCTTCACAGTTTTGAAATCACTTCCTTTATACCCCTAGGTAGTACTTTAGAACTATGTGACCTTTTACTTTCAAAAGAATGTTCTGACCATTTGCATCAAAAGATCTCTGTTCTTACATACATTCTAGGGATAGAATTCCTCAATTATTTTGGAAAAGATCTCTTTTAAGTTTGCCAAGCTGTGAAGATCAAGGAAGTGAGCAAAGTTTCTTGTGTTCTAAAGGCTTCAGACCAATCATTGTCCATGAAAGGGAGCTAGATGATGGTAGGATTCGTTCAAACCGCTAGATAAATCAATGGATTGGGGACTTAGAACCTACAAGTTCCTTTTGCTCTATCCCAGAACACATATGTGAATCCAAAGAGGTATTTTACATATATCTTTTCCATATATCTAGGAGCCTCAGTATAACTTTAGCTCACTATAGTATTAATATGGAATTTGGAATAACACATATATAACTTGGATTCCATTTAAAGGGTTTCAGTTATCTTGACTATTAAAAGGTCTCTTAAGGGTCTATCCTGATCCTTTGTCATTAAGTAAAGTCGAGTTTTTGACAGCTATGCCAATAAATCAGCAACATTTTCTGGCAGGTCCTAACAAGTTGGAAAGGATAGGTCATCCTTTAGTAGAATGGACCATGTGTCTATCATCAAGGTATATATAAATATAGACCCAGTATACCCAAATTTGGTCAGGCCACAACTATGTTCAGCACAGGACATTATATATTCTGAAGGATACTGACAACCTGAGACATGTCAAAGGAAAGTAACCAGGATACTTAGTGAGGATTCTAGGAAAGAAGTGCACATCATGACAAACAAGAGTTTGTTAAATAAATTAGGGATACTTATATAGGAGACAGAAAGACTTCATGGGGAGGGTTGTGTGTGGAAGGGTGAATAGCAATGCTAGGATTCTTCAATTATTTTAAAAAACTACTATATAGAAGTATCATTAAATAATGTTAGATATATAATTGGACAAGATTATAAAAGCCATCATTTTACAGATGATGAAACTGAGCTTCAGAAAGGGGAAGGAATCTGCTGATTGTCATACAGGTAGTTGTAAGTGGTGGAACAAGAGTTTGAACCCAGGTCTTCTGATGCCAAAATTGAGTCCCCTTTCCAGTGCACTGTGGAATTAGATTCATTCTTCTTGGTCTATGGCCAAGTTGCAAAAATGCAAATTTACTCTCTAAGATTACATTTGCAGAGACAGTACTCTGGTAGTATTACTTTGGCAGAGGGATTTTCCTCATCAGGTAGTTCTCTACTCTAAAGCAATCATATGTTCCACCTCTGTAAAGAAAAAAACAATGCAGTGTGGATAGGGAATTAGCCTTTGATACAGGAAGACCTAGGTTCAAGTCCTGACTCCAACGATTACTAACTATGTCACTATCAGTAAGTCACTTAATCTCTTGGTGCTCTAGCAAATTCTCTGAAATAAAGAGTTGCAGAGAAGGTGCCAGCCTGCATTGATTGGTAAACGGAGTTTCCCCTTTTGGGAGTTTGGTATACCAGTGAAATTGTAGATCCTGACAAGAAAAAAAAATAATCTTCATAATCCTAGCTGTCCAAAACCAGAATGAGCAAGTAGTAAATTCTCAGTCTCTAGAAGTATCCAAATAGATACAGGAGTTCTTAACCTGGGGTTCAGGAACTTGCTTTTATTATTTTAAAAAATGTTTTGTGAACTTGTTCAACATTACCAGTTTCCTTTGTGGTCCAGTGTATTTTATTTTATACATTAAAAAACCTGATTCTGAGACAAGATCCATGGGTTTCTCTAGACTACCAAAGGGGTCTATCACAAAAAGAGGTTAGAAAGCCCTGACATAGAGCAAGTAGATATCTCTTGTCAGAGATGTTGTGCTTTCCCCAGTCTAGTTTGGGCTAGAGGATTCTGAGGGAGCCTTGGATTCTGTGACCTGCCTGGCTTCATTCAGAAAGACACCATCAGAATGACTTTTTTGGCCACCGTTTCTCTTGGAGGATTACCTGGATCCCTGAAAGATTAGGTGACTTGCCCAGCGTCAAAAAGTCAGTATGTGCAAGAGGCAAGGCTTGAACTCAGTTCTTCCTGAGGCTTACTCTGTCCATTAAATCAGTGGTATCTGACTAATCCCAACCCCACAGGTGGCATGTTCACTAAGAAAGCCACAAATGAACATTATATCGTATTGTATTTTTGTTTACATTCTTGTTTGTCTGTCTTGCCATTTATATTGTTAAATATTTCCCAATTAATATGTTTTGCATGACTGTACGTGTATAACCTTTATCAAATTGCTTGCCTTCTCAATGAGGGGGAGCTCAAAATTATGAAAAAAGGTTAAAATTGTTTTTATATGTAATTGGGAAAACATTAAATATAATTTTTAAAAAAATATTTCCCAATTGCATTTTAATCTAGTTCAGACTTTTGCGGTTATGCCTGAGTTTGACAACTCTGCCTAGATCACACATCCTTTCTAATAGTTATTATACAGTAATAAATAATAAATAATTTCTAAATGTTAGAGAGTAACATCTACTAATGTACAAATGCCCTGTGGCAAGTAGGAAAAATAGTAAAATACAGCAAAGTCATTGGTGGGAGTGGGAGGGTGGTATGAGTTAATATACACAAGTAATTAGTAAGTAATTTTGCCTTGTATATCTAATAAGTTAGCAAAAGAACACTTCTTAGAACTCAAAATCATGGAAACTGTCTTCCTTTAACTTTGTCTCTGTGAGACGTGCTCTTGCTTTTAGCCAAAAGAGGTTAAAAACTAGCTGGAAATCATCCTCATTTTCTCAATGTCTACCTCCTGCATCGAATTTTGTCTTTAAACTTATTTGTATTCCATTGTTATAGTCATTGAGTATACTATTCTTTTTGCTTTGTTTTTTTCTGTACAGTTTCATAGTTCTCTAAATTCTTCATGTTTTTGACTCCTTATGGTGTAGTAATAGGCCATTACCTTCACATGCCATAATTTGTTTAACTATTTCCCACTTCTTAGTCACATATTTGGTTTCTAACTTTTAGTATCATAAATAACAAAACTACTATCAGCACTTTTGTACATATAGGTCTTTTCTTGCTATCAACAACTTTTTTGAGGTATAGTCCCAGTGGAGTAATCTCTAGGTCAAAGGGTATGAATAATTTAGTAACTTTTTCTACATAATTCCAAATGGTTTTCCAGAACAGTTGAAAACAATTTGTAGTTTCTCCACTATGAATTAGCATGCCTGCTTTCCCTGAGCCCCATCAACATGAATCTTCTGTTTTCTATAATATTTACTACATCCTTTCCTATTCCTATTACCCACTAGTTCAGTCTCTCACTACTTTTCACCTGGGCTATGAGAATAACATCCCAACTGGTGTCCCTACTTCTAGTCAGGCTACTCTCCAATCCTTTCACACCTAACTACTGCCAGATTATTGATCTTCCAAATTGCATAGGTCAGACTGTGATGTTCATTATTCAGAAATTCTTCAGTAGTCTCCCTTTGCCTATAACATTAAAAAAAAAGAAATAAAACTTTAGCCTTATGTTTAAAGACTCCCACAATTTGTATCCAAAAAATCTGCCTTTCCAGTCTTATTTCACCATATTGCCTTTCAGGCACTGCGTATTTCAACCATACTAGTTTATTTGGTAGTATTTAATCTTGATTTAATCTTACTCTCCCCTGTCTCCTTCAGTCAGTAAGCATTTATTAATCACCTATTACATGCTAAAGATACAAAGAAAAAGTAAAAAGCTCTTGCCTTCTGTGAGCTTGTAGGCTAGTTGGAAGGGAAGAGAAAGAAACAACATATACCCACAGCCTATTGAATCATGGAACCATAAATTGGAAGGAATATCAGAAGTCACATATTTCATATATATATATATATATATATATATATATATATATATATATATATATATATATATATATATATA
>CM053586.1:259413762-259532357 GCA_028646515.1 Pseudochirops corinnae
AGTGAAGAGAATGTATATCACAAAGCATGCATAGGGTCATGAATTTTTATAGCTGGAGGGAATCTTACATCTAATTCAATTTTATAGTTGGAGGAACAGGCCCAGAACAAAGGTTAAGTAACTTGCCCAAACTTTTTTTGGGCTAGAGCCAACTTTTCTTTTTTCCAAAGACTTGAAAATCAGTTGGAGGTAAGGAAGCATTGACTATAATGTCCTCAACTAAACTTGATACAAGAGAGTACTGACAAGAAAAGTCCTAGAGCATCACGCAAAAAGGGGGAAATTCCTGCTACTTACTCTCCCTTCCTGTAGAGGAATCCTGGGAAACCATAGAGAGGAAGAAGAGGTGACCGTATGAAGACTAACCAATACTTGATGAGTTTTAGCCTTCATTAAGTACCCAGTAAATATGATTGAATGACCAACATTTTCCCCTCAATTTTATTTTTATTTTCAGTTCCAAAATCTCTCTGTCCCTCAACCCTCTCCCCCACCCACTGAGGAGACTGTGACCAGTCTTTTTTTTTCTTTTAAAATGTTTGTTATGCCTTTTGTTTTGACATCATAGTCATTACCATATGTGACCCTTTTCGCCTGCCCTTCCCAATGAACTTTCTTGTAACAAGATGTTGAAAAAAAAACAAAAAAAAAATTAAACAATACCAATGAAAGTATGACCACATCTGATAGCATATGCAGCATACCACAGTGATAGTCTCCTCCCCTCCAACAAAAGAAGGGAGGTGCATTTCATTTCTTCATTTCTTTTTTTTGGGTGCCTGGATTCTTGAACAAGTCATGATTAAGACTTTGTGTTTCATTGTGGATTCCTTATTGTTTCTTGGTCTCCCTCTTGAATTCTCAACCAATCCGATTCCACTTTTTATTCTTTTTCACATTCCTTTCACTTTCCACCTCCTCTAGTTCTACTCATGACTTCTCTAAATTTATTACTGTTTTGCTTTGCATCAAGCAAATAGGAGGTTTTGCTTTCTATTTGGTATTTTAGAAAACCTTCTTTAGTGACAATTTGAGGCATTCACTTGATGTCTACCCTTGTTTAGTTCTGATGTTGGCCACAGTTGACTGTAAATAGGCTACCACTCCGGAGTCAACAGTTTCCCCTCTCTATGTGCGTGTGCACACAGGCCTTCTCTACCTTCTAGTCAGCCAATATGTAATCACATTAGAGATGATGCATATATCACTGCCTCCATCCACTTCTAACGACCTCTTCACTATTTGTCTTAATCTTTTTTGACCTTTGTGGTTCATTTATTCCCACCATCTCAAAGTCACAAACTCATAGATCCACAAACTAGAATGGACCTCAGAGACTGTGGAATCATAGGATCATATATTTTGAGCTAAAGTCTGACCAGAGTCTTTTGAATCATAAAATTATAGACTGGAAGAGACATCACAGGCCATCTATTTCAGGTTGCCCCTTCATCTTCCAGCTAAAGAAACTGGGGTTAATTGGTGAGCCCAAGATTGTATAGGCAAATACATACATGAACTCCAAATCCTGCCTCCATTTTTTTGATTTCCATCCCAACTCTTACAACACCTAGAGAAATGAGTTGAGCCTGCTCTCTTTGGTTTCTTCACACCCACATACAAAATAAGGCTTATATTACAGATCAACCTGTCCTTCCCCATGATCCAACTCCAGCGCCTCTTAGACTGGCCTCTGCCTAGAGCTTGCCGGCTTCACCTTGCCCTGCTTCTTGTCACACCCTCTCATCCCCATCCCAGCCAAGAACTTCTCTTTTCCCTTTCTCCTGCCTGGCTCTCCACACCATGCCTCTGCTGAAACAAAGCTCCATTTTGAGATCTGTTCTGACATTGTGTCTCATGTCCTTGCTCTGGGCCACTCCCTCTGGCATGGTTTATGATTTGGCTTGGTAACCGTGTCACTAGAGTCTGTGAAGCATTCTGCTTTGCAGTGCCTACAAAAGATGCTGTGTCACAGAAAAAAAAAGTTGACTCTCATTTTGGGAGATGCTCCCCCTCTCTTGGAGCCCCTGGTGCTGTCCCTGTGCTTTGGCTCTTTTAGACTCCTTTCCTGCCAGGAAATCTGAGAAGGGCAGGGAAAGGAAAATAGAAGCCAGGAGCTAGGGAAGGCAGGATAAAAATGATGTGGGATAGAAAATAGAGGGGCTGTTTGTCTGATTTGCACTTTCATTACGGAGAACATTTGAATAGTTCTAAGACGTCAATTGAAACTAGACATTTTCAATCCAGAAATGAAATATGTGAATGTATGAATTATTCTCTTGGGCGTGTGTGTGTGTGTGTGTGTCTAGGCTTGGATCTAAGTGTATTTACTTGTACACACACAGAGGCTACAAGGATGCATCTTCTGTGAGCATGTGTGTGCCTGCTTCATTAGATGGGTATGTATGTATGTAAGATCAAAAAGATTAAAAACACTTAATTTTGATGGTCTGCTTCACGGCTGCTTCTCTTAGAATTCTGAAGCTATCATAGGTTAATGGGAGTTCTAGCAAGTGTTTCTCCATCTTTCTCAGACACGCACACCCACATGCACGCGCGTGCACACATACATACACACACACATGCATCCTCTAACTCTCTCTCTCTTTCCCTCTCCCTCTCCCTCCCCTCCCCTTCTTTCCCTCCCTCCCTTCCTCCCTCCCCCTCCTCCCTCTCTTTATCTCCCTCCCTCCCTCTCAGACAGCAGACATGAGAGAAACTGGTGCAGCTTCCTCTGAGAAGCAGGCTTGACTATGGGAATTGGCAAGGTTGCTGTGCGCTCCTCTTCCCTTGCCTCACTGTAGGTGGGAGATGTGATGCTGGAGCAGATGCTGAATTGAAGTGGAAAGTTGGATGGGAGCTCAGTGGGGCCGGTATCATGGGACAGGAGAAGGTTGGGATCACAACGATGCCTCAGCAGTATTGATTCCAGGGTTCGTTCTGGGAAATCTCAGCCCCCCCATGGATTTTAGAATTTCCCTATCTTTTTTCCTTCACCTTTACACTGTGGCACTTCCTCCTGAGATGGCCCCAGACCTGCAAGAAACATTTGAGTAAAGCTTTTTATTAACAGACATGAAGAAATGGAGTCTGCACTTGATTATTTAGCCATGATTTATCAATGATGATGGATTGGAAAGCAGTGTAAGTAACACGATTATGCCTCTCCCTACAGCTAGATAAACTTGTTGTCTTGTTTCTTGTTGTCTTAACTTTCCTGTTATACTTTTCCTTAAAGTGATATCAAGATGAAAACATTCCCAAGTGCTTTAGAGAAGTTAGGAGGGACCAGATTAGTCAGTCTCCCCACCCCCACCTCCCGTGATTGACACATAAATGGTACAGCTGTGTCCAGAAGGGCACCAGTGATCTTGACATAGAATCCAGGAATGCTGTTCTCCCTCCCTTGAGACAGAACGAAAACTAAAAGCTGTTAACTTGGTTCGTGAACTGACAGCTATTGCTGTCTACAGACCAGGCTATTTAACAGTCGCTAGTTGGGTCTCCTAGACAGTATTTTAAATGTGTTGACTGTGCAGGATCAGGATGAAGAAAGAAGGAGAGGAGAGGAGAGGAGGGGAGGGGAGGGGAGGGAAGGGGAGAGGAAGGAAGGAAGGAAAGAAAGAAAGAAAGAAAGAAAGAAAGAAAGAAAGAAAGAAAGAAAGAAAAAGGAAAGAAAGAAAAATGGGGCTAGCTTGTGGCTTTCAAAAGGTTTTTTTTTTTTCTGGCTGGCAGAAATGTGTGATTGATTTTTCCACTAAATGTCCAATGTATTTTTCTTCCTGCTGCTTTCTGCTTTTCTTATGAGAGGACACCTCCCCTACTCTAGTATAATAGCACTAGGCATCCCTAGGTAGCAGGATATTAACAAACTGAAAACTGGTCAGTGGCCCTAAATGCTAACCCAAGTTCCCCTCTGTCTGTGTGGGAGGGTTTGGTTCAAGCATCTTCAATTCTCCAGGTTTCACGGGGGGTGGGAAGTGGAGGGGGTCACAAGAATACTTAACACAGAGATAGGAATCAATGAGGTTAGTGACAGAGAATGGAAAATCTAATGGATTTTTTTAAAAAAAACCCTAAGCTTTAGAATACAGCGCTTATTTTCTTTCTTAATTGGAAACAAAGCCTATTTTTGTTGTGAAGAAGTCATTTGTAAAATCATTTTAAGTTTCCCTGAGAAGCAGGTTTTTAAAGTGGTCTCTTAATGTTATATAAACCATTTAGAGTAGACGCTAAAGTCCGGTGACTTCAGAGGTGGGGGCAGAGGCAGGAGATCAGTATAATTCTTCTCCTGTAGGCTATACAGTAAGATTTTCTATGGGACCAAGATCACGAATTTGCCCAGATTTGGAAGTGAGGCTCCTATTTGAGAGAGCTGGAAATAGCCCAGGAAATGAGCTTTTCTCAGTTAACTTTGCCGATCCTCCATCTATCACTTCTGTAGCCGAGGCAGCGCAGCCCCTTCACTCCTTCACTCAGAGCCTTGGAACACCATGAAAGACCCTTCTGCAGATTCCCGCTTTGAACACGCCCTGCAATGTTTAAAGCCCAGCCTTGGACAGAGGAAGCACTGTAGCGAGATGCATTGGGGCTGCCAATTTTGGAATTGAATGAGCTCAGTTGGTGCCTGAATATGAAATCACTTTTGTGAGCATATAAGTGAGATCATATCTGGTTAGAAGCACCAGAAGTGCTTCTAACTTTATTGATTGGCATTTAGCATCCTCAGAGCCCTGGGCAGCCAGAGATGCACCTGAGGGGGAGCCTGTTGGAGGCTGCAGGGTTGCAGGGCCATTTGGGGCCCCCTGTTACCCTAAAATAAGTAGGGCCACGCCTTTTAAAAGACGTCCTTTGTTATCTGAGGGAAATCTGATACAGAAAACACATGTTCACAGTGTCATGTGAGTGCTTCTCTGCACACCAAGTGGTTGTATTGCAGGGGGAGGGGTGTGTGTGGAGAACCTTTTAATCTTTCACTGTTTTGTTTTGAGTTTGGTTCAAGAGAATCTTGGCCAGCTCATTAGCATTTAGAGGAGGTTGGGAGGGAGGTGGAAAGTCTGGAGCAAAGTACCCAGTGTAGAATCTCATGGAAACATGGAATAATGAGAAGACCACCGGTTTAGGAGTCAGAGGACCCAGGTTTAAATCTCAGGTTATTCCAGGACTAGCTGTGGGAACTTGGACATGTCACCTATCTCTTCTCTGAGTTTCCTCCTCCTCAGAGTAAGGAGTTTGGATTGGCTGATCTCTTAGCTCTAGTCCCTCCTAGCTGTAAACCTTCTCAGGCTATGAAAGCAGATTGGCTTGAAATGGAATCTTTTCCAAGCTCCAAATTCTAGCTCCATCCACTTGTTTGGATTCTGGTTGAAATGAGTCCCTGCCAGAGTCCCGTTTCATTTTTCTCCCTACCTCTTAGTTAATATTTTGTGATGGTCATTTTTTCTTTTCCTTTTTTTTTTTTTTTTTTGCATGCTGCCTTGGACCGGGCACAGGAGGACGTTTTTTCCAGAGAGTACAAACATCCATCAATAGCAATCCACTAAGTAAATTCCTGTGATAGGGAAAGTGGTATTCTGAGGCCATGCACTGCACAGTGCTGTGAGTGTAGTAGGTGTTTAATTTAAAAAGTGTCATTACCCTCTTTTCTATCAAATCCTCGGCGAATCTCATGTATGTCCCATGAAAGCAAAAATGATTAGCTGCCAAAGGCACTACTTTGAGAGAGTGTGGAGATTGCTTTTTTCTGTGGTCAGTGAGGAAAGGGGCCAGATTTGCTGATACCTGCAAACATCCTTTTGAGAAAGGCAGCTGATTGACATCAGCAAAATTGCTGAGCAATAAAGTACCAGAGTCAAGGTGAGAGAATGAAGGGAGATGTGGGGTTGTCTCCTAGGACTTTCAGGCAAAGTTCTCTTCAGAGCCCAGAAGCTCTGAACTGATAAAGCTAGATGGTAGAGATAAGTCTTAAACTGATCAATACCTTAGAGATGGAATGAAGCTTTCATTTTAGCCTGGTGTTCTGCAGGCAAGCTTTGTTCAGATAAATGGCAACTTTTATCATTTTGTGAGACAATTCCTTCTGAACGAGAATGCCAGGGGTGCTCTCTTGCTTAGCAGCTGGCTGGCTCTCTTCTAAAAAGCTGGGCTCTTAGGGGAGGCAATAGAATAAAGGGAGTAGCGTATTGGACTCAGAGGATGAAAGATCCAGGTTCAAATCCTGCGTCTGACACTTACTGCCTGTGTACCTACCAGTAAGTCGTTTGTTGTGGTGTGATGTTTAGGTCAACTGAACCCCTTCTTGATTTTGTCATTTGGCTATCCTATACTGAAAAACTTGCCTTTGCTCTCCTTCTCTTTTCCTGAGTGGAGAAAACCACTCAGAAGAAGGTAGGATAAGACCTTGCAAAGACAGGGCTCTGTCTCTGTCAAACACATGAAAAGAATAATTTCTCCTCTAAAGCAGGTCGGGGGAAAGTTTTCTCTTCCTTTCTCTCTATAAAGAGAAATGAAAAAAAATGTTTTATGTGTGTCACCTGAATTCCACAGCATCACCACTATTACCTGTATAGGACAGGGATGGGGAACCTGTGGCCTTCTAGGTCCTTGGATGTGGCTTTGTGACTGAGTTCAGGTTTTACAGAACAGATCCTTTTATTAAGTTTGGATTCAGTCAAAGGGCCCCACCTGACCACCTAGAGGGCCACAGATGGCACTGAGGCCACAGGTCCCCACCCCTAGTCTAGGACTGTTAACATATGTGTTGCTCCAGGATCATCAGAGCAATGACTCCTCTTAGTGCTGGTCATACCATAGATTGGGCAGAATCGATGAAGATTTATGTCTGGACTAGGAACTGAGAGACCTAGACTGCTTCAAACTTTGTTACTAACCAAATACATCATCTAGGACAAATTTAGACCTGAGTTCCTTCATCTGTAATATAGGGATAATAATGCTTGTTCTGCCTATAATTATAGAATTGTAGTGAGAATGAAGTGAGATTATACAAGATGTTCCCAAAGTCTTTGAGAAATACTAAGGGAAGGTCAGTGTATTGCTGTGACTAATAATTCAGGATAGTATAGGAATCCATGGTCCTTGATTTCTTCATACTACTATTAGGCTGATCATTTTAGACTAAACCAACCAACATTAGTTCAATTAAATGAATACTACTGCTTGCTGGGGTCAAGGTAGGTAATTAGGTGGCACCGTGAATAATAGAATGCTAGGCCTGGGCTCAGGAAGACTCCTCTTTCTGCATTCAAATCTGGCCTCAGACACTTACTAGCTCTTTGACCCCGGGCAAGTCACTTAACCCTGTTTGCCTCAGTTTCTTTATCTGTAAATTGAACTAGAGAAGAAAATGGCAAAATACTCCAGTATGTTTGCCAGGAAAACCCCAAATGGGGTCACAGAGAGTCAGACATGACTCAATAACAGTAGTCAAGCAAGCAAGCATTTGTTAAGATAGTAATGTATTCTCAGCTTTAAGGGACCTTAGACACCACAAATGTCAACCTCTTAATTTTAATAATGGCCAACCAAGGCCAACCTTGAAAAAGGGTTCAAGCCAGGTCATTTGATTCCAAATCCAGAGCTACTTCTGCTCTCCAGGGCTTCTTAAATTTTTTCCACTTGGGAGACCCCTTTTCTGCTTTGGGCAGCCTTGGTTGGCACTGTGTGGCCTGAGGGCATGTGCAGGGCAGAGTGTGCCTGCTTTGTGTTCAGAACCAAGGCTGCAGTGAAGTTGCCCAATGCAATTTGGGCAAGCGCTGCCAGAAACACCTCAGATTCATTACTCATTTGATTTTAATTAATTTTTGTTCGTTGCATGTTCAGAAACCTTTTACTGTTGCCAAATTTTTTTTTGCCTCCCCATGGGGTTACAACCTGCAGTTTAAGAAGTGCTGCGCTAGACCCAATGCCCTTCCTACCATCCTGCTGTTATTGGCATCACTTAATGCTCAAGCTTTGGGATCAAATTTTCAGGTCCAGAGTGAAGAGGAGCTAAGTGCTCGGCATTGCAGAATTAGAGATACAAAGCTGGGAAGGAACTCAGGGCAACTAGTCCAATCTCCACATTTTACAGATGAGGACACTGAGGCCTAGAGAGATTGTCTCTCTGGCCCTGTCTCTGTCTCTGTCTCTGTCTCTTTCTCATCTTTGTATCCCACAGCACCTATCACAGGGCTTGGCACATAGTGGCCACTTAGTAAATGCTTGTTGTTTGATTAACTGATTGACTGCTCTCACATCGTGAATCTCAACCAGACTTTGTTAACTGGAGGGTGGGGGTAGGGGAATGGGAAACATTCTTCCTCCCTTAGGTTTACAAAGTTCCATGTCGCACTGTGTTCATAATCAGTAACATCAGCAGGAAGGAGCCATTGTTTCTACACCATTCTTTGAGTTTTATTAGCCCCATACCCAGGGAATGTGTGACCATTCTCCAGGCTAGGTAGACCCACAACAAGGTAGCCTGAGTACTTCCCATCCAAACCCAGTGTGTGGGTTTATGAGAAATGATGCTGAATTGCCTTAATTTTTTTTCTGAGACCATCCTAGAAAAAGCAGTTCTGAATTTACCTTTTATTGGCAAAGTGATTGATTGTCCAGTGTAATGGTATTTGGGCTCTGTTGGTAATGAAACAGGGCCTTCTGTGGCATTAGGTCTGTGTGATTTCATCCTTTTGAGAGAAACTGCTTGAATTAAAAAATGTGCTGACAAAAAGAGTCACTGTGTGTGTGTGTGTGTGTGTGTGTGTGTGTGTGTGTGTGGGTGTGTGTGTGTGTAAAGCCATGCTGGCATATACAGCTCTAACCTGTTATTTCCCCTCCCCAGGTCCTGCCCCAAAGTTTCCATTGGCTCATTTTTTTGCCCCTTCTCATGGCCCTCAGTTGTTTCCACCAAGTAACCACCTGCTGTAATTTGAGGGGTGAGTGGGCAGAGAAAGGGGAATGTGAGGTAATGAGCCTACCAAGTCTTTTTCAACCTATCTGTCTCTCTGGAGGGAAATTGGGGAATGGTATGAAGCCACAAATCTGAGATGTCAGCTCATAAATATGTAAGCTCCTTCCTTACTTTATAAGCATCTTGACAGCCAAAGCTGTCATTTACACATTCTCCACAGCTGAGCTCAAAATTTCCAGTTGCCAGATCGCTCCTGGATACTAGAAATTCAGAATGGGATAGTGTTTGGGGAAAGCAGTGTTGAGTGCTCTTGTGAAAAAAAAAAAAAGATCTCCATTTGTTTTCAATGGATGCTGTCTTTTTCCCGTTCCCTCCTTCCCCTTGTCTCCATCTTCCTTGACAATGATTCTTTATTGTGATCTAAATAACGAACACATATTTAACTGAGTTGGACAAGTTATGGGAACAGAACAAAACAAAGGAGTGAGATTGCATGAAACTAAGCAGGAGGCATTGAGATACCATGGGAAAAGCATTAATTCTGAGGTCAAAGGAACCAGGTTCATATCTCTTCTTTGAGCCTCTAGTAACTGCGTGACCTTGAGCAACATACTTTGCCTCAGTTTCATCCTGGGTAAAATGAGGGGTTTGGACCAAGTGGCCTCTGAGTTGGAGGTCCTTTCCAAGACCTTTCTAGGACTAAAATCCTACTGACCAACAACTTTCTTTTCCAGCTTCCATTCTATGATGTCATATAAAGTGTTCTTTGGGTGTTTAATACACTATTGCATATAGTATTTGCACATAATAGGGGTCTATTTCACTCCTATTCCCACACCTAATAAATTGCACTCCACCTCTTCAACACCTCAGAAGTTCATCTCCTCCTCTTTGTTCAAAACACAGCCTCCCCAATTTAGTCCCTCATTTCCTCTTGCTGGGCTATTACAATAGTCTCCTAATTAGATTCTGCATGCCATCTCTCCAGTCTCCATTCCATTCTCCTACACAGCTGCCAAAATTACCATGCTAAAGCGCAATTCTGCCATTATCACTCCCTTACTCACAAAGCCTCTTTGGCTCCCCATTTCCTCTAGGACAAAAGAAGATTATTGATTTGGAGCTAGAAAGGACCCTTAGAGGCCATTTGATCCAAGACTGTCATTTTACAGATAAGGAAACTGAGATTATTAAATGATTTGAGCTCGGTCACACAGTGAGAAACCCAGTATTAGAACAGAAATTCTCTGACTTCGAAGTCACTATTCTCTCCAGTGGTTCCATGCTCCCTACAAACTTCTCTGTTTGCTGTAGTTAAAGCCCCTTTATGGTTTGGCTTCAGCCTGTCTTTACAGGCCAATTACGTATCGCTTCCCTTTGTATACTCTGTGCTTTAACCGAACTGGCCCATTTACTGTTACCTCTGGCCTCCTGCCTTTATATTTCTTCACAGATGAGGCCCAGGATGTCTTCTCTCCTCGCTGCTCCTTGTTGAAACTGTGACTTGCTTCAAGGATCTGCTCAAGTGTCCCTCCTTCCAGAGGCCTTTCTTGAGTCCCCTATGTGTTAGTGTGCTCCCCGCCATAATTTTATATTTAATTTGTACATAACATGTAGTTATTTATCTGAGAACACATTCTATCCCTAACAGTAGAAGGTAAATTCCTTGAGAACAGAGAATCTCTTACTTTATATCTCCAATGCAGTGCCTGGCCCATGGGAGGGACACTTTGTAAATATTTACTGATGGAATACATATGTGTTGAATAAACATAACTAATATAATGCATTGTACAACCTAAGAATACAGGTATTTTGCACAGAAGGTGCTTTGCAAATTTTGAGAATTACTACGTACTTGTAAGCTATTAATTTAAGTATAATTCCATTGTTTCGGAATAGGGTTAAGGACCAGACCTGTGAACTCATTGGTACATGGAATTTCTGGGTTAAGAAACTTCCCTTTTACCAGAGCAGGTTGGCGCCTTCTCCACAATTTATGGTCTTTGAGAACTTCCTAGAGCACTAAGAGGGTAAATGACTTGTCCAGAGTCCCGTAGTCAGGATATGTCTCAGATAGGACTTGAATCCAGGGCTTTCTGTCTTTAAAGCTGGCTCTCTATCCACTCTACCATTCTACTACTATTCCTATTGTACAGTAAAACAAGGCAAAAATTTTGGGTATCTCAGTATTTCTAACTATCCTTTTTGTTGTTCAGTTGTGTCTGATTCTTCATGACCCCATCTGTGGTTTTCTTGGCAAAGATACTGGAGTGGTTTGCCATTTCTTTCTCCAGCTCATTTTACAGATGAGGAAACTGAGGCAAACAGGGTTAAGTGACTTGTGCAGGGTCACACAGCTAGTAAGTGTCTGAGGCTAGATTTGAACTCAGTTCTTACTGACTTTAGGCTAGGCTCAGCATTATATCCACCGTGCCACTTAGCTGCCCCTACTGCCATTAATAGATTCTATTAATAGGAACTTCCTATGATGCTCATCAATAAGTAATAATAACCGCATAGTACCAAAGCAAGTTGTATTTCCCAGAAGATTGGAAACAGTCACCATATAGACAAACTGTAGATTGCAACCACATTCAGCAGCCCAGGTTGAATTGATTTTTTAAGTGAGTTGGTGGGTAGACGTAAGCTAGGTCATTCAGCCCCAGTGCATCTCCTCTTTTGTAAATTGTGATTAGTGTATCAGGTTCTTAGAAGTACCACCTTTGACAAAGAAGAGATGACTGGTGAGGGTTGAGCAGACTACAGTCAGCCAGCCAGCATCCATTGAAAGAGCCAGAAGATGTCATCATGAGTTCTCGGTGGTAATGTTATGGCATCCTTCAGGGCAGCTCAGCTGCTGCATGGTCTGGACCTGAGAAGACCTGGCCTGGAGTTCCAGCTCTGTCATCTGGGAGCTTAATCTCTCAGAACCTGTTCCCTTATCTGTAAAATGGGGATAATCAGTCTTGTGTGACCTACCTCACAAGGTGGCTTTGGGAGTAACCACTCAAGCAAACAAAACCCTGCGATGTGTAAGCTGTAAACCTCTATATGAATGGAAACTATCAGCATGCTTATCATAGCTATCAGTTACCCAGCATTCTCTCAGGCTCACACTCTTATTAATCAGCCTTTCAGCATATCCCAGGGATGTATTTTATTACAACCCCAGTGATAACTGATGCTTTTCATGATGAGCTTAAACATCACACAGTCCAGAAGTGCTGTCTTACTCATCAGTTAGTGAATCGTGTTCAGTGTACATTGAGTATGAAGTCACAGAATCATCTAATTTTGGAGCTGGAAAGGTCCTTTAGAAATTGTTCTTGTTCAGTTTTTCAGTTGTCTCTGACTCTGTGTGATGCCATTTGGGGTTTTCTTGGGAAAGGTACTAGAGTAGGCTTACCATTTCCTTTTCCAACTCATTTTACAGATGGGAAAAAAACAAACAAACCAGGGTGAAGTGACTTGCCCAGGGTCACACAGCTAGTAACTATCTGAGGTTTGATTTAAACTCAGGTTTTCCTGACTCCAGGCCTGGTGCTCTATCCAATGTACCTCCTGCATGGTTCCCCAATTTTAAAATTCAAAATATGTAGAATTAATGTGCTGTAGTGTAGTGTCATAAATAGGGAGCAACTTCAAAGCCAGAGAGACCTTGGCTCAGGTTCTACCTTTGACTCTGTGTGCATGTGTTACCCTTAGTTTGTCACTTCGCTTTTCAGGGCTCTAGGCAGCTCTGTGGGATGATGAGATGTGAAGAAGGTGCCCATCTGCATTGGTAGAATGAGTTTCCTCACCAGCAATTTCCCTAGACCAATGAAATCACAGGTTCAGTACTCCTCTCTGTCTCTGTATGACATGGTAATAGCTGGCATTTATATACAATTGTGCTTTAAAGTTTGAAAAATGCTTTATATACATGACCTTTCCAATCTTATACATACTCTGTTTATTCTTCTCCAGGTACTCTATTGGCAGCTAGGTAGTGCAGTGGATAGAGTACCAGGCCTGGAGTTAGGAAGACCTGAGTTCAAATCCAGCCTCAGACACTCACTAAGCTGTGTGATCCTGGGCAAGTCACTTAACCTTGTTTGTCTCAATTTCCACATCTGTAAAATGAGCTGGAGAAGGAAATGACAAACCACTTTAGTACCTTTGCCAAGAAAACCCCAAATGGGGTCACAAAGAGTCAGACACAACCAGAAAAACAGGACAAGTACTCCGATCAAGCAGTGTTGGCCTTGTTCCAGTTCCTAGAACATGACACTCCATCTCCTGTTTCTGGATGCCCCCCATGACTGGCATGCTCTGTCCTCTCCCTTCTACTTCTCAGTTTCTCTTCCAAACTCAGCTCAAATCTTATTTCTATAGGAGGGATGTCCAATGACCTGCTAATGCCTTCTCCTTTTAGATTACCTCCTATCTACTCTGTATATATCTTGTATGTACCTGGTCATTCACATGTGATTTCTCCTATTGCTTTGTATCCCCAGAACTTCGCACAGTACCAGGCACATAGTGGGCACTCTTTCTTTTGAACTAATACGCAAAAATCCATGGAGAAAGGGGCAAAGTGCCATTTTACAGATGGGGCTCAGAAGTTAAGTGACTTGCTCATGGTCACACAAGTAGTCAGAATTGGAATTCGAACTTGCACCTTCCTGACTCCAGGTCCAGCATTCTGTCTCCTCAATCACAATCTCCTTCTCTATAGAATATGCATGTTTCTGTGCATGGAGGCATATACATGCTAATAGGTAAATATATACACACATACACATGTGTATAAATACATATGTATATGCATATAAATGACTGTCTACATGTACGCACATTTACAAGCATTTGTCCATTAACATTTTAGGTAGCATTTAGGTACAATTTAGGTAGCTTTCATATATTGCTTTAACGTTTGTAAAGTGACCCTACGAAGAAAGTGCTATTATTATCCCCATTGTATAGATGAGGAAACTGTATAGATGGGGAAACTGAGGCAGACAGAGGTTAAGTGACTTGCCTAAGGTCATTCAACTAGTAAATGTCTAAGGCTGGATTTGAACTCAGGTCTTCCTGTCTCCTGATCCTGCACCCTTTCCACTGTATTACCTAGCTAACACTATATTAGGTGCTGGAGACACAAAAATAAAAAAGAAATAGTTCTTGGCCTCAAGGAAAATGTAACCTTTATGTATGTGTGTATGTGAATAAATATATACACATATGTACATATGTGATAAAATAATAAATGTATAGTCATATATTATTAATTAAATAATAAAGTTATGTATTGTACAGTTTTATAAATATATATTATATATAATTGTATATTTATTTATTTATATAGTATATAACTTTACGAACAGAACATTTGATTGACTGAAATATCCCATTTCTTGACCATAGCAGATAAAAGGGCTATTTACATATTTGATATTAAATATTGTACAAATATGCAGATCCTGTACCTGATCATCTGGCACTCTGTTGGAAGACCTTGTCATTTTGTGACTGGCCTAGAATGCCTGTTCTTACCCCCACCCTCATGGGTTGCCATGTAGAGCCATATACTTTTGATGCAACCCTGACAAGCCCATAGGCCAGATCCTTAGTGACTTCAGTAACACCTCCCCCAGCAAAAAAGAGAGAGGCAGCTAAGTGGCACAGTGGATGGAGCACTGGCCCTGGAGTCAATAGGACCCAAGTAGAAATCCAGCCTCAGACACTTACTAGCTGTGTGACCATGACTTAACTGTGATTACCTCCAAAAATAAAAATAAAAAATTATAAATTAGAAAATTTACAAAAATACAAGTATTTACATATTTGAATATTCTGAGTTTAATTCCTTGAATGGCTTATAATAATATTGTCTCTAATTACAGGCAGAGAAACCTTATCTAGGTAGCTAAATGGCCTAATCTACATTTTCACTTTGAGAAAGTTGGCACAACTACATTATAGTTGCAGAGTGATAGACTTTTAATGCTAGGAAATACCTCAGAGACCGCTGTCATGCTGGGGGTAAGTGATGGATTCCTGAGATTCCATCTATATGTCCCTTTTGTATCTATGCTTTTGTGATCTTGCCCCACCTCCATTAGATTCTAAGTTTTCTAAGAACACATTCTATGCACTTAATAAATGCTGATTGAACTGAATTGATTTTCATTTCATAGATGAGTTAGTTAAACCTCAGAGAGGTTAAGTGAATTGTCCAAGGTCACACAGCTAATGTCCTTCATACTAAGGTCAATTCAGGTACTGCTCATCAGCTTTAAGTCTGAGAACTGAGATGAGATATTACTGCATCTAGGAAGTTTGATTTTAATATATCTTAAATACCTAATTGTAACAAATAACTATACTATTAAATGGCAGAATGCCAGGACTGGAAGGGCCCTCAGAGATGGAGTCAAACCTGATCATTTTATAGTGATGGCCCCAGTGGATGAGTTATGAATGACAGATCCTTCCCTTATCGTTATCAGGACTTCCTGGGGAGTGAGACAAGGGAATGTGGACTTTGAGCCCCCTCTGGAGGAGAAAAAAATGAGCCCTGCCCTGCTAGCCTGGGAGCTAGTGGTTTCTTTGTTAAAGGTCAGAAACAGGGAAAGGAGGGAGAACAAACCATCTAATCAAATTGACTTTTAGAGTTAACCTTATAGCTTAGTGGCCATAGCCTTTTGTCCATGGAATACCCAACAGGAATATTTGGATGCCAAGACTGACTGACTCCAAGACCTCCCCTCCCCCCCATTACTTACAAATGAAATGCTGGACTTTAAAAAATAATTGCTTATAGAGATAGTTC
Organism: Pseudochirops corinnae; assembly: GCA_028646515.1. Classification (NCBI taxonomy): domain Eukaryota; kingdom Metazoa; phylum Chordata; class Mammalia; order Diprotodontia; family Pseudocheiridae; genus Pseudochirops; species Pseudochirops corinnae. The sequence continues at coordinate 259,429,494 of CM053586.1, forward strand.
TAAGGGATATTGTTAAGATTTTTAAAAAACTGAATATGTTGCAAAAATTTGTAGCATAATATTCCAAAATATTTTTATCGTTCAGTAATTTTTCTGCCACGTCTGACTCTGTGACCCCATTTGGGGTTTTCTTAGTAAAGATCATGGAGAGTCATTCGCCATTTCCTTTTCTAGCTCATTTTATAGATGAGGAAACTGAGGTAAATAGGATTAAGCAACTTGTCCAGGGTCACACAGCTAGTAAGTGTCTGAGGCCAGGTTTGAACTCCTGAAAAAGAGTCTTCCTGACTCCAGGCCCAGTACTCTATCCACTGCATCACCCAGTTGCCCCCAAAATATTTTTATGCAATACTTTTATTTTGGGTGATAGTATTGAGTTCCAAAATAACAGACTTTTGGAAACCAATGTGAAATGATTGCCTTTGCCTACCTCTGTAAGACTTTGCCTGGGCTGTGGATATGGGAAGAGAAGACCAACTGATAAGTGGGGAAAAGCTCAGGTTAGGGCTATTATTTAATGCCCCTCTCCCCACTGTCCTCTCTAGTCAAGGGCCTATGCAGTGATTTTCCAGTCTTCCTTTGAGGGCTATTTAAAAATCTTTATTCAGGCCAGGTCTTGGACCTTTAACTTGTATTGGAACATATTCTCAGTCAATGAAAAATTACTTTACTGACCCCACAGTTATGGGGTCAGTATGTGAGTAGAACTTTTCTAGATCATGTATCAGAATGATCCATGCCATTCTCCTGCCCAAAATTGCCTCTCATGGGTTCCTACATCCTTCTCAGAACAAATGCCAGCTCTTTAACCCAGCCTTCACAGCTCTCTTGGTCTGACTCCAGTCTGCCTTTCCAGGGTCCTTCCATTCACCAGCTCTGTGTTCCAGTAATATTGGATGACTCTGTTTCCCTAATCTCCTCCTACTTTCTCCCACCTTCAGATATTTACATGAACTCTGGGCTCCTGTTCCCATACCTATAATTATTCTTTCTACTTCTCTTCCTGTTAAAATCTTTCCTTCCCTTCTCCCCCCCCACTCCCCAGGCTATGGTAAAAGAATAAAATCTTTAAAATCATTTTAAAAGGAAAAATAAGAGCATAAGAACACTCCCAGAACTACTATAGTTACTGTTCTAGCACATCTAGTTTGTCCAAATATTTAGATGAGGGTAGAACTCATATATATCTCACTATAACCAATTAACATGTACTTATTGAATATTTTCTCTGTACAAGGCACTTTACCAAGAACTAAGGATACAGAGAAAGAGGCAAACCAATTCCTGTCCTCAATGAGCTTATATTCTAATGGGGAGAGGGGAAAGAGCAGGTGTATGCATGTGTGTATGTGTGTGTGTATATACGTATACACACCTACATATATGTATACTAAAGTTCCATTCAACTGAGTAAATTGTGGTGGAAGGAAATAGGAAGGAAAGACCAAAAAAACCCCCAAATTAAACATGGATGGAAATTTTTTTAGAAGATCTGTTAATGAAATATTGGATTATCATATATTGAAAGCCCTGCTTTTTAATTTAATAACAACCTTCTATTTAAATTAAATTATTAAAGGTTATATTATATAATTAGAAGATTAGTAACTTCAGCAAATTCAATGAAATTGAGTACCCACGTTGAAATTAAAATGCCAGGGAGACATTGGCCATCCAAGTGGAGATGTCCAACAAGCAGTTGGGAATAGGGGACTGGAGCTCATCAGCTTAACATTGAATTGGCCACAGACCATTACTGACTTCTCTAAGAGAATCCTGCCTATATGGGTAGCAGATCAACCAGTCAGTGCAATTATTCAGGGTCTAGCCTTAGGGATCATCTCCTTCTTGAAGCCTTCCTTGGTGCCTCCAGCAAAAGAGAGCTTTTTCTTATTTTTATTATAGCATTTTTCTTAGACTGCTTGCTTTGGCCTTACCACATTCCACCTTGTATCTTACTTATTTTGTAAGTGTCTTATTGAGATTCAAGGAGTTCATTCTTCTCGAGGACATTAACTGTGGTGTTTTTATCATTATAACACTATCTCTTACTGCAGCACTTAGAAAGTATTTAAATGTTTGTGAATTGAATTAACTGCTACTGTTTTGTTCCAGTCCTCAAGATAAATGGTGTGCATTTGGTGTACAATAGTCAGGATTAGAGATGGTATCAATGGCAACAGAACTAAGTTTTTCCTCTGGATGTCTAATACAGACAACTAATTTTCTATTTGTAATTCAACAATTCGGTTGCATAAATTCAGCAAGGTTGCTTGTTCTAGGGTAGTGGAGAAAGAGGCTAACGTTAGACAGAATGACCTTGGTTCAAGTACTGCTTCTGACACAAACTGGCTGTGTGACCCTGGACAAGTCACCTAACTTATTCTTACTTAACCTGACCCAGATGACCCTCCAAAATTATAATTTGCAGATCACAGGCTGATCTGTATTGGTCGAGGGAGTTTCACATTAGGTATTCCTATACCAATAAAGGAAGCAGCTAGGTGGCAAAGGTAGATAGAGTGCTAGGCCTGGACCCAGGAAGATCTGAGTTCAAATTTGACCTTAGATACTTACCAACTTTGTGACCCTGGAAAAGTCATCTAATCTCCATCTGCCTTAATCCACTAGAGAAGGAAATGGCAAAATATTCCAGTATCTTTGCCAAGAAAACCCCAAGGAAATACTGGTGCGCTCTGGTCCACGGGGTCATGAAGAGTCAGACATGATTGAACAGCAATAACAATACCAATGAAATCATAGAAGTGGGGGGAAACTACATTAATTAAGCACCTACTGCATGCAATCTGCTATGCAAAACCTTGTGAAATATTCATGAATGCCATGATCTTACTGTTTAGTAGGGGGAGTATAATACATACAGATAACCACAGTGCAGAATAATTTGCTCTGAAAGCATTCTTGATTTTCAGTTATAAAGCAAAAGGGTCTGTTAATTTGTTTGGGACGTCATCTACCTGTGGGTGTTTTTACTGAGGTCTTCTTAGGTCTGTATTTGATAACACCATGACAAGGCTGTGCCTTGGGGAATTGTGGTGGGAGGGTTGGAGGCTTTGGGGAAATGATGAGATTCTGGCCTGACTGAGGAAGCTTGATGCAGCAATGGACAGAGCACTAGTCTTGGAGTTAGGAAGACCCGGTTCAAAACCGGCCTCACCCACTTACTAGTTGGATGATACCAGGTAAGTCACTTAACTTCTGTCTGCCTTAATTCTCTCATCTATAAAACAAGGCTAATAATAGCACTTACCTCCCTGCGTTGTCATGAGGATAAAACAAGATAATATTTGTAAAAAGCTTTGCATACTTTAAGCTCTATCTAAATCCTAGTGACGATGACCATGGCTATGGGGATTGCCCCTGAATCATCCCTCTCCTGGGAGTCACCAGTTAAAGGAGCTGCTCTAGGTTGCCTTCCACGTACATCCCTGAGGTTACCTTAACCAATTTTGTCTTGCAATAGTGAATGCATTGTAATCAAACCCCCTCTGTGATGAAGCTGATTGTAATGGTGAAGACAAATTCCCTTCACCCTATGATTGGTGCTAAGCAAAAAGTTGTTTTTAATATATGAGTCAAGCAAAAAAAAAAAAAAATTTTCTGACTCTTCCTGACGTCTCCCATGCTCTTTTTCTGCCTTGTGTTGCTAATTGATTGCTGGCTTCTTTGGGCTGGGGGTTGGCAAACATCTAGAGAAAGATAGAAAATTGTGTGTGTCAGCAGCACGGTGTTGAACAAGTCTCCTGGTACCCTTCCTGCTTCTCAGACTCGCCATAGACACGATGGGAATGTGTGGGACACTTCTGTCATGCCTCATCCTGCCAGCCACAGAAGAGATGATAGGGTCTGGGGGGAGGGAATGGAGAAGAGATAGTTATATGACAACGAAAACAAATATTATCTTTTACATGGTGCCTGCTATATTCCGGGCGTCGTATGAAGCACTTTACATGTATTATCTCGTTGGCTACTCACAACAACCTGGGGAGATAGATGCTCTTATTATACTCATTTTATAGATCAGGAAACTGAGGCAAACAGAAGCTAAGTGACTTGCCCAGGGTCACACAGCTAATATCTTAGGCCACATCCAAACTCAGGTTTTCCTGACTCCAGATCCAGCGCTCTCTCCACTGCATCACCTAGCTTGTTCTGACAGACACAGTATGGTATCGTAGATAGAATGCTGGGCTTGCTGTTCAAATACCTGGGTTCAAATTCTGCCTCAAAACATTTCCAACTCACCAAACCTTGCAGAGTATTAATTTTCTCATCTATAAAATAAAGATACTACACTGCCTACCTAAAAGAGTTGTTATGAGGAAAACTCCAAACAAATGTGAGTTTAAAATATAAGACCTTGCTGATGGGCAAACCCAACTGGAAAAAAAAAACCGTCAAACAAGAGCATAAATGAAATTAAAATGTAAATTTTGTATACAAATTTATGCAAAACACAAATTTTATATATCAGTGTGACCAACATTAAGCAAATCTTCTCTAGTCTGAATGAAAATCCCTGAGAAAACTGGAAAATGACCAGGTTATGTTACTTATATCATAGAAAGATTCCCTTCCAGTTCTTAGAAACCTTCTATCGACTGAACTCTTTCCCAGTATTTAAGTGTTTACAGATCATTAACTACTTAACAGAGTGAAGGAAGAGCAGAGAACTCTAAGTATAAAGTGGTGACAGTCTCTGTCAATTGAATATCACTCAGAAATGAAGATAAATCATCTGTGATATAATTTAAATCAAAAGAGATAGAGGATTCAGTTGACAAAAGTTTAAATTACAATAAATTTTTCAGAGATACTAAGAGAAGTATGCTTTTATAAACAAAAGACGGGAGAGGAGAGGTGATGGGAATTGCAGGATTTCGCAGAATCAAGCCCACAAAAGGTACACCTTTCTTCTCTTTAACCCAAGTGGTCCATAGAAGAATTCCTGTTTAGCCATTTTCAATCTTGTCTGACTCTTCATGACCCTATTTGGGTTTTTCTTGGCAAGGATACTGGAGTGGCTTACCATTCCTTCTCTGGCTCATTTTTCAGATGAGGAAACTGAGGCAAATAGGGGTAAGTGACTCATCCAGGTTTATACAGCTAGTAAGTGTGTGAGATCAAATTCAAACCGAGGTCTTCCAGACCCAGCACTCTGTCCATAGGAGAATAACTAGTAATAATCAGCCTTTGCCATATTAGGTGGGGGTGAAGAAGGAATATGAGCTGGTTAGCATGCCTTGGTGATGGTAGGTATTGTTTATAGATCAGTTGTATAGATATGTAGGTGAACCTCAGTATTAATTATTTTTAAACCAGCTGTTAGAATGACCTTTATCCTCCTTCTCTCTTCTTGCTCACTTCTCAGCACAGATGGAAGTCATTAAATGAACAGGTAGATAAAAGAGAGGCAAGTGACAGGGCCATTGAGGAAGAAGGGCAGCTAAATGCAGTGGCAAAAGACAGGGCTGTCTGTTTTGTAGATGATTTTTTACTATGATAAATTATTTTATACAGAGTTTCCCTAGACCCTATAATACCAAGCTTTCTGTTTGTGTCTTTTTGTCATCAAAACCCAGTTATCAACCATTCCTCAAAGAGCTGGCTTTTATGAGATCATATAACAAGGGGTATCCCAAAAGTCTTGGAACAGTCTTAAACTTAAGTAGCTTTGCGGGACTTTTGGGACACTCAGTGTGTGTGTGTGTGTGTGTGTGTGTGTATGTGTGTGCGTACATATGCATGCAAAAATATTTTATATCATTTTCATATATATAAATATGTACACATGCTATGTGTATATGTATGTGGGTATATATATTTATATTTGTATGTAGCATTTATTTATGTATTAATTAATTAATTAATTGTTCCTTCTGGTTTACTCCTTTGTTTGTTTGTTTGCTTGCCAGAGAACCAGTGTGGTATAGTGGATAGTAGAATCAGGCAGACCTGAGTTCAAAGCCCACCCTTGATACTTGAGGATGTTACTAAGTTAAAACTTATGTATGGGTTTTTATCGGCCTTGGAGGAGGGAGCTCTTACGTTGAGAAAATTGCAGATCCTTGATGTATATTCTTTGCCCATGTTTTGAGAGGTGAACAGATGTTGTTTCCTTCATCTTGCTGACATCATTTGAGGGGGAGCACGTGAAGGTGAATTTTTGCTTGGTTTGCAGTTAGTTGAGCACCTGAGGAATTGGCTGGCCAGGTGCCTCATAGAGAGAAGGTCACCTAGCAGCTCAGTAATATAGTCAGGAGTAGAGCACTATCTATAATCATATGAAAAATGCTCTAAACCACTATTGATTAGGGAAATGCAAATCAAAACAACTCTGAGGTATCATATCACACCTATCAGATTGGCTAACATGACAAAACAGGAAAATGATAAATGCTGGAGAAAAAGTAGGAAAATTGGAACACTAATGCATTGTTGGTGGGTTGTAAACCATTCCAATCATTCTGGAGAGCAATTTGGAACTATGCTGAAAGGACTATAAAAATGTGCATACCCTTAGATCCATCAGTACTACTTCTAGGTCTGTATCCCAAAGATAGCATACAAATGGGAAAAGGACTCCCATGTACAAAAATATTTATAGCAGCTCTTTTTGTGGTGGCAAAGAATTAGACATTGAGGGGATTCCCATCAGTTGTGGAGTGACTGAATAAGTTGTGTTATATGAATATAATAGAATACTATTGTGCTATAAGAAATGGTGAGCAGGTAGACTTTAGAAAAACCTGGAAAGATTTATAGGAACAGATGCTGAGTGAAGTTAGCAGAACAAGGAGAACATTGTACACAGTAATAACCACATTGTGTGATGACTAACTCATAGACTTAGCTCTTCTTAGCAATGCAAGGATCCAAGACACTTCAAAGGGCTCATGATGGAAAATGCTGTCCACATCCAGAAACAGAACTTTGGAATCTGAATATGGAGAGAAGCATATTATTTGTGTACTCTCTCCCTCTCTCCCTCTCTCCCTCTCTCTCTGTCTCTCTGTCTCTCTGTCTCTCTCTGTCTCTCTCTCTCTCTCTCTCTCTCATTCTTTCTTGTGGTTTCTTCCATTGGTTCTAATTCTTCTTTACAATATGACTAATGTGAAAAATAGTTTTAATATGAATGTATATGTAGAGCCTATATAAAATTACACACTGCCTTGGGGTGGGGGAGGGGAGAGATGGGGGAAAATTTTGAGTTCAAAATCTTGTGGAAGTGAATGTTGAAAACTAAGAATAAATTTTTAATAAAAGAGAAAATTAGTGCACAAGAATTCTGAAGCACCTGTGTTATTGAGGCTCTCTAGGAGGGGAGAGATGGTAAGTAAGTGTTTAGCACGATGCCTGGAATGTAGTAGGAACTTAATAAATGCCGGTTCCCTCCTTTCCCCCACAAAAAAATGTACTAGACACACTTTTAAGCTTAATTTGCATTGTTCACATTTTCTCCATTACTTTCTTAAATACAGATAATCAACAAAATAATAAATCAAGCCCTGGTTTGGAATGTTTTCTGATGTCTGAGGCATAAATGCTCAGGCTGAAAATTTAACAATGGGCTTTTGAGTTGGTTCCAGCTGCCCCTGACCTAGAAGAGCATACAGGAGCACAGATTTAGAACTAGAAGGTCCCATTTTACAGCTAAGAAAAGAGTGAAAATGCTTTGGCCAAGGTCATTCAGGGCAGGATTCAAACCCAAATACTCGGACTCCAAATTCTAGGCTTTTCCCATTGTAAGTCACATTTGCCTTGAAATTAAATTTGCTAAGACAATTCTTGATATTTCAACTCCTGTAAATGACTTAACTAAAAAGTAATCTCGATTTCTTTTAATGAATAAAAAAGAACAACTTCTTTTAGAACATTAAACCGAATGTCATATTCCTAGTTAATCAGCGGGCCCCCTAAACCATAGGGAATGTCACCCAGAATTGAGAATTAATTTGCTTTACTGCTCAGCCCCTCCCTCCATTCAAGGGCTACAGGTAATGAGCAAAGAAGAGCTGTGGATAAAAGGTTTTATGCTTTCTCTACAAACTTTGCATGATGATATCTATCACACCTTGATGCACTTTGCTGCTTCAAGGCAACAAATTACATCTCTGTGCAAAGTGTTTAATTTTATGTCATTTTTCATTTCACATGCTCGAAAAGAGAAAAAGGTAAGAACAAAGCACCAGGTTTTTTATTTTAATGAAAACCCTAAAAGGGAACAATTCAAATGCTTTTCAGGCTCTTATGTTTTTCCAGATAATTTAGTCTGCAGCACAACTAAGGGAGATAAATAATTAAAGAAAACTCCTAGGAATTTCTTAGAATCATAGAATATCATAATTTTTAGGGACATCAGAGATCATATAGGCCTGGGCTTTTTAACCTTTTTTTGTGTAATGGGTCCCTTTGGCAGGTTAGTGAGGCCTGTGGACCCCTCGTCAGATGTTTTTAGAAACATAAAATAAAATACATAGGACTACAGAGGAAACCAATTATGTTGAAAAACAGTTGCCAAAAAATACTTTTTTGAAGCTTATAGGACCCCAGGTTAAGACTCCCTGCTTTTGGCCATCCTCGAGCGTAATGGAAGTCCCTTCTCAACGTGTATGATAGATAATCATCAAGCTTTTGTTTAAGTTTCCAGTGAGGGGAACCCCAGTACTTCCTAAGCCAACCCACTGTGTGTCTGGATAGCTCTGTTACACTGTTCACCCGTTGCTCCTTGTTCTGTCTTCTGGGGTCAAGCAGAACAAGTCCTAGCCCTCTTCCATAAGACAGCTCTTCAAATATTTGAAGACAAATTTTCATTTTCTACTCTTATGTACACTAAATATCCCCAGTTCCTTTAACCAGTCCTTATATAGTATGAACCTGATGTCCCTTCCCCATCCTGGTTGCCTTCTTGGGAGCTTTGGACACTACAATTCATAAAGAACTTTTGTAAAATGCAGGACCCAGAATGGGACTACCACCTACTTAGCACTGGATGCTGTATCCTTTCCCCTACTTCTACTTTCTCTTTTCTCCTTCCTTCTTTATTTATAATTTTTCTTTCTCCTCTTCTTTCTTTTTCCTTCCTACCTCTCTTCTTCTTTCTCTTCCTTTTCCTCCTCTTTCTCTTCCTCTTCTTCTTCATCTTCATCTCTTCCTTCTCCTTCTTCTCTTCCTTTTCCTACTTCTTTTTCCTCTTCCTTCCTTCTTCCTCTTCCTCCTTTTTCTTCTTCTCTCTCTACCCTCTCCCTCCCTTTTATCAGTGTATTGTATATAACCAACATTTCTCAGGATATTCCTTTCATTCTCAGAGAACAATCCCTTATAAAAGAAGAGAAAGAAAAATTTCAAAAACCAGTTCAGCAAAATTCACCAACATATTAACAAAGTCAGATGTTATATGTAGTTTTTCACACCCGTGGTCTCCCCTACATCTTTGAAGGAGAGAGAGTTGCCTGTTTCTCCCTCTGTTCTGGGATTATGTTAGGTCATTCTAATTTGACAGCTTTCTATTATTTTGTGGTTGGTTTTGGTCTTTCAGGCAATCCAATAATTTTTAAATTGTCTCTCCTGGATCTATTTTCCAGGTCAGTGGCTTTTCTGATGAGATATTTCATATTGCCTTCTATTTTTCCATTCATTTGGATCTGTTTTATAGTATCTTCATTTCTCATAAAGTCATTAGCTTCCATTTGCTCCAATCTAATTTTGAAGGAATTATTCTCTTCAATGAGTTTATGAAATTTCTTTTCCATCTGTCCAGTTGTGCTTTTTAAGGCATTCTTCTCCTCATTGGCTTTTGGGGCCTCTTTTGCCATTTGAGTTAGTCTACTTTTAAGGTGTTATTTTCTTCAGTATTTTGGGGGGCTCCTGTAGCAGGATGTTGATTGCTTTTCATGATTTTCTTGCATCATTCTCATTTCCCTTCCCAATTTTTCCTCTACTTGGTTTTCAAAATCTTTCTTGAGTTCCTCTGTGGCCTGTGACCAATTCATATTTTTCTTAGAGGCTTTTGATGCAGGAGTTTTGACTTTGTTTTCTTCTGGTTCTATGTTTTGATTGTCTTTGTCACCAAAAAATGATTGTATAGTTTGATTATGTTTTCTCTGTTTGCTCATGTTGCCAGCCAATTACTTGACTTTTGAGCTCTGCCATGGTAGAGCTCTGCTTCCAGAGTGGAGAGTCCTGTGTCCCAAATTTCTGGGGTTTTTTGTGGCTTTGTCAGAGTATTTTCTAGGCATCTTCCTCAGAACTGTGAGGATGACTGCCTCTCCACAATCTCAACAAGCTATGCCATGCCAGTGCTCCTCACCCTAGGACCACCAGCCAAGACCATGACCCAGATCTAATCATCTCAAAACAAGAGCAATTACCCTCTAAACAGTTGCTTGGTCCCCCTATAATCTGTAGATCTGGAGCTCAGGAGGCAACCATGCAGCAGCTGCAGCTGCTGCCACCTCTACCACCCAAGGGGCAGGGGCTGGACCATGCTCTTCTTTCACCCAGTTCTAACAGAGTTTCCCACTGACCTTGTTACTTTCCCTTTGGCATTTATGGGTTAAGAAGTCTGGAAACCGCCACAGCTGCTGGTGAATCAGTCCCTTTAAGTCTGCTCTGGCCGGTCTGTGCCCTGGGTCTGGGCTGGCATAGCTCATGCAGGACTGTGCTCTGCCCTAAGCCCCTTACAATAGACTTTTCCTGTTGGCCTGCCAGGCTCCCCTCAGTGGGAGATTTGTTTCTCTCTGTCACTTTGTGGGTTCTGTAGCTCTAAAATTTGTTTAGAGTCATATTTTACAGGTATTGCAGGTGGTTGGAGTGGGAGCTCAAGCAAGTTCCTGCTTTTACTTTGCCATCTTGGCTCCACCACCTGTTTTATTCTTTCCATTGACGTTGTTGTAGTCATTATCTAGTTTGTTTCTTTGGTGTTGCTTTCTTCACTTTGCATCCATTCAGAAGGAGAGTTTTCTCCTGCCTTCTGTATTATTAACCATCCATCATTTCTGATCCTCAGTGACATTCCATCATATCCATGTCACATGACTTGTGACATCCCCCAACCAGCCTCCATCTGCTTTGTTTCCATTTCTTTCCTGGAACAGAAAGAGCTCACTATGCTTCCCTTCCTGCTGCCAACTATCAATCAACGGTTTAATTCATTGCTGACTTATATTGAACCTGCTGTCCATTAAAACCTCCAGATGTTTAGTGATGACCCCTGGTTTTCTAAGAAGCATTCTGCTTCCTACGGAGCGGGACATCTCTTTTGGCATCTCCTCTAACATTCAGCGTGGAAGAGGCTGTATTATGTCATGGCAGTGTGCTGTAGGGGAAAGGACACTGGAATGGGGAATCAGGAAGCTTAGGTTCTCCCAGATCTGTTCCTTGTTACATGTGTGCATCTTGACTTCTGATGATCTACTTCCTCATCTGTATAAAAATGACAGGGATGAACTTGAGGCTATGAATCGATAAACTTGAATTAACATTGTTGCATCAACATGTATAATCTATGTCAGACTGCTTACAGTCACAGGGGAAAGAGGGATAGAATTTGGACCTCAAAACTTTAAAAAAAAAACCAACCAAATGTTACAGAATTGTTTTAACATGTAATTGGGGAAGAAAATAAAATATATTAAAAAATAAAAACCAACCTCTCCCCCAAAATATTATAGCATCTGTCTGCTCTAATATTTGGAGAGTTTTCCTCTTTCCAAGGAGATCTGGACACTGGCAAGTGAGAATTTGTGTTCTTTATCATTTTTCACACAGAGGATTTGCCATGATTCTCAGTATAGTCACTAATTGTTAAAGCAAGCGCTCATTTCTTGGAGCAATCTTAATTTATAGGGGGAAAAAGTACAATGAAGACAGCAAATAATTACTTGTCAATTAGTTATTTAGCATTTATTAAATACCTACTATGTGCCAAGAAGTAGCATCTAGGTGGCACAGTAGATAGAGTGGTAGACCTGGAGTCAGGAAGACTCATCTTCCCAAATCCAACTTCAGATACTTACTAGTTGTGTGACCCTGGGCAAGTCACTTGATCCTATTTACCTCAATTTCCACATCCATAAAATGGACTGGAGGAGGAAATGGCAAACCAGTCCAGTATCTTTGCCAAGAAGACCCCAAATAGGGTCACAAAAAGTCAGACACAACTGTAAAATGACCGAACAACATATTCCAGTAATGATGATAGGTGAAATGAATCCATCTCCTCTCTCAAGGAGATTGTATTCTGCCAGGGAACAAGGATGTAAAATATGTACAAGATAATTTGAAGGAATTTGGGAGGCACTGGTAGCTGGTAGGGATCAAAAAGACCACATGAACAAGGTGGGGTTTGAGCTCAAGGAAACTCATATATGTCTGAGTATCCATTATTTAAAAAAAAAAAAAGCATCTCTATTCTATTGCACATGAAATGAGAGATTTAGCTGGCACAGTCTCCTCTGCTGTGAAACTGCCTCAAATGTGTGTGTACATATGTATAATTTAAAAGTCATAAATATAATTGTAGATACATAAATAGAAAACAATATGTGAATATAAATGTATAGATTTATTTAGATAAATTAAATATCTAATGCCTATGATCTATCCATCTCACTGTCTATCTAGCTATTATGAGAGAGATAGCATTGCATAATAGATAGATAGATAGCCCCTCCTTCAGATTATAAATTATAATTTCTATGAGATGTTGTACTGCATTAGTGATGATCCCTTCAACTGCCAATGCCCTCCCTTGGACTGAGCAACTTTATATTTATTTTCTTTGTATTTCTTCTGTACATACATATGAATTTGTTTGTTCCTTTGTATTTTGCAACCTCAGTACCTGGTACATAGTAGGTACTTAAATACTTGTTGATTGACTACTTTGTGGAAGAGATTTCCTCACTAAAATCACAAGGTTAATCTGGACCACTGATCTCCACAGACCTGGACATCCCTCTCCCCTCTAAAACCCAACACACACACGATACATGTAAATCTATAAACATCTCTCTGTATAGAGTGTTGTTGGGCCTGTAATCATAAATAAGTTAAAATCCAGCCTCAAATACTTAATAGCTGTGTGACATGTCACTTAAAAAAATCTCTCTGCCTCAGTTTCCTCCTCTGTAAAAATGAAGGAATTGGATTTGACCTGTAAGGTTTCTTCCAAATATAAATCTAGGATAGGATGAACTACAGTCCCAAGCAACCATTTTTCATTACCTGCTCTTGTTATTGTTATTATTCTTGTTATTCAGTTGTGTCTGACTTTTCATGATCCCATTTGGGGTTTTCTTGGCAAAGATATTGGAGTGGTTTGATGTTTCCTTCTCCATATCATTTTATAGATGAGGGAACTAAGGTGAACAGGGTTGAGTGACTTGCCCAGGGTCACAAAGATAGTAAGTGTCTGAGGCCAGATTCAAATTCATGAAGAGGAGTCTTCCTGATTCCAAGTCCAGTGCCCTATCCACTTTACTACTTAGTTGCCCTTGCCTGCCCTACCCTACATTAAAGCACAAGATGATTCAAGCCTCCTGCTGGCATTGGAACAATGCTTACTCACTCACTCACTCTTTGGGACTTTACAGAGGGTGATAATTGCTATCTGGTGGCTGCTTGTATAATGACCTAGAATAAAGAAAACATCTTTAAACCAGACCTAAACAGGGCATATAATGATGCAGTCTCTCTGTGCCCTGAGACATCACAGCATTAGCCTGGTATGACAAGCATCTCTAAGAAATGGGGGAGGGAGAGGACCCCTTTGGAGCAATGATCCCAATTAGCCTCTGAAATTGAAGCAGCTCACTCAGCATCAGCTAAGGGTAGCCTTGAGATGTGTTGTAACCTAAACCAAGACTTCAATGAATTGCCACCAGGAAAGAAGAACAAGGTCCCATCACTGAACTTTCCTTGAGTTTTCAGTTTCAAAGGCTTCATTACTTATATAAAGAATTTAGGGTCAGGGTAGAAAGAGCTCAGAGTTTTGTGTCAAAGGATCTGTACTGGAATTCCACCCCTGTGAGCTTGTGTTTTCACCTGTAAAGTGAGGTTAGACCAGAATGTCTGTGAGATCCCATCATCTTCTGGTCTTTAGCCTTCTGTAGGACCATTAAGGGTCAACAGGTGGCCCAATGGATAGAGTGCCTTGCCTGGAGTCAGGAAGACTGATCTTTCTGAGTTCAAATCCAGCCACAGACACTTACTAGCTCTGTGATGCTAGGCAAGTTACCTCACCCTGTTTGTTTCCATTTCCTTATCTGTAAAAAGAGCTAGAAAAGGAAATGGCAAACCACTCCAGTATCTTTGTCAAGAAAACTCCAAATGCAGTCACCAAGAGTTGGACACGCCTGAAATGACTGAATATCAATAACAAGGGTCATTAGCAAATGGAAAAATCTGCTCCCTGTTGGTATAAGAACACAAAAATGCTTCCATATTAGTGTGCTAATCACTTTAGGCAAGGCAGAAGGTTTTACCTTCCCATGGCCTTTGGAATAGGAGGCTAAACAGATGTCTGATATATGCATTCGCTTCTCACTAATTCCTCATTTCAGTCAACCACAAGATCTTAATCTGTTCATAACACAGGCATAGTAGAGCAAGGAGTGAGGCGCTGTGACCTGGGAATCAGCCTCCTGAGTTCTACTTGTGTGACTCTGAACAAATCATTTTATCCCTCTTGGTATCAGTTTCTTCATCTGAAATAATGTGGGGACTTGGATGAGATCATCTCTGAGGTCCTTTCTGCCTTTCAAATTCTACAAGGATATGACTTTACATCTTTTCAGTCATGAAATAGGATCCATGTGAATGACAGCACCAACAGTGTGATATTTGGACACACAAAATTGGTGATTTTTTCCTCTTTGTCTATCCAAGCATTAGTGAGTGGAGTGCTGCCAAGTAAGCAGGATTCAGGGAAAGTTCACAGCTCTGAAGGAAGCTCTTTGGCTGGGTGGGATAGGGTTTGCACAGTGAAGGGCTGATGCATGACCTTCGCTTGTGTGTTTGTGCCAAGAGCTTTAAGTGGACCATAACTTCTTGTATTCTGAGTATGCTGTAGAAACAGTCTCTTTTATAGGTGACTTCTTCAAGGATTTTTGTCAGGAGCTATTATGGTGTAATAGAAAGGACCCCAGAGTATACAGACTAAGGTGCAATTTTCACTTCTATGGTCTAGTAGTTATAATGTCTTTGAGCCCTTCATTTGTAAAACATCTATAATAATACCTGCCCTGCCTATGTCACAAAATGATTGTAAAAATCAAAGGAAATCATCCGTTCTCTTTCTTCATCTGTGAAATGGGAATACCTATGTCACAGGGCTGTTGTGAGGATCAGACTAGTTTCCTCATCTGTAAAATGAGGGGGCTGGACTCAGTGGCTTCCAAGATCCATTCTTGCTTTAAATCTCTGGTCCTGTGATCCTTTGTGAGCTAAGTGTCTTGGAACGTGTCGATGTCAAGCCGGGTTTTTTTGGACGTTCATCATGTCTTGAGTGTATGATGCCTTGCCCATAGTGACAGCTTAATAAATATTTGTTGATTGATTGAAGGACTTTCCCAGAGAACTGAAATACATTTTAAATAGAACTCCTAGGTTCCTTATTGTGTGGGTTCTGGGTGAGGCTTTTGAGGGTTGGAGATTGGCATATCCACATAGACACACATGCACACATTGGTTCATGCAAGGACTCCTAAATAGAGTAGGGTGTAGCCTTTAAAAAGAATACTGTTTGTCTTTAATATCCTAATCCTAGGCATGACCTAACTCACTCAGCTGAGATATTTTTCCTCTGTGATATGGAAGCATGTTGCTAAGCAACCAGGTCAGTAATTGGTAAATGCTCATACTTGATTTGATTTAAGTTACTTACACAAATATGTCGCTGTTTTCTCTCTGCTATTAGACTAATGATAATCATCTGATTTTATTTGACTCAAATAAAATAAAATAGCTGCTTTGGGTTGTTTCAGTCATTAAGTAGCTGTGTAACATATAGCATAAGTTCCCAAGTGCATTTAATCTTGAAATTTTTTATTTAGAAATTTGGTGGCATTTATAAGAATCATTTGAATATTAATTGCCTGCTATATTGAGAGGACTATGGTACTAGTCACTCTGAGGGTCACAAAAGAAGCAAAAGACACAGTCCCTGCCCTGTACAAGCTTCCAGTCTAGTTTTGAAGACAAGCCTAGAAGCAGCAATGAGATAATAAAAACAGAATACTTTAATGCCTTATGGTTTGATGATTTCTTTGGGGTGGATGCTTCCTTCGCTAACACAGGTCAAATTATCTCCACCTTTTAGCAGCAGGTCTTCATAACTTACTGTGCCTCCTTCTCTCTACCCTCTCAATCCCACCCTACCCCCAGATCCATCTCCTAAGAGATAACCATCCTTCTGCTAAGCCTTTATGACCTGGTCTAGCCTGGTCTTTGGGCCAATGATCAAGTAGTTCCTAGGTTCACTCGCAAAAGTTCCATCTCGAATGGGACTTGTTAGAGCTTGCTGGTACAGCCTTCAAGAAATCAAAGTCATTTCACTCTAGGATGATGCATTGGAGCATGGTTTTAGTAGAGTGCAGGGCAGAATATAAAGTGCCAAATTTTATGGAATGGACAGAAACCTGAAGGAGAAGCCATCCATGACAGGCCATAAAAGGATTCACCATGAAGGTGGTTCTTGATCTTAGCCTTGGAATTGGACAGTATATAAGGAAGGTGCTCTAGAGGTTAGTACAGTGGGTGGAGGTGGGAATGATTGCATCGAGTTCACAGGACAGAGAACAGTAAACTGTTGGCTCCTTGAGGGCAGAGATTGTCTTTGACCTTTCTCTGCATCCTGAACAATTAGCACAGGTCCTAGCACATAGTAGGCACTTAATAAATGTTTATCGACTGACGGACAGTGTTGCAGAGTGACAGTAAATAAAGTTGGAGGTTGTGTGGGGGGAGTTAGGGCAAGGTAGTGGAAGGCCATGAAGGCCCATGAAGGTCCTTTACAGATTATGTAGCAGAGTGCAGTTTAGAACAACTGAGGATTTTGAAGCCATTACATTGTAACTATAGATGATAGTCTGCTGTGGATGAGTGGTATTAGAGTATATTTCATTTTAGAATTTATAGATTTATGGGGAGATCCTCTTTTCATTTGGATGCTGCACAGACAGAGCATTTTCAATGACCATGGTAAGCACCTTTGGTGAACATATGCTTCCCTATTTTATGTTTTGCTTAATGAGGTCTAATTGTATAATCAGAGGGTCATTGAACAATTATCTCTATGATTGCATTTACTAAGGAATCTTGTGTAAACTTAACGTAAGCATGGGAGATTCCTTATTAAAGGAGAGCCCTTAAGGGTGCACTTTTACTCTGGCCTCAAGCAATTTTAGGAAAATATTTTGTTATTTATAAGAAATGCTATAAGGGATATGGAAATGTAGTCTTTAAAAAGGAGGTGGGTTGGTCTTATACCGAGAGAGGAAGAATCACAAACAACCTGAGTGATACATATGAATACCAGTTCATGAATGTGTAAATTTATGTAAACGTTATATATATATCCACATATATACACGTATATAGACAATGCATATAGAGATGGAGGTAGCTATAGCTGTGTGTGCTTACTATGTGGAAAAATACTGTGCTAAACACTGAGCATGCACATAGAAAAACAAGACAGTTTCTGCCCTCAAAGAGCTCACATTCTAATTAGGGGGAGATATAACACATATTAGGGGCAGCCAGGCAACACAGTGGATAGAGGGATGGGTCTGGAGTCAGGAAGACCTGAGTTCAAATCTGGCATCAGAAACTTACTAGCAGTGTGATCCTGGGGAAGTCACTTTACCCTGGTTACCTCAATTTCCTCATCTGTAAAATGAGCTGGACAAAGAAATGGCAAAACCACTCTAGTGTTTACCAAGAAAACCCAAAATGGAATCATGACGAGTTGGATACGGCTGAAATGACCAAACAACAACGCGGCACATATAAAAGATTTCAGAGGGAGAGGTCCTTGGGGTTGAGGGGCAAAGCAGATGGAAATGTATCTTCTTTGGTATAGTTTCCATAGAACCATATCAGTCTCTGATGTTAAGTCATTTCATGGTATCTGGGACACAGGTCAAAAATGGTTTTTTCTGGGTCATCAGTAATTGGGCTACCCAATGATTTCAACTTAATAAGAGTTAATGGAGCTTGAGTACCAATCTGATACCAACATGGACTAAAAGATCCCTGAAAATGAGAGAAGTTTTGAAATCTAGAACCATAAATATTTTTAGTCAAGTCTTTAAAATATGCCTATATTTTTCAATAATCTTAAAAAGCTTTTTTTGGTAAAGTTCTAACAGATTTTGCATTGATAGGAGAAAGTGATATTATCTACATTGACCTTGATTACTGATCATTAATAAAGGAGTGATTCCACCTCTTTCTTGAGTTGCTGCCAAATCAAGATCCGAATGGTTAGTTTCTACCTAATTTTTGCAAACTTACATGAATTTCAAAATTTTTCAAAAAGACTACAGATAGGAGTGGCTAGGTGGTACAGTGCATAGAGTGCTGGCCTTGGAGTCAGGAGGACCTGATTTCAAACTCAGCCTCAGACATTTGACTCACTAGCTGTGTGACCTTGGGCAAGTCATTTAACCCCAGTTGCCTTGCCTTCCCCCCTCCAAAAAAAAAATTAAGACTACAGAGGGGTTTTTTCCTCCTTCCCCCTTTTTTCCTTCATTTCTCTCTGTCTCCCTCTGTCTGTCTGTCTCTCTCACATACATATACATTCATAAATACACACACAAATATATACATATATAACTGTATATATTTGCCACTTGATGGTTATCAATGCTGTGCGATAGAATATCAAACCAGTATTATTATGGGTTAATATTATTAGTGGCTCTTTAAGTCAAAACAGAATTCCAAATTATCGTAAATTAATTATTGTAAATTAATGTGGTTTGAGGTTAAATCCACTGTATTTTACCCTACGATCACTAAATATTATTTTTGAAAGCAATTTCCTGAATCGCCTCTTTAGTCTAATGAAATAGTAAATTTATATAAAAATAAGGGAGGGGGAACCCCACAAGGGTCCATATACTTTATAGCAATCAGAGACATGGCTATGACATCACTGGCACAAAGTAGAAGCCACAAAAAAAAAATACTCTGAAAAAATTTCCAGAGAGGCTCACAAATGTTTTATTGTCATGTCTAAACATTTTTTTAAAAGTTAAAATTTAACTGCAAAGTATGGGGTAGCCAGGTGGTACAGTGAATAGAGTGCCTCACCTGGAGTCAGGAAGACGGAATTCAAATCTGTCCCCAGATACTTCTAGCCATGTGGCCTTGGGCAAGTCACTTAACCCAGTTTACCTCAGTTTCCTCATCTGTAAAATGAGTTGGAGGAGAAAATGGCAAACCACTCTAGTATCTTTGCTGAGAAAATCCCAGATGGGGTCATGAAGAGTCAGACATGACTGAAATGAGTGAACAGCAACAAACTTCAAAGTGAAGTATAATGAGAATTTTTCTATATGACCCTCTTGGCTCCTTTCAGCAGCTCAGACGTTCTCTAATTTCTCAGCACACCGATGGTTCTATCAGCTGTTTTGTTATCTTCGGTTCCAGCGTCATCGACCCAGTAGATTTCCCTCAGAGCTGCTATGATCCCTCATGTCATTGCGTATTACCTGGGAGTTCTTAATCCTGAGGGTATTGAAGTCTTTTGTAATGGCCTAGAAACAGTGAGGGCCCATCACATCACTTGGAGTTTGCACCGTTAGCTTGCAACCTGTGTATCCATCCTGGTGCTGGAGATTTGCCATACACATTGTCTTCTGGGTCAGTGCCCTTCATATATAGCAGGTGCAGCATTGTTTGGGGGCTCAGCCAACACTTTTCAGATGCAGCTTTTCAATTGGTATTTCATTAATCCATTGTGTGGGTCAAATTGAGATGGACCCGAATGACCCCATAATTGTCACAAAGCTTTTTATGCACATGGCAAAATTATACATTTTGTACCATGGCTAAACACTAGGAATATATTCCCAGGATGTCATTAGGCATTCATAGTGTTCAGAAGCAAGGACCATTCACGTGTGGAAGCGCTGAACCCCTCCTTTTCTCTTTGGCTTCTGAGGAGAGTGACAGTCTCTTCTTAATGTGGCTTAAGTTATTTGAATAGCAAAGTGCAAAGAGCACTAGAATCAGGATTGGGAGATAACTGGATCCAGATCCCACTTCAAATCCCTGCTAGTCCTTTGACCTTGACTAAGCCTCAGTTTCTCCTTTTAAACAGGGCAAACATTTTCCATAGTTATTTCAAGGTAGTGTTGTCAGAGACAGATATGATGACCAAAAGGTGATGAGGATGGTAGATGATCTATCTGTTGGTGAGATAAGGAATAACATAAAATGGTTCTTTGGGTACTCTGGGAATAGCCAGAAAGTTGTTATTTGTTTTGTTTTTTCCCTGAGGCAATCGGGTTAAGTAACTTGCCCAGGGTCACACAACTGATAAATGTCAAGCGTCTGAGGCTGAATTTGAACTGAGATCCTCCTGACTCCAGTGCCTGTGCCCTATCCACAGTGCCACCTAATTGTCCTGCCAGAGAGATTGAAAAAGGCCACCATTCCTGTTAATAATTTATGGAAGTCAATTAAAAAAAAAAAAAGAGTACACAAAATTAGAAGGCACAGAAAGGTTTTGACTTGCACCATTGGGGGAGCTGGGGAGTCTCACCTCAAGGACATCATAGACCAAATTATCCAAGTAAAATCCATTTAAATCCTTTACTTGATCAGGTTAATTCAAGCCTAAGATCCAGTTCTTGCAGTCAGCACTACATAAATTCATTAGATTTCAGCCCACTGTTTTGCTTTGACTCTGAAGATCATAGGATTGCCAGACCTAGAGCTGGCCAGTGACCTTGGAGCCAATCTTGATTGAGATTAATTCCCTCACTTTACACGTGAGGAAACTAAGGCCCAGAGGAGTGAGGTTATTTGTCTTGGATCTCATAGGTAGCAGGTATTAGAGGGAGGATTTGAACTCAAGTCTTTTGACTCCAAATCTACCACTTTCTATGATACCACTCTGCCTCCTTACAGAACTGGCTAAAGAAAGTTGTATATTCCATATGAAATGGCATTGCGTTGTCCACTTGACTCAAGAAATTAGGCCATAGAAAACCTCTGTTATGGTGGTGTGCCGAAAGAAGCGAGTGAGACCCCAAGTGCAAATTTTGGAAGTGGACTTTATTTAGCGCACACTTCTCGGGGTTTTATCTTACCTTGCCCAAATCGAAACAGACCTGACCTAGGCGAAATCACTGGTATATAAAGGCAACCCCGCCCCCCACTCTCAATGGTCAGGGATTGCATGAGCAGGGATTGGTTAGTACACCTTTTAATTTTTGCCCACAGGGAAATCTTGAGGCCCTGCAGCCAACTAGTCTACTTCCAGGAAGAAATAGGAAGAAGATGGCTGGCTAAGGCAGAATGGGAGGAGGAGAAGGGATCAGGGGAGCCAGACTGAGGCCAAGTACAACAATGGTAGATATTATTAGCAGCTATCTAGAGGTACTGTCTACAGAGGAGAAAATCATCCCATATTGCAAGAGGTACTCTTTTACTTGAAATAAAAAGCAAAGGATTGAATGGGGCTAAAAGCTATTTATAAAGATGTCACCCAGGATAAATCATTTTAGGAAATGTTTGCTAAACATTTGGGTCAATGAGACTATTTTATGTTAATGGATTTTTTAAAAAACTTTTGGGTTTTACTATTTAAAAACTTGTAGAATAACTGGAAGGCTGTTTTATGCATTTGTTGTTCATGTCAACCTAGTTCATTTTGGAATAACACCTATAGTACTAATAACCTATAATGTTTCTTTACCCAAAATGTCTAACTTTTGGAGGTCCCTTTGTGACTGAGGCTCTTTTATGTTTTCAGATCAAACAATTCTTGACATAACTGATTCCCGCATTTTAAGGCTCCTAAATATTCCAGCTATTTGCATGATGTTTAATAGAGATTGGGAAAGTGATAATATTGAAATCAAAATTATAATCAGATGTTACCATGATATTTCTTAATGGATTATGTATTTATAAATATATTTTTCTTTCATTATTTCTTTCCTATATGCATACTTTGAGGAAAAAATAATGAAAACCATTTTCCCTGAAAAATCTTTCCCCTCTCCTTCCCCTTGTATCATTTCCTCCACCTCTTTGAAATGGAAACTATTCAACTCCCTTATGTGAAGCACCCTTCATTTTTGCAGGGACAAAGGATTAAATTGAAGTTGTAATTATGCAATTGAATAGAATTATAGTATCTTAGAATTGGAAGGGACCTTAAAGGTCAGTTAATCCAACCCATTATCGGATGCACAGATTCCTTCTATAGCATCCCTGACACATGGTTATCCAACCTTTGCTTATGTACCTCTAGTAATGTAGAACTTATTGCACCATGAGAAAGCCCACTCCATTTTCAGATAACTCTAATTGTTAGACAGTTCTTGTATTGAGCCAAAATCTACTTCCCTATGGTTTTCATCCTTTAGTTCCAATTCTGCCCTCTATAGTTATGAGGAGGAAATTGAATTTCTCCTTTAATATGGTACCTGCTTGGCACTGGCAAAAATTAGTCAGCACTCACACCTCCAACTGCCTCTCAGTCCTCAAACCCCTTTCTGTCTCTCCCTCTTCTTCTAGTTTGAGTTTGGAGGACAGGGTTGAGAGCAGAGTATGTCACAACCACTTGGTCTTTTCCCCCCAGAAGGAAAGTATTGAAGTTCCAAACCTGAAACAAGCAAAGAAAAGGGGAAAAAGAGAGGAATACTGGCAGGTTGTAGTTCTCTCCTTCGTCACTGACTCTTAAAAACATAAATGGACCCACACTTTAAAAAGCTTCCTGGTTTAAGTAGCAAGATGCTGCTGAAGGAGGAGAGAAGTGTGACTCACCCTCCAGCAGCGATTAGTGACAGTTCCTGAGATGAGAAGTAACCTAAGAGTTGGGTAAGATATAGACTAATTTCCGTCCATCTCCCTTCCTCCCTCCGTTCTTTTTAGATGGAAAATATCAGGAAATGTGGGAAGAAATTACACAAATGGCAGTAGATTTCCTTTTCCTACCTGCTAGAAAGATACAAGTTAGAAACCTATTTCCAGTTCACTTCATTGCAATTTCTGTCATGTAGAAGAACTGATGCAGGGTTTTCATTTTTAAGGCAACATAAATATGTCATACTATGTAAGACTAATTCTGTGTAATAGTATATAATGTAGCACAATAGCATGTCATATACCATATTATATATCATGTAATGTATAATCATGTATTATATAATATATAATAACAATGTATATATTGGGCAATTAAGTGTTGCAATGGATAGATAGAGTGCTGGGCCAGGAGTCAGGATGACTCGAGTTCAAATTCAGCCTCAGACTGGCTTTACAAGCTGTGTGACCCTAGGCAAGTCACTTAACCATGTTTGTCTCAGTTTTCTTATCTGTAAATTGAGTTGGGGGAAGTATAAACAATCTTGGGCTCTTCTGTCCTTCTCTCTTTCCATCAGGAAGTATTCTATGACTTTTGTTTGATTGATGATGAATGGTAGATTAGAGTTAGAGCATTTGATCTTGACAGCAAAGTCAGTGGTGGTCAGTGAGGCAGCTATATAGCCCAGAGTTCTAGACCTGAAATTAGGAAGAACTTGAGTTCAAATTCTACCTCAGATACTCACTGGTGACGTGTGACCCTGGGCAAGTCACTTAACTCCACTATGCCTCAGTCTCCTCATGTGTAAAATGAGAATAATAATAGCACCTACCTTCCAGGGTTGTTGTGAGGATCAAATGAGATGATATTTGTAAAGTGCTTTGGCAAACTCTAAAGCACCGTATGAATGCTAACTCTTATGGCTATTATTGCCTAATTTTCATAAACAGTAGTCCATTTAGTAAGGTTTGAGAGTAATGTATTGGTATTCATGGGACAAAGGTTCTACATGAAAACCTCAGTAAAAGTGAACATAGTCCTCAAGAATGAATTGGAAGAAGGCAGAGTCTGAGCAGAGAGATGCCATTTCTGGCTGTTGCTTGCAAAACCACCCCTGTTTTCTCATTCCTTGTTGGCAAATTTCTTTCCTTGAAAGACCCCCTAATGAAAGAGACCACCCATGTAGGGCTTGTGTATTCTTAATTTTTTTAAAAAACCACTTGGTTTCACACTTTTATGCACTTCATATTTTCTTTCCCTTCGAGGGCATGGCAGCAAAATCACAGAATTTATAAATGTTGGGTGGCTGTTAGAGGTGTTTGGAGGGGAGTTGTGATAATGAGCACCAAATACTGTTGTTGCTAAAGACCTCCCTTCCTCGGGTCCTCTCTGTTTACCTAGCCTGCTTTTCATGTTTACTGGCTCCAATCTCGGCTGCTTCCACTTGTATATGATTGGGGATGTGGGCAAAGTTTGCTTGATTTGTTGCACAAAGGGACTATTTTCTGTGTGTACAGCATGCGGCATTATTGGCACCCTGTTCCTGAAAGAAGGTTGTTGACCATTCGTATCCTGTTTGGTGGGAGGGAGGGTGGTGGTCGAGGGGAGTGATATTCCTTAAAACACATCTTGTTTCTCCATCTTCACCCTTTGAACTGTGGCTTGTGTTTCTCCTTCATAAGCGCACACATGCTGTAACCTTGATTGGTCCCTCCATGGGCCCATCTTCAGACCTGGTTTGTGTTTTACAAGGTGTTAGGACTTAAAAATAGCTGCTCACACTTTCAGTTTATTCAGCAGAGAATTTATTGAATGATTAACATAATAGGGGGCTGTTTCAGCCCCCAAAATGGCCAACTTCCTTCATTCCTTATGGATAACAAACAATTCTTTGTGAGTAGCAATTACAGACCAGTCCCATTTTTAATGACATTTTTTTTTTTTTTACTGCATAAACAACGGTGTAACTTATTAAGTGAGCTATGCCATATAAGGGATGCCTCCTGCAGAGAAAATTGGTCGGAGGGGGTGGAGGGTAAAGAAATATTAAAGCTTTTGTGTCAAGACTAGGGAGGCCTCAGAGGAAAAGAACCAGGGGTAACTCTAAAACAGGTAATGGTTTCCTAGTAATTTTCTTTTTATGTTCCATCTCTTGATTTTCCCTTTCTAGAGCTGCTCAGAAGTTGAATCTGTCTTCCAAAAAGAAGAAGAACCGACCTTCAACATCATCGGCATCAGAATCACCTCTCTTCTCTACAAGCTTCAGTGGAATCCTTCAGACTTCCCCTCCTCCTGCTCCACCTTGTCTATTAAGGGCTGTCAACAAAGTGAAAGACACTCCAGGCCTGGGCAAGGTAGGTCTTCCCACCTGGTCACCACTATTTGCATGGAGGAATGAGATCCCAGAGGAAGAAGAAAACAGAAGGGAAGAGGCAATAAAGGCGATTAAGATCTTTGTTGGGGGTTTTGTTTGTTTGTTTTTTGTTGATTTAGAAAGCAGAAAGGGAGATAGAAGGAGAAGTAAAGGGAATGAAAGAAATCTCATAGGTTAGGGAGGACTCCAGGTTTTTCTTTGATTACATTTAGTTAACAGTAAATTGAGACACTCAATTTGTTGATATCTGGTTTGTTTTTGGTGGAGAAATGAGTCTGTATTGTTTTACAGGACTGTTTACTGATAAAGACAGGACCTAGAGCCAGGGACAAAAGGCAGACTTACAGAGACAGGAGATCTAGGGAGGATACAGAAACAAGATATAGAATACACTTAATAATTTTCTCTGTGACAGTGGAGGGGTTTTTTTTCCCCACTGCTCCACTTGAAAAAAAAATCACTCCATCTGTTCTTGTCCTGGAACCATGGTGGGATTTCTAGGGGGAATATTTTTAGCCTTGTCTTTATGCCTGAGACTCAATGCAACTTTGAATTGTCCCCAGCACTTAACAAAGAAATTTAGAAAAACTATCTCAAGATCAGAATGGTTTGGCCAACTATGTTGAGAGTAACTGAACCTTTAAATGACTTCTCTAAAGTTGCTCACTCTTCTGGGATGAATATCAGGGTGGAACCACTTTGGGAAAGGATTTATTTTCTTTGATTAGTGAATGAGTTAGGAGCTATATGAGTATCTAGATAAAGGGAGAGGAGGATTTTTTTCAGGCTTTGGCAAGGGAGAACATGGGCAGAAGCAGGAAGATGCCCTCCTCTGTGCCAATTCACTATTGACCTTGACCTGAAGGCTTCTCTTATTCCAGCCCCTGGCTTTTAACTATGAGACATGGCTACTCACTCTAAAGAGGGTAGAGGTTTAACAATATGCCTGAATGGGCATTTTAATGTGGCCATCCACTACATTGTCCCTTGGCACTCATATAAAATTAGAGAGGTTGGGAGTATAGAAGAAAGGAGATATGGAGCTTTTGTCTTAAGACGAGGAATTTTAGTCTTCAGTGAATCTAAATCTAATCCTGTAGTCAAAGCCAGCTCAAGGTCAAATCATGAAGTAATCAAAGTCTGTCTTTATTACTCTCCATTTCTTCTTCTTTGTCTTTGAATTTTTCCTCCAAAATCCAGTTCTTCTCATTTCTCTGCCCACCCACCACTTCCCATGCTTTCATATCTCTCTAGAGAGGTGACAAATTAATTCATCCTAATGTGCCAAATTTTTGAGGTCTTAATCCTGGGAGGGGCAATATAACTCCAATGCTCCAATATTCCATGAGGTAACAGAGACTGGAATAGTGAAGAATGTTAGCCCTTCTAGGAATATTTGAATTTTCTTAAGAGGCTGTCTGGGGAAAATGATGCATAACCTAAAGAACTGAATACTAATGGTGAAATTCACTCTGGTCTTTAATGCAGAAGATATATTTCAGCAACAGAATTAACATGAGTAACTTTATATAAGATTGACCCTCTTCACCCCATATCCTGGGATGATTTCCAAAGGAAGTGATGTAGATAATTTCAACTGGCACTGTGTGTTAGTACCCCAGGAAAGGCAACACAGAATGCACCGGTTCTTTTGTCCACATGGAGGCTGTGTGAAACCAATGTATTTAAATGAGCTAGGCAATGCAGTAAGCACCAGTATATCAGAAACCAGATCTTTATAATTCTATTAATGTACTACAGTAGAAAGAGACAGGGAGAAGCTTGTGGTAGTGATCCTAAGACCTTGAGTATTTATTCTTCTCAGGGAGCACTTTACTGATGCTTTGATTCGTGTGGAAGGCAGACATATCATGTGTTCGTGTACCTCCTCAGGTGTTGTGTGTGTGTATGTATTTGAATTGACATGCAATTGTGGACACAAGTTACACCATTTTGGGAGTAGATTGTGATCACATGCTTTCAACAGATATATACTTGGAAGAACTATCTTAGCATACTGGGCCTCAGTTTCCTCTTCTGTAAAATGAAGAGGTTAAACTAGATACCCTCTAAAATCCAAGCTCAAGATCTGTGGTCTTCTGGTAGATTCTACCATCATAATATGTCTAGTAGAGGTTGGGAGTGTGATACTCTGACCCTATTTCCTAGAGCTCAAGAGGCTTTTCTGCCTACCAGAGCTACCTATAACCACTTCTGGAGTTTAGAGAGAGGAATTTAGAGGAGCCAAGGCTCCTGCCCTTCAAGATAGCAAAGAGAAGGGATGTCAATAACCAAGAAGGAGCATTTTTTCTCACTCCTAGCCAGATGTACATATTCTCTGTCTTTCTTTTCCAGTTGAATTGTGTCAGTGTACAGTTACCAGATGTGATGATAAGCATAACATGAAATATGTTAAGCTGAGGAACATGATAGAGTACAGGGTAGAAAGGAAATGGCAGCCAGAGGCAGTGTGACTTGTAGAATATAACAGTAACCATAACCTAAACTTGCTTCTTTAAAACATGTGTTTGTAAAATGTGTGTGTGTGTGTGTGTGTGTGTGTGTGTGTGTGTGTAGAGATAGATAGTTGGGTCTAATATATATGATATATACACAGAATATATAGCATATAAAGTATAAAATAAAAGCATACAGAACATGTGAAATATCATATATAATATGTAACATAATATGTACATGTATATAGTTATAAAGGTATGTATATATATATATATATATAGTTATAGATAGATCTATATCTATCTAGTGATACAGATATATACTAGAACTGAACTAAGGGTACAGGGATCTGTGTTTCTTTTTCATACATAGAAATTCTATTGCACATGATGTAAAGAGAGAAAAAAAATTTTATTCTGACATATTACACTAAAGACTATGTCTGAGTTGCAACTTAAACCTACCCCTTTGTTGTTGCTGATGGTGGTTGTAATTAGGACCTAAAACTCTTTCACCCTTATTAAGGAATTCTCATCCATTAACCACGGTTGCATGATTTACATTTTAGTATCTCAAAGACGTGTAAGTGGAGCACAATACAAAAATGTATAATGGGAGCTATAAAATAGGCCCTTTATTTGAAATGAGTGAAACCTGGCTTTAATTATTCAGAAGAAGGGTGGGCTCACCGCTAGGGCCTAGGAAGTGGGACATATGAGTCAGCCATGAAGGTGATCGCCCATGCTAACATCAATTCTCTGGGACTGTCCTGCACCATGGTAAAGTTCCTTAGGACCTTCCTCCCTTTAGGTAAGTAAATAGAAACTTTAAAAAACAAATCAATAGAACATAACTGGGAGGGTCATGAGGAAGAGGTGGAACTTAAAGGGAGTTAAGGACTCCATGAAGTGGAGGTAAGGAGAGAGGGTATTCCAGGCGTCAGGTATAGCCTGGGCAAAAGCCTGGAGGCAAGAGATAGAATGTTATACATACAGAAAACATCAAGTCATCTAGTTTAATTGGAATGTAGGATGTGTGTGGGGAATATGATGTAAATACAGAAAAATAAGTGGGAGTTGGGTTGTGAGGGGTTTTAAATGCCAAACAGAAGCAGACCTATACTTTAGGAATATCAGATTGTCAGATGTGTGGAGGGTAGATTGGAAAGGGAAGAGATTAGAGGCAGGGACCTCAAACAGAAGGCCATTACAATAGCCCAGGCAGGAGGTGATGAGGGTTTAAGCCAGAAGGATGGTCGTATTAGTGGAGGAAAGTAAATAGATAAGAGAGTCATTGAAGACATGGAATGGACAAGACATATTTGATATATTCAGGGTGAAGGAGAATGGAGAATGACTCTGGGGTTGAAAACTTGGGTGACTAGAAGGCCAGTGGTATCCTGAGCAGAAAATCAGGGTTAAAGGAAAGGAATGGGCATTTATATAATACCTACCACATGCCACACATTGTGCTAAGCACTTTTTACAAATATTATCTCTTTTGACCCTTACAAGAACCCTAAGAAATAGCTGTTATTATTGTACCCATTTTTACAGCTTAAACTGAGGTAAACAGAGGTTAAGTGACTTGCCCAGGTCATACAACTAGTAAATTTCTGGAGCCAGATTTGAACTTAGATCTTCTTGAGGTGTTTGTGGGACATCTGGAGATATCCACCACATAGTTGGTGATATGTGGCTGGAATTCTGGTGATAGATAAGGACTGATTATATAGGTTAGTAGTGATCTGAAGAGATGATAGTCGAATTTAGAGGAGTTGTTGAGATCACAAAGAGAAAGTTGATAGAGAAGAGGACAGGTGAAGAAAAGAGAAGAGAAGAGAGGAGCAGAGTGAAGAGAGAAGGGAAGGGATGGAAAAGGAAGAGTAGAGGGCAAAGGAAAGAATCCTAGGGTACACTCACCCATTAGGGGCAGGATGGTGGTGATGGAGGTAAGGGTGACAAAACAGCTAAGACTAATAGGTTTGAGTCCTGGCTCCAGTAAAAGATAGGGCTAGGACAAACCCTGGGTTTTTAACTTGGCTCCTCTTCCCCACAGCTACCAATGTATTAGCGTGTACCAGAAGCTTTGAACCTTCACTGCAGCACATATGGTTTAACTGTTCAGAAAATGAATGCTTGTGTGCAATCCTGGGTGAATGCTCACTTTGCTGACCCTTCATCCCAGCATAGCCTAAAGAACATGTCTGTAAGGTAACTTCTTTTTCTTTTCTCTCCAGACCAAAGATGAGTATCAGCTGATTTTCACTAGAACTCATTAGTCAATAAGGATTTATTAGGTATACAGTCCACATTATGGAAAGTAACATGCATGGCAATGAGATTGCAAGTCCCTTTGAGTCTTTTGTGCCATGGACTGTATTAGACACTGGGGATGGAACATTAAAATGAGACAGTCCCTGCCTTCATGGAGCTTGCATTCTATTGGAGAAACACACTACGCTCACAGATAACGAAATACAAGATATATGCAAAATAAATGTGTCATAGTTAAGAGGGAAGGGGCACTCTTCACTGGAGGAACCAGGAAAGTCCTCCTAAAAGAGATGAACCATAAGAGAGACAGAGGTTTTCCAGAGTGAGTTTTGAGAGTGTAAAAAGAAAGCATTCTAGGAGTGGGTATATAGCCCATGCAATGGTGTGTAGATGGCACTTGGAATGTTACTTATGGGGAGTGGCAAGCAGGCCAGTTTGGCAGGAAGATAAGGTACATGGCGGGGGGAAGTATAAACAGCTTGCAAAGGAAGGTTGATCACTGATGGAGAGCTAGAGAGGGGCCTCTAGCCTAACCCTTCTTTGTGCATATGAAGAAACTGAGGCCCAGGAGAGCTGCCCAAGATCACACACATAATAGTCATAAGCGGTAGGATTTGAACCTCAGTCCTTTGACACTAAAGCCATCTTTTTTTCCACTTTCTCACATTGTTGGAGTCAAATCATGAAGGGTGTTAAATGCCAAATACTAACCAACAATAGGAAGCAATTGGATTCAATTTCATATTTATTAGAGTCCAATACCATATGCAAGGCTCTGTGTCAGGCATTGGGGATATGAAAACAAGATGCAGAACAGTCCCTGCCCTTCTTGGAATTGATCTTCCCAGCTCTAGAACATTTGGGAGCATCAGGGCTCCCCAGCACATCTTTTGTCTCTCTCCACAGCAGCTAGGTGGAGCAGTGGATAGAGCATTAGGCTTGGAGTCAGGAAGACTTGCGGGCCAATATGGCAGTGGTTCTCAACCTGTGGGTCGTGACCCCTTTGGGACCCCTTATTTTTTTATTTTTTCGTTGAATGACTCTTTCACAGGGGTTGCCTGAGACCATAGGAAAACACATATTTCTGATGGTCTTAGGAACCAAGACCCTGCTCCTCTATCCGTCTCCAGGTGGGTCCGCTCACATGCAGATACGCCCACATATGAGTATTAAAGGGTCTCGGCATCAGGAAGGTTCAGAACCACTGCAATATGGCCTCAGACACTTAGTATCTGTGTGATGCTGGACTAGTCACTTAGCCCTGTTTGCCTCAGTTTCCTAAAGTGTAAAATTGGGATGATAATAATAGCACCTGGCTCCCAGGGTTGTTGTGAGGCTCCGATGAGATAATATTTGTAAAGCATTCAGCACAGTGCCTGGCACAAAGTACATTCTTAAAAAAAGCTTGTTCCTTTCCCTTCTCAGGCTTCATGTCAGGAACATGACATAAGTACTTAATGCAGAGCAGCCCTCTGTTTCTCTATCTCCCTATGGGATTATAGCTATGTGTATACAAGCACAATACCTATACACCCATTTTGTTGTTCAGTCATTTTTTCACTTGTGTTTGACTCTTCATGACGCCATTTGGGATTTTCTTGGCAGATACTGGAGTTATTTTACCATTTCCTTCTCCAGCTCATTTTACAGATGAGGAAAGTGAGGCAGAGTTAAGTGACTTGCCCAGGGTCACACAGTTAGTGAGTGTCTGAGGCCAGATTTGAACTCAGGAAGATGACTCTTCTTGACTTCAGGACTGGAACACTATATGCTGTGCCATCTAGCCACCCTAATCTCTATTCTCCTTTCTCTAATATAAAGGTCTCCTATTTTTCTATGTAGAATCCTCTCCTAGCCTGGTCAGAGTAGAACAAGAGTTACAAGTACTCTTCTACTAATAACTAGACCAGGCCACCCATGCCTGCTCAGTCATTCATTTCCAAAGGGAAATTAGTCTTCCATTCTTGGCAATGCAACTCCAGAAGGATGTTTTCATGAATTCTCACTATTGACCTCATAGTAATAGACTGACTCATCTGGCCAGACAATTAATCTTTCCCCATAATGTGTAGCAGCTGGAGCCACCATCCTTATTTCCCTACAAATCCTTAATTTTAAGTCTGCCTTCTATTCAGCCTTGTTTGCTGAGCTAAGGATTATTTTGTCTGTGGTTAGAACTATTTTAAAAAACAGTACAGATAATCCCACACTGACTGCTTGGCTCCTCTAAGACCTTCTGTCAACTATGCTGCTGCCTAGGGTGAGTTTAACTAAGGTTACCTTGGTTGAAGCTCACCTGGTTGAAATGAAGGGACTGGAAAGGAGGAAGGGAATGAGCATCCCTTTGAGAAGGTTTATTCTTTTTTTCCTCAATATGATTAGTATTGTTAGAACACATGGTCTTGCTAAGACTAAACCTTGGTGACTTTGGAATGGGGGAGGACAAAATTGGTTTATCTTATGCTCTGAGAGGAGATGAGAGAAACCACAAGATAGAAAAAAATTTTTTAAAAAGGTATTAATTCATGCAGTGGTCTCATGTGCATTGTATACTGGGGGAAAAGTCACCTTGTCTAAGGATCTTAAAAAAGAGAAACAATTGCATTATCAGGGTTCATCCATTCAACAAACTGCTTGCAAAGAAAGCATTATAATATGAGGGAACTACCAAGATAATACATAATCTTACATGTTGAAACAAAATTGCAAGAAGAGTGTTTGTTACAGGAAGGTGATGTGAGAGAGACAGGAATTCAAAAGACGTGAAATATAGTTTACAAAAGACTGAGGGGGGAAGGAAAGGAAATGGAATAAACATTTATGTAGTGCTTACTACAACTATTACCTCATTTGATCCTCCTCACATCGCAATGAGATAGGTGATAAACAATCAGTGACCATGTGAAAGAATGCCTCTAATTACTTGAGCAACTCAAAACAACACTGAGAGTTCACAACATATCCATTAGTCTGATAAAGATAGAAACAACGTTGGATGATCTATGAGAACATAGCAGCCACATTTGACATTATTGTTTGTTCTTCATTCTCAAAAAGGACCAATGACATCATGAATGTGATGTCTTGACTTGCACATGAATTGAATTTGAGTGAGGCAGATCTGTGCATAATCTTCAGCCTCAACTCTCTCCTCCAGAGTCATTGGAGATGACATATGGCATTATGTGTGACATCAGTACACTACTGGTAGAACCATGCATTGGGCTAACCATTGTGGAGAACAATTTGGAATTATTTGCAAAGTCCCTAAATTGGTTATACTCAGGTATTCCACTAATGGCCACAAAAATCAAGGAGATTAAAAACAGAGGGAAAGTTATCATATATACAAAAATATACTTACCAGGACTTTTTGTGTTGCAAGACTCAATAAAAAATGTACACACGTGGATTGGGGGATGAATGTGATGGAACATGATTGTGCCCTAAGGAGTAACAGATAGGAAGAATTTAGAGAAGGAAGAATGAGAGAGAAGAGGACTAAGCATTTATATAATGCCTACTATGTGCTAAACACTTTTCTCCCCTATATATCTTTTTTGAGCCTCCCGACAACCTTGCAAGCCCCATTTTACAGTTGGTGAAACAGAGGCAAACAGAGGTTAAGTTATTTGTCCAGGATTACACAGCTAGTAAATGTCTAAGGCTGGATTTGAACTTAGGCCTTCCTGATTCCAGGCCCAGTCCTCTATCTGCTGTACCACTTGGCTGCCCAAGAGAAGTATGGGAATACTTGTATGAACTGATAGGGAGTGAAGAAGCCAAACCAGGCCCCCCAGTGCAGACAACATGACCATGATAATGAAAACAGCACCGAAAGTCCTCAGCCAAATTTAGATCCATTGGAACAATCGAACTTGCTCCCAGAAAGCAGATAATGAAACACATTTCTTTCCTTGCTGTAGAGAGGAAGGGACTGATTGTGTGAAGAACATCACCTACGCTGTCACGTGGTTGTTGTGACATCTGGTTATGTTTAACTGCTGTTTTTGTTTCTTACAAGGAAGGGTTCCTTGGTCAAGGTTGGGGGCTGTGTTGGGAAATGATTATGGTCTGTCACTAAGTGTATAAAACCTTTAAACATCAAGAACAGGAGGCAGAGGCCTCAACAGTAAAGAGCATATAGGAAATGTGATGAAATCCTAGTTCATTTAATTGAATCTGACTACTTTTAGTTCTGCTGATCAAATTCCAATGAGGTTCTTTTTTTCTCCATCTTCATTATCAGATGAGGTACAGGAAGGGTAAGCAGTGAATTCCACCTTAATTTGATCAGATTTCTAAGAGTGACACTTATTACTACATTAAGATTCCCTGTTTCCTGACTTTTCTTTGCCACAAATATTTACTGAGTGCAGCTGACTGGGTTGCAGGGATTATGGGATGAACACAGGGTTTATGCAGCTGAGGCCGGTGGCATCAGCTTGCATCTTCTCCTTCTCAAAACCATTCCTGTCAATGTCTAACTCCTGTCACAGCACAAAGAAAAATTTCCCTGAGAATTCTGCAACTTAAACTCCTTTTATAGGTCTTATCTATGTTTTTTTTAATCAGTTTTTTATCAGTTTTTTTAATCAGTTGATTTTATTTCTCATTAGAGTCCTCAGTTAATAGCCTAATCTTGATAGCTCAGCCTGGTGTGGAGTTGTTGCTGAATTCTCTAGGTTTTTGCCCACAGGCTGTAAGCTCTGGTGTGTTCTACCAAGATGGAGAGCACTGGAATATTTGTCAAGTGAAGGCCTACGATACGAGGACCAGCCTAGTAGAACTCTGAGAGGCATAGCATACGATCATAGGCATCACAGGATCATTGTTTTGGAGATAAGAGGATCTAGCTTGACCTCTTGATCTTTCAGACAAGTAAACCCAGGCCCAGGGAGGCTGTGATGTGTCTAGGGTCACCAGTCTGGCTATGTGGTAATGAATTATGTGACTATAACAATCCTGGAAAGCCTCTACCATAATTGGTAGAGCAGTTGTGATCTGTATCAATAAGATATGATATTAATAAGATTAAGCAACTACTGTATATATCAGACATTCTGTATTAATGGATGAAGACCCATGCTGATGCAGTCCTAGATTCCTGAAGTATGGCAGTAAGACTGTCTAATCCCTGCAGGTCCCACTGGTTCCCCACAAAAAAGGTTTGATTGTGTATTTAATTAAATAGCATACCAATAGAGATTCTCTGAAGACCTGTCTGGTTTTAAATTTCAGTCATACCTGTTATCAGTTAGTTAATTAACATTTATTAATTACCTGCTAAATGCTAGCCACCGTGCTAAGTCCTGGGGATACAAAGAAAGGCAAAAGACAGTTCCTGCTCTCAAGGGGCTCCCAATCTAACATGGAGAGAACATACAAACAACTATGTACAAACAAACTAAAAAAGGATCACTTGGACACAGTCACCAGAGGGAAGGCCCTAGATTTAAGGGGGATTGGAAAAGGCTTTCTGTGGGAGGTGGCATTTTAGCTAGAACTTGAAGGAAATCGGTAAATGGTGATAGGAAGTCTAGAGTGAGCACAAGGGCTACCCCGGAGCAAGGAAGAGGAGAAGCCCCCAGGCAGCCCCTCACTGCTCCAAGGATAGTTGTTCAATAACCAGCTTATTTCAGCATTTCTAGGGCAGTTAGGTGATGCAGTGGATAGAGTGCTGGGCCTGAAATCTCATCTTCCTGAATTCAAATATGGCCTCAGACACTACCTGTGTGACCCCGGGCAAGTCACTTAACTCCATTTGCCTCAGTTTCCTCATTTGCAAAATGAGATGGTGAAGAAAATGACAAGCCACTCCAGTAATTTTGCCAAGAAATCCCCAAAAGGGGTCACAGAGCATCAGACACTACCGAAATGACTGAACAACATTCAGCATTTTTACTACAGTACTTAAGAGTGTGGTTAGTAGGAAAGATATTTGTGTAGGAGTGCTCTGATGTTAGAGAGAGATCACCTTTGGTGGTCAGAGAGTATAGGATAATAGAGTAAGTACTGGGGAATGGATGTGCAAAATAAGCTTGGATCTTTTTTTTTTAGTACTTTTTTCAATTAGCAAACATTTATATACCTTCCCTCTTAGCTCCCTTCCCCTGAAAGAAAAAGAAAATCTTTGTAACAAATATACATAGCCAAGTAAAACGTCCCATGTTGGCTGCGTCCAAAAACGTTTGTCTCATTCTGCATATTTAAGCCATCACTTCTTTGTCAGGAGGTTGATAGCATGTTTCATCATCCAGGCCTTCTTCCCTAGGTGTGGGGGGAGGTCATGGATTGCTGTGTTGCTCAGCCAAAGCAGCTTGAGGGATCTAGCCTAGAGGAGAGAAAACTGGGGTAGGAGATGAAGAGGTAGGTGATAACCATCTCTAAGTACTGGAAAGATTGTGCTCAATACAAGGGATGAATTGTATTTGTTCTTCTTTGTCCCAACACACAGACCTAGGATTATTGAGTAGAGGTGGAAGAGAAGCAGATTTCAGTTTGATTATAAAGAAAAAGCATCACCTGTGCCCTTGCTATACTTTCTTCCCTTTACTGTTTTGACTCCTTGGTGAACCACTTCAACTCTTTACTCTCCTCTCCTCTTGAATACCTTGCCCTTTTGTCCTATCACCAGTCATATTGTGTTAGAGTCCAAACCTGGTTTACTCCCACCCTCTACCTCCTTCAATCCTATTCTGTTGCTGAATGGAGCTGGAGGAAATGGTGAAATAAATTGCAGCTGCTAGATGAGAAGTCACCCTTCTTCCCTTCTCATCTTGCATCATTCAGTGCTTGGCACATCACAAGCTCTTAATAAATGCTTTATCTAATTCAGAAATCTTTCTCCACGATCTACTCCTTAACTTCAGGCTCTGATGTAGAGGTGACCCTTTTCTTTGCCAGTGCCAACCCTTTTCTGTGCATTCTTGATCTTATTATCCCCTCCTACATTTCTAGTACATTTCCCCCTGTATTTTCCCCTCTCCCTTTTTTTTTCTATTAATTTCTTTCTCTCTGTCTACTGGCTCCTCCCCTGCTTCCTAGAAACATCCCCATGTTTCCTCCTGTTTTAAAACAAACAAACAAACAAAAAACCCTCACTTGATCACTACCATCCATAGTAACTCATCCTCAACTTCTCCTCTCCTTTATGACTGAAGTCCTGGAAAAAGCTGTCTATGCTGCATGCCTTTACTTCCTCTCTTCTTCTTTTCTCCCAAACCCTTTATAGTCTGGCTTTTGACCTTACCGTTCAAACGAAACTGTCCTCTCCAGAATCACCAATAATCAATTAATTGACAAATCTAATAGCCCTTTCTCAGTCCCAATCCTTCTTGACCACTCTACAATATATGATTCTACTTATCACCACCTCCTCCTAGACGCTCTCTCCTCTCTAGGCTGTCCTGATAATGCTCTTTTAGCTCTCCTAGTTGCCTAGCACACCTTCTCACTCTCCATTCCTGGTTCTTCCTCCATGTCATGACCACTAACCATGGCTCTCTTCTGGGCCGTCTTCACTTCTCTTTCTCTTATACTATTCCACTTCATAATCTCATTAGCTCTCAATGCCTCAATTATCATCTCTTTGCAGATAATTTCTGGGATTGTTGTGGGGCTCAAATGATATAAAAATTATAATTAAGATAATGTAAATTATTATGTAACGAATGTAAATGTAAATTACAAATCTCACTAAAATGACATAATAAATGTAAAAAAAATTGTCATAAATTGTAAAGTGCTTAGGTCAGTGCCTGGCATGTAGTAAGCACTATGTAAATATTGTTATTGCTTTCTTATTGTTTCTAGGTCTATATATCCGGCTCTTACCTGTCTCCTAAGCTGCAGTTACAAATCACCAACTCCCATTTAAAACATCTTGAACTAGATGTCTCATCAGCATCTTATACACCATGTGCCTCAGAGTTCATTTCCCCCAGACCTTCCCCTCTTCTAAATTCCCATTTACTGTCAAAGGTATCACTGTCCTTATAGTCACACAGGTTCATAACCTTAGTGGTATCCTTAACTTCTCACTCTCACTCATCCCACATATCCAGGTTGTGGCCAAATCTTATTTCTACCTTCACAGCATCATACATATGTCTGTCTGTGCATGTATGTGTATACATGTACATATGTATATCTGTGCATATGTGTGTTATATTAGCATGTGTATATACATACATACATATATATACACATACATAAAATATACATATATGTATGTGTGTCTGTGTGTATATACACACACTCTTTCTCTGTCTCTGTCTCCCTGTGTCTCTGTCTCTTTCTGTCTCTCTCTGTCTCTCTGTCTCTCTCTAATATGGTCACCACCTGAGTTCAGGTTGTCATTTCCTCTCCCTTATAAGATTGCAGTGGTCTTCTATCTGTATCTGGTCTTATTGCCCCAAGTTTATACCTGCTCCAATCCATCCTCCACTCAGCTGCCAAAGTGATTTTTCTACAGCATGGTTCTGGCCATGTCACATTCTCCACCCCCACCCACCATCCCCACTCTTAAGCCTCATTTCCCCTTGCCCCCATTGCTTACTAAACTCCATTGGCTTACTTTTGATCCTCCATGACCAAATATAAACTCTCTGTTTGGCATCTAAAGCTTTTCAGAACCTGATCCTTTACTACTACCCCAATCTTCTTGTACTTTACTTCTTTCCATGAATTTGGTGGTCCTGGAGCACTGACCTACTTGCAGTTCTGTGCCTTTTCATTGGCGATTCCCAACACCTGGAATGTTTTACTTCCTCATCTCTACCTCTTAGTTTCCCTTCAAGATTTGGTTGAAATCTCACCTTCTGCAACAGTCCTTTCTGAGGCCTCTTTCCTATCTCCTGGCCAGTTGTTAATTAATACCTTCTCCTCTCAAACTGCCTCTAACCTTCTCTCTCCCTCTCTCTCTCCCCCTTTCACTCTCTCTGTCTCTCTTTCCCTCTCTCTCCCTCCCTCCCTCTCTCTGTCTTCATCTATCTCTAGCTCTATCTACACACATGTATATGCATATATGTCTTATATGTATCTAGTTATTTTCATGTTGTCTCCCTTATTGGACTATAAATACCTTGATGGCAACAGCTATTTTTGCACATAGTAAACGCTTAATAATTTCTTGTTGACTAGCTGACTATTACCCACCTCTCTAATTTTTTTTTATTTTATGGATGAGGAAACTGAAGCCCAAAAGTATTTAAGAGTGACATGTTAAAACCATTCATTGGGGTGAGGGGCATAAATATTTATATTGCAGATAAAATTTTTCCAGAGAGATCTTAAATCAGTGGTTTCCAATCTTTTGATATCTTTAGTCACTGAACTTTACTGATTCCACATTTTAAAAAAGTGTAATAGATGAGGTTAGCAAGGGTGTATATGGGAGATAAAGTGAAGGAGGGTGTTAATGAAGACAAATGAACATTCTAAAAGGATAGGAGATTTTCATGTTATTAACAGATGATCCTGGGGGCCCTTGGAATACCCATGACAAACTCATTTGGGGTTCCAAATTAGAGGCTGAGAATATGAATAAAAAATGGGTCATACATTCTCTGATAAATATCACATTTTCAATCAACCAAAGATCAGAAAAAATGAGTAGCACATTATAATAATTTTTTTTTAATCTTCTCCGTCTAAGAGTACTTAGAAGATTACTAATATCAAGAGGAAATGGGCATAATAGGTGAATTTCAGTTAGCATTTCTAGCATGTTATCTATCTATGTCTTTCTTTTACTAATGGCTAAAAGGAAGGAGAATCATGACTCAATAAAACTATTCCATTAAAATTGGATTGATAACAATTTTCTAAAGCAAATGGTGGATCCAAGCTGCTAGCTTAATTAGATAGTTTCCCATTGGACCTTAGACAGAGCAGGAAATGGTATTCTTGTCCTCTGAATAAGTCACATCTTGCAAGAAATGTTTGAGTCTCCCCTCAAATTTTCTCATCAAATTCAATGTACCATGATATAGAAAAACAGACCCTCATTTCTAGGATACTCTTCTTAGGAATCAATAAAGAATCACACCTTCAGAAACCATAGTTCTTGAGCTGTTGTGTAGAAGTAACATGAGGTGAGACTGTCAGTTTTTCCACTTTGTTTTGCCAAAATGTCATTACCTTATTCTGAAGAAGTGACATCTCCATTTCATACTTTGACCTTTATGTTTAAAACAACCTAAAACACACCAATTATGAATGGCATTTTAGTCCAGGGGGCAAAATGCCCCCAGTTTGTGGTTGTTCTCACACATGACAACTCTAACTGTCCAAAATATCTGTTCACTTGGGCAGTACTAAAGTCCCCTCAGAAAACAGACTTCCAGGGATCGTAGAATCATTGATTTAAAGCTACAAGAGACCTTAAAGGCCATTTATCCAAACTTTTCATTTTATAGATCAGCATCTGAAGCCTGAAGAGATTAAATGACCTGCTGCATAATAGTTACCAAGTAGTCAATTTGAATCCAGATCCTTTGACTCAAAACCTATCACTTTTCTAACTCTACCAAACTGCCTTTGGAAATAAATGGAAGCTACATATTTGGGTGGATAACTAGGTGGCACAGTGAATAGAATACTAGGTCTAGAGTCAGGAAGACTCATTGTCCTGAGTTTAAATGTGGCCTCATACTAATTGTGTGACCCCTGGCAAGTCACCTATCCTTTCTTGCCTCAGTTTCTTCATCTGTAAAATGAGCTAGAGAAGAAAATGGCTAACATTCCGATATTTTTGCCAAGAAAACTCCAAATGAAATCACAAAGAGTTGGACACAGCTAAAACTGCTTGAAAACAATAATATTGGAGCTCAATGAGAAATATTTCTCAAGAACTAGTCCTCTTAAAA
Organism: Pseudochirops corinnae; assembly: GCA_028646515.1. Taxonomy (NCBI): domain Eukaryota; kingdom Metazoa; phylum Chordata; class Mammalia; order Diprotodontia; family Pseudocheiridae; genus Pseudochirops; species Pseudochirops corinnae. The sequence continues at coordinate 259,470,546 of CM053586.1, forward strand.
ATGTAATGGTCTGCCCCTGGGAGTAATGGTTATGCTCTTACTTGAGGTCTTTTGGGATCTTGTGGTTGGGATTTTTGCATGGGTACAATCTGAGGCAGATGTGAACAACCATTTATTAAGCACTTAGCACATGCCAGGCACCATAAGGCTTCTTTCCATTTAGAAATTGTGTGATCCTGTTAATGACTAGATCCAAAGAATAACCAATGTTGGGTCAAGTCACGTTGGAGGAAGGTCTCCAATGGAATTCTCCCAAAATTGATTCACAGACCTATGATGTACAACTTTATTTTTGTTGATGACATATAAAGGTACAGAAAATATGCACATCAACCTTACAATGAAATGAAGCTAGATGAGATAGCTAACCTTTTAGATGACAAAGTCAGAATCTAATACTGTCTTCAAATATTTAAATATCTGTCAACTGGAAAAGAGTTTACACTTATTTGGCTTGAACCTAGAGAGATAGGTTTGGTCTTAATGTAAGGAAAAATACTCTTTTTTTAAGCTTTTTTTTTTTTTAAAGTAAGTTTTCTTTCCTACTCCTTGTAAAACCCCAATTTGAGCAACCTATCCCCCAAAAAACCAAGCCTGAAAATTACATAACATTGCTATATAGTCTGGCAAAAGAAATTTCCACATTTGTTTAGTTGATTCAATCGTGACCTCATTTGGGGATTTTTTGTTAAAAATACTGGAGTGGTCTGCTATTTCTTTCTCCAGCTTATTTTACAGATAAGGAAACTGAGGCAAACAAGGTTAAGTGACTTGCCCAGGATCACACAGCTAGGAAGTGTCTGAGTCTGGATTTGAACTTAGAAAGATGAGTCTTCCTGACTCCAGACCTGGCACTCTTCCCACTGCCACCTAGCTACCCCTCATTAATTACTAATTATTAATGCCTATATTAGCCATGACCAAAAATGCATGTATCTTTCTGCATTTTAAGTTCATCACCTCTCTCTCAGGAGTTGAGTGATATATTTCATCTTCATTTTTTTGGACTCATTATTTCTCATTGCATTCTTCAGGGTTCTGAAATCTTTGAAAGTTACCATTTTATAAACTGTATAATAATTATAATGTTGTTTTCATTGTATAAATTGTTCTAAATCTCACTTTACTTTGGTTAAGTTCACAAATGTCTTCCCAGTTTTCTATGAAATTGTCCATTTCATAATTTCTTATGCTATAGTTAATTTTGTTTCATATACCTTTTCATTTCATTCATACACCACAGTTTAGCCAGTCCTCAACTGGAGGATGCCCCTTTAATTTTCAAGTTTTGACTACAATGTAAATAAGTACTATAAATATTTTTGTACATATTAATTGTAATGAAAATTTTCAAGCAATTAGATCTGTCTCAAAGTTCAGTGGGTTGGTTCAGGAGATAGTAGATTTCCCCTCACTTTATACATGATTTTTGTATAGAGGCTGGTATAGAGGCTTTGTATAGAGATTTTTCAGGTATTTTATAAATGGAATTCTGGGTCAGGTATTGGTGAAATAAGTACATTTAGAAGAGGGGTGCCTTTTTGGGGTAAGATCACGGTTTACTTTGATTGAACCTGTTGAATTTTAGTTGTCTCCAGGACATTCAATTTGGAATATCCATTAGCAAGTTGGTGATTTGGGTTTGAAGCTCAGGAGAGAGACTTGATCCAGAAATACATATATAAACCTAAGAGTCATCAACATAGAGATAACCATTAAGACCATGGAAGAACACCAAGTGAGAAAATGTAGATAGAGAAGAGGTCCCAAGACAGAACTTTGAGGTATAGCCAGGCTATGAGAGTATGAAACTGTGTAACTATTACCTGCATTTAGAAAGTATCCTATAGTGGAAAGTGTACTGACTCTGGAGTCATGGGACCTGGATTTGGGTCTTACCCTTATTGCCTGGATGATTTTGGGCAATCACTTGAGCTCCCTAGATCTATTATCCTATGATCCATCCAAGTAGACCAAGAAGGAGCAGACAGGAAGAGGAGAGAGAGAGAGAGAGAGAGAGAGAGAAAGAGAGAGAAAGAGAGAGAGAGAGAGAGAGAGAGAGAGAGAGAGAGAGAGAGAGAGAATATATGAATGGTATCATGAAAATCCAGAAAATAAAGAGTATCTAAAAGGAGAAGGCAGTCACTAGTATCATCTGTTGCATAGAAATCAAGAAAGATGGTGATTGAGAAAAAAACATGGAGTCATATATGGAAGATGGGGAAAAGGGCAGGCAATAAAGGATGAATATAGAAACATGGCATGGTCTTATACAAAGAGTGAAAGAAGTGCCAAAGTTCAGAATAAACTGAGGCTAGTAACTAATAAAGCTAAGGATGGTTGAAAAGTTTCATTTTCTGTTTTTTTTTTTAAACTATTCTAGGGAAGAGAAAAAGCACAGAAAAAAAAACCTCATACTCAGGGATGAATGAAGTAAGTCCAGCTCCTCATTTTATAGATGAGGAAACTGAGGCACGGGGAGGTTACATAACTTATCCAAGTTCACTATTCTGGAAGCTGCCTCCAAATCCAGCACTCTTTTTACTCTACTATAGAGCAGCCTCGAAGTGTTGGAAGTGCTTTGCAAACCTTAAAGGACCATATTATAGCCAGCGATCATTATTACTGTTATTAGTATTTGATAAGGATTGCATTGAATCCTAGAGTACAGTGATGACACTGAAGTGCTTCATTATTTGATTATCCCTCTGATCTCTGTACCATCCCTCATCCACGTGCAAGAATGTTGTTTAAAGAAATCTTTTTTCAGGTCAAAAACTCCATCTCCAAGTCCCTGTTAGGAGCATTGTCATCCTTCTGGTTTATCTTGGCAGATGAGGGTGAAATTTGTGCAAGATAATTGGCTTCCTGGTGAGTAAGGTCCCTTAGCCCTTTGTGCTGAAGGCCGCCCAATATTCCTCCTGCTTTCGTGCTAATCTTGATGGCACTGACAGCCCAGTGGTCCAGGGAAGGGTGAGCATGTACTTAAGTCTCATTTTTAACATACTGAAGTGTTATACTTAATCCCCAGGAGATTCGTGCATGTGAACAAGGCACCCTGGCATGCAGAACATCCATATTCGTGTTACACCTTTCTCCAGAAAATCCCAACAGCCTTTTGTTCATGCTAAGGGTTGCCCCTGAAGAGACAGCATTAGGAAACTGTCCTTCCGGCTTGGAGGCCAGCACAGTTAAGTGCCTTGTTGAAGGACAAACTGACAAGCCTGCTGGCCATTCCAGTTCACACTACAATAATCTGCATTGCCTTGAACAATGAAAATCTTTGTTGATTTTTTTTTTATTTTAATTTTTGGTGGGGAAAATATGTGCCCCACAAACCCTAGTAATGAAAAATTTCTTTTAGGAAGCTGTAGTTAAAAGATAGGGTGGCTAGATGGCGCAGTGGATAGAGTACCAGACTCTTCCTGAGTTAAAAGCACAGTCTCAGATAGCTCCTAGCTATGTGACCCTGGGCAAGTCACTTATCCTATGTTTACCTCAGTTTCCTCATCTGTAAAATGGAGATAATAATAGTGCCTTCCTCCCAGGGTTGTTGTGAAGATCAAATGAGATAATTATAAAGCGCTTAGTGCAGTGCCTGGCACATAGCAAGTATTATATAAATGTTGTTGTTATAGCACTTTGCAAGCCTGAAAGCACTTTACAAATGCTTTAGTCTATTAGCTGGAAGATATGAGTAACATTGGGAATATTAAAGGCAATTCATTTTCTGGGATACTTGATTCACAGACATTTAGCAATTTCTGAACAAAAAGAAGAGAGAGAGGGAGAGGGAGAAAAAGAGGGAGAGGGAGGGAGGGAGAAAGAGAGAGAGAGAGAGAGAGAGAGAGAGAGAGAGAGAGAGAGAGAGAGAGAGAGAGAGAGAAGCATGTGTATTGTTGGGGGTTCAGATGAAAGCCCAGAAAAAGCCACATGGTAGGTTTTGCCCCAGAGACTAAATTGGGAAGTTACAGTTTGTGCAGAAAAGCCAAGATTTCTTTCCCTAAGTAATCACCTCAGGAGAGAGCCCCCAGCCCCAACAATCTGATGGTTCTGTGCTGCCAGAGAGTCAGACAGAGCCAAATCACAGCTCAAGCCTGCTGGGGAAGGACCAAGCGTGAATCCCAGCTCGACAACAATTAAAGCTGCCAGTTTCTGCTGGCTGCAGGATCCTCCTTAGAGCAGTCATGATGCTAAAATGGCCATTTTTCTGCAAAGAAACCCTTTTGAAAGTTCTCATTTTCCCGCTATACTACAGCCATCCCCATAACACCCAGCAGCAGGTACCTTCCCATGCCCTTCAGAAATTAAGCCCTGGCTAGACAGAGCTTTTATAAGAATTCCGGCTATATACAAAGAACCTTATTATCAATGCATTTTTTTTTTATGTGAAGGGGCTAAACGTAGGTATACTGCCTTAGTTTAGGACCTATAATGACTTCCTGGTTCGTTTGGTCATTTGATATAGGAATCTCCTAGTGAACACACACACACACACACACACACACACACACACACACTCACACACACAGTTCCTGTTCCCAAGGAGCTTCCAATCTAATGGGAGCAGAGACAATACACAAAAGGGGAAGAGGGAAAAAAGATACCCAACATGAGCATCATGGTGGAGAAGTCAGAGGCTAATTCTGACATGAGGAGCCTGGTCTTTGGAGTTCACAGCTCCACTAGCCAATCATAGGGGCAGAGGGGCAGTGCTGTGGTGTGAGTATGAGACCGATGAGATCTCGCAGCATCTTTCCCAACAATGAACTTCCTAGGGGCGTGATGGAGAAGGTAGAGAAGTCCTAAAGGAGTACAGCTAGGTGAGAAATGAGCTACCAACATGTAAATAAAGTCCAGACCAAAACAAACAAAGAACAACAACGAAACACATAAAGAAGCCCCATAACCCGAAAAGAGAAGGCTCTCAAAGCCAGCATAATAATAGTACTTATTGTACACCATACCAGTACACAGCTAGGTGGCTAGAAGGCTGGACTTGGATTCATGAAAGTCTGAGTTCAAATCCTGCTTCAGACCCTTAGTCCTGTGTGATCATAGCCAAGCCACCTAATAGCTGCAAGCCTCAGTTTCCTCATCTGTTTAATGGGGATAATAATAGTACCTACCTCTCCAAGGTTATAGTGAGGATCAAATGAAATAACATGTGAAGCACTTTTTGAGACTTAAATAGCTATGTAAATGCTAGGAATTTTTATTGTACCTCACAGAGCTAGTTATGAAGATCATATGAGATAATATATGTAAAGTGCTTTGTAAACCTTAAAACACTCTCTAAATGTGAGCTATTATTATGCTACTGGATATCACAATAATTTTCCAGATAATTTGATCAACATTTTCAGGAGACATGCAGGTAACTCTTAATTGTATGGTCACTTTTCAACCACAGTGACTCCACAAGAATCCATGTATCTCAAATTATTTGCATCAGAGAGTTTTATTTGTATGAAGAGACAACCTTTTATTTTTTTAAATAGGCTCCTACAATTTATTACCATCAATGCCACAAGCCATACCACCATCACCTCACCATAGCACTTATTAAATGAATCCTCCTGTTTCCTTTCAGAAGCTTGAAAGCAGTGAATCTCAAAGTGTGATCTGGAGACTCCAGGGGTCCCCAAGGTCCTTTCAGTGGGGTCTGTGAAGTCAAGACTATTTTCATAATAACAATCATAAGATGTTTTAATGTCTTACATGACAAATATTGATATATTTAACTCACATGAACAAAAACTCCTCATTGGGTCCCTCAATAATTTTTATGAGTATCTGTCTCAAGGGAAAGGGGAGGGAAGGAAGGGAAGGAGAGAAAGAATTTGGAACTCAAAACTTAAAAAAAAAAAAGAAAAATGTTAAACATTGTTTTTATGTGTAATTTGGGGAAAATATTTTTTTAAAAGATCATAAAGAGTTCCTGAGATCAAAAAGTTAGAGAACTGCTTCTGTAAAGGAAAGGAGTCCATACTGGGGAAAGCATGTTGGCTTGATTCCGTGGCCATCCAGTTGGGATGGCCCAAGCAGGGCTGGGCTGCAGGACAGTCCAAGGGCTAGGAATCGAGGCTGACCTACAGAAAGACTTGGGCAAAGACTAGGTGTCATGCACTGTGGTAGCCAAATCAGGACTTAGTGTCCCAAGCACAAGTATGCATGGGTATGAATTCAGAAAAAAGGTCTTAAACAAGGTAAGTCAGTCTACTGAAGGAAAAGACAGGTGGGAATCAGGCCTTTTTTCACCTAAGACCTAAATAGAGTCCAAGATCCTGAATATTTATCATGTTAAAAGTAGCACAGGTGATCAGTAGGGGTCCAGGCAAGAGGCCAGCATCATCCTGGTAGAATGGACAGATCCTTGTATTTGCAATCAGAGGTTATTGTCATTCAGTTGTTTTTCAGGCATATCTGACTCTTCATGACTCCATTTGGGGTTCTCTTGGCAAAGATACTAGAGTGGTTTGCTGTTTCTTCCTCTAGTTCAGTTTACAGGTGAGGAAACTGAGGCAACCAGGGTTGTAGTACCTGAGGCCGGATTTGAACTCAGGTCTTCCTGACTCCAGGCCTGGTGCTCCATCCACTGCACCACCTAGCTGCCCCTGAAATCAGAGAACCTGGGTTAAAAATCTTACCATCCCTGCTACTTTGTGCCTCAGTGATGTCACGCAAGCCACTTAATCTTTTTGGAGCTCACATCCCTCATCTGTAAAAATTAAGAGTTGAACTAGATTGCCCTCTAAGGGCTCTTCTAACTCACATCTATGATCCAATGATCAGGGAGGGTGGTCAGTACATATTCTGTGGACCTAGTCATGGAGAGACCAGAGATCAGAGCCAATAAACCCAGTCTGTTGGTGGGCAGGGAGCAGGATAGGTTTCTAGTCTGTATGTATGGGTCATATGGGAGTAGGATCTTCCCTAGATAACTTTTCAGATCTTAATTATCAGAATTTGATGCCACAACTTTGTGTTTTAATAGCAATATATTGTTTTAATGAGTCAGCTTCATTCACAAGGTAAAATGATGCTGTCCTACAGATAAGAATACACAGGTGGCTTTGGTTCCAGATGTCTCACAGAAGGGCATAAATGGGAATAGGATGTGGTAACTGGGGGAGAGTTGATATGTTTTGAAGAAGACACTAGCAAATCCTTGAAGTGGGGTCAGTGTTGTGGGGGATTTTTTTGTCCCAGTTTTTTTTTTAATTTTCTTTTATCCTTTTGACACACATCAAAAACATGAACATTGGAGTTGCTGGGTTGTTGAGTAGGGATCCTCAGGAGAGCTGGGGGGCCTCATGGTTTGTTGATTCTAAGAGGGCAGATAAATCAATTTACTAGAAAATCTGGGGAATGAATTTAAATAGAAAGAAGAACAGAAAGAGAGAACTACATGTCAAGCTACTAATCTCTATTACTACATTCAGCTTGTTTTAAAGTGTATTTTGAATTTAATAAGGTAGTTCCAATGCTGCCCTGATTGTCTGTTCCCTTCTGAACTCCATTCTACTCTCTTCTTCACATTTGGTATCGATTCGTTGTTACCGTCCCCCCCCCCCCTTTTTTTTTATTTGGAGGGAAGCCCTTAAATGGAGGAGATCCCTAATGTGGCAGAGTAAGAAGTTTAGATATTAAATCTTAGAGCCAAGCTAGGAACAGGTCTCCATGATCTTCCTAGAATCAGAGGAGGTGATCTGGAACCATTCTCTCTAACCTCGGTTCTCCTGCAGCATTTCACCTTTTGCCTAAATAAAAGCCCTCCCCAATAACACTTAAACAAGCCACAATAAACTAACCCATCCATTAGTCTTGTGTAAATGTTTGTCTCTGTCTTTACCTCTAGTCCATCATCTCTCCAAACTGTTAATTTAAACCATTTATCAAAGCACACTGAAGTATCATTATATACTAAAGGGGGAAAAAACACTTTTTGTGCTTAAAGTATTTTAATTTAAATTAGGAGATTTGCTGGTTACAAAGAAATTCTACTAGTCACAAATTGTAAGTTCTGAGTTTATGTTTGTTTGGTTTTTTTAGTAGCTAGCAATTTTCATTCATTTGGCCCCACACTGTAGAGTTCAATGTCATATGTCCAGCAGCTCAGATGCTGATGCTATAGGGGAAGTGTCTGGCAGGCCCACGCTGGCAGGTGATGCCCCTGCTTTGAGATACTGCCAATCATCCAGGGAGGTCAAAGTGATCAGCCCCCTAGGGCTGTGCTATAAGGCAAGTGGTGACAAGAAGACTCCTCTTGCTCTCAGGTATCTGGTTCCTCCCAGATGTGCTGTGCTGAGTGTAGACTGCCTTGGCAAGTGGCAATGTGAGGTGGCAGCCTCTTTGTTTGCAGGCCGTGATTTTCACCCTCACTCTTTCTCAGTGTATAAGTGTTTTCCAGGCCTCATGATGCTGCTGGCCACTGGCTCTGGGCAGAGCTGTTGAGCAGTGAGCCCCTGCAGAGCAGGCACCCATTTTCTCCTGTTGCTAGGAAGGCAGATGAATCAGTTTACTAGGAAATTTAAGGAATAGATTTAAATAACACTAGTAGTCCCTGATAAGTTTGATACCGCCATGCCTGTCCTGAAGCTCAGGAAGGCTTTTATTAGCATTTCTTCAGTCTTCTGGGAAGGACACAAACATTTCTATTGCACTGTGTGCCAGGAACTCTGCTAAGTGCTTTGTTTCCTTTTTCTTTTTCAAAGTTCTTTTTATAAGTACTATCTCATTTGAGCATCACAACAATTCTGTGAGGTATATGCTATTATTATCCTCATATTACAGTTGAAGAAACTGAGGCAAACAGGGCTTAAGTGACTGGGAAATAGACTTATAGCTGAACAAACATTGTACCTGTGATCCGAAAACCTAGGTTCAAATCCCAGCCCTTTATTCCCTATATGGCCTTGGACAAATCATTTACTTAGTTTTTCTGGTGTTCAGTTTCATTATTAACTTTGAGCTCTTGGCAGCATTCTGAGACCACTAGGTAGCACAGTAGATAGAGTGCTGGACATGAAATCAGAAAGATCTGAGTTCAAATCCTGCCTTAGACAGTTAGTAGCTATTTGACCCTAGCGATGGTTGGCACATAGTAAGTACTTAATAAAAGCTTGTTTGCTCCTTTCTCAGGCTGTGATTCTATACTGTATTATGCTGTTGTCTTGTGGTAAATGGTAGATAGATAGTGATAGAGTAAGTACTAAGAACCCAAGTGACTTGGCCAGGGTCACACAACCAGGATGTGTTAGAAGCAAGACTCAAACCCAGGTTCTCCTGTCTCCAAGACCAGTTCTCTTTCCTTTGTCTATACTACGTCACTTCCTAAAATGTCAGATTTATTCTAATTTGTATTTAGGACTTTGACATTTAATCTTCAGTCATATTTTTGACTTGATCAAATCTAAGTCTCTAGATAGAACATTTCATATAAATCAGGGAAGATGAAATTGGAAGAAGCCAAAAATGAGGGTACATCCCTGTGTGGCAAAGCAAGGAGTTTAGACATAAAATCCTGCCTAAGCTGGGAATGGGCTTCAGTGATCTTGCTAGACTTGGAAGAAGTCATAAATATTTAGGTAAAAACTTCAGTATTACAGTGCCCTGACACCTATTTAAAATTTCCCAGGCCCCTTTCTGCCCTTCTTTGTGGCTTGGTGGCTGCTCCTGCATATGGCCATGAGTGGGACTGGCCTGAGGTGGGGAGTGAAAAGAGAGAGGAAAGTGCCGGAGGCTGTACTGCTGCAAAGGGCTGGCCACTGGAATCCCATTGACTAAAAGGTCCATTTTGATCTATTGATTCAACTGCAAAGTTTCAGTCTACTTTATCCTGTCGTGAAAGATTGTGGATCTTTCAGTTGAAGGGACAGGCTGACTCCTCTTCCATTTTCCCCCTTTAAGCCTTCATCAGCCCCTCCTTTTTCATTCTGTACCTTCAGTCACCAACATGATCACAGAGTCATAACATGTGAGTGCTAAGAGAGACCTTTGACATCAAGGGATCATCATTGCAAAGTTGAGTGGGACCTTGGAGGTCATCACATCCAACCTTCATTTCTTACAGCTGAAGGAACTGAGACCCAGAGGTCTTGAATATCTTAATCCAAGTCCACACAGCTATTAAGTATCCAAGGCAGTATTTAAAAACACAGGGTTTCCTGAGTCCAAGGCCAGCACTCTATCCATTCTTTATTCATAAATGTCCAACTCACTGAGTCCTTGACCCAGATTTAAATGTAATTGTGAAATATTTAACAAAATAAACAAAAATACAATACAACATAGATAATGCTAATTTGTGGTTTTCTAAGTCAATATGCAGCCTTTTCTATTGGAGTTTGCCATCACTGCCTTATATCATGCTCCCTCTCAAGATCAACCAGTCCAGTGCCAATCAATTAGAGAATAACTGAACAAGTTATGATATATGATAAATGTGATAGAATACTATCGTGCTCTCAGATGCTACTATTGCAGCAATATTTTTATTGATATTTTACGATTTTATTTTTCCCAATTATACATAGAAACAATTTTTAATGTTCAAGAAATTTTGAGTTTTAAATTCTCTCCCTCCCTCTCTCCCCACTCTACTCATTGAGAAGGCAAGTAATTTGATATAGGTTTGTAGTCATGTAAAGCATATCTCCATATTAGTCATATTGTGGGAAAAAGGCACAGACCAAAAAAAAAAAACTCAACAAGAAAAATAAAGAAAGTAAAAAATAACGTGCTTCAATCTGCATTCAGATTCCATCAGTTCTTTCTTTGGAGATGAATAGCATTTTTCATGAAAAGTCTTTTAGAATGGGCCTGGATCATTGTGCTGCTGAGAAAAGCTAAGTCATTCACAGTTGATCATTGTAAAATGCTGCTGTTACTTACTATGTACAATGTTCTTCTGGTTCTACTCATTCCCTTTACTATACCAGTATCATAAAGATAAAGGGATGATTTTTAAAAAACAGCTTGGGAAGACTTACATAAACTGATGCAAAGTGAAGTGAACAGAACCTAGAGAACATTGTACATAGTAACAGCAATATTGCAAAGATAATCAACTGTGAAAGACTTAATAACTTTTAGCAATACAATGGTCTACCACAACTCCAAATGACTCATAATATAAAATGCTGTCCACCTCTAGATAGAGAACTGATGAACTCAGCGTACTGATTGAAGTGTGTGTGTGTATGCATATGTAGATGTATATATATATATATTTTCCTTTTATTTTTGCTTTAAAGAAAACAGAAAATGTCTAATGTGGAATACGTTCTGCATGACTGTACATATATAATGAGTATTCCCTCAGACACTTACTAGCTGTATGACCCTGGTCAAGACACTTCACCCTGTTTGCCTCAGTTTCCTCATCTATAAAATGAGCTGGAGAAAGAAAAAGCAAACCACTCTAGGATCTTTGCCAAGAAAACTCCAAAGGGAGTTAAAATGACTGAGCATGTTCCAGGTACTCTGCTAAGTACTAGAGATGCAGAGAAAGGCAAAAGGGAATCCCTGCCCTTGCAGGGCTTATAATCTAATAGCAAACAGTCAGGAATTAGAATACCGGAAGGAGTTTGAGGGCGACTTGAAGATCACACAGTTAGTGACAGAGGTGAGATTTAAATCCAGGTCCTTTGACTCAAAAACCCAGCATTCCTTTCACTGTATCCCACTGTTTCAACAGATGACTTTGATCTGAGGGTTATTAAGGAAAGCTTCATAAAAGTGGTAGGATTTGAGATGGACATTTGAGATGTATATGTATATGTATGCACGTATATATGTATATGTATATATATATGTATATATATATATATATATATATATATAATAATGTGTGTATTTATGTTTCTCCACAGAGTTAAACACCCTAGAACACCTTTACTAGGGATTGGATTTATGAGAGAAAAGCATGTGAAATCCATCCCTACTCAGTCTCTTAATACTGGCTGTCAATCTCAGGCACAAAGATATTGTGATGTATGAGCTTTGTGGTTCAGGCAACTCATTATGAATAGCTGAATAATAATAAACCTCAATAATCCAATAAAATACTGTACTCAATGGGTGCAAACCAAGATGTCTGGCTAGGGAAATACTACTGTCACTAGCCTTTTGTTGTAAAACATAATGTTCATTTGTTATCACATATGTGGAAGAGGCAAGGCAGATGCTATTCCAAATGATCAGCCACATGCATAATTTTGGATATAAAAGCAGGTATAAAGAGTCATTTATTGAAGTCTGTGACCACCTCAGATTCTCCTCTTGGCCTGGTGAGTGTGGAACAATCTACATCCCTCCCCATCAACATTTATTAAATGTATACAAAATGCACTGTGTCCAGTAGCTTGGTAGTTCATTACTTTGTTTTCTGTATTGGAAGTCATAGACTACAAAAGACCTGAGAGTTCATACAGTCCAATCCCCTAGTTTTACTGATAAGGAAACTGAGTCCCAGAGAAGGGAAGTAACTTAGCAATTCTGTAGCAGAGCTGGGACTAGAATCCAGTTCTTTTGAACACATTTAGTCCAGTGGTCATACCAGTGGTGTTTCAAATAGAAGTGAAGGAGACTAAATCATATATAAGGATTCCAGCAGGCCATATATTAACTTAGAAAACCCCTCATATTTATATATTTCCTTTTTTAAAATTAATGCATCAACACATCAAAATCAGATAAGAACTACATTTTAATTTTATCCAGGCCACATTCAAGAGTGCCATGGCTGCATGTGGGCCCTTGGCCACATACTCAACACCTCTTTGTTACCATTCTGGCTTTTCGAGGTCATTATGTTTTCTTTTTGCTTTCTTCCTCTTTATTTCTTGCTATCACCATGGCAGAAAGGGAAGTAGATTTGGAGTCAGATTACAAGTCTTACTGCCTCTGTGACTTGTCATTTAGCCCTACTGGGCCCAGTCTGAAAGATGAACAGACATGGAGAATATGAAGGAATGTGCCATCTAAGTTCATCTTCATACCTGATGAAGAATCTACTCTACAACATCTCCATCATGTGGTCATTCATTTCTGCCTTGAAGACCTTGAAGAAGAACTCTCAACCTGCCTGGAGAGCAGCCAGTAGGGCTAATCATTGGGATGTTTTGTTTCGCTTTGTTTTTAATATGAAGCTAAGATCTTCCTCTCCATAACTTCTCCCTCTTGCTTCTAATTCTTCCATCTAGAGTCAGGCAAAATGAGTCTAACCTTCCTCACACTTGACAGCTCACTTGTCCCAGCTTTCACATGTCCCCTTGGTCTTCTTTTCTCTAGATGTTAGATTGTGAATACCTTGAGGGAAGAGATTGCCTTTTGCCTTTCTTTGTATCTTCAGAGCTTAGCACAGTGCCTGTCACAGAGCAGGCACTTAATAAATGCTTATTAACTGACTGATTGACTAGACATTCCGAGTCCTTCATCCAGTCCTTGTACCACATGATTTTGAGACCTCTTGCCTTCTCTAGTTATCTCTTGGTTATCAATGTTCTTTATGGAACACCTTGAAGTTGACACAGTGTGATAGAGTGCTCTGACTAGAGCAGAGGACAGTGGAACCATGCTTCTCTTTCTGGCCCCTCTTCTCTACTAGGAGAGAGGTCAGGCTGGAGGTCTCTAAGATTCTCTTTGGCTTTGAATCCTTTGGTCTTCAACTTGGTTTGTAAATACAGATAACAGTTGATATTAATCCTCACATCTGTCACTCAGTCAGTAAGCATTTGAGGACTCCACTCCACTCTGGGCTAGGCATTGTGCTAAGGAAATTTGAGCTAAAACACTGTCCCTTACCTTAGGAAGCTCACATTCTAAAGGAGGAAAGAGCATATAAATACTATTCACAAGATATAGAGATAGTAAGTGGAAGGTCATTTCCAAGGGGAAGGCACTAGCAGGTGGGAAAAGCTTCCTGAAGAAGTGAGGATTTGATCAGAATCTTGAAGGAATACAGAAAAGCCGTGAGGCAGAGGACCCAAGAAGTTGAATGAATTGCCAGAAATCACACAGCTAGTAAACGTGAGAAGTGGATTTGAACCTTGGTCTGAGGGAATGTCCTTGTCAATAAAATTGCAAATTTGTTGGGAGTATTAATACATAGTATTTTCAAAGCACTTTCACTTGCCTTCTTTCCTATGAACTTACCACTTATGGGGTGAGCATGATAGGTATTATTCCACTTGGATAGATCAAGGCACTTAAAAAGCCCAATGGATCACTAAAGGTCAGGATAGGAACCCAGGTCTTCTGACCTAGTCTAGTGTCCCATATGCTACTCTACACTGATTCATTTGATTGTTCTATGGGCCAACCATTGAAAAGACACGGAGTCATGACATGGAATGTCTCTAGTATCTCATTTGAAAGAAATCAAGATGCATTGGGCATTATTGTCTCAGAAGACAGAGGGTTACAAAAGTCTACCCCACATGGGCACTCCAGGAGAACACGAAAACCCAAACTTGTCCATCTGCCATTTTCTTCCTTCCCTAAGATATACAACATTTGTATTTTTACATCATTGGTCATCTTGTCACGTCAGTTATTTTCTCTGGAAGACTACTTCTTTTTTGTTGTCTCTCTTTGTCACCTTGTACCCTTCAGTGGCCTCTTCAGATGGAGCTGATAAGTGGAAGAAATCCTTTCCCTATCTGCTCTGGGTCCCTTGAGACCTGGGCTGTCTAATTCCTGCTTCCATCTTGGGCTCATGGTCTTACCCTTGAATAATTGTCAGCTCTTGGGAGCAGTGCTGAGGTATGTGTTGGCATGAGATCTGACACCAGGCAGGAGGATGTGTACATTGTCTGGCCACACAGAAGGTGAAGGCTCTGATTGATAACAGCATGTGCAGATGCGATAAACAGAAGGAGGCCCTGGCCTCTTCGGGGGCAGCTGAATGGCTACATGAGGAAATAGGCCGTCCCAAGAGACTCATAGTCTCTGTGCCCTGGGAACTGTGAATCTTTTCAACATGGAGGGGGCCATTTATCATGAGAGCTATTATACCTGCCTGAGGCAGTGCTGAAACTGAACACCAACAAGTTATTCCCAATCTTATCGTGGCTTATTAATAATGGAATGATAATCACACAGCCACAAATTAACAATAGCTAGGTGGAGAGATAAGGAAATTTGAGCACTTGGGAGATTGGACAGTGGCTCTATCCAATATACTAGAAAGCTACGGATTTAGAGAGAAATGTGATTTTGCCATTGGGGTTTGTGATATTCTTATTTCCTAGTACAAGGCATATCTGAAAGAATATAAGGTACGTCTTATGGACATGTAGATTCAAACATTGTAAAAGCCAGAAGGGGTCTCAGAAATCATCTAGCGCATCCATCCCATTTTACAGATAAGGAAAATGAGGTACACACATGTACACATACCCCTCACAGTTTTTTTTTTAAGCTACGTAGGGGTGAGAGGAAGAGAATAAGCATTTATACAGCATCTACTGTGTGCCAGGAACCATGCTATATGCTTTTACAAATATCTTATTTAATCTTCACAATAACCTTGGGAGGTAGGTGCTATTATTGTACCCATTTTGTGGTTGAGGAAGCTGAGACAGGGGGTAAGTGACTTGCCCAGGGTCACATAGCTAGTGTCTTAGTAAACTTCTTCTTACTAAGAAAGTGTCTGAGGTTAGATTTGAACTTAGGTCTTCTTGAATTCAGGACCAGCACACTTATCTACTATTCTGCTAACTGCCTCTGAGACTCTATAGGTGACTAATTTATCCATTTAACTAATGGACCACTAGAAACTTCACTCTTTTGAGATTTGGAACCATTGCTAACATCTGTTAGAGAAAAATTAAAGTCTGGTCTGTAAGATGGAGCTAAATAGGAAAGTTGCTTTTAAAGAACTGATTTGTATCAGGATATGTCTGTGGCTATCAACAAATGGTCATTCTTGATCTTTCAAATAATGGTGCCGTCTATCTTTCCAGCTCTTTGGTTTCTGGCATGCCATCTAGGACCATGAGTCCATCTAGGACCCTGGGGAGAACTTTTGGGAGAACTTGGACAAGAATAACACAAGAGTGTTGAGAATGGAAGAGTTCATAAGATCATAGATATAGCACTTGAAGGGACCTTGGAGGTCATCTAGTCTACCCCTTTCATTTTACAAATGGAGAAACTTGAGGACCCAAGAAGTTGAATGAATTGCCAGAAATCACACAGCTAGTAAATGTGAGAAGTGGATTTGAACCTAGGTCTGAGGGAACGTCCTTGTCAATAAAATCGCAAATTTGTTGGAGTATTAATACATAGTATTTTCAAAGCGCTTTCACTTACCTTCTTTCCTATGAACTTACCACCCAATCTTATGGGGTGAGCATGATAGGTATTATTCCACTTTGATAGATCAAGGCACTTAAAAAGCCTAATGGATCACTAAAGGTCAGGATAGGAACTCAGGTCTTCTGACCTAGTCTAGTGTCCCATATGCTACTCTACACTGATTCATTTGATTGTTCTATGTATACATTGTGCCATCTCATTAAATAGTGTGAAAAACTATGTTTTGGTCCAGACTGAAGCAAGCAGTGCCTGTGTGAAGCTCGAGGGCACTATGTTCCTGATACTAACTTCCAGAGTCCTGACCAGTAGCCATAGCCATATTGGGAAGGAATAAGGTCAGATTCAGCAAAAAGTGGACCTGGCCCTGTCCCTCACCTCAGGAGGCCCTTCACCGGCTGGGAATGTTGACCTTTAGCAACATTAGTATTCATCTACATGACTGATTCCCAGCAACTCCTTTTCTATAAAGCAAGTTATAAATGTAGAATCTTCATAGTCAGCCCTGTGCTCTGCTGTTAAAATCACTACAACAAAGATGAATGTATTCATGGAATACATGATTTCAGGTAAGTTAAGGATGTTTGACACATAACCTTAATCTTTCCATGCTGGTGTCATGAAAGGTAATCATCATGCTCTCCCGTAAGAGGTCCTTTGGGGAAGTCTAATAGACAGAAGATTATATGGGCTGAACCATTAGTCTGACCCAATATGGGAATTTTATACCTCACTCTTTTAACAGGCAATCCCACAAGAAGCCTAAGATGTAGATGTTTGGTTGAAACACCAAAATACCGAAAACCCAAAACCTCACAATTGGCCTTATGGACATAGGTACACATCAAAAGCCAAGGGCCAAGTTCTACCATTCTTGATTTCAGTACCCTTCTCCCAATTTTTCTGCATGCTAACATAAAACTTTGTTCAGTGAGTATCTTGACTGCCCACTGTTTCATAAATACATAAAACCTGATTACTGTACACACCCAAAGCCAAGGACAAGTTCTACCATTCTAGATTTCTTCCCTGTCTCCACAATTTTTCTGCATGCTGACATAAAACTTTGTTTAGTGAACTTCTTGACTGGTCATGTTTCTCATAAACATACAGAACCTAATTACTGTACATGCATTTTCTGTGCACTGTTTTGAGAAGCTAAATCCCATGAGATATCAGCTCTGAGTGGTTTTGAAAGTGAATTTTTGCACTAAAAAGTCTTCAAGGTCTCTTACTACAGAACTATCCTGAGGGGATAGAATTGAGGCTAATTTCATTAATGATTCAGAGTCAACACAACTTTGGCATAAACACTAATGTCTTAGCCACAGAAACAGGGAAAAGGAACAAATCAACTTGTGTATTCTTTACTGTCAAAATTCGTTAAAGAAAGGTAAAGTAATGGACCACCAGGGATGTTTTAATTGAAATGCAAATCTTGAGATGATGCATACAGGTCAAATGCCACTACATTAAACATCAAACCACCAAAATATTTGCCTAACAAAATGGTCTTTAAGCCCCAGGCATTCATTGGAACAGTATTAGAACAAAATTTGAATTTCTACAATCTCTTGGCTTTCATAGAATCTCAGAGGTGGAAAGGGCCTCAGAGGCTGTTTAGTTGAACCCAAACCCAACCAAGAATTTTCTCTATAACCTGCCCAACAACTGCTATCCAATATCTGTTGGAAGATTTTAAATGAAGAAGAAACCTCTCAGAGTCAGCCTCTTCCACTTTTTAAAAACCTACAACTTTTAGGAAGTTTTTTCTTTGAGACAAACTGATATGGAATAGGACTCTGGAAAAAATTACTGAATGTGAAATCAAAGGACCTAAATTGAAATCCTGGCTCTGCCACTTGCTAACTTTGCAAATATGGACCAGTCAGCTGCTCTGAACCCCACTTTCCACATCTTTACAATGAAAGGATTGAATTAGAGCAGGGGTTTTTAATCTGAGACTGTGAACTTGTGTTTTTCATACACACACACACCTAAATGTATGTGTGTGTGTATATGTATATATATATATATATATATATATATATAATATATATATATATATATATTTATGTAATATATACATATATGTGGATAGATAGGTAGATAGATTGATGGATAGATATTTTAATATAATTGATATCCTTTATAATCCTATGCATTTTATTTTTTGTGTAACATTGACTATTCTGGACCCTGCTGCCTAGGTTACATCTCACCCTTTCCCCAGGGTTCTCAGGCACCTGAAGGGGATTGGGGGTGTCTAGGTTTTCTGCAAATGACTCTAGTCCCAACTCGTGATGTTGCCCCAAATGTAGAGAGAGTCCCCCTCACCCCAGTTCTATTTATCCACTAACAGATTAGCTAAAGGAATGTTTACTTTAAAGATATGTTAACAAATATACAAATTTACTCTTCCAATGCATGGGACTTTATTCCCTCTATACCACCTCAGTCTCTGGGGAGGAGAAGAGGATTAGATCACTTTCTATAGGGCACAGTCCCAAATTCCAAGACTAAAACCCCCTTGAGATAAAGTCCCAGGAACTGTGGTTTTTCAGGGCTTCCTGGATGGGTTATCTAGCTACAACATGGTCCTGAGGTCACCATTGTTCCCATGGCTAGTAGGGATTGCTACCTGTACCCTGATATGAAGAACAAATAAAACAGAGCACAAACAAACACCCCAGGCCCATTTCTCGGGGCCACCAGGCCTAAAATGACACAGCTGGAAAGAACACCTAAGAAAAAAGACAGACTATCTCAGTCAGCTAGTTTTAGAGACATAGCCTCTTCTGGCTACACATCCAGCCTTGAAAGAAGCTAATTGTGCTTGTGGTAGGGCATGGCAGAGATGCATGGTGCCTCCATGTTAGGTGATCTGGGCAAGCTCCATATTCATTTATTCACCCAGCTACAGTCATTTAAAAACATTGTTCTTAGTAGGGGCTTATATGCTCCATCAGATTGCCAGAGGCATTCGTTATCCAAAAAAGGGTTAAGAACCCCTGAAATACATGATCCCATTGCTATATGGGTCTCCTGTTGCCCCTAATTCTACTTTATGAGGCCAAGCAGATGACAACTAATCTTTCTTCCATATGCCTTTAAATATTTTGAGGGCAGCTATCATGTCCCTGCTAAGGCTCCCCTCCTCTAATGCTAAGCATCTTAGATGCTTCCACAGATGCTTATCATGGCATGGTTTTGAGGCCCTTCACCATCCCGGGATGCCTGCTTATTTTTGTTCCCTTAAAAATATGGTCCTGGGACCTAAACAATAATCCCAAATTCAGATTTTTTCTGACAGGGACAGAGTGTTACAGGTCATTCTATTTGAACTTGACCCCTATGCAAATATCCCTTTCGTGGTTATGGGCAGAGAGCAACAGAATATATTTAAATTCTAAGGTTCTGACATTTTCTTGTAGTTTCTACTCTGTGTATATGTCTCTACTCATGCCAGAAAGAAAAGGGAGGAAAACACTGTTATTTTCATTACCTCCTACCCAGATACAAAAATCCCTCAAGTGCCACATGCTAATTTTCCAAGTTTCCTCTCTTCCTCAGCTACCTGCCAACCCTGTGTGCTGGTTTGAAATTAAAGCTGTAGTGTATATGCTCCCATGCCCTGGGCTCTGAAGGTGGATAGACCTGCCTCCTAGCCCATGCCAATGGTAATAACTGGTAACTGGCGATTAATCGGGGGAGCCCCAAACTCAGTCACAGTCAGCATCTATTGTCTCTGCAGGCTAGACTGTGAAGGAAGCAGACCCACACAGAGTTTTACTCAGGCAGGCAATTAATTTTTCCTCGGAGATTTTCCAGATACAGCTTGGGCAGACTAACATAGCAGTGAGGAAGGAGAATGCTCTAACTGCTGCTTAATGACTTCTTCCTTCGGTGAAAGTTCCTTCCCCCTCTAGGAGAGATCTTTCCGCTTCTTTGGGGTCCCTTTGAGGTGCCTTCTTTGGACGTGCTTGGTATGGTGTCTCAAAAGCTAAGCTGTGGGACTCTCCTCCATTCCCCTGTCTTTCCCACCCCAACTCAAGGATGGGGAAAGAGCTATCAACACACTCTTCATTCTCCTCTGGCCATATCCAAACTATTGTTCTCCCATCACCCCATACAACCCCTTTTCTTTTCAAGTATATGCCTGCTGGAGAGGCATATAAACCAATGCCAAGTGAGTCAAACAGAATCAATCTATCCACAGGAATTTATTCACCACCTAACTGATCTGTCCACTTGTAGTCTTTCCCCTTTCTGATCCATCCAGCAATCTGTTAGAAGTGATCTTCCTAAAGCCACAACGATGAACAAACTATTTCCTTCTTAGAAATCTTCATTGGTTCCTATAAGCCTCCTGAATAAAGCCCAAACTGGAATTTAAGGCAGTACCCAATATAGGTTTAACCTTTTTTCTTTTTTCTTTTAATTACAATTTTTTTCATTCATCGAGCATTTATTTTCTCTCTCTTCCACTTCTCTGTACCTTCCCCTGCCTGCCAAAAGAAAAAAAATCTTTGTTAAAAAGATGAATGGTCTTACAAAGCAAATTCCCACACTGGCCTTGTGTAGAAATGAATGTCTCATTCTGCATATGTAGCCTGTCATTTTTCTACCAGGAGGTGGGTTGATCATTGTGTTGATCAGAACTCGTAAGTCTTTCAAACTGTTCATTTTTATGTTATAGTATAAATTGTTCTCTCTCTGCTCTGCTCACTTCACTCTGTATCAATACTTTAAAATCTTCCCACCTAACCCATTTTTCCAACTTTGTCTCCTTTTTATTCCCACTGGACTCCAGCTAAACAAGTGTGTCAGTCAACAAAGCACCCCCTATGGGCTAGGCTCCTGCCTACAGCCTGAGGATAAAATACAGAATGGCAAAAGTCTCTGTCCTCAAAAAGTTCCCATCCTGTTACATCCTGTGCGTGTCTGCTTTTGTTCTTGCAATTTTCTTTGCATGGAATACCCACTCTGACATCTTGACCTCCTAAATATTACTTGTGACATAGTGCCTTGCACATAGTAGGCCCTTAAAAATGTTTACTGAATTGATTTAAATTGAACTGAAGACTCAGCTTATATGTCCCCATCCCTCCAGCCAGAAATAGTCTCTCTTTCCTCTATGCTTCCATAATACTCTCATTGCATCCTACTATTCATTCATTCATTTATTCATTCATCTCATAATCACTCGTTGATCATCTGTTTCATACAGTGTACTATTCTAGGTGTAGGGTAGGAGCATTTATATAACACATGAATATTTGCAAAGAGCTTTGCAAGCATTAGTCCATTTTATCCTCCGAACCACCCATGAATGTAGATGTCATTACCCCCATTTTACAGATAGGAAAAAATGAGGCAGAGAAATGTTATAGATAAAAAATCAAAGATCATTTCCCTGTTTCCTTATCTGTAAAATGAGGAGATTGGATTAGATCTCTTACAACTCTGGAATCACGTGATTTTGTGATTTTTTGGGGAGTTTATAATCTACTAAGAGTGGTAAACTGGACTATCAGGAAAGCTGAGTGCTGCAGAATCGCTGCTTTTGAATTGTGGTGCTAAGAGAACACTTTTGAGAGTTGCTAGACCTCAAGGCAATCAAATCAGTCAATGCTTAAAGAAATTAACTCTAACTCTTCATTGAAGGACAAATACTGAAGCTTAAATACTTTGGCCACATAACGAGAAGACAGAACTCATTGGAAAAGACTCTGATGCTGGGAAAGATTGAAGCCAGAAAGGAAAAGGGGATGGCAGAGGATGAGATGGATGGATAATATCATAAGGACAGTGAACACAAAGTTTGAGAGATAGTGAAGGATGGAAGAGCATGGTGTTTGATGGTTTGATGGAGTCACACAGCTAGTACGTGTTAAGTGTCTGAGGCCAGATTTGAACTCAGGTTCTCCTGACTCCAGGGCTGGTGCTCTATTCACTGCACCACCTAGCCGCCCCGACAACTTGAACTCTTAAAGCAATGACAAGGTATTATTCATCTTTAATACCTACCCCCCACCTGTTTAAAACACACACACACACACACACACACACACACAGAGGATGTGCTCACTTGATATTAGTTGAATTGACTGGAAAGTTAGCCAGGTAGCATAATGAATAGAGTGTGGTATTTGGAGATTTGAATTTGAATCCTTTACATCCTGTTAGCTAAGTGACCTTGAACAAGTAGCTTCATCTTTTGAAGGCTTACTTTCCTCATCTGCAAAAATGGGTATGATAGCACTTAACTCATGGGATTGTTGTGATCCTATGAAACAATATGGGTAAAGTGTTTTGCAAGCCTTAAAGTGATATTTAAATGTTAGCAGTAATGGGTATAATTATTATTAGAGGACCGTTATCAGCCAGGTCTGGAGTAGATCTTCAGTAAAACTGAAGCAAGTGAAATTTCTCCTTAACACCCATTCATCCTGCAGCCTTCTCTTTTTCTGCAACTGGGGTCCTCATGCTGCCCAGCCTCCTCTGTCCCAAACTCCTCCCCCACATTCTGCTGTGTCCGTTACTGCTCTTTGGTAGAATTAAACATAACCCTCCCAAAACCTAATTTTACTTAAGGTCATAATGACTGGTAATGGTAAATATTGCCTAAATGAGAAGACATTTTAATTTTACTGTGCTAGTTCCACCACAAACCGCACTAGGCAGGGAGGCAGGATGGTACAATGGCAAGAGTTCTGGATCAAGGAAGCACAGCGGATAGAGCAGAGTCAGGAAGGCCTGAGTTCAAATCCAGCCTCAGATGCTTACTAAGGGGTAGCTTGCTAAGAGACACTAGCTATATGAACCTGCACAAATCATTTAACTTCTGTTTGTTGCAGTTTCCTCAACTATAAAGTGGGGATCACAATAGCACCTCTCTCTCAGGGCTGTCTTGTTGTAAGTATCAAATGAGGCGATATTTGTGAAGGACTCAGAATAATGCCCGGCACATAATAGGTGCTTAATAAATGTTTGTTTCCTTCCTTCAAAGACTAGTTCTGTAGTTTACTACTTTTACAACTGATAGCAAGTCACTTAGGCTCTGGACCTAAGTTTCCATATCTGTAAAATAAAGAGAATTGGATTAATCTAGGGGTTCTAGATTTGTGTCATAGACCTTTTTGGCTATTGATGAAGTCTATGGAAACCCCCCCCCCCGAATGGTTTTAAATGCATAACATAAAATATACAGGATATTGAAATAAAGATGTAATGTTTTTCCCTTTTATGTTCACCGACCCCTGAAATCTATCCATGGATCATGAGTTAAAGCCCCCTGGAGTAGGTCATTTCTAACTTTCTTTCCAGGATTCTATGGCCTTTGAAAGTTAATAAGTGAAAAAAACCAGCCCTGGATAACCTCATCGTTGAGTAGTCCCCATTATCTACATTGTCCCAGAATATTGTTCATCTGAGTTAAGACCAAAACCCTGGTAGCCTCATCCTAGAGCAGTAATTAACAATAATAATAACTAACTAATAATTATCTAAGTATCTAAAGCACATCACCAACATTATTCTACTTCATCCTCACAACAACCTTGGGGAAGTAGGTGGTGTTGCTAACCTCCCCTACCCCCATTTTATAGATGAGGAAACTGAGGCAGTCAGATTAAATGCCTTGCACCAGGTCAAATAGCTGATAAGTGTCCCTTAGTGAGCTATGCCTTAGTAAGTATCTGAGGCTAGATTTGAACTCAGGTCTTCTTCCTGACTACAAGTCCAGTGTTCTATTTACTTATCCAATAGTAGCGATTGTAAAGAAACACGAAGGCAGCATTTTCCTGATAGTCTACCAGATCTAAAAACAACCAAGTAAACTAGGAGAGATTTGAGTGATAAGTGATGGCCAGTGGCTTTCACACTGTGATCCATGGAATCCCAAGGACTTCATGAAAATCTCTGGATATTTGTGGTCATGGTGAGCATTTAATTGGTGCCTCATCTATCATCTCTAGCCCGTGCCTCAATGTTATACCAAGGCTTGGACCCTCTGGGACATGAAAAATAATGAGCTCCCCCAATCCTAAAGCCATTAGTCTCATCCCTTCCATTGTTTGCAACCTAAATTTGTCATCTTATTTTTCGAGATATGGCGAACTTGAGGGGCAGCAAAGAAGACAGGAGTTCAAGTCTTATCTATAACACATAATAGTTCTGTAAGCATGGACAAGTAACATAACCTCTCAGTGCCCCCCAGGCAATTCCAGAATCATAAGATAGAAATGAATTAATTGCCAGTCTGTGTCGACATATGGAATTTCCACACTGGGAATCCTTACATTAATGAAATCATAGTCTGGGCCAAAAAACATTTTTTAAAAAGTAGAAAAGTGGAGAACTCAGAGAAAATCAACTTCAAAACAAGGAAATAGGACCCATGAAAATAGATGAAAGAACTTAGGTTTGTTTACCCTAGAGAAGAGGAGGTGAAGGACCGACCTCATTGTTATCTTTTTTTGAAGAGGGTGAAGATGATTAGTTATTCTTCAGCCCCGTATTGACAAGGCAAGGGGTAATAGACTCCAGTTTCATCATGTAGTTAGATGAAAGGAAGTCCTTCTTGACTCAATGAAAAAAAAAAAACAGTGTAAGAGACCACCAAGGTACATATGGAATGGTCATCTTAGGCTTTGCAGTTGGGATGTTAGAGACAAAAACCTGTACAGATTATTTCTTGAGGTCCCCTCCCAAATTTGTGTTCCTGATATTCTCATATTTCATGCATTTAACGAAATAATTTCCTCCCCATTCATTTATTAGCTAACCTTTCCAATATCTTTTGGTATGAGCTTCTCAACTTCCGTTTTGGATTTTTTAAAAAAATTCTATTGTTGCCTTTGTTTTTATCCCACAACTATTTCACCTTTAGGTTCCCTTCCATCGAACCGTTACTTGTAAGCAAAAAAACCCTAAAAACCCCAAAACAACTTTTAAGCCACCTAACTTACATGGCAAATGTGCCTAATGGTCTAAGTATTGCACTGGAAATCCATAGTGACCCTCCTTTTACTTTTGGAGAAACTGAGGCCCAGAAAGAATAATATTTTCAGCTTCTTTTGTTAAACCCAAGTAATAAACTTGAAGTGATCATCAGTTTTCTGAATTTCCAATGTTTTCTCAAGGTGTGCCTCTGGGATTTCTTGGCCAGATCCTTTCAAAGATATAAAATAGAGGAGGTAGCTAAATGAAATCTGGGACAGACTTTGCAAAAGCAAAGAGAAGGGAAATGGATTATCAAATGTAAGGAATAAACAGTTTGTGAAGTGGAGTAAAATATAATAAAACTGGAAAGGTAGATTGGAACCAGATTGTGAAGGGCTTTAAATGCTTAAAAGAATATAGAGGCATCTGGGACTAGAGATGCAGTGGATGGGATAGAGTGCTCAGCCTGGAATCAGGAAGACTCATCTTCCTGAGTTCAAATCCTGCCTCAGCCACTAGCTGTGTGACCCTGGGCAAGTCACTTAACCCTGTTTGCCTCAGTTTCCTCATCTATAAAATGAGCTGGAGAAGGAAATGGCAAACCACCCCAGTATCTCTGCCAAGAGAACCCCTAAATGGGGTCACGAAGAGTTGGACACAACTGGAAATGACTCAGAAACAACAAGAAGAAGAGTTGTCACAATGGAGTGACACAATCAGATCTATGTTTAAGGAAAATCACTTTGGCAGATGTAATGCTCATATAAAGAAACTGTAGAAAGCAGTGAGGTATTGGTAAAAGATCACCAGGTATGGAATAATCAAAGGAACTGGCTCTGAATCCTGGTTCTGCAGCTTACTGCTATGTGGTCTTGGACAAATCTTCTTTCTCTGGGTTCTAGATACCTCATCTGTAACATGTATCATTTGGACTAGGTGACTCCCGTGGTTCCTTCCACTTGAAATCTTTTGCTCTTAATACAAGATTTTTCCTACATTTTTTTAAAACAAAAAAGGAAAGAATGGTTAGCAATCAAGTGTAAAAGACCTAATGGTAGACATTTTGATGAGATCCCTGAACTTTCTGCTAAACCCCATATAGTTGCCTTTTTCCTGTTGGAAGTGTTGGAGATCCTTATGTGGTCTCAACTCACCTTATTTGGTGACCCCGGGTATTTTTTCTGTATTTACATTGATTTTTATGTCATAAGCTAGATCACACCTTGCAACAGTATTCATCCTTACATGTCCTTGATAGACATACAAAAATTATTTATCAGTGAGAAATGAGGAGCCGCTAAGAACTAGCCTTTTTGAGCTGTCTCTATCGTCACAAAGGCTAATCGTTCAAATGACAGACATGCGTGGCTGGTTTTCCTCTCTCTGTTGCCTTGATTGAGACAAGATGCACATGCTGCTGGCCTTAGCAGTGGATAATTTTGTTAGAACAATATCCTCGGGGAATGGCTTTTATCCAGGAAGTATGACAAGTGTGGCAAATTGCTTACAAAGCCCAATGGCTTCTCTTTTGAAAAGGCTGCCAGCCTCCCTTCCGTGGCCTTGCCGAAACCAGCTGAAAGACTTGCTCTTGGTAGGATGAGATGTCTTCATGGCATATTCCTATAGGAGAGGCTTGTGTTTGGACAGGACTTGTTTGTCTTTTGGCCTTGGAGTTGGAGTGTTTAGAATTCTCTAAAGGCAACTGTGGCATAGTAGATAAAATGTTGAGCTTGAAGTCAATAAGAGCTGGGTTAAAATCCTGCCTCTGATATTTATTTAGATGTATGACCAAGAGGAAAGTCATCTACTCTCTTTCTGTGTGAATCAGGTAGCTCCCTAGGATTTATCTCCTAAATTATGGACAGCTTTTAAACCACATTAGTAGAAGTGGTTCCTATGCTGATGAAATTACAGATATAACTTTCCGTTTAGGATTCTATTTTCACACTTTGAATTGCTCTCTAGTAAAAAGAACCATTATTAGAGATTAATGGACATTAAAAGTCTTTTCTCATATTTGAATTAAGTCATTTGAAATGCAGAGGGGCTTATGGTTTAGTCTGCAGTGATACAAGATAATGACAGTTCAGTTGGTTCTGGACTTAAGAAAAACAAAGGAAGTCCCCTCCGCCATTATATCCCTATGGTCCTGAGTTTGGGTTGACTTTGCTGGTGATTTTCTGTGGCCCCCGGGGCAAGTCATTTAAGCTGTCTGGGCCTTACATTTTTTAAATTTTTCTAGTGATGGGGTTAGACTCAAGGATCCATTATATCTACCTCTCACAATCTGCAAATCTCCATCCTGACCCACAAGGATTGAGGGATAACTAGTTTGGGATTCCCATAGACAGAGAAATAATGAGTCCCCACCCTTATGTTCATCCCAAGTACTGAGGATCCAGAGTAGGAAATTGCTATTATTATCAACATAACCATTATTATAATGATACTAGAGAATCTTGCATTGAGCACAAGATTTCCCAAGAATGATACAACTTGACTACCTGAGCTGAGCTCAGGAAACTTCTCATCTCACTGACAAAGCTATGCAGAATTCCTGGGGCAATAGATTTTCCTTGACATCCCAATGTTCAGTGTAGATTTCCTTTCTCTGTCCTAGGAAGAGCTCAGTACCTTTCATTTTTGCCTTAATCCATGTGAAATGGCTGGGTTTATTTTATTACAACAAAATATGCTTTGTTTTTCCCTAACACAACCCCATGAAGTTCCTGCCTGGCCAGAAATTAATCAGGTTCCATAGCCCCTCTTTCCATGGTTTAGATCTGTTTGCTGTGGGGGAATAGCTTGGCCTCCTCTTGTTGGAAAGGCGCCTGTGTAACTTAGAAATGATAAAACATATTCTCACCTCCCCCTGCTGTGAGCTATGAATACTTTGATCCTCTTGTGTATAATTCTTCATAAATATACATATTGATACAGCTCTTGACATTTTGCCCAGATCTTGAGGAGAAAGAAATAAACCATTTCTACCCAAATGAAACAAGCATACGGTACAAGCCAAAAAGAAAAAAAAAAAAAGAAATCTCAAAGAGCAAAAATGAAAAAGAAAGAACGATGTTCTCTCTTCATTCCCAAGGTTATTGTATTATATGAGTACCTTGGCTTAGCACAATTTAAAACAGTGATGTTTCCCATTAAAGTCCATGGCCTTCCTTGTCATAGAAGTGATTTGCTTTTTGAGTTATTTTTTTCAAGTCATAGTTCCTTCTACATCATCTTTCTGTTTATTTTGTCTTTCTTTTTTTCTTTCCCCACTGTTTTGCCACCGTGCTGTCCATATCCTAGTGTTTCGCTCAGGGTAGAAGGATGGGATTGGAATGAGGTCTCTGCTGTGAATCTTTTTCAGGTAGAATATTTGAGTGTGGCTTATTTTTGGACAAATCTGGGGCCATTTCCTGTCGTCCTGATCTCTATCTTGCCACTGGACCCAGATGGCTCTGGGGGAAAAAGTGAGGCTGGTGACTTTGCATAGCCCTCTATCACTTATATCCAATTCACTTGCAAGTCATGGCATCACCTACCTGATGTCATGGTCCTCTTCAAGAACAAAGGACAAACAACAACAATGGTTTTTTGGACATTTGACAGGAGCTTATACCGTATGAACAGTTCAGATCACTTTGTGTTACTGATTCCTTGAGATCTAGGCTTTTGAATAGGTAGCCAAAGAGAGGAAGGAAGAGACAGACAGAGAATGAGAATGAGACAGAGACAGAGACAGACAGAAAGAGAAAGAGAAATAGAGAGGGGGAATGGGTTAGAGGGAGAGGTGGTCAGAGTAGCTACTATGCTGAGGAAATTCAGTCAGCAGAAGGTAAAGGCTACAGAAAGGAGGGAGGCAACTCCAGTTCTTTGTTAACATCAGATGGGCAGGCCAATCCAGTGATCCTGAGTAATACCACTGTTCTTCACAGAGGACCATCTACTAAAGCTGATAAAAGTCCTTAACATCTTACCTCTGCTTTCTAATACTATTTTAAAACTCTTTCATGCATCAAGGTCTAACTTCTTGGAGGGGAAAAAGAAGAATGTTCTCTAGGTCACCTTTCAGCAGGCTTGTCACATGCAGAAGGAACCATTGGCTATGCTGCTTTCCCTGGATTTTGATTCCAAAGGTCAGCCTGGACATCTGCTTCTCACCACCTCTGTCAGCCCTCACAGATGGTACACAGGGATCTCTCTTGCATTTCTCATAAGCCTTTTCTACTTCCCTTCCCTGAACAATTAGGAAATTGCTCCTATCTGGGTATAAAACTATTATCTTCCTCCCTGACAGGCTTGTGGAGTGATTTTTTTTTGGGGGGGGGCATAAGTGAGGGGAAGACTTAAGCTTTCTAACATGTCAAGTTGCTAATAGTGATGCAATGTCATTTCTTTCTGTCTTTCCTACTCACCCTTTAGACTGGTATTCTGCTCAGAAAAGGAGGGACAGTGATGGAGGGATGAGGGGTGGGGAGAGGTTGGAGAAATGAATGAAGATTAAAAATTCATGATTTTAATAGCTTCTGTCAATAAGGTAATTCAATATATGTCCTGAGGAGGAAAGTTAGCGATTGACAGAAGCCACCTGCACTATCACTTGTTCCATTGTCTGACGTTTTCCCTGAATGGCTTTTGTTGAAACATGGAAATGAGCCCATTGGCAATGACAGAGAGTTGAAGCAGCAGAACACTTTCATTTTCCTTTTCCCAATCCTGCCAGTTCCCATTTGGAGCAGTACTTTGTGCTTGGTTGGGACCTTTTATTTTACCCAAGGATCTGAAAGGTTGTGTGACCTTTTCACTCCCTTCACATCCCCCATATATTTGCAGGCAGAGAATGGAAAGTGCAGGTCACTAAAATATAGGCAAGGATACAACAAAACTTTCAAATGACTTAGATTTAAAGCTAGAAGGGAGCTTAGAAGCCTTCCTGTTCAACATTGTCATTTTACAGATGAGGAAACAGAGGCTTAGAATGGTGCTGTGATTTGTTCTAGGTCACACAGGTGGTAAATGACATCATCCTAAGTCCCATAGTAACCATACTTGCTGTCCCTTTGCTTCAGGGTGGGTTTAACTAGTATCCTCCATGAAATAAGGCTAACTTTGAAGCCTGGGGCACTAGGATTTGCTTCCCTGACAGCCCCTCTAGAAGGGTGCTCTTAGCTAATGTGGTGTGAACTGATTGCCAGGTGTCATGATCAGAAACCACACCAGTCATTTCTGAAATTGCTTCCAATGACATGTCTTCCCATCATCAAAATCTTCTCTTTGCTTTACCTCCTGTCCTTTTCTACCTCATTAAATTGATATTTTTTCTGGCATGTGAGTCAGTCATTAAGATCTGGGAAAAGAGGGTGCTTTACTATAGTTCCCCTAAAGATCCATTTCCACACCAACCACGTCTGGTCTTTTTCTTTTTGGCACACTGTTTAGAAAAAAGAGACGTCTGTGTGTTTTACTTACCATTAGACTCTCTTAAGTGGAAGTCTGGAATTCAGGGTTTGGGGTTTCTTTCCCGCTAGTTTTGTTGGACGTCTTGTTAATACAAAGATGAGTGACGGGGCTAACTCCTGGACAGCGTGCTCCAGTAACTTATTGTGGATGTGATCTATCATTATTGAATTTCTACGTCCTGGGAGAAACATAAAGAGGTTATATTTACATTGACATATCGGAGGATTCTGCTTCTCATACTCATTTGGGATAAGCATAGAGATGACATTCCGCACTGAATTGTGCAGAATCACGTCCCAACATCCTTTTATCTGAGTTTCTTAAGGTTGTCTTGGGTTCATTCACTTAGGTCCATTTCCAGATATTCACAATCAGCTCCTATCCAGTTGGCGAGACACTTCAGCTTGTGACTTTTTCTGTTCCTCTTGCTATCCCAATGTCTTTTCTTGTGTACAGGTTTATAGATCATAAGTAGTATACTAATCAGAAAAGATATCCGATATCTAAGGTAGGAAGCTAGATACAGATGTGTAAGAGGATTTAGACTTGTTCTGTTTGGGCCCAGAGGAAAGAACTAAAAGCAATGTGTGGAAATTTAAAAAGTCAAATGTAGGCTTTCCATCAGAAAAATTTTTCTAACTCTTAGTAACTTAGGTTGCCCCTGCCTGGTGGTCTTCGAGTAAAAGAAGGCTATATCTCTTTGGATAGATTGTAAAAGTTATACTATTTCAGGTATTGGCTGACCTCTGAGGTTCCTTCCATCTCTGAGATTCTGGGGTTCTATAAATGTCCCAGGGTATTAGATGTGCATGAAGTCATGTGAAATTGTGAGGTTCCTCTATAAAAGTTATTTAAAAAGTGAAATCATAAGCTTGCATCAGGCTCCTTACCCTGGGACCTGGTGGGTTTGTCTCTTCTACTGTGCACAATCATCAGGCTGACATTTACATGGCATTTATAGTGGATGATATATATTTTATAATCTCTTACCATAACCCTATGAAGTGGGCAGTATAAGCATTATATGATCTCTGGACTCTGTTGTTATCAGTGAATGTACCCATGCCAATGAAGTACCCATGATGAAGGCAGTTCACACTTTGCCTAATGGTTTGCCTTGCCCGAGGAATGTCCCACTTTGTTTGAGAGACTAAAGAAAGGCTGACCTAGCTCCTCCACCTGTTTGCACTCATTATTGCTGTTTAATTCTCCTTCTACAGAAAAGGGAAGTAGAGTCAGCCACAGGGTTTTAAAATAATGGTAGAATTCTTTTCTTTGCCCTCCAGCGCTCCTTGGAGCTGCTCCCATGTGCCCATGTGCTTTTTAGCCATAGGACAACAATTTCCTTTAGTGTTGCTTCACTGTATGACTTTGATTACATCCATATAAACAGTAAAAAATATCAGCCAAATAAATGGCTGGATTTTCTTTTTCCAATTATGCCAGACCTACAGACAGTTCTAAATAGCCCTGTAATTTCAAAGAGTATACTAGGTCCAATGGAACACAGACAGGTCAGGCCCAGTGAGCTACTCTGGTCCTCATAGCCATCTCTTGCTTTAGAAAAAGTTCCAACTAATGAAATCTGAATACAGATTGAAGTCTACTTTTTCAAACTTTGTTTTTTTGTCTATGTTTTCTTTCACAACATGACCAATATGGAAAAATGTTTTGTATGATATAACCTTTATCAAATTGCTTGCCTTCTCAATGGGGCAGTGGTAGGGAGGGCGGTGGGAGAGAATTTGGAACTCAAAATAGTTAAAAAAAAAAAAGTTAAGGTTAAAATTA
The DNA here is from genome assembly GCA_028646515.1 of Pseudochirops corinnae. NCBI lineage: Eukaryota > Metazoa > Chordata > Mammalia > Diprotodontia > Pseudocheiridae > Pseudochirops > Pseudochirops corinnae. The sequence goes on from CM053586.1 coordinate 259,503,066, forward strand.
TTTTTACATGTAATTGGAAAAAAATAAAACATTAAAATTTTAAAAAGAAAAAGTTCTTTCTAGACCTCTCCAATCCTTCTCCCCTTTGACCTTGTTGAATGAACAGTGGTGCATTCTTTGAATTTATAAGTTCTTTCCCCTTCAGCCACCTGGTCTCTCATGAACAAAAGGGAAAAACAAATCAGGCTCATCCTGTGAGCCATATTTCACCATCATTCACATGTGGATCACACTGCCTTATTTTTCCCTCAAAGAAGAGAATAATACATTGGAAACTTGGCTCAAAGCAAAACTAATGTTTGTACCTCAACCACTGAAATTCCTTGGGAAAGGAACAGTAAATCAAGTCAAAGGAGAGCTGATGGTTGATAGTTCTAGTGAGTATTAGTGAAAACTTCCTTTGCACAAAATCCTCTAAAAGTCTCATTCGGCTCAGGGAAACAGCATAGTGAGAAGAAGGGGCCTTTAACTAAGTTAAACTCATAAGTGAAACTAAGTTGAGTTGAGCATATTTTATAAATGATAAAGGACGATAGTGACAGACCTGTGATTTCAGTGTACAGGGAACTCCCAGATCAGTGAAATTCCTCTACCAATGTAGGTCAGCAGTTCCACTTCCATTTATATTCCATTATAAAGCAATACTGAAGGTGAGAGGTTGAATGACTAGCCCAGGGTCACACAGACCATATGTGTCAGAGGGAGGATTTGAACCAAGTTGTCTGGCCCCAAGGCCAACTTAACTCATGTGGGCCCCTTGAATGACATTTAAGAAATTGTTTGGGGTCTTACTGTGGACTTTGGGGGGGGGGGTGTACATTATTGATATCTACAAAATGTTGGTGCCATTCCAAAGAGTGCGAATAAAGTTATCTATGTTCTTGAAACTCAATAATCCTTGGTATCCCTTCCAGTCTTCAGTATTATCATCCTATTGTTTAAATTTCAATCTAGAATAGATAAAAGTTTTTAAATTGGCTCCCAAATGTTTGCCTATTACAACGAGTGGCTACTTCAGTCATGGTAAGGGTTTTCTCTGAACATTTTTTTCTCTGTGTCTCTTGACACAACCACCTTGTGCCTGGTGATGTGTTTCTTGTAAGATGGTAGGGTGGGCTTAGGTGTGTGGTTTCTCTCCTAGGAACAAGTCAAATCTAACTGATCACAGTGAGAATGACTACGGCCCCATTGATTCCATGCATTTGGTGGAAAGAACACTGAACCAGGAATCAGGAGTCCTTGATTCTTGTCTCAAACTATGACATCTTAGTCAGGAAGATTTTAAGGGTATTGTAGAGGAACTACTGGTATGAGATGGAATTGTGGCCTGGATGGCCTGCAGCCTTTGCTAAAATATTCATTGCAACAAGAAGTTCTCCTATTTTCAGACATTTTAATGTTTAGAAAGTAATTTCTTATAGCAAGTTGAAACCTGCCTTTCTTGTACCTTTTATCCATTGGCCTTACTTCTATACCAGCTGAATTTTTAAAAAATATTTTATTCTTTCCAAGCTATATGTAAAGACAATTTTTAACATTAATTTTTTTTAAAAAATGAGTTTCGTATTTTCTCCCTCCTTCCCTGACCTTCCCCCCTTCCTGAGATGCTAAGCAATTTAATATAGGTTATATATGTATAGTCATGCAAAATATATTTCCTTATTAGTCATATTTATACCAAGTAATTCTCTCTTCTACAAGACCATCCTTCAGCTGTTTGAAGATATCATCTTTCCTCCACATTTTATCTTTTGGGGGCTAACTATCCTAAACAGTCCCTTCAAGGGTCCTTCAACCATTCTTCATATAATGTAGTTTTCAAAGCCCTTACCATCCTTGTTACTTCTCTCTGCTATTTGGCATCTGCTTAGGAGGCGGTTAGTGGCACAGTGCACTGGGCCTGGCGTCAGGAAGAACTGAGCTCAAAGCCAGCTTCAGAAGCTTGGTAGCTGAGTGATCCTGAGCAAGTCACTTAACTTCTGTCTGTCTCAGTTTCCTCAACTATAAAACTGGGGTGTGTGGGTGGGGGTGCACTACCTCACAGGGTTGTTATGAAGATCAAATGACATAATATTTGTAAAAAGTATTTAGCATAGTGCCTGGCACATAGTGGGCATTATATGAAAGCTTACTCCCTTCCCTTCAAAGCACTTAGCACTGCCTGGGCCATAGGAGGTGCTATATAAATGTTTATTCCTACCCTCTCCTTTTCCTTTCCCCACTTAGAGTGATTTGGGAGAGCTTTATTATTATAGTCACAGACTCATTCTTTTTTCTTTTTACTTTTTTGGTCCCGACTTGTGATTTCATTGGTAGGGGGAGCTCCCAATGCAGAAACTCTTCTCTACCAAAGCAAGATCAGTAAAAAGATCTGATACTTAGAGCCTTAGTGTATCACTGGGGGTCCTACTAGGTCATCTAGGTCTGTGTAACATGCTGGGAGATTTCCTCCCATTCTCTAAGATCACAAGGATACATCGTGGAACACTCAGGGTGTCAGGACTGTTGACTATGAGGCCAGAACTCCATCTAACGACCCATGCTGCTTTTCTTAGACTGAACATTGTAACATGAATAAAAAAAGAGAATCTTGAATAAACAGTTTATTGTATCTGTAAGGTTCACTCAATGAGCCAGGATGCCAAGATATTTTTTCCCCAGTCACAGTACCATGACTAGTTCTGCCTGGCAAGTCTGGCTAGTGATCATTGGGTCCCTTTAAAAGAAAGACTGAAGAACCTATGAATTTACTATGTGCCTGTCACCAAGAGGGTCGTTGTGGTAGTCAACCTGTCAATAAACTGCACAGTAAAGATTTGAATAATAGAGCAGAACAGTTTCAAAGGACTTATTACAAGCTATCAAATCAATAATTCACATTTTAGAAAATCCCTAAGTACAAATTCACACAATCCCAACTTGTTTTATAACTTATCAGCTCATTAATCCAAGTTTTTTAAAAGTCCCTTTAATATACTTCATCATAGTCTGTGTTTTCTAAAAGTGCCAAAATATGTTTCAGCATGATTGACCACAGCAGTTCAAGGGGGAAAAAATGGCTTCAGGAGGGTTAATAAAAGCTACCAAAGCAACCACAAATACGTGAATTGGAGAAATGGCTGGCTATAAAATGTATCACCAGTAGCTGGAGCTTCATCGAAATACTTTGTGTTTGCTTTCGTGTCTCTCTCATTAACTTCTTAAGAGACTCTTGTAATCGTTTCCAGAGTCCCTGGCATGCATTCTCCCTCTGCACTTGGGTGACATTCAGCCCTCCCCTATCATCCCCATCTCCCATTCCCTTGTATCCCCAAGCCTTGCTGAATCCCAAGTCCTCATTCATCTCCAAGTCTTCTGGAAATGGAAGAAGGGAGAGCAGTAAGAAGATGTAACTTTAACTGATGGTTGCTTTAAAAGTTCCTAACCTGATAAAGTTTATTGATTTATCATTGTTATTGAGCTAACTTTAAGCAAAACTTTGAAATGAGTGAAAAACCTGGAAAGACTTTATATAAACTGATGCAGAATGAAGTGAGCAGAACCAGAACAGTTTCTACAATAAGAACAATGGAAGACAAACAACTTTGAAAGACGTAAGAATTCTCATCGAAGCAATGACTGGCCATGATTCTTGGGCTCTGGTAATGGATTTCTGTTATGCAACTCCTGATCAAGAGGTGACAGACTTGATGCAGAATGAGACCTATTTGGGGGCATATACAATGTGAGAATTTGTTTTGCCCAATTGCATATTTGTAACAAGGGTTTTCTTTTTCTTTTTTTACCTTTCAAATGGGGTGGGTGGGAGGGAGAGATAACAAATTGTGTTAATTGGTGGGAAAAAATTCTAACCTGGCATACCAATGCAAGGTAATTGTTCTTATTACCATTTTTATTTTTTGGCAAGTTAAGTACATCTGAGTTTTAGTTCCTTGATGGATTCCCTTAAAAAAAATTTGTCAGCAAATCCAACACCAAAAATACCAATCTCTCATGTTTGCTTGGTACTTTACTTTCAGAGCTTTTATCTCAATCAAACTTTGGCACTACCCTGTGGTAGATCACTGGATCATAGATAGGTACTTGAAAGGGACCTGAAAAGCTGTTTGGTCTCACTCTCTTAAGAAGACATCACCTTTTATTTTATTTTATTTTATTTTATTTTATTTTATTTTATTTTGCTTTTTGGAGGGGAAGGGCACAACAATTGGGGTTATGTGACTTGCCCAAGGTCACATGAGTAGTAAGTGTTACATGTCTGAAGTCATATTTGAACTCAGGTCCTCCTGACTCCACTGCTGGTGCTCTATTCACTGCGCCACCTAGCCGCTCCTGGACATCACATTTTAGATGAAGAAAATGAGGTCAGTAAGAGAAAGGGACTTACCCAAGGAAGCTCAACAGTGACAAGTCAGTATGTAATGAGTCAGAAGTGGAACCCGGGTCTTTTGGCCCCAAGTCCAGACTCTTCCCACAACAACACACTTCCTCCATCTGCATTTCTTCCTCTTCTTCGTTAGCTTTGACATTGAACAGCAGTGGGATACTGACCTAAAAGAACTTAGTGCAGAGACCAAATCTGAAAGGAATTGACTAGAAGAAGAATCTTCATAGGGGAAGTACACTATAATTTTACTATTGAAATCTATCTTTGGGATGCCTGTCATGAGGACCCCACCATAGGGCTCTTTCTTGTCAAACTATAGATTAAGACCCAGAAAGAGTCTTAGAGCTCATCTACTCTAGGTCTGTCACTTTACATAGGAGAACATTGAAGACAAAAGAGATTGAGTAATTTTACCAAGGTCATATAGACAGTAGGGAGCAGAGCATGGATTCAAACTCAGATCCTTTGACTCCAAATGTGGAACTCATTTCATTACATCATGATGTCTTGAATAAATTTCTAGATATATTTGTATTATATGAGATTCTTCACTTGACTGAATCCTATTTTAATAGTGATAACTCTGTCTCTAAAATTTAGAGGGCACAGACATTTAGCGTATGAATTCATAGGCATACCTGGATGCGTGCATCAGATCTGCTCTCATGCCCTGTGACCCTGTAGTAGAACTGCTTCCTTCCCCTGAAGGGAAGAAGAAGACAAGTGGAAATGGGAGCTCACCTATAGCACATCCTTCCAGGCACACTGATGCATGCATGCTTTCAGAATATATAGTTAAAATAGGAAGCTAACAGATCCTGTGAACAAATAACTTAACTTTTCCTCTACCACTCAAGTGAATTTTCACTAATTTCTTAATGTATTATTTTCACATCATGAATTATGAAGGCATGTTTCATGCCACTTACTTTAGGCACCAAAATTGCTAATTACAGCTCTGCATTTTGGCAAGCTTCCAATGCAGTGTGGCAGTTGGGGAGCTGGAGTGAAGATGACCAGTCTTCATCTCTTAGCCAGGAAAAAAAAAAGTCTCACATCTGTCTTATCTTGCTTTGCCCAGTGGAAATGTCAGACACTGAATTCATGATACATGCCAGGGAATTCTGGATTCACTGAGGCCCAGAAATGGGAGGTTCCTTTTCTGCTGAGATTTTCCTGGGTCTTGTTAATTTAACAGCAAAAGTCTTTTTACAGACGATAAATATTGACTGTCTTGCCCAGATGTGCACGTTTATTGATTCTGGAAGTTGTTAAATAAAACAATTCCATCTCTCTCTCTCCCTTTCTCTCTTTCTTTCTCTCTCTCTCACATACTTACACACACACACACACACACACACACACACACACACACACACACACTGACTCTTCTACCATTTATGTAAGACTAGTGTTCTGTTGATGGGGGGAGAAAAGGTCACATCCTACTTGCTGTAAGACATTTCTAGGTTTTCATTTTTCTATGTGTTTTATTTTAGGAAGCTGGCAAGTACCGATCTACCAAAAGAAAAGAGAACATATTGCACTTAGATCTGGTAACTTTAACCGCCTTATTGAATGTTTTGATTTGTTGTCCCTTCCCAAGGCAAATACTTTATTTCAGTGTCACAGTGGAATTTTGGAAGCAGCTAGGTGCCATAGTGGATAGAGCACAAGGCCTGGAGTCAGGAAGACCTGAGTTCAAATCTAACCTCAAACACTAGCTGTGTGACCTGGGGGCCACCATATAACCTGTTGACCTTTACCTCAACTACAAAATGGGGATAATAACTATGACCTTGCAGGGTTCTAATGAGGATCAAATGAGATAATAATTGTAAAGCACTTAGCACAGGGCTTAGCTCATAGTAGGTATTACATAAATACTTATTCTCTTCCCTTTCCACCATCATTGTGCAACTTAATACAAGTTTTCTGAGAACAAGAACTGTAGAATGGGGTCAGATGCTATTCTCACTTAGGTAGTACTCAAAGTAGTGGATTTTTAGAACACTAGGACATTCAAATTATAAGGGCCTTTAAATACCACATCCCTTGTGCATCACGGCTTTCCTCATTGTGGTTTTTATATATGGGGAGTTGGCATAAGAGACTAAATGGAATTTTAGGGGAGTTTTGCTGAAGCCACAGATGACACACAAAGGCCAGGAGATGACACAGAGCCTATGACCAAATACTTAACCCAGATTTTATAATAAGGTACCATAAACATTGCATAAAAGAAAATGAAAAAAAAAAATTCAGACTTCTCCAATACAAAGGGAGGGCCAAAAAATTTTACGTGGATTTTCCAGATCTTGGGGGCGCTGTGTCTCTAACCCCCATGACATGGAAGGGATAACTGTAGTCCAGACTCCTTATATACAGATAAAGAAATTGAAGTTCATAGAAATTATGTGATTTGCCCAGCACCACTAGGTGGCATAATAGATTAAGCCCAGGCTTTATAATCAGGAAGAACTGAGTTCAAATCATACGCCATACACTAATTAGCCATTTAACCCTGGGGAAATCACTTAACCTGTATCTGTTTCTTTATCTGTAAAATGGTTAAAATAATAACTTCTACTTTATAAAGTTGCTATGATGACTAAATGGGATAATATATGTAAAATGCTTTGCAAACCCTAAGGTGCCATATAAATGTCACCTAGTAGTAATTATAGCGCTGATAGTAGTAGTAGTAGTAGAAGTAGTAGTATTGTTTGTCCTTTGTTTTTGAAGAGGACCAATGACGTCATGGGCAATGTCTTGACTTGGCCATGTGAACTGGATTTAAGTGAGGCAGAGTTGCACGAAGTCATCAACCTCACTTTCTCTTCTAGATGCATTGAAGTCCAGTGGCAAGGCAAAAGTCAGGGCAATTGATGATGGCCTGGGATTCAGTGAATGACCTTGGCATCTTTGATGTCTGACCAAGCTCTAAACATTCCACAGTGCCTACTTCAGTCACTTTCATGGCCATTGGAATAAATTGTTCTCACCTACCTATTCCACTGGGGGATGTCTTCACATGTTTAGAGTAAACATCCCCCAACTCACTGATATATTTGAGGCTTGTTGGTTATTCTCAACCTGGTTTAGCCTGTCTTTCAAGATGGTTTTGCTGGGGCATGGCTGTTGTGTATACTATAGCTTCTTGGAGCCATAGGTGAGAGTTGGGTGACAGGTGGACACCAAAGGTAGATGAGCAGCCCTGCGAAGGGCTTGGAAAGCTGTCACACCAGAGGTGTTAGTCCTCTCTCAACATTTCATATACTGTAGTAGTAGTAGTAGTAGTAGTAGTAGTAGTAGTAGTAGTAGTAGTAGTAGTAGTAGTAGTAATAGCAGTAGTAGTGGCAGTGGTGGTGGTTAATAGTAGTGGTGATAGTGGTAGTTTAAGTGGTAGAATCAGACCTGATCTCAAGTTTCCTTTCCTCTTTAGCTATCCCTCTTGTCCTTAGAATTCAAAGTCTCTACTTAAAAGTTAAAGAATCCCTCTTAAACTTCTATTTCACACTGGCTCTCCACCATGACACACAAATGAAAATCTTTGGTGAGCTTATATCTCCCTATTTTGTGCCTTGCCTAATATTTATGATCATAGTGTCTTCAATTAAGGTATCTCTATTGCTTTTGAATAAGGTATCTCTGTTGCTGTATCTTTCAAGGTATCTTAAATCCATTTTTGTTGTTTCAACTTACTATAGGAAGACAACCTTTAAGGCAGCATTTTGTTCTACTGAATCAAAAGGTTTTATAGAGTCAATAAACTAAGAAACACAGTGAGATCTTGTTTTCTACTTCTTTCAGTCACTTGTGTGATGTGATCTGCTGCATAATATTGCTTTCCTTAGTATTCCCTACTAATACTTGCAAACACTAGTCTCGTTACATTTTTTATACAGAAGGAAAAGCAGTTCCTATAGGTTGGTAGCAGTTGATATAATCCCAGTCTTTTTTTTTTTTTTTGGTATTAAAAAGGTCTGAGTTGATTTTTCCCCCCATGCCTTTGGAACCTTCACTTGCTTCAGACATCTTGTGGAAGGATCCTTCAGTGCTCTCACAACTGTGTGGCTTCCAGCACAGAATCTTCTGTGTTTGTATTAGAATACAGCTGCTTTCCCCATCTTTGTTTTCTTTAGTGCTATTTTCTGCTTTACTCTATGGGCACAAATACCATATGCACCACTTGTGTCCTCACAGCCTCAAGACAGAATGAGGAAGATCTTCAGTATATCCTCAGTACAGATCTCCTCATTCCCATGGCATTTTGTGAGGGGTGGCGGGTAAAAGCTGCACAGAGGGTGAGCAAGGCTGGAGGGACTATAACCTGTGTCATTGTGGGGAATGTGACTTTAACGAGATCCCAGATCCATGTGAGTATTTTTGTTTCACACTTAGCTATGATTTCCCAAGGATGTAGCTGGCTCACCCAACAATATGCTTGCTGGTCTTTGCAATTTTAAAGGACCATGCCAGTCAGTAGGAAAAAGCCAAGATTATGTTAAGTCTTACAGTGGCTAGAAAATAGAGACTCTAAACATTATTCCTCATAAGTAAGAGCCCTTTTTGTACAGACTTAGCTTGCTAGCAGGCTAACCCCTGGCTACCTCAGTATGGATATGGAAGCGAGCCATTTGCATTTTAAAAGTTTCCTGACCAGGGAAATTTATCTTTTTTTTTTTCTTTTTTAATAGGATATAATAAAAGTAGTCACTTGGGGGCAAGAAGGAACTGCTTTACCAAACAGACCAGAAGAACTTTACTATTTGAGTCTTCTAGGCAGATTCTTCAGGGGGTAGTTGGGCTCTACCTCTTCCTACCCTACTTCCCTCCCTGAAAAAGTACAAACTATTTGATCTGATCCTGTAGACTGAAGGGTATAAATGCTTGATTAATCTCCAATAATAACTGATCCTTGTATGGCATTTTAAAATTTGCAAAGCACTTTATATAAATTATTTCATGTGATCCTCTGACATGATAACCCTGTGACATAGGTATCATCATCATCATCATCCCATTTTACATACAAGGAAACTGAGGTTTAACAAGGGTCCATGACTTTTCCAGGGCCACCCAACTCATAAGTATCTGAGGGGAGATCTGAACTTAGGTCTTCCTCTCTCTACCATGCCACATTCCCCATGATTTTTGCAAGGTTGAAATGCCTACACTATCAATGAATCCATTGTGGTAGACACAGTTCCAACAAGTTTTCAAATGCCACTCCTCAAAAATACTCATGTAGCCCAACTTTTTTCTGTTTTATCGTTCTCTGACCCAAAGTGAAAAATACTCATCAGGTCTGCCTTTCTTGGGAGGATGAGGAGGGTGGTGGATATTTTCAGCTTTGTTTTACTGACCAGAAAGCTAAGGCTTTGGGAGGCTTGGAGATCAGCACTCACTCATTTAAAAGAGTGGAGAGAAGCCCGTCCCCTCCTATCCCGGAGTTTCAGGCATAAGGACTGCTCAGCAATAGCCAAGAACCTCCTAAAGGGGTGAGCCAGCTTTTGGCCTGTGGCCTTTGCTGTAACTTTCTTGTCATAATGAGGCTCTCAAATCCAAAGAGAATGTAGTTTTCAAACTGATTTGGGGAAAGCAGCTTGGGCTTTTTAGGAGCACAAAGAGGGCTGTTTCAGGGTGCACCTGGAGAGCAAGATAAAACAGCCCCATGTAAGCAGGGGCTTAGGAACAAAGCGCATTTATGGGGCGGCTGGGGAAAGAATGCCAGGGTGGTAATGTCCATTCTACACAGTGACGATAAAACCCCCCTCTGCATTCTGGCCTTTGAGGAAAGCTGGTTATATTTGATACAAAAGCGCTTGTTCAAGGTATTTGCCGAGTCTGAGCAAAGTTAGGTTCTATCACTTGGCAAGCAGCAGCTGCGGGCCATCCATCTGAGCCCATGATAAATGCTCCTGACATTTCCTTCAGACACAACGTGCTAGGGAGGCTTTTTAATTCTCAAATGCTAGGAGTCTGCTTTATTGATCAGGTGCCATTCATTAAAGGTTGCTACTTGCTCGGAGGAATTACACAGCCTCCTCAGCCATGTAGCAAATGATCACCTCCCAGACCATCTCTTCATTCCCAAGCCTTCCAAGGAAAGAGGATTATCATCCTTGCAACATGGGGTTCATACCTGAAGTGGTTTTGTATTTTTTTGGTCTTTATCCAAGGACTATCAGACTATGCTGTGATTAGGCAAGCATCGTATTTGCTTGCATCTTCTTTTCCTGCTCCACCAAGTATTTGACCCATGTGTACATTTTGAGAAGAACGTCCAAGAAAAATGTTTCCGATCAATCATCCCTCCATCACCTTTTTTAATCTTCAGAGAAGCACCTGTTATGTCAGCAAAAGTTTCTTTAAGCAGAATGTGTTCTATACTTGCTAGGATAAATTACCAAAACTATCAATTATTTACAATGTGGTAAATGGAAAGAGAGCTGGTCCTAGAGTCAAAGGACCTGTAATGAAAATCTCACCTCTGACACTTAATAATTGTGTTACCTTGGATAAGTCATTTGACCTCTATGGGCCTCAGTTTCCTTGTCTGCAAAATGAGAGGAGTTTAATTAGATGACATCCCTCTAGATCTAGAGTGGTGGTTCTCTAAGGGAAGGGAGAGCTTAGCATTCTTTTCTTTACCCTGTTCCCACCTACCTCCCCTGGGTAGGAGGTTCAGGACTCATTTCAAAGCATATTTTCATCTTGTGGGTAGGTGGGGCTTGAGGTGCTGTGTGTAGAGTCAAACCTGATACTTGAAAGAAAAGGAAGCTCTTTAAGTAAAGTCTGGAAGTCTTTCATATTGAGAGTCACTTGTTTAAAAATATTTTTCTTTTTAAAATTTAAAAATAATATTCACTGCTATCTTTTGTTTTTCTTTCATCTGTTTCACAATGTGGCCGCCCACAAACCCTTCCCAGAAAGCCATCCTAAAGGATGTTATAAATAACAAGAAATAAAAGAGGATGAGTAACAACACATTGAAAAAGGCTGACTTAATCTGCAGGATTCCACAACCTTAGTCCCCACCTCTGCATGGAGATGCTAGAGGTACTTTCTTATATGCCTTCAGTGGCTCTTAGGAGCCAAATTTGGTCTTTTAAAATTCCCATTGTTCAGTTTCAGTTGATTTGTTGTTGTTGTTTCTGTTTCTGCTGTTGTAGATAGCGCTTTCCTGGTTCTACATACTTTACTTTATATCAGTTCATTTAAGTCTTGCCATACTTTCCTGTGTTTAACATATGCATCATTTCTGGGGCATAAGGGGTATTCAAGGAGGACTGAAACCTCTGGTGTGAGGGTTTGCCAAGCCACCTTTGACATCCATCCAGGCATCTAATTCTCACCTATGGCTCCAAGAAGCTGTAGCATACTAATTGGCCACACACTGGTAAACCATCTTGGCAGATGGACTAAACCAGGTTGAGGGTAACTGACTGGCTTCAAACCCATGAGAGGTGTCTACCCCAAACATGTGATGACTTCCCCACAGTAGAGGAGAACAAGTCATACCAATGGCCATGAAGTCAGCTGAAGCAGCTTCTGTGGAGCACTTAGAGCTTGGTCAGGCATCAAGGACACCAAAGTCATCCGCTGCATCTTGGGCCATTGCCAGTCATCCTCCCTTTTGTCTTGCCACTGGACTTTGATGACTCCCAGAGAGAGAATGAGGCTGACTACCAGAGTTTGTGCAACTCTGCCTCACTTCAATCTAAATCCAACCCAAATCCAAGTGACTCTCAATGTGAAAGACTTCCAGACTTTACTTAAAAAATTCACAATGACATCACCATCTCTATCTACCATGCCACCTAGCTGCCCTGGTCACTTTCTTAACCTAATCCCTAATCTCAGTGCTTTTTAGTTGGACTAGTTCAGAGCTTCACCAACAGTATGTTAGTATGTCCAAATTTCTATTCCTTTAAACACTGGTGATTCCTACCTCTTATGAACTTTGCCAGTTTTTGAGTAGCACTTTTTTGTTTTTTCAAAAAAGTCATTATTTATCTATTTTTAGCATTCTTTTGTTTTTTTAATTAAATTCCAAGTTATCTCCTTCCCTCCTACCCCTCTCCCACCAATGGAGAAAGTAAGCAAAACAATATCAGTTATACATGTGAAATCATGGAAAACATATTTCTGTATTAGTCATGTTGGCAAAAAAGACAAGCAAAAAAAAGTTAGTTACTTCAATTTGCATTCAGAGTTCATCAGTTCTCTCTCTGGAGATGGATAGCATTTATTCATCCTGGAATCCTTGGATTTGTCTTGGATCATTGTATTGATCAGAGTAGACAAGACTTTCAGAGTTGATCATCATTACAACATTGCTGTCATTGTGTAAAATGATCTCCTGGTTCTTCTCACTTCATTTTGCATCAGTTCATATAGGTCTTACCATTTTTTCCCCCAAAACCATCCCTTCGTCATTTCTTATAGCACAATAGTACTTTATCACAATCGCATGCCACAGTTTGTTCAGCCATTTCCCAATTGACAAACATCTCCTCAATTTCCTACTACAAAAAGAGCTGCTATAAATATTTTTGTATATAAAGATCTTTTTCTTTTTTTTAATCTCTTTGGGATATAGACCTAATAGTGGTATTGCTGGATCTAAGGGTATGCATGTTTTCATAATGCTTTCCTCATAGTTCCAAATTATTCTCCAGAAGGGTTGGACTAGTCTCAGAAGCACTTTTAAAGATTTCGAGGAATTATGGAAGGATGGGAGAAGTTGCATTAACTCTAGAATGTGATTGTAATTAACTGTGTCACTGGGTGACTTTGTCAATGACCTTTGATAAATGGATGTATAAGTCCCAGTTAATAATGACAGTTTCATACAGTACATCAGGCTCAAAAAGTTGGCAAAATTCCACCTTTAATCTTTCTCTTTAATTGCATCCCTCTTTTAAAATGAAAATACCAGGGTGGGGGAATTAGCTGAGTATAGGAGATAAGAGTATTTTAAACTACCAAGAGTATTCTGGTTTGGTAAGAAGCCCCAACATCCTATATTAATTAAGACAGACATATTTAAATTCTGGTTCCCAGCACCTTTTGCACAATTACATTTTACCCCTCACTAAGTCTTATTCCTCCTCTCCCCTCCCCCCCAAGTTCCTTTAAATTTTTGGTTGTCTGCTTACTCTACCCTTTTAGGGCTCCATGTTCCTTTTTTCATATGGTGAGATAGCTAGATAGTACATTAGATAGAACAATGAACATGGAGTCTGGTTGAATTTGCCCATGGGAACACACTGAATCACTCTGGACAAGTTATTTAAAAAAATCTCTGCCTGCCTCAGTTTCCTCATCTGTGAAATGAGGCTAGTACCTACCTCCCAGGGTTGCTGTGAGAACAAAATGAAATAATATTGGTAAAGGCACTTTGCAAATCTTAAAAACACTATGTAAATAATAACTATTATTATTTCTAATTTTTTCAATTAATAAGCATTTATTTTTCTTCCCTTGCACATTGATAAGAGAAAAACAAGAACCTTGTAACAGATATGCATAGCAAAACAAAAGAAATTCACTCATTGACCACATCCAAAAATCTATGTCTCCTTCTTCACTTCCCTGTCAGGACATGGGAAGTGTGTTTGATTTGATGGGTTTATAGGACATGATGATCTTTTGTTGTGGGGCCAGTAAAGTCCACCTCCCCCTGAGGAGTATGAATGTGCTCATTAGTGCCTGGTTTAAAAGACACCCACAGCTTCATTGGTTTTCAGTGACTGAGGCTGCCTCCAAGATTGTTGGCTGGTTGGAACTCAAGAGGATGAGGATTTGTTAGACAAGGCTCCCCTTTTTGAGGGCCTGAACAAGTGAGATAAAAGACCAACTCAGGCTTTCTTGAACTCCTTTCCATCTCTTTCTAGGTCAAACTCTGAGATCTAGTGGAGGAGCCACGTATTTAGATGGAAGGTGGGGGAAGTTGTTGGTGATAAGAGAGAGAGAAACTTGCCTTGGAAGGAACACACAGGAGTCATATGTAATGGATTACTCAGAGCTTCCTGAACTTTCTCTATCAGAGGCCAAGTGAGTAGATTCATGTCAGGGGTGGGGAACTGGCAGCCGTGAGGCCACTTGTGGCCCTCTAGGTCCTCAAGTGCAGCCCTATGACAATGTTTGGATTCAAAGAACTGCACTTGAGGGCCTAGAGGGTCACATGTGAACTGGAGGTCACAGGCTCCCCACCCCTGAATTCTAACCCAATATATGGCAGAAGCAGACATTTGTGTTAGCTTGACTCAGGAGAGGAGCTCAGGCACAATGAGTCTAGCCTAGCCTCTTAGGATTTCAATCTCCTTGGAAACAACATAGCATCAGTGTGGGGGATTCCCTCATGAGTAATGCCTAGTTTGAAAGTTCCTCAGTTTCAGAGTTTGGAGACTTGGCCTTTTAAAGACAAAAAAGGATTTCCTAAGCAGAGGGTTTCTTGGAGAAAGAAAGTGGCCGCCATGCCTAGTGAAAGCACCTGTAACCTTGTTATCTCTTATTACTACAATGAGTCATAACAGTTTCACTGGGAAGAAGCATTTCCTGTTCATCAGTCCTCCCAAATGATTGCTTTTGGGAAGAGTTTTTGAGCTCTTTGAGAGCTTTATGGATTTTTATTGTTGTTATCTTTTTATAGGCTCCTATGAGTCTTAAGAGAAGTTAGGTGGCTCCAGTGGATAGAGTGCTAGGCCTGAAGTCAAGAAGATTCTTCCTGAGTTTAAAACCAGCCTCAGACACTTACTAGTTCTGTGACCTTGGGAAAGTCACTTAACTCTGTTTGTCTCAGTTTCCTAATGGGTAAAATGAGCTGGAGAAGGAAATGACAAATCACTCCAGTATCTTTGCCAAGAAAACCCCAAGTGGGGTCACAAAGAGTTGGATACAAATATACAACTACAACAAAATGAGTCTTAAGCCTTCTGCGTTTTTTGTAGGATGAAATAAAATCAGACCCAAACTACTGAATTGTATTGTTACCTTGAATGTTTGTAGGGGATCTAGAGACCCCCTTTACCAATATCCATGGGAAAATAAAGTTCTCCCTAAACTACATTTAGAAATTGTTCCAGAGTAAATCCTTTGTTGAGACATAATGAGCCAAAGAGAGAAAACTGCCCTTTTGGGATCAGCACCTGAGTTAGGGCCCTATGTGTGTGAACTCTGAGGCTTTGAGGGCATCCTGGGCCATTGGTTTTAACTATCAAGTAGTAAATGAGCACCTGAAAATCTACTCCATCTGAATTCTGTTGTCATTCTATCTCTGAAGCATCTCACTGATAACAGACAGCATTTTCTTAGCATTCCCCTCTTTAAGGAAGGCAACTGTGCAGTCAGAGCACAAGTGAGTTGTAGCCATAAATTGGCACTTTATTAACAATAAGTGCTAAAATCAAAATTGAGTGCATCTGCGGGAATCTTCACTTTAAAGAATCTGCTGGCAGCTCCCTTCCTTATTATTTTGCCTTTGGATTGGCTGTTTCCATTTCTAATCATATAAATCCTACTAGTTAAAATACACATTTATGCACATACTAACACGTACAACAGCTATCCTGATAAAAGCCCCTCTGGCCCTGAACCTTATGGTCCCATGAATCTTTGCTTCATCCACCACTGAAAACCAAGCAATCTAAACTCTACCTCTCCCACCCTCACTGGAGAATATAAACCACTTGAGGGCAGGGACTGTTACATTTCTGTCTTTGTAGCCATAGCACCTAGGACAGAGCTTGATCAACCAGAGAAGCTTAAAACTTGCTCATTGGATTAAATTGTGTCCTTTGGATTGGAATGGATTAATTCAGGTTCTATTTGTTGTCATTCATGTGTTTTTGGCTGTCCTACCTTTCCTGACCCCATTTGTGGTTTTCTTGGGGTAGATACTAGAGTGGTTTGCCATTTTTTTCCTCTAGCTCATTTTACTGATGAGGAAACTGAGGTCTCATAGTCACTGGAAAATTAGAAAACCTAGGCCCTCATTGTGGGTCAGCATTTGCTGTGTGACCTTAGGTGAGCAGATAATTGGTGCCTTAGATTTCCTTCTAAGAAGTGAGAATAAAAGTTTCTTTCTTATCTGTCTCACCGAGTTGCTGCAGCAATTAGGGAGATGTCTATAAGGCTTTCTGTACTATATACATGAAGGTTCCTGGTTGTTATATAGAAAGATATAATGGTGAAGTGAAAAGGATGCCAGATTTGTACTTGGATACCCAGGACACCAGGGACTGAGACTTGTTACCTTGAGCTTAAGCTGAGCCTTGGTTTCTTCATATGAAAAAGAGGGTTAATAATTCTCCAGTGGGGACAGTAAACCTTAAAATGCTATAGAAATGGGATCTATTATTATTCTGTGGGAGATCCTCACCAACTTGTGCATTGCAGAGGCCAAGCAAAGAAAACAAATTAGAGTACAATGGATTTAGGTTAAAAAGAAGGGAGACATTCAGATGATGAGAGCTATTAAACATGGAAAAGAGGCCCCTAGGAGGGTTGTGCACTCTCCTATACAGATTCCCACATCCTCTGAATGTCTGTAAATTTCTTGAGAATCACAAACTAAACTTCCTAGTGTGATGTGATGTTTAAATGGTACCTCTTTTACATGAGAAGACACTCATCTACCCTCTGTTGCCCCTTCTTTGTCTAAGTGGGAACCTGCGTGTGGAACAATACAAATAATGTCAAATTTTTCAAAATATTGCTTAATTTTGCTGCCATTTTGCCTCTTTATTAGTCTTTGCTTTAATGGATGGTTCCTTGGGAGAAGGAGGAAAAAGGGATATATTGGGAAATACAGATGATGAAAAATGAAAGATGTAATACAAAATCGATAAAAAAGAAAGAAAGAAAGACAAGAATGGGGCCTCATTTGAAGAGACCTCATTGACTTTGTGTTTCATTCCCTGCAGAAAACTTTTTGCTTTTCCCTAAACCTGGCCACTCATGTCTTAGAGCTTCTCATTTAGTGCTGGGGGGGTCAGGTGGCCTCTGTATTGCCTATGTTACAGGCAATGCCTCCTCTGGAAATACCCTCTCTTTGACTTCCTGCTGTCTCCCTGCAATGACTCTCCAGCACCTGGCTCCCCCTGTGACAGATGTCTTGTGATCTGGGGCTCAGGGGTTGTTTCTCTCCCTCTCCACTCCCCAAAGCACTCCTTTATTGAGCGAATATCATTACTGCACTCCATTTCCTGGTCCCCACACATGTACTCTCTCACTTATTTTTATTGTGTTGCTACTTGTCACTTTTCCCAGCCTAGGCATTTAATAATGTAAATCTTCCCTGCCTGATGTCATTGCTGCTCATTATTTACAAGATGAGCTCATTCCTTGGCATCTCTGAGGAGCCAAAGTCTCCCAGTGAGATGAATAAGGAAAATGTTCTGGTCACATTCTCCCATCACATGTTTATAAAAAGCCTACAATGTGCTAGGTACTTTGGAGAACAAAGGGGTTGAGGAAGTTACTATCTCTGGTCCCAAGGAAGTTATGATCTTCTTGGGGAGAGGGACAGGAGGGAACAAACATTTATTAGGTGCCTACTATTTACCTTTTGCATTGTATTGTGCTAGCACTTTACAAATATCTCATTTGATAAGGTATACTGTGTACATGTATGGACAAATGTAATACAAAGTTGAGATAACTTAAATTTTGATAGTATTTTAAAGCTTGCAAATCACTTTAAATGCATATTTCATTTAAGCTTTACAATAATCCTGTGACATAGGTACCTCAGGTATTATCCCCACTTTACGGATAAGAAATCAAGACTCATAGAAGTTAAGTGACTTGCCCATGGTAACATGGCTAGTAAGTATCAAATCCTACCTTTGGGCTTTTGTCTCAAGGTCCAAGAGTCTAACCACTATGCCATGCTCAAGTGACAGATACAAACAAAACTGAGGTAAGAGTTCAAAGGCAAGGGAAAACAGTTCTGAGAGATCATGGGAGGCTTTACTAAGTAGTGGGAATCACTGGTTATTATTATTATTATTATTTTTAGTTGGGAAGTGATCTATTAGAACTGTTCTTTAGGAAGACTTATTTGACAGCAGCATTTAAACTGGAGGTGGGAAGACTCATCAGGAACGGTCTAGGTAAGTGGTAATCAAGGACCAAAATGGAGTGGTACCATTTGGAATAGAAAGGAAAGGTTAAACGCAAAAGATCTTGAATTAACAAATCCATGCTTTTATGAATGATTGAGCATTAATTAAGCCTTTACTATATGCCAGGCACCATGCAAAGCACTGGGCATACAAATACAAGCATACCAGATAATTTCTGACCTCAAGGAACTTATATTCTGATAGAGGAAAACAATACACACAGGAGTGTTTTTTAAATTTTATTTTATTCTAAACTTAAGAAATAAAACAAGCATTTCCATTACATAGTAGAATAGGAAAAAAAAAAAAGATGATTGTACACAAAACTGCAGATCTATTATGTACAATTTGTTATTCCTTTAAGATATATAATTAAGTTATCATATAACTTTTTTCCTTTTTTTCTTTCCTCTCCTTTCCTTCCCTGCCCTTCCTCCCTCACCCCCAGCCTTAGACATGGCTACCATTAGGCATGTGCACACATATGTGAAATCATTCTATACATACTTCTGTTTATCAGTTCTTTCTCTGGATGCAGATTGTGTCTTCCATCACAAGTCCTTTGTATTAATTTGAATATTTATAATAGTCAAAATGATTTATTCATTCAAAGTTGTTCCTAAAATAATATCATTTATATATACAATATTCTCTTAGTTCTGCTCATTTTACTCTTTAAGCTTATCATTTTTTATAGCACAGTAGTATTCCATCACAATCATATACCACAACTTGTTCAGCTTTTTAGGGAGAAGTGTTTTTAACAGAGACAAGAGGAATAGTCCTTTCTAAATATGCTAGGGTTGATTAATATTCTCAGAGGCTGACTTGGAAAGCAGAGATTAGTGTGAGTAGCAGAGGATGGATGCTGGCATAGAGGTGGTATGGTGGGTCTGGGCAAAATAAGGTGAATACTCACTAATCAGAAGCCTGCATAGTGCCCTGTAAGTGGGAGCTTGAGTTCTGGGTTGGAGGTAGAGCTTGGAGCAGGTGTGGACTAGGACAGAGATAAATGCCAATAGAATCAACTGAATGTTTGGATGAGGAGGGCAAAAAGACAGAGACAAAGATGTTTCTAAAGTCGGGAACTGGGGGAACTGGAAATTTTCAGAACTATTAGCAGAAATTATTGAGTTAGAGGGAGTAGTTTGGATGGAGAGTCATGAGAGAGGTTGATCTCAGAATTGTTGAATTGAAAGTCCTAATGAGATATTCAGGTAGAGATGTCCAGAAGGTACTTAGGAATTTGGAACTGGAGATGGATCTGGGAATCATCCTCAAAGAGGTATTCATTGAAGTTGTGGGAGTGGGTGAGCTCACCAAGAGATAAATTGTAGAGGGAAGTGAATGGAGACCAGATAGAGCCTTGAGGAAGAATATCTGCATTGGACAGTTGGGAAGAAGACAGAGGAGAGGTAGGTGGAGAAGCAGGAAAGTGAAGTATTAGGAAAGCCTAGTGGAGATGATATCAAGGATTATTACTAGCCTACCAGGGCTAGCCTGGACTCCCTATGCCCATTCTACATAGGAACAGAAGCCTCAAATCCTCATGGCTCTACATTTTTAGCTCCAGAGATGGATTAGAACCTCAGTATATAGTCTACAACTATTCCATACATGAATGTTGTTGCCTATTTTTATGCCCAGGAACTATTAACTGCAAGCCCCACTCACATTTCTATAGCGCTCTCAGATTTATGAGGCAATGTCCTCATGAGAGCCCCATGAGGTGGGAGTTTTAACCAAATGTTATGCTCTTATTATTAAGTGTGTGTTCTTTGCTTGTCATTGTGCTAGCTACTAGGGATAAAAAGGAAGGGAAAAAATTAAATTCTAGTGTGTTATAATAATAATAATGATGATGATGATGATGATGATGATGATGATGATGATTATTGCTCCCTTTCACCTTTCATAGATGAAGAAACCAAGATCAACAGATAAAGTATACTGACCAAGGTCATAGCTGGTGTTTGAACTTCAATATTTCTGTCTTCAAGAGAGGCCATAGATGAGGTAGTAGAGAAGATAGGAAGTTGCCTCCAAAGTCAGAAAGTGCTTGGTTTACATCCTGCCTCTGACATTTACTACCTGTGTCTCTTGGACAACTTGCTGATAACTCTAAGCTTATAAGTTGCAAAGATAATTGACAACCTGAAGTGGTAGAGTGACTTTCCTTACCTGGAAGTTCCCTATATGAATTAAATCAGGGGTCCATTCCTATTCTTCTTTTTTGGGTTGGTAGGTAAGCAAATCAAAGTTAAGTGACTTGCCTGGGGTCACACAGCTAGTAACTGTCTGATGCCAGATTGAACTCAGGTCCTCCTGACTCCAGGGCTTGTGCTCTGTGCATTGAACCACATAGCTGCACCTCCCTATTCTTGACTCTAAGTCAAATGTCCTTTCCTTGCAGCCACTTGATTCAGTCTAATTTTGTGTTTCTGTCTTTTTACAACATACTCTGAAGGCTGGATTATAATATTTGGTTCTTTCCAGATCCAAAATTCTGTACTTCTTTAAGTGGTAGATCATTGTCAGGCTCATTTTGTTTACTTTTTGTAAGATGTCAAGACAAGAGGTAGGTGGGAAAGAATGGAGATGGGAGAAGCAAGGAGGTAAGCTACACATCCCAAGGCATGAAAATGCAGTTGTTATGTCCTGCCTCGCTCTCCCCATGACTTCCTGGTGGTGATATTACTGGATTTTCTTAAACAATGACTATTTACTGCCCCACGACAACAACTTGCTGAATGATGCACTGACAGCATGACGTGTTAATGACTCGAGTTCCCAAAGCATCCCAACTAAGAGGATTTCTTGATCCAAACCTAAGAGGATCTGGATGACATTGTGCGGACCCAAAGTTTGGGCACAGAGTCTGAGTAATAGCCATGGAGCATCATTATCAAGATTTGGCAAGATCTGATCAATGACTTTGGAAGCCTTTCTTGTGTCCCATGAAAATGTGACATTGCTCCTTTGCAGCAGAGGTTCTTAGCCTTAACTCTCCAATAATATCTCTAATTTATCCTGTCTATTTCTTGTTTGTACATGTTTGTTGTCTCCCCCATTAGAGCAGGAACTGTTGTTATTGCTCCTTTTGTCATTGTTGTTTTTGCAGTTTGTTACATCTCCAGTGCCTGTTGCACTATCTGGTACAGAAGTACATGAATAAATGCTTATTGATTTGACTTGAGATTGGCAGGCCCTCAAGGGGTCTGTGGAGAGATGGAGCGGGAGGGAGAGGCATGAACTTGGATGGGGGAAAATGCATCTTTATTTTCACTGAAATGTGCTTTCTTCAATTACTTCCTTCTGTTAAAACACTGTGAGAAGGGGCACATGAACCATGACACAAAAAAGGGTAAGAATCTCTGCTTTCGAGGTTGTCACTTCAACTTACTTGTATGAAAATAGGGGAAGTTTCAAATTTTTAATTCTTCCTTGTGCTGTAAAATACTTGAGTTCAGTTTACTTTCTAAAACACAAAAAAGAGTTAAGCCATTTTCTTTTGTTTGTCTTTCATAAGAAATTAAAGCAGGGATGGGTGAAGGAAAGAACAGAGATGGAAGAAGGAAGCAGGCCACAAGCATAATAGTTCCTGCAACCTCCTCTTTGCCACTGATAAAAGGACCACATGCCATCTTACTTAACTTCACTTCTGTTTTTATGTGGCCTTGAAGTAATTTATCCTTTACATTTGCAATGTATAAAAATCCACACTGCTTTCCTGAATTTATAGGTTGGGTGTGCTACCACAGTAGGGCAAATGAACTCTGAACTTTATTGTTAAACATATATTCTTGTTCAACCGGAGACACTAAGAATATAGGGTAGAAATACCATGTATTGTTTCTTTAAATTGGCTGATTTTCCTCCTTCTCTTGGTTAGCCTAAGTTGGTAGATTTCTTTGAAGTTACAAATGTACCATATACAGACAAGCCTACAGCCCATTCATCATGTCACTTAATTAGGCAAAAAGGGGGAAAAAGTCCATGATCCCATGTAGTTTTGGGATTCACAGAGCAAGTCTTTCATAAATTGCTTTCTTCTTAGGGAACTTAATAGTCCATGTGTTCTTGAATTTAACTTTATTAGAAGAAAAGGATGTGTTCTTTGAAGAGATGTTAACTTTGGAGAATTTTCCCTGGAAAGATTTCTCCTCAAGTGTTTAAGTCAGTGAAGGAAGACTAATTTCCATCTATTACAGAAATTAGGAATATGAATTCTTTGGGTAACTTTTCTTATAACCAGCTGTAGTGAGACACCATATTTTAGATTCCCTTCTAAGAAAATCCTTCTGAATTTTTGCCAATATCCAAGTTTGAATTGAAGTCAAGTTTTTCTTTTTTAAATGTTTAAATCAAGAAATGAAATAGATTCCCTCTCCCTCTTCCTCTCCCTCTCTGTCTTTCTCTTCTTCTCCCTCTCGCTCTCCCTCTTCCTCTCCACACTGGACCTGAGAAAGTCAATCAGGTGATAATGAGCTAATGGATGTTTTTGCAGGTGTCATTTTGCTCTGAAGAATCCCCATCATATTAGGTCTTAAAGGACCGGTACCATGGCTGTCAAGTCAGAGTAATATTAATCCTCAGGAGAAAATGTATCTCTTTTGAGGTAACATGGAAGAAACATGGTACAATGGAAAGAGCCCCAGCTCTGGACTTAGAGAACCTGGGATTCAAATTCCTGTCCTGGTGTCTACTACTTATGGACAAGCCACTTAAACTATATAAAATGAGGGTGTTAAACCAGAATACTTTTGATATCACTTCCACATCTGGCTGTCTTTGAATCTGTGATCTCTTAGAATTCTCTCTATAGAAAGAGCAAAAAGAAGAACCATCATTGAATGATTTGATGAAGCCATGTGTTGTTGGGATGGGGGAGGGGGGGTGAATCTAAATCTGGATATGAGAGTGAGACAAAATCTGCTTTTGTAGAGTTAGACTTACTTTGGTTTTGGAGATACCTTCTTCTATATTCCTCATTTCAACTTTCTTCTATGTTCCTTCTGTTGATGTTTTTAGATATCTGTGTCCTTTAGTTTTCTATTCACCTTGAAGACAATAGAAAGCATTTACCCAGAAATGGGTAGGTGTGGTAGATAGAGGAGGATCAGAAGCAAATATGGAAGACTTAGAGTTGATCATATAATACTTTGTAATTCTGACTGTCAGTATTCTCAAGCTAATATATAATAATAATATTTAATAATAAGACGAGTTGATCTGGATGAGAAATTTCCAAGAAACTTCCTGAAATCTAAATTCCATTGAGCTAACTAAATAAATATGAAGAAATTAACAGAAGGTTCTCAGAAGGGTTTGATGCAACTCGGTTTGGGATCCTTAGTCTGTAAAATTCTAGAGGGTAAGACATTAACAGCAGCAGCAGACTTCTCTTGAATATTTATGATATCCACAGCATTGGGCTAGACATGAAACTGAACCCTAAATAACTTCTCTACAGAGCATAGAGTGGGTACCCTAATAATGTTTAACAAGAATATGGCATGGATTCATGACTGCATGGTATGGACATAATATATCTCTGTTTCTACTACTCATTCATTTTGGCATCATCCAAAACTTTCTTCTATAATTTGGGAGAGTCTAATTTGGGGGTGGTCAAGATTTATAATTTCATCTGTGTGGAATCTTCCTTTTGGGTTAGAAGTTCCCTGATGTTGTTCACTTCTTCAATAACTTACAGTCATAGAGAGTTGCCTGAAGCACTGTGAGATGAAGTAATTAGCCCATGATCATAAAGTTGGTATCTTGTCAAAAGCAGGATTTGAACCCAGTGTTCCTGACTGAGGCTTGCCATTTTTCCACGATCAAATTTAACAGAAACCATCCTGAACTCCTTAGAATTGAAGAGAACCCTCAGAACAGTACCTGCTGGGTGGAATTGGAGCAAATTCAAGTTTACATAAGGGCATTGTGGCTTTCTCTACCACCACCGCTGCTGCCACCACCCTCCTCTTATTATTTCCAGCAGTAACAGTAAGAGGTTATGGTGCCCACCCTTCGTTAACCTACAATAAGGCTGTCCCTGCACTTTGGAACTTCTGTTACTTTGATGGAGTGCTAATACAGCTTCCACGGCGTGACCATTGCCTTTTGTGCTGTGAGTGTACCAGGATGCTTTCCTCTCCCAGTGCTATAATGCAGTCCAGAAGGAGGTGCCAGGGATGATGAATGAGCTGAGCAGAAAGAGAGCCACACTGCCCAAAGCAACAGCTGTCTGGCCTTGTCCACTGAATAATTAGATAAAGAAGGCCCAAAGTGGGATCTCACCAACACAGTTCTAGGTGGAGGAAATGCCCATCTGTTTTCTCTTGGAACAGGGCTTCTGGGCACTTATTTCTCTTCCACTGCCTTTGATGGGGGTGTAGCTTTTTTGCTCTACCCTCCCATCTTCCAGTCCTATTGGATATCTCCAAGTAGAAGGAGAATGGAAGTAGCAGTAAGACAGGCCCTCTTCCTGACTCTGATGCTCCTAAACTTGTAAATAAGTTTTATGGACATCTTGGATCAGTCCTTTTTTGTCATCTCCTCTTAGAGGAGCCGTGAAAAGAAGGGTTAAAGGACATACTGCCAAGAACCTGAGCAGTTATTGTCACTTGAGTGAGAACTTCTGGCAGAAGGTGCAAGTGGCCTCCTTGATCACAAGTGGTATCTCCTAAGCCCTTTAATTACAGGGGATTAGTCAGGAAGTGGAGTGTTGGACTAAAGGCATAATGACAGAAAGGAAGTGAGGCAGAAAAACTCAATTTCCTTTCCTTAAAGAGGAAGAAAAAAATCTCCATTTATTTAAATGAATTGCAAAGAAAAGAACAAAGTATGACATTTCTCCCAGCCTGGGGTTCAGTTGGTTTTAAAGGAGCTGTGTATCTCCCCTAGCCAGACCAGCAACTGCCTGCCTAGGTACTTCATTAAAATGCAGGAGCTCTGCTGCTAACTGAGTGAATCACTAATTCAGACTCCTTCCTGCCTCCTTCGTATTGTATCTCTGCATAGCTCAGCTCAGACTTTAAATTCAGCACCTCTAGTTACCCAGAAATTACATGTGAAATTGTGAAAATCACAATGCGATGAGCCATGTGCGCCCATCAGTTCTGCCTGGGGTTGCAGCCACCTCTCCACTTCTAGCCTTCATTATCAAGGCTGTAGAATCTGCTTACATTGAGCCTCTAGGCTCAGAGAATACACACCGAAGGCCGCCACCAGTGTACAAGCCTCAGTTGCCAGGGTAAACCTGGAGAAACTAATAGACTTTTGATAATAGGGCTGTAGACACTCTGAGACAAGAAAAAAAAAATCTCCAGAATGAAAGGTAAATAGAATCTTGATTCGTTGTGCTAGAAACTGACTATATGTGTTGGACAGTATTTTATTAACAGGACCCTTGTCAAGTTCAGGCATTGTGGTACAATAGCATGAGTACTGGGGTCAGAAGATCAAAGATCCAATTCCACCTCTGAGGTTTATCTTTGTGACTTTTGAGCTAGTCACTTAACCTTTCCAGGTCTATTTTCTCATCTGTAAAATGGCCTACATGTCCTCTGAAGTCTCATTCAGCTCTGTATCTCAACCTATGGAGTAGCAGCTCCTTAAACATTCTACTGTAGTGAGCCCCGTCCTAACCCACATTCCTACAGCCCAAGTTCCATTAATAGGAAGGCCTGTTCCTCTAAAGCAGTGGTTCTCAACTTGTGGGTTATGTTCAATTTGTAACAATGAAAATACATCCTGCATATCAGATAGATTCATAACAGTAGCAAAATTACAGTTATGAAGTAGCAACGAAAATAATTTTATGGTTGGGGGGTCACCACAACATGAGGAACTGTATTAAAGGGTCATGGCATTAGGAAGGTTGAGAACCACTGCAGCCATGTCATAGAAACCCGACAGTGAGAGTGGCAGTAGAAAGATTTGGTTCAATTCAATCTAAATCAACAGACTTTTTATTAAAAGTACCTACAGTATAGACATACAAAGTAAAAAAAATGAGAGTCCCTGTTTTCAAGGAATTTACATTCGGGGGGGTAGGATACAACATTGATGTAGGTAAATAAATTCACAACCTACAAAAAATTATACAAGGTCATCTCAAGAAGGACAAAGGATGAACAACTGGATAAGGAGAGAGAGAGAGAGAGAGAGAGAGAGAGAGAGAGAGAGAGAGGGAGGGAGGGAGGGAGAGGGAGAGAGATGAGAAAGTCAGTCTATATAATTGCCAGTAATTGGACCAGGTTCTATGGGTGAGGTAGAGCAAGAAGGCTGAACCATGGAGAGGATGAACACAAGGCCATGGGTAACAGGCAGCTCCTGAGTTCTAGTTGGAAGGAAAATGATGGCTCTAAGTGGTGGAGAATGGAAGCATTCTAGACATGGGGGACCAACTGTGCACAAGCACAAAGTTGGGGGGAGATAGAATGTCATATATGGAAGACATATGGCCTCAATTTGGACTTGAGTAGTTAAAGTGCTGTTCTTGGGGCACAGAAACATCACATGTAGGGTATAGTTTGATACACAAAAGCCAGCTATTCAAGGGATTGTTCAGCATAATCCATTGCACCTTGCTTCTGGCAGCAGTAGCTTTAAGACCCAACAGGGTGGCCTTACCCAAGCATTAATCCCATGGTTTGCATTTGCCTTGGATGCTAGGACCCAGAGCTAAAGGTCATCCTCATGATGCTTTTTGGGATTTTCAGATTTTCAGCACCATTCATCACCAACTTCTTTCTCTGTCTCCCAATTTCCTTCCTCTTTCTCAAGGGAAAAATGGTTCTCATGGTTCTCTCTCTCTTTCTCCAACTCCAGTGTTGTCAGTACCTGCTGTGAGAAAGTGGATTCAAAATAGGCTCCTGGAAAAGATTAAGGGGTTTGGTCTTAGGAAAGAGTCTTTTCTTCTGAATGATAATTTTTACAGTGTTTCCTGAGTCAGGGTCTCTTGGTTTCTGAACTCTCTCCAGATTGAATGGAAGTCTTATCCACTCTTTCAGGACACTAGCACGTTGAATGGATGGAGGCAAAGTCATTGTAAGGTTAATACTAAGGTTTCTTTGTAGCTGGAGAGGATAAGGGAGCTTCTTTGCCATGAACAATTATATCATGGGTCTAGAATCAAGAATCTTGCATCTGGCTGGGTCTATCCCCTCTTTTTGCTATGTTCTAAACTCAGGTTTCTAGGAAAGGTTGGTATCCAGTTCAACTGTATTTGCTCTTTAAATAATGTCATGTAGATTTATGCCTGTGTATGCCTGTGTATGGTAGGAAAGAAAAAGGGGAGTGAGACAGAGAGGGAAAATAGAAATAGCATTGAACTTTAGAACTAATGCCTCATTCTTTAGGTCCTGGCATCTAAACCTATTGGTGGACCTCTTTAGAGCAGAGGTTCTTTTTTTTTTGTAAAATTTTATTTTCCCCCAATTACATGTTAAAACAATTTTCAGCATTTAAAAAAAAAGTTTTGAATTCAAGATTCCACCACTCCCTCTCTCCTTACTTTCCTCCCTCCCTGAGAATCTAAGTAATGCAATATAAGTTATAGATGTACAATCATGTAAAACATTTCCGTATTAAAAATTTTGTACGAGAAGACTCAAACAAAAAAGAAAGTGAAAAATAGCATGCTTCGTTTTGTCTTTGAACAGCATCAGTTCTTTCTCTGGAGGAGGATAGCATGTTTTATCATTAGTCCTTTGGGATTGTCTTAGATCATTATATTGCCAAGAAGAGCTAAGTCATTCACAGCTCTTCATCATACAATATTGCTGTTGCTGTGTACGATGTTCTCCTGGTTCCGCTCACTTCACTTTTCATCAGTTCATGTTAAGTCTTTCCAGGTTTTTCTGAAATCATTCAGCTTGTCATGTCTTATAACACAATAAAATTCCATCACAATTGTATACCACAACTTGTTCAGCCATTCCCCAATTGATGGGCATCCTCTTGATTTCCAATTATTAGCCACCACAAAAAGCTGCTACAGATATTTTTGCACAAATAGGTCCTCCACCCTCTCTTTTTTTTTTTTTTTTTATTTCTTTGGGATACAGGCCTAGCAGTGGTATTGCTAGATCAAAGAGTGTGCACAGTTTTATAGCCCTTTGGGCCCAATTCCAGATTGTAGAGCAGAGGTTTGTAGCCTAAGGTTCATGGATAGATTTCAGGAGGCCTGATGTGATCCAGCTCGGGGGGAAAAATTATCTTTTTATTTTCATTGACATCTAATTGAAATTTATCATTTTCTTCTGTTATGAAGTTTTAAAAAAAATTTATTTTGAGAAGTGGTCCAAAGGCTTCATCACATTGCCAGTGGGGTCCATGACATGAACAAAATTAACTCCCACTTGAGAGAGAACATAGAAGCAGGGGGGAAACAGTATTGCATTTGAATTTGCTCTGCTTTTGAAGCTTTTTTTTTCCAATGAGAAATTGCCATTCATAATTCCCTTTTGACTATTACCTCCGTTCTTTATCTGTGCCCACCAAATACACTGAATTAGAAAGAATTGTCATTTGATCCTTTCCATTCCAGAAACAGAGTGGCAGGAAATACTGCTATGCAAAATGTTTCATTTAATTAGAGCATAGGAAGAACATTGAAACAAAAAATAAGGACAGAAGTCAAGCCTTATTTGTTTGTTTCTCTTCGTCCTTTCTCCTTTTTCTCTCTTTCTCTCCCTTCCTTTTTTTTCTTTCCTTCCTTCCTTCCTTTCTCTCTCCCTCCCTCCTTTCTTTCTTTTT
>CM053586.1:259532857-259555751 GCA_028646515.1 Pseudochirops corinnae
ACCTATCTATATATTCTCATATATACTATTATCTCTTATATATTATATATACTCTCTATATTAGATTTATTCTCTTATTTTACATTTATACCCTGTATGTTCTCCTCTTATTTTATAGATATATGTGTATATGTTTATTCTCTGATTTTATACATTTGTGAAACCCTAACTTTATGGAATTTCAGGGTTAGAAGGGACCTCAGCAGTCACCTCATCCAGCTCTCGGAAGGATGAGAATCTCCTTTATAAAACACCTGAAGAGCAATCATCCAACTTTAATACCTCCATCCTTAAATGCCTTCAGTGATGTGGAACTCACTAACTCCCCAAACAACCCACCACACTGTTGCACAACTCTAATTGTTAGGAAGTTTTTCCCTACATCAAAGACTAAATTTTTTTTTTTGCAGCTTCTGCTCATTTTTTCCCACTTCTGTCCTCTGGGACCAAGAAGAGCATATCAGTTACTTTTTCTTCCTTATATGATAGCCTTTCAAATACTCAAGAATAACTAGTGTCTCAGTCCCATACTTCCTGCCTCCCTTAGCCCAAGTCTTCTCTTCTCCAGGCTACTTTCCACAATTCCTCCAAAAGATTCCCCCTCACAGGGGATGGTTTGAAGGTCCTTCACCACCTTGGTTGCTGTCTTCTCTACGTGCTCCAGCTTACCCATGTCATTCTTAAACTATGGTGCCCAGAATTGAACACAGCCTAGACCTGGGTAGACAACAGGGGGACAATCCTTTATTACATCTGCAAGCTCTATGTTTCTGTGCAACCTGAGATCATACTTACTTTCTTGCCTTTGATGTGTATGGAGCTGGCAGTCCACTAAAACCCCCAGATTTTTTTCAGATGCACTGATATCTAACATCTTGTACTTATTAAATAATTTTTGAACCCAAGTATAATGTTTTACATTTATCCATATAAATTTCACCTTATTTGATTCAGTCCAAAGTTCTAAACCAGTGGTTCTCAACCTTCCTAATGCCGCGACCCTTTAATACTCGTATGTGGGCGTATCTGCATGTGGGTGGACCCGCCTGGAGATGGATAGAGGAGCGGTGTCTCGGTTCCTAAGACCATCAGAAATATGTGTTTTCCGATGGTCTTAGGTGACCCCATGTGACCCCCAAAGGGGTCACGACCCACAGGTTGAGAACTGCTGTTCTAAACTGTCAAGATCCTTTTGAATTGTTATTGGCTTGCAGTGTATTGGTTATTGTGCCTAGCATGATCATATATATCGATCTGATCACAAGAAAGAAAAGCAGGAAGGAAGATAATAGCTATCATTTATATTGTGCTTTAAGGTTTGTAAAGTGTTCTTTACATATTATCGCAATTGATCCGTAACAGGGACCCTGTATGAGATAATGACTGTTGTAATTATTTTTTAAAAATTTATTTATTTATTTTTAATTTTCAACATTCTCTTCCACAAGATTTTGAGTTCTAAATTTCTCCCCCTCCCTTCTCCCCCTCCCCTAGAACAGAGTGAAATCTGATATAGGCTCTACATGTACATTCACATTAGACATATTTTCACATTAGTCATATATTGCAGTTCTAATAAGTGACTTGCCCAAGGTCTCACATCCAGTAAGTGTCTGAAGCAGGATTTTAATTCAAGTCTTCCTTACTCTGGGTCCAATATTCTATTACACTATACCACCTGGATGCCCTAATACTCTTAGCACAGGGCCAAGCAGAAGCATGAATGGGAAAGCTTTAGCCAAAGCAACTGCTGGAAAGAATTATGAATTTTACCTTCTCTCACTTCTTTAAGCATTTCAGACTCCACAAAGAGATTCAACTCAAACATGGTTCAAATTCAGCTTCTGCTAGCAGTACAGAAATGAGTAAGATACAGTCCCTGGTGTGAAGGGGTCATATTTGCCTATCTACCTAGGTTTCCACTGGAATCTACCTCATTCCTTCTCTTCATAGATTCTAAATCCTAGCCAGATTAGATTAGATAGTATCTGCCAATCTCTTCCCATCATCTTTGTGCATTTGCACAAGACATTTCCTCATGCCTAGAATATATTCTCTCATTCCCTCCATCTACTAAAATAGTTCTCTTCCTTTAGGTCTTAACTCAGATGCCCACCTCCTCCCTGCAGTCCTCCCTCCTGCTACCAGCTGAAAGGAAACTCTCTTCTCAAAGCTAGCCTTTGTCCCATCACATGACACCTTACATTATACTTGCCTTTGTACATGTTATATTCCCCACTGCCACTCATCAAGTGCATAGAAAAATCTTTCAGATTGGGGTCGATGCCATTTTTGTATCATCTTTCTGATACATCACAAAAGATTTTGTATCATCTCTTCTTCCTCTTTGTATTCCTGGCACTTAATACTGAGTAGAAGCTAAGTAAGTGAATTTGAATATTTGAGTTGAATCTCTTTGAGGAGTCTGTAACCTTTAAGAACTGAGAGCAGGTCAGAGTCATAGTCCTTTCTAGCAGTTGTTTTGGCTAAAGTTTTGCCATTCCTGTTTTTGTTTAGTATTGGACCTGGAGGCAGGAAGATCTAATTTAAAATCCATCCTCATCTTCATAGCCTCAGTCCTTAGCACAGTCTCTTATATATAAGAATAAGTATTGGGACTGCACTTGTGATTTCACTGATGAATATGAGTTCCTGGTTGATGAAATTCATCTTTACCAATACAAGTCAATATCTTTTCTGTAATCAGACTCTTAGATACCTGACGTTCTAAGAATTAAGTAGCTTACCTAGGGGGTCTGTCTCATGGTCAGTATATGTCAGAAACAAGCCTTGAAAATAGGTCTTCTTGGTTCTGAGACCAGTTTTCTATCCACTAGGCCAAACTGCTTCTCTGCTTTTATGCGTAGCAGGAACTTAATAAATATTTGTGAAATTGAATTGTAATCTAGTAAGAAAGATAAGAAGTGTACATAAATAACTGTGATGCAAGGCAGAAAGAGATAAGTTTCAAGTACTCTAGAAAAATTGCCGTGGTACCATGGAAAAGATTGCTCCTGACTGAGAGGATCAAGGAAGGCTTCATGAGAAGGGTCATGCTAATGTGGGCTTTGAAGGATAGATAGGATTTCAACATGTGATAAGAATTATGAATAAGGGCATTCTGTCTAGAGGAGACATGAGCAAAGACCCAAAGGTGGGAAGGAAAAGGTCATTCTCAGGAGAATGTTCCTTGGTATCTGGGTGTGTTTGTTTTTTTTTAATCTGATATTCATGTTACCATTCTAAGTAACTATCAGGTCGTGTGGTGAGGTCAACTACTTTGTGGCTAGAAGGATAGATAGATCGATCAATCAATCACTTAGTGAGTGTTTACTATGAGTTATGTACTATGCTAAGTACTGAAGATCCATATACAAGGGCAATTCCTACCCTCAAGTAGCTTACATTCCAGTGACGGAAGACAATGCATAAAATGGGATCCAAAAAGGCAGTTGAGAATGCATGGTGTGGTGAATAGCTTGGTTTGGGGTAAGAGAAGGTGAATGCTCACCTAACAGAGTCTGGTATCCCAGGGACAGAGTCCAAGGTTCCAGTAGTAGGAAGATAGAGATGATGGCCAAGTGATACCACCCTGACTAATTCACTTAACTTCTTTGGACCTCAGTTTCCTCATCCTTATGCCAAATGAGTTTGACTCAGTGATGTCTAATGTCTCTTTCAGCTCTAAATGTATCATCTTGTGGTCCTACAACTAAGGTCCAGCTCCGCCCAAGGCATTTGTACCTATAAACTATAATCAGGCAGCTGTCTATGGCTGTTTTCTTCTGTGACATGGAATAATAATAATAATATCATTTGTATAATGCCTAAAGGCTTACAAATGCTTAAAGGCTTACAACTCTAGGAAGTAAGTGCTGTTCTTGTCACCATTATACAGATGAGGAAACAGAGAGGTTAAGTGACTTGCCCAGGGTCACCAGCTCATAACTGTCTGAGGTTGGATTTGAACTCAGGTCGTACTGAATACAGGCACAACCTTCTGTCAGCTACACCAATTAGCTGCTTTGACCCATTCCAAAGTTAGAAGCCCTCAGAAAAGACGTGTGAAAGAAAAGATGTGAAACACTGGAGTCGGAAGACTTGAGTTTAAACCTCAGCTCTGCTCTTTACTGTGTGACCCTAGGCAAGTCATTTTTCTTCTCTGGATCCCAATTTCCTCACTTGTAAAATGAGGGCCTGGATTAGATGACCTGGGAGGTCCCTTCTCTGATCTAGTGATTCTTCCCTCCTTCCCACCTAGTAGCTTTAATGAACAAAGGGCTTGAAGCTCAGTTTTTGGCACTGGCAAGGAACCACACCCCAATTTCAGAGAAGCCAGTCATTCTAGGTGGGAGTAAGATCTTGAGGAGGCAGGGAAGAGAACATCTTGTTTTACAGCCCTGTCTGTATGAGAGGAGCCCCTGCCCAAGACCACAAACACAATTGGAAGTTGTCAGAAATGTGTGTGTATCTGTTTTCCACCTCCCCTTTCAGTTTGGGGGAAATTTGGATTTCGGAATACTTAGAATCATTGTGCTGCCAAGATCCTTGACCTGAATAACTTTATTCATTGCCAAGATGTTGATTTTTCAGGTTCCCACTGGGAGACACATTGCTCTGATTATAGTAAGTCAGTGAGGGATATTTGTATAGGCGAAGAATGCTTCAGTGACGCTCAGAATCTGGTCTTGAAGCAGAGAAATGAGAGCTATGGAATCTGGTGAATCGTACCATCCTCCTACTATTGATAACGAACCAGACACTGTCTGAAGAGATTTCTCTGAGTTTCCAAACCAGTCAATATCAATCCTTAGTACCTGTTGTTTGCCCAGGACTGTATTAGGAGTTAGAGATTGGCTTGGTGGGGGAAGGAGGGAGAGGAAGATGGGAAGGCCATGCAGAAACATGGAAGACTTAGTTCCTTAATGAAGACATTTATCACCTAGTTAGAGAGCACACATGCATGAATGACTGAAGAACACTTATCATGTAATATGCAAACAAGCTCCAATTAATAGTGTCTGGATTGTATCTCTCAGTGTTGAGAGCATGTAGAACAAAGAGAGGGCTCCATTTTGGAAAAAAGTGAGAGACGGGGATTGGCAAAGAGAAAGGACTCAGAGTCAGATGTTGTGCAGGCATATCGGTTTTATAGTTGTAGAGAGGGACTTGGAATCTGGAAGATGAGTTCAAATTCTGCTTCAGATATTAACTAGCTGTTTAACCCTAAGTAAGTCACCTAACCTGTCTGCCTCAGTTCCTTCATCTGTGAAATGGGCATAACTTACCTCCCAGGTTTGTTGTGAGGGTCAAGTTAGTTAAGATATGGAAAGTACCTTTACCAACCTAAAAGTGTTAGATAAATGTTAACTATTACTGTCATTGTTATGCAGATGCCACAGATCTCCTGCTTCTACCAAAACCAGATTATTTTTCAGAATTTGTTTCCTTTATTATAATGTGAGCCTGTATGACTTCCTGAAATATCATTGCATTAATCTGCAACAAAGTATGACCATCTCCATGCTGTAGCTGAGTCAACTGAAATATTAAATGTCTTATCTAATCTATTAGATAGCATCATGGACCCAGAGTCAGTAGGAACTGAGTTCAAATTCAGCCTGCAGTATTTGTGTGACTCTGGGCAAGTCATTTCACCTGTTTGGTCTCAGTTTCTTCTTCTGTAAAATGGGCACAGTGGAAAGAGCACCGTCCCTGAACTCAAGAAGACCTGAGTTCAAATATGAGCACAGACACTTATGAGGGGTCTGATCTTGACCAAGTCACTTTGCTTTTATTTCCCTCAGTTTCATCACCTTTAAAATGCGGCACCTACCTCCCAGGGTTGTTGCGAGCATCAAATGAGATATTTGTGAAATCCTTAGCACAGTGCCTAGCACCTCTGTGAGACTCAGAATGGGTGGCGGTTCTAGAAAGGAGATTTTGGACTCTAGTTTTTAGGATCATGAATGAAGAATTGGAAGGGATCTCAGAGGTCATCTCATGCACCCTGCCCATTTTATAGATGAGGAGACTGAACTGAGGAATGGTATAGAGCGTGGTTGTTCAGTCATTATAGTCATGTCCAACTCTTTGTGAACCCTTTTGGGGTTTTCTTGGCAAAGCTATGAAATCGTTTGTCATTTCCTTCTCTGGCTCCTTTTACAGATGAGGAAACTTAGGCAAACAGGATTAAGTGACTTACCTAGGGTCACACAGCTAGGAGGTATCTGAGGGCAGATTTGAATGCAGGTCTTCTTGATTCCTGGACTGGTGCTCTATCCACTGTGCCATCTAGCTGCTAAAGTATAGAGATTAAGGGATTTTTTTTTTATTTGGTTAGTGCCGACAGAACCATTTGCATTAAATATTATTAGGAGAAGGGATACAGAATTGTGATCAGTGGCAGTGCACATGCAGTTCAGTCTAACGTTTAGGGGGAATTCCTTAAGGCTGATACTGTCTGCTTCACAGGTCAACTCAATTTAACTCGACAAATACCTATTATATACCTGCTTTGTACAAGGAAGACACTGTACTAAGCACTGGGGATATAGAGATGGAAGTCCAGTAGAAATATGCTAATAGGAAGTTGGTTCGGAGTTCATCTGTGTTAACATGCGTCATGTCATATAATGCAAGAGAAAGATTCCAGTGGATTTTAAAGAGATTCAAGAATTCTTTGGTAGCAGAATCCAGACAACTGGGAGTGAATGACTGAGAATAACAGTAGAGCAAGATCATGCTTACTAATACATTTTTAAAAATAAATTTTTGTTGTTCTGTTTAGTTTTTACACCACTTCTTTTCCCCAGTATAACTCCCCCTCCTCACTCTCCCAGAGAATCCTCCCTTACAACAATGAATTAAAAGGGGAGAGGGGTGGAAAGTTCAGCAGAACAACACGTTGAAAAAGTTGGACATTATATGCATTGTTCCATACCCATAGTGCCCCACCTTGGCAAAGAAAGGGGAGGGAATGCATTTTCATATCTCTTCCACTTGGACATTGTCATTTCATCGCAATCACTTTTGATTGTTTGACTGTTGTTCTTTCTGCTTACATTGTTGTAGCCATTGAACAGGCAGCTAGGTGGTCCAGTAGATTTAGAGCTGGGCCTTGAGTCAGGAAGAGTTCAAATTCAGCCTCAGACACAGACTAGTTGTGGGACTCTGGGCAAGTCATTTAGCCTCTGTTTGCCTTAATCCACTGGAAAGGGAAATGGCAAAACCACCATTCCAAGCGTGATCTATGGGGACAAGATTGTGCAACTGAACACTTAAGTCATTGTGCATATTGTTTTCCTGGTTCTGCTTATTTTAGTTGTCAATCAATAAATATTTATTAAGTACCTACTCTCTGCCAGGCACTTTGCTAAGTGCTGGGAATACAAAGAGGCAAAAGACAGTCCCTGCCCTCAAGGAATTTACTGTCTAATTTGTGAGACAACATGCAAATACATACAAAGCAAGCTACCTACAGGATGAATAGGAAATAATAGTGGGAAGGCTCTGGGGTTAACAGAGGTTGGGAAAGCTCTCCTATAGAACATGGGATTTAAGTTGGGACTTAAAGGAAGCCAGAGGGGAGGAGGGAGAATGTTCCAGGGATGGGGGGTAGCTTTGCATAAATTCACATCTTCTCTGTAGTCTTCATTTTCACCATTTCTTATGTGCAAGTGCTACTCCATTATACTCATATTCCACAACTTGTCTCATCATTTTGTGTGTTCAGTGTAAAAGGTGGCATGGCCAGTATCACTGCATTGCACCCTCACTTTTCCTACTGTGCTTATTTATTACAGGCTGAAGTATGTGCTGGAACTGTGGCAGAGGTGATCCAGTCCGTGGTCAATGGAGCCGATGGCTGTGTGTTCTGTTTTGGTCATGCCAAACTCGGTCAGTATTCACTTCCTTGGTCAGTATTGCCTAGTGGAGTCTTCCTGTCATCATCATCATTCTAGCACTAGAGTAGAAATTGATCACTAAGAAGTCATAATGGGAGAGAGCCTGGAAATGTCTTTCACTGGCTTTTATTAAGATTTTGCATTGATTGAATATCTGATTTTAAATAATGTAATTCATCATAGGTTATCAATCCTCTCATCAAGGAAAGGATTTCCATTGTAATAATCACAGAATCTTGGAGCTAGAAGTCACCTTTGAGGACAACTCTTGTCATAACAGGAATCTGCTCTACAATGTATGAAAAGTGGCCAGTGTTTAAAATAGTAAGACATGTGGAAAAAAACCAACAAAAACAAAAACAAGCCAGGAATGGTGATACTTGATTTTTTCTTCTTCCATTTCCTGTACTTAATGAGTTGGGTTTTTTAAAAACTCAAGTGAAAGATTTTATACTCACTCCTATTAAATTTCATCTTATGAGATTTGACTCATTGTTCTATTGTGTTGGGTCTTTTTTCGGATCCTTGTCACCTGGTGTGTTAACTGTCCTTCCCAGCTTTATGTATTCTGCAAATTTGACAAGTGTGCAATCTCTATTCATTCACCCATGTCATTAATAAAAATGGGAAACAGCTTAGGACCAAGCACAGAATCCTGGGACCTTCCATTATGGATCTCTTTCCAAGTTGGCAATGACCCACTAGTTATTTCTCTTTGGGTCTGATTATTTATCCAGTTTGGAATCTGTTGAACTACCTGTAGACTATGGTCTCCTCATTTTATCAGCAGGCCTGTTATGAGAGATTTCATCAAATGATTTACTGAAATCCAGGCATAACTCCAAACTCAGTTATCCCTATATACTAAATTAAAGATCAGCCCAGGAAATAAATGAAACATTGCACATTTTCTGAGGGAGAGAGTTACTAGGAAAGCAAATAAAATCTCTTACTCTTTATATAGACAATAGGTGGGCATAAAAGCTCTGGAGGAACACCCCCATTTCTACCCACCCCAATTTATTTAGCCCTTTCCTTTGTCAACAAGCTCCTGGAATACACCGGCACAATCTAGCCCTTGTGACATTCTCTGACTACAGAGCAAATAGACCATGCCAAACATCCAGGTTTAAGTATTTCCTAGCAGGGGCATCCCATGGACATTGAGAGGGCACAAACGTTCAAAATAAAGAACATCTCCTCCAGTAGCCTCCATTTTAAGGAAGATGCCCAGGCTAGCCATGTTCACTCCTTCATTCCTCTGTGGTTTCTGTACCTGACTCTCTTCCTACTTTCTCTCTCCCCTACCCTCATTAGAATGTAAACTTCTTGAGGGCAAGGATGGTCTTTCTTTTTGTGTGTATTTTTGTTCCCAGCATTTAGCATAGTTCCCAGCACTTGCTTCTTGACCTGAGGTACCAAATGTTCTTCTCTTACCCTCCTATGCCGTTTGAGGGTACAAATCCCTTTCTTCGCAACAGTTATCAGATCTGAAGGAAACAACAAGACTCTAAAACAGAAGCCCTGCAGACCCCTACCTTACTTAAATCTTGGACACTGGCACACGAGACAGTTTTTCTTGGCAACTCCTGATTCATCCTGACTTGCTACCATCTGTTCACCAGGTCATACTAGCTGTGCTCAGTTGGGTGGTGATTTGGGGAGTGGACAGATGCTCACTGGAGTGCTGTTAGAACTCCCAAGACACATATACAGGACCCCTTCCACACAAGCAGTGAGGATCTGAGAGGACTTAGGCAGGCATGAATTCTAGCCTTAGATGAAAAACCCCCTTCATCTCTGGGCTACATCTACCCTCCCTTTTCTTCCTCCTTGATCTCTCATCAAAGAAGAGATCCTGATTTTTATAGAAAATGCTTGTGCTGTTAAAATATACACCACATTTAACAGGAGTAAGGATGTAAAGTGTAAATAGGTATGTTTCATCTTTGGGGTGACTATAAAGAGCTGTAATGATGATGGCCGGCTTGGGAGTCCTGTCTCTCTGCTCTATGTGAAGCAATACAGAAATTGTCACATTGTATATAATAGTTTAGGAACTCAGGGCTAAATTTTGTCACTTGTCTGTGCTCTTGTGTTCCTTATGGAAGCCATTTTGTAAATGGAGCCGGGAATTTTCTCTTTGGCAGCCACTCCAAATGTATCATTTGCTAGCCAGAGACATAAAACCCTTCACTTTTTCCTCCTCTCTTGTTTTCATTCCCCTCATCGTTTTGGCTTCCTTCTTCTTCTCCTTCCTCCTGCCCAACAGTCACCTTTTCTTGCCTCCTGTAGTAAATACCTCACTACATTTCCTAGTCCACTTAAAATGAAGTTTCTCCTTAAAGAAGAATACCTGTATGGCTGTATGGTGGCTTTCCTTAAATTCTCAAGTTGATCTCATCTTTCTCTCTTTCTGGTCTGCACAGGAAAATCCTATACCATGATTGGCAAGGATGATTCTATGCAGAACCTTGGCATCATCCCCTGTGCCATCTCCTGGCTCTTCAAGCTGATTAATGAACGCAAAGAGAAGACAGGAGCCCGTTTCTCGGTCCGGATCTCT
The DNA here is from genome assembly GCA_028646515.1 of Pseudochirops corinnae. Lineage (NCBI taxonomy): Eukaryota > Metazoa > Chordata > Mammalia > Diprotodontia > Pseudocheiridae > Pseudochirops > Pseudochirops corinnae. Next base: position 259,543,331 of record CM053586.1, read on the forward strand.
GCTGTTGAAGTGTGGGGAAAGGAAGAGAACCTGCGGGACCTGCTCTCAGAGGTGGCCACAGGCAGTCTGCAGGATGGCCAGTCCCCTGGCGTGTATCTTTGTGAAGATCCCATCTGTGGCATGCAGGTGACTAACCCTGGAGCTTCTCCCTGCCCAGAGTGGGAGGCTGATCTCTACCTTGGAGACTCGGGGGCACTTCAACTTATGAATTACTCAAAATGTAAACTGGATAGGGTTAGAAGTGTTTACTTTAAAGTGGCCTGGAACTTTATAGCCTGCAGCTGTGGGGCCATCTGCTCCACTAACCTAAATATTTGTACCTTAAATCTAACTGACAATGAGCAGGGACTACAATTGTTAGAATGCTGGAGGCAAGTTTAATTCACCTTCTCTCACCACCCACCCACCCACACACACACACACACTTTTCTAAAAAATATGATTCTTCTTTTGTTTAAAAATAAACTGAAATATTTACAGCATGGCACAAATGGCTATAGCCAATGATGTGGCTGTTTATAGCTTCATAAACTATGTTCCTGCCACTAGCCTAGAGCACTATTAGTATTGCTGTAGGAAGAACTAATAACCACTTTATAATTAGAGCCAAAATATAATTGCCAGACCTGGGGAAGCCAAGAATAGCTCAAGTTCTCTTTAAGATGAAACCCCAAGGGGCTCATATTTCTCTCTGACCACCCTAACAGTGTAGCAAAGGCAAGTCCCTGGAGCTCTCTGGTGTAGTTCCAACAAACTGATAGAAACCTTGTGACCATACCCAATTTGCCAATTGGAGAGTCCCCCTCTCTTTAATGAAGTAATCAGGTTGACATATGCATGCATTTCTTTAAAAAAAAAAAAAAAGACTTGTATCAACTTCATCCAAAGCATCAGGTATGGAAGACAGGGATAGTGATAGTAAGGACCCATCCCACTCACCTAAGGGATAGGTTAACAAGGATAAGGAAGCAGGATAGAATAGGACAGGATTAGAGAACAGTGAGTGGTACCGTTTGGGGTTTTAAAAAACTGTTAATTTGGTTTTTTTTCTTAATTGAGTAGTATAGTTTGACTAAAGAGTATAGTAAGAGGAGCACCATGAAATAATACAGGAAATAAAAGTTGAGGCCAAGATGTGGAAGATTTTGAATGCTGCTCAGGAGTTCATATTTTCTTTGGGCACTAGGGAACCACTGACAGTTTTTGAGCAACGGAATGATCTGAGATCCATGTATTGGAAAAATTACTTTGAAAGGCTTTCATAGAATAGATTGGTGAAGGGGAAAATGAAATTAGGATGACCACCAGTTGGTAGGCTATTCAGTGGTCCAGGTAAGAGGTGATGGGAACATGGGCTATGATTGGTGCCATAGCAAGACAGAAGAAAATGGAACTGCAAATGGTAGGTCCTTAATGACCTTGGTAGGACTTGGCAATTGATTGGATATGGGGCTGAGGAATGGATATGGGGGAAAACAGTAAACTTAGGAGGAGGAAAATTTAGAAGAAAATTGTTTTTTGTGTGTAATAGAATCTGTACCATTTTAGCAGTAATTCTTGTTCAGAGCCTTCTTGAGCTTTCAAGTATAGTAAAACCTCAATTCAGTGACAAACTCAGTACTTGGTTTAATTGAATTTTCTGGTTAACTGAATGAAGGTCAAGCAATAAACCTTCTTGGTTTCAATAGTTATGGAAATTTTTTTTTCTAAAATATATGTCTACTTCCCTGTCTTAGTAATTAATTACAATATAGTTCACATAAATGAATCTTTCCTAGATAATTGAGATTGCTTCAGGGTCATATGAATACTGATTCTTTTTGAAAGATAGTATAGTCATAGCATCAGAAAGTAGAGATTAGACAGAATTTATAGCAGTCCCTGGACACATCCTGGGAATTGTTTTGTTTTGTGATATTAGCTTTCTTTTCTATTTAAAGTGAAGTAGAGGAAAAATGATCATTTTCTGAGGGTTCTGGCTAATCAGGATTTAACTTTTCTTGGTGAATCCAGAGATGGGGATAAACTGGGTGTTGTATTCTGGTTTGTCATTTCGTAAGTATATCCCAAGAATGATTTGAGAATCCTGTAAACAACTAAAAAAGCTTAACCTTAAAATGATTTGAATAACACATTTTAACTCTCTTAAACAGTTACATTAACCTTCTACCCCAGTTTATTTTTGCTTATTTTATTAGGTTTAGTAAGGAAGTTTAAAGTTGGCTTGAACAAAGTAACAGAGGAAAAGTCACAGAGTCAAAAGCTTCAGACTTTCTAGTCAAAACTTGGCAGGCTCTCGATCTTGGGGACACCAGCACTGTCAACTCTGAAATCAGGGTGGCTGACAGCCTACAGTCCCTTCTTGAAACAATGGAATCTTTGAAGGAAGATGTAGCCATATCCCGCATGTTATCATGGGCAAACATCACCACGTCCTCCCTCCTCCAGCACAGGGTGATTTATTAGTCCTCTGAAAAGATAAGACAGGCCAGCTCTTCACACTGAACCCTTCGCTTTTCACACCTGTTATACCGCAGGTGGTTTGGTTAGGTGTTTTTTGGGGGGTGTGTGGAGATTTCACACTAAAAGATATAAATACTTGCTTCATTTAAAAGATGTGTCAGGGTGAACAAGAGCCAGCCAAGATTGCCCAATCAAACCCCTATTTCCTAAAATCAAGACAAATAGCGAGGGTGAGAAATTGAAGCTGACTCAGAGGTTACGAACCTGTGTGACAAGATCCAGAGAGATGTAGGGAAGTTTGGAAGTGGGTTTTGGGGGAAAGAGAATGAGTTCTGTTTTTAGAATGTTAAGTCTAAATGCCTTCAGGACATCCAACTTGAAATATCCAATAAACGGTTGTGATAGAAGAGTTGAAAGGTCAGGGGAGAGACTGGGTCTGTTTATATGGATTTGGTAGTCGTGTAGGTCAGAAGACAATTGAATCAATGGCAGCTGATGAGTTTACAGAGAGAGAGTGGAAAGGTAAATAAAAAGAAGGCCCAGGCTAGAACCTTGGAACGCATCTCAGATTGGGGGTGGTGCAATCTAGATGAGTTCAAATCCAGCTTTAGATACTTACTAGCTGTATGACCCTGGGCAAGTCACTTAACCCTGTTTGCCTGTTTCTCAGCTGTAAAATGAGCTAGAGAAGGAAATGGCAGACTACTGTGGTGTCTTTGGCAAGGTAACAAGGGGTCAGACACAACTGAATAACAACTATGGATAATGATCTAGTAAAGGAGAATGAGAAAGAATAGTCAGACAGGTCGTAAGACAATCAGAAGAGTGGTGTCATAGCCTAGAGAAGAGACTATCCAGGAGGAGTGAATTAGTAGCAGTAATAGTAGTTGTCTTCATTATAGTAATAACTATCTTACAGACTTGTAAAGTTCAAAAAGTGCCTTATATATGTTATCTCATTTGATCCTCACAGCAATCCTAGAAGATGAGGTACTATTATTATCCTCTTTTACAGATGAGAAAACTAGAGGTTAAGTGACTTGTCCAGGGTCACCCACTCTGATCTTCCTGACTCTAAGTCTGGTACTCTATCTAGACTATCAATCCTCAGCCTAGCTGCAGAGAGGTCAAGAAAAATGGATATTGAGAAAAAATGGGTATTAATATTTTGTAATTAAGAGGTCATTGATAGTTTTGAAACAATCTGTTAAGTGATAAGGTCAGAAAACAGATTGCAAAGAGTTAAAAAAAAAAAGGCATTGATAGCTAAGGGTAGTATGGGTGAGACAAAGTAGTCTATGAAGATACTTAATTTCATAGGCCTAGGATTCAGACCTTGTAAGAGATTACAGACTGTGAGAGGCATATAGAAATACATATGAGATCCAGAAAATAGAATAATAACATTTAAATCAGTATATGAATGGGAAGGAAATTGCCTTCCCCTTCCCCTACCCCTGGATAAAGCTGACCACCTTGGGCATCTCCTGGTTCCCTTTTGCATTTTCCCTTCATCTCTTGAATTCTGTTTTATAGCTCCAGAACCAGAGTGAACTTCGAGCCCCCACAGCCGAGAAGGCGGCCTTCTTCCTTGACGCTGCCATTGCCTCCCGGCGGAGTAGCCAGCAAGACTGTGACGAAGACGACCATAGGAACTCACATATGTTATTTACTCTGCATATCTACCAGTACCGAATGGAAAAGAGTGGAAAAGGTGGAAGTAAGTTAGCTGGTTCTCTCTCCTTCTTCCTTCTCGGCAGCTTTCAAATCAAAAAGAAAATTCATTTCAGTTTAAAGAAAGTTAAATGCCTACTGGGTGCCATGCACACTATATGAGGTATAGAGAGGACAAAATTAAAATGTAAGAGTCCCTACCTGCAGAGGCTGGAGATCTTTCCTGAAACAGGGGTTTGGAGGAAGAGGTCATCTATTAGGAGAAGTTTCTCCAAGAGAGCAAGCAAAGGGAAGTCCAGAAAGTGAGTCCATACATGAGGGAGAAGAAAGATTAGTGACTTACTCATGGTAAAACAGCTCATTGGTATCTGAATCAGGATTTGGCTTCAAGTCCAACACCCTATCCACTGTACTATCCTGCCTTTCCCTAATGGCTATCAGCTTTTATTAGTACAAAACAGGGATTATCATAGTTAATCTTCGTAACAATATTGGAAGGTTGTTAGGGTGAGTGGTCTGCCTGTTTTATAAGGAAACAGGCTCAGTTTGTTTAAAGGACTAGGAGGATGAGGGAAGGACTGGGCTTCTAATCAGGGTGTTCTGAATCTGACCTAAGTACTCTTGTCATTACCCCACACTAGTTCTCCTGTCAGTCTGGCTCCATAGAAGTTTTCAGTCTAGTCACTGGCATATAACACAGGATTTATATAACTGCAGCCCCCCTGCCAAAACCCCAAAAACTATTATGATGAGAGAATGTCCAAAAAGAACCATAGTCTATTTTAACATATACTTTTGAGATTCTTATCCCATCTTCGTGAATAATCTTTTTATGCATGGGTCTACTCTGCTTAAAAACCTTCACTAGTTCCCTTTTGTGTTGCCAAAGTAAGTTTCAACCCTTTTGCCTGAGATTCAGAGTCCCCTAAAATATCTTTCTATCTTAGTTTGACAGCCTGAGTTCATATTGTGCCCCTCTGTGAACTCTACACCTCAGTAAACTGAATTAGCTGAATTACTGAGCGCACTCTAAACTTGCCTAGTTTCATGCCTTGGGAAGAAGGCTTTTTTCCTACACCTAGAATATCCTCCCTCTGTTTTTTCATCTTTTGAATCCCTTACCATCTCTAAAGCACAATTCGAATGCAGGCTTCTCTATGAAATCTTTCCCTGATCCCCTTCAAACCTCACATTGCACATCTTTTTAGGGTATATCATGAAGCCTTGGGTGTGATGGCTATCAATGTGTGTATCTTATTGGACAATAAACTCTGTGAGGACAGTGACCATGTCCCTTTGAAACTCCTTTTCTCCTCTAACACCTAGCATAGCACTTGGCAAATAGTAGGTGCTTAGTCAATATTTGTTCAGTGAAATGGTATATAATGACAGTGGTGGCATTTGGGGCTGGCCAAAGGGGCTGCGGGTACCTTTTACTGCTAAGGGATTCCTCGGCTCTTGGCTCAGCCCTAGGGGTACATTGGCCTCTAAAAAGAGGTATCAGGCTCTTTTTTTCTCATCTTGAAATTTTTGTGGCCCCACTTCAGAGCCCCTGGATTCAAGTTTAGGGTCTCCACATAGCAAGAATGCTAGAACTGGAGTCAGGAAGACTAGAGTTCAAATCTCACCTCTGGTTCTTATTAACTGTGTAGTCCTCAGAAAATCAGTTTCTTCTGTAAAATGGGCCTTTTGGGCCCCTTTCAACTGTATGTCCATGTGCTGTTTATTTCCTCCAAGCAAAATAAATGCTTCCATACAAAATACTTTTTAAAAGCATACATTATTCAGTTTTCATTTGTGTTTGACTCTTTATGACCTCATTTGGGCTTTTCTTGGCAAAGATACTGGAGTGGTTTGCCATTTCCTTCTCCAGCCCATTTTACAGATGAGGAAACTGAGGCAACCAGGGTTAAGTGACTTGCCCAGGGTCACAAAACTAGTAAGTATCTAAGGCCTGATTGGAAGTCAGGAAGATGAGTCTTCCTGACTCCAAGCCCTGCATTCATCCACTGATTGACCTAGTTGCCCTGGGCTGCTTTTCTAGTTTAGTGACCAATTCAGTACTCTCTCATAGAACTGAAGTAGGCACATGGGGATCAATAAGAGGAATACTTTATCATCTTAGAGTTCCAGTCCTTCAGAATTAAGTGCTGTAATACCATCTGCTTTTCCTCTGCCTCCATAAGACCACTGACCCTTTCCATCTGACTTGTAGCTGAAACCTAATTCTCCTTCTATTAGAATTTGAGCTATTTGAGAGCAGAGACTTTCTCCTTTTCTGTTTGCATGCCCAGTGATTAACACAGTGCCTTGTACTGTTAAGAAGAAAAAAATTTAAAATAAAATTCCTATGTCTCTGAAAGTGGCCATAGAGGTCGAGTACTTTTTTTCGTGAGATCTCCTCCCAAGGGCTCATTCCTATGCATGTTCCATGGGGTGTGTGCCAAACTAATGCCCAAAACAAATGAATTAATGGCTACATAAAATACATTTAGACCTGTTCCTGTTCTTTGCTTCTCTCTTTTGAAAATGAGTCTGACATGACCAACCACTGCATCATCTAAGGATGAGGATATAAATCAATTTTCTGGCTATCAAAACTCAATACCTGTTAGAAGCCAGGTTGATGGATGGTGTCAGAATGTATCTGTATGATCAGAGAATCTAATGTAGTTTCTTCCTGCATGGCTCCTGTATCTATTATCCTACAGAGAGCACCCCTACTCTGCTATGTTGGTCTTGAAGCCATGCTGTGATTCCCAGAATGACTGGCTCCCAGTTTTAGGCAGCAACTTAGTTCAAAGCACTCTGGCTATGTTCTTACCAGCAGTAGAGAGCAAATGATGTTTCTTTGCTCAGTACTTTTAAGAAAAGTAGGCTCACCTTTGCAGATCCACATTTTCTCTATTGTTAGAAGAAGCTATAATGAAGTATTATCAATTTCTCCCCACTCTGCTTGAAAATATTGGCCCAGCTCTAACCATGGGGCTAATTCCAAAAATCTTCTATAGAACTAAGAGTCTAATCTGAGAAAAGAGCTCTTTTGTCAATCAGTCAGTCAACAAGCATTTATGAAGCACCTACTGTGTGCCAGGCACTGCATTGAGCACTATTAAAAATTCGTATTCCCATTCTGTGGGGTTCTCATGATACTGCTATGATGCTTGTACTTATGCTGCATTTGTAACAGTTGGAAATTGATCATAGTTACAACTGTGCCTTTTAGCTGCTCCTTTAGCAATGAGTAGACCTCAAAAGAGCCACATCTTGAGCAAATAAGCTTCTCAGCCACACTGGACAAAGAATCCCAGGAGATAAAGCTTTCTTAGGTGATTTTTCATCCTTCTCCAGTTTGGACAAAGCAAAAAGCATTGCAATAAAAACTATGTTTTTCCTACTTTTGTAGTATTCCCATAACATCAGAAGGAGGGAATGTTGTAGTTCTGCTTTCAAACTTGATCATAAAAGTATATTGAGATGTGAAACAGGAAGGGTCAACCCTTTCCTTTAAAGGTATTATCAGAGTATTTACTCCAGGACTTAATTTTGTTTGGGGCTTATTATTTAAAAAAATTTAACTGTCAATCCTTAACATGCTCTTAATACTCACAAAATATTAAACATCAAAACTATTGCCTTTCCATGTACAATATATGAAAGATTGATTTTCATTTTTTAAAAACTCTAACTTTAGAAAAAACACTGAAGGGATTGTCATCCACAATTAGTTTCCAAAAGCTTTTATGGAGACATTTTAGTGTATGAGAAATGGAGAGAAGAGGAAGAAAAAGAGATGGCGGACTGCTGGCAATAATTGATAGATACCTGTCTACCAAAAGGCATGGATGGAGAACTGTATGGGAAGAGACCAGGAGGCCTGTATCTGTAGTGCCTGAGCAATAGACTTGCCTACCATTCTCTGTACATGTTTGAGTTCAGTGAATTTACATCTGTTTAAAATGTAATGAGATGATTTAGTGTGTTGTTTAAAATGGAAATTTTGTTTACTTACATTTAAGTAATAATCCCCCTGGACCTAGCAGCCAGAACTCAATTAAGGGAAGGTTTATTAATTAGCCACCCTGCAGCGAAGAGGAAGATGGAGCATGCTTCTGTTAACTGGCCGTTATGAGTGAAGATGGCTGATTTGATGTATCAGTCATACAGCTGCTGAATGCTCACGTGTGCGCATGCGTGCTTACACATATGCATACACATACAGACATTTAAGATTTTCCTATTTCCAGACGTAGCTGAAAGAAAACAAAATCTCTAGAGAAATATCGTTCTTTTCCAGATGTCAGTGAGGAAAGGCTAATTTTTTTTGTTTTGGGTTATAAAAGATACATTTTCCTACATGATTTGGGTATATTCTAAACCAGCTTCCCAGTTACAGTGCTCCTTACATTATCTCTCTTTCTGAGTAGAAAACCAAGTTAGATATCCCTAGACAATTCTAAGTTCTAGGGAAGAGTTGCTTGATCTGTGGAGAAAGGAAAGAAAAAGGAAGGAAGGAAGGAAGGAAGGAGAAAGAGGGAAAGAAGGGAGAAAAGAGAAGGAAGGAAAAGAGGGAGGAAGAAAGGAAAGAAAGAGGGTAGGAAGGTAGAGAGTAAAGAAGGGGGAAAGGGGAAGGAAGAGACAGAAGAAGGAAGAAGGAGGAAAGAAAAAATGGAAGCACTTACCATATGCCGCATGCTGTGGTGCTTTACAAATATTACCTCCTTTGATCCTCAAAGGTAGGTGCTGCTGTTGTCCCCATTTCACAAGTGAGAAAACTGAGACCAAAAGAGAATAAGTGACTTGCCCAAGGTCACATAGCCTGTAAATTTTTGAGGCAGGATTTAAACTCATGTCTTCCTGACTCTAGACCCAGTGCTCCATGTACTGTGCCTATGTAAACATACTCCCAGCATTAACTGACACTAAGGAGTCACAATGGTATTCATTCATTCATTCATTCATTCATTCACTGATTCAGTAAGTATCAGGTGCCTCCTGTTTCAGAGTGCCATATTAGAGGCTGGGCTGTAAGATACACAGAATTCAGTAAGTCTCAAGTCATGGTTTGCATGGAGCTTATAATCCCATAAGGGAATAATGAATAAATTTAGACACCACTAATACACATTCTAAGTGCATTAGAGAAGTTCTTTAAAGTACTTTCTGAAGTCTAAGGAGCAAAGTCATGAAGGAGGTGGCATTTGAGTTTAAATTTAAAAAGAAATGGGAATTCAGTAAGTAAAGGCAAGAAAAGGTATTGCAGTCTTAGGGAAGAGTCATCAAGGGCACAGAAGTAAGAGAACACATAAGGTGAGTTTTAGGAACAGAGACTAAATGACCTGGCCTAGTGCCAGTGGGCTGCCAGTCTTACCCTCCTCTGGGGTCTTTGGTGTACCTCCTGGTAATGCGACCAGCACATTCCACAAAGTAGAGTCAGGAGCCAGAAGAGTTAGGGATATGCAGACAGCTTTATTTCTCTCTTCATTCATCCATATCCATATCCATCCATATTTCATTCCTGGGGCTTCTCCTCTTTTATCCCCCTACTGAGCCCCTTGGCAAATAGCCCACCTCCCCTGTAATCACCTCTGATGCCACAAGGGTCAGGTAAACATGAAAAGGAAAGATGGAGCTCATGTCCCCAGAACAGAGCAACTAAATACTTTTATTTGGAACATAATGTGGGGAAGAAAAGAATACCAGTTGAGTCTGAAGAGGTGAAACAACATTACTGGGGGTACAGCTGGCAGAAGAGTGTGAAGTTACAAATGATATAAATGGGCAGTCAGATGAACAAGGTTCCAGTAGGTTTTCAAGGCTTGCCTAGGGTTGGTACAGATTTATGCTTGATGACTTATTTATAAGTATTACTCCCTCTGCAGTTTATAGGGGGGGAGCCTGAGCTCTTAAAAGACGTTCCATGGACCATTTCTTGTACTTGTCTTCAAGGCTGACAGGATCATTTTCCCAATTTTTAAAATTTTTTACTCCTTAGATTCTTAACTCCTTCTCTTCCAAAGCATGGTCAAGAAGATCTTAAGAGGTCCGGGTATCCAGAATGGTAGCATTTTCAAGCTGGAAATAACTATAAGGACCCAACTAGTCCAATATTGTTTTCTTTTTGTGAATGAGGAAATAAAAGCCTTTAGAGGTTAAATAAGTTGTTTGATGTCACAGATCTACTCAGGGGTAGAGCCAAAAACTAGAACTCTGTTCCTCTGTCTTCCAGGTTCGTCTTCTTATTTACATACTTCTCTCTCTCTCTTGCTCTCCCTTCCTCCCTCCCCCTTCTGTGTGTGTGTGTGTGTCTCTGTCAGTCTGTCTATCTGTCTCTCTTGATCATTCATTTAAAAATAATTTCTCTAATGTCCCCTGGGGTGATATGGTTTCTTGCTAATGGGCAAATGATCTGAGTCCATTTAGCTAGTCCCTGCCCAACCAGATTAAGCAAAACATGTGAAATTCCAACTTCCGTGAAGGCTCCAATTCCAGTTTGTCTGGATGATATTAGGTTGGCTCTGGCATAACCCTAAGCTCATTTGCCATTGTCTAAATATACACTCACTCATGCTGAGTGGCTTGTGTATAATTATGAATACTTTATAACATTCTTATAGCATGGTGCAAATGAGCTCATTTGTTCCATGCATCCTTATCAGGATATATTGTAGTTTTTTTAATTCACTTAAATCAGCTGAACTCTTAGGGTCAACAAGGGCACACTGGGGCCCTCTCCCCTTCAGTCTGTGATGCATACCAATATCCTATCTATGTAATTAGGTTGCAGTGTTTTTTCTCTCTTTCTAAACTGAGTAATTCATTGTCCTAAAAGTAATTATTTCCTGATTTGCCATAGCAAACCTTATGAGATAGAGAAATGTTGGGAAGGAGGTAACATTAGCCTAGTTAGGAAAATAGGGATAAAATATACTTTTATTAAGCATGAAATCTTATTAACTGTAGGACTCAAAATTACCTTTCTAGATCTGGAACAGACAATGGGACCTAGGGTAGGGTAGAAGCAATTAGGCCTAAGAAAGTCATTTGAAAATGTTTTCATCTCACAGCCTATTCAGGTTATCATAGGAAGCCTTCTGGTCTGGTGGAGAGAGCACTGGGTCTAGAGTCAGAGAATCTGAGATCAAATCCTGCCTCTCTCTGCTTGTGTCCCCTTGGGAATTAATTATATCTCAAAGCCACTCCTGTGATCCACAATAATAGAGGACAGATGAAGTCAGAAGAGGAGTAGCAGCAACAGTAACTATGTAATTAGATAGCCAGGTTTTTTCTCCCTCTCAAAACTGAGTAATAGTAGTAGTAGTAGTGGTGGTGGTGGTGGTGGCAGCGCTGGCGGCAACAATAAAAATGGTAATTAGGTTGTAGTTTCCCCCCCTCTAAACAGAGTAGCAGCAGCAGCAGCAGCGGTAATAACAACAAGGACAGCAGTAGTAGTAGTAACTATGTAATTAGATTGCAGGGTTTTTTCTTCTCTCTAAACTGAGAAGTAGCAGCGGCAGCAACTAGGTAATTAGGTTTCAGTTTTTTCTCTCCATAAACTGAGTAGGAGTAGGAGTAGGAGTAGGAGTAGGAGTAGGAGTAGGAGTAGCAGCAGCAGCAGCAGTAGTAGTAGTAGCAGTAGTAGTAGTAGAAGTAGTAGTACTAGTAGAAGTAGCAGTAGCAGCAGCAGCAACAGCAACAGTAGTATTTACTTTGTAATTAGGTTGCAAGGTTTTGTTTCCTCTAAACTGAGTGGTAATAGTAGTAGCAGCAACAATATCAGTAGTAGTAACTATATAATTAGATGGCAGAGTTTTTTTCTCTCTCTAAACTGAGTAGTAGCAGTACTAGCAGCAGCAGAAATAGTAACTGTAATTAGGTTTCAGTTTTTTTCACTTTAAACTGCATAGTATTAATAAGTAGTAGAAGTAGTAGTAGTCGTAGTAGTAATAGTAGAAGTAGTAGTAGTAGAAGTAGTAGTAGTAGAAGTAGTAGTAGTAGTCATAGTAGAAGTAGTAGTAGTAGTAGAAGTAGTAGTAGAAGTAGAAGTAGTAGTAGTAGTAGTAAGTAGTAGTAGTAGCAGTAGCAATAGCAGTAGCAGTAGTAAGTAGTAGTAGTAGTAGTAGTAGTAGTAGCAGTAGTAGAAGTAGTAGTAGTAAAAATAGTAGTAGTAGTAGTAGTAGTAATAGAAGTAGTAGTAGTAGTAAGTAGTAGTAGTAGCAGTAGTAAGTAGTAGTAGTAGTAGTAGTAGTAGTAGTAGTAGTAGTAGTAGTAGTAGTAGTAGTAG